>JAVRXN010000012.1:1810453-3010453 GCA_033556935.1 Timema podura
GTCTACTGGACCAAGGTTTTGACTTCCTATGTCTCCTAGCAAGGTGTCTACTGGACCAAGGTTTTGACTTCCTATGTCTTCTGTCAGGGTGTCTACTGGACCAAGGTTTTTGACTTCCTATGTCTTCTGTCAGGGTGTCTACTGGACCAAGGTTTTGACTTCCTATGTCTCCTAGCAAGGTGTCTACTGGGCCAAGGTTTTGACTTCCTATGTCTTCTGTCAGGGTGTCTACTGGACCAAGGTTTTGACTTCCTATGTCTCCTAGCAAGGTGTCTACTGGACCAAGGTTTTGACTTCCTATGTCTCCTAGCAAGGTGTCTACTGGACCAAGGTTTTGACTTCCTATATCTTCTGTCAGGTGTCTACTGGGCCAAGGTTTTGACTTCCTATGTCTTCTGTCAGGGTGTCTACTGGACCAAGGTTTTGACTTCCTATGTCTCCTAGCAAGGTGTCTACTGGACCAAGGTTTTGACTTCCTATGTCTCCTAGCAAGGTGTCTACTGGACCAAGGTTTTGACTTCCTATGTCTTCTGTCAGGGTGTCTACTGGACCAAGGTTTTGACTTCCTATGTCTCCTAGCAAGGTGTCTACTGGACCAAGGTTTTGACTTCCTATGTCTTCTGTCAGGGTGTCTACTGGACCAAGGTTTTGACTTCCTATGTCTTCTGTCAGGGTGTCTACTGGACCAAGGTTTTGACTTCCTATGTCTTCTGTCAGGGTGTCTACTGGACCAAGGTTTTGACTTCCTATGTCTTCTGTCAGGGTGTCTACTCGACTAAGGTTTTGACTTCCTATGTCTCCTAGCAAGGTGTCTACTGGGCCAAGGTTTTGACTTCCTATGTCTCCTAGCAAGGTGTCTACTGGACCAAGGTTTTGACTTCCTATGTCTTCTGTCAGGGTGTCTACTGGGCCAAGGTTTTGACTTCCTATGTCTTCTGTCAGGGTGTCTACTGGACCAAGGTTTTGACTTCCTATGTCTTCTGTCAGGGTGTCTACTGGGCCAAGGTTTTGACTTTCTATATCTTCTGTCAGGGTGTCTACTCGACTAAGGTTTTGACTTCCTATGTCTCCTAGCAGGGTGTCTACTGGGCCAAGGTTTTGACTTCCTATGTCTCCTAGCAAGGTGTCTACTGGGCCAAGGTTTTGACTTCCTATGTCTTCTGTCAGGGTGTCTACTGGGCCAAGGTTTTGACTTCCTATGTCTTCTGTCAGGGTGCCTACTGGACCAAGGTTTTGAAATTCCAGTATATTTCCAATATTTCTAATATAATTTATTTTAAAAATGTAGTATATACAAACCAAGCCATCCCTATTTCAAAATTATTAAATGATAGAAGGTGTGTTTTCTGGTAGCTCGTGATCTTAATTGATCACTCATATGTTTACAAAAACTAACATGTCTGGGACAACAATTATACAAAGAACTACACTTGTGAATAACCTAGAAGCAACTGACTAATAAGTAACTTAAAACTACATATGTACAATTAAAAACATGGCGTCCTTAGCATATGCACACTTAGATAGAATATTCAAAATTACATCATGCCACATCAAATTTAAATGGTTGTGTCTACTCGAGCGTGTGCGGCTGAACCAGCAGTGCAGCAGTCTTGCCTGTCCTAGTGACCAGTCAAGTGATTCATAGCAGTGCGGCCAGTGTAAATACAACAATGGTTGTGTCTCCAGGGGCGGCAGAAATACGGGTGACTCTTTCAAACGAGAGACATGTGTAGTTGTGCTAAACTAGCCATTGCAGGTTTGTATTGTTAGAAAATGTAGTACAAACAATCCTTTGACAGTTTGGATGTGACCTTCTTCAGTATCGAATGGTGTAAGGTGTCACTCTAGTGTTAGATTGGACTGCTGATGGCAGGGACACAGGGGTTTGAATCTTGGTTGGATGTAATAAACTTAATGTGGGTAGATTGTCTCTAAACAATACTTCTTTCCTCATCCTTACCCCAATAGTGTAATTATCACATATGATTATAACCTGAGCAGGTATTAATACCCGGTGATAAAGAAAAAGTGTGGCCGAAAACAATGGCCTTATATTGGCTGCCGCGCTGCTTAGTCACAGCTAAAACTGCTCGTAAGAATGAGCACCAATGGTCAAAGATCTTAGGAAACACTGCATAGTGCTGATTGGAGCTACCTAGCTGTGTTGTAGTTCTAACCTCTCTTGTACCTAGCTGTGTTGTAGTTCTAACCTCTATTGTAAATAGCTGTGTTGTAGTTCTAACCTCTCTTGTACCTAGCTGTGTTGTAGTTCTAACCTCTCTTGTACCTAGCTGTGTTGTAGTTCTAACCTCTCTTGTACCTAGCTGTGTTGTAGTTCTAACCTCTCTTGTACCTAGCAGTGTTGTAGTTCTATCCTCTCTTGTACCTAGCTGTGATGAAGTTCTAACCTCTCTTGTACCTAGCTGTGTTGTAGTTCTAACCTCTCTTGTACCTGGTGTGTTGTAGTTCTAACCTCTCTTGTACCTAGTGTGTTGTAGTTCTAACCTCTCTTGTACCTAGCTGTGTTGTAGTTCTAACTCTCTTGTACCTGCTGTGTTGTAGTTCTAACCTCTCTTGTACTGTTGTGTTGTAGTTCAACTCTCTTGTACCTGCTGTGTTGTAGTTCTAACCTCTCTTGTACCTACTGTGTTGTAGTTCTAACTCTCTTGTACCTGCTGTGTTGTAGTTCTAACCTCTCTTGTACTACTGTGTTGTAGTTCTAACCTCTCTTGTACCTAGTGTGTTGTAGTTCTAACCTCTCTTGTACCTAGCTGTGTTGTAGTTCTAACCTCTCTTGTACTAGTGTGTTGTAGTTCTAACCTCTCTTGTACAGCTGTGTTGTAGTTCTAACCTCTCTTGTACCTAGCGTGTTGTAGTTCTACCTCTCTTGTACCTAGCTGTGTTGTAGTTCTAACCTCCTTTACTAGCTGTGTTGTAGTTCTAACCTCTCTTGTACCTAGCTGTGTTGTAGTTCTAACTCTCTTGTACCTGGTGTTGTAGTTCTAACCTCTCTTGTACCTGTGTGTGTAGTTCTAACCTCTCTTGTACCTGTGTGTTGTAGTTCTAACCTCTCTTGTACCTGTGTTGTAGTTTACCTCTCTTGTACCTAGCTGTGTTGTAGTTCTAACTCTCTTGTACCTATGTTTTGTAGTTCTAATTGATGTTTTGTAGTTCTAACCTCTCTTGTACTAGCTGTGTTGTAGTTCTAACCTCTCTTGTACCTATGTGTTGTAGTTCTAACCTCTCTTGTACTAGCTGTGTTGTATTCTAACCTCTCTTGTACCTAGCTGTGTTGTATTCTAACCTCTCTTGTACCTAGCTGTGTTGTAGTTCTAACCTCTCTTGTACTAGTGTGTTGTAGTTCTAACCTCTCTTGTACCTGCTGTGTTGTAGTTCTACCTTCTTGTACCTGCGTGTTGTAGTTCTAACCTCTCTTGTACCTAGCTTGTTGTATTCTAACCTCTCTTGTACCTGCTGTGTTGTAGTTCAACCTCTCTTGTACCTAGTGTGTTGTAGTTCTAACCTCTCTTGTACCTGCTGTGTTGTAGTTCTAACCTCTCTTGTACCTAGTGTGTTGTAGTTCTAACCTCTCTTGTACTAGTTGTGTTGTAGTTCTAACCTTCTTGTACCTAGTGTGTTGTAGTTAACCTCTCTTGTACCTAGTGTGTTGTAGTTCTAACTCTCTTGTACCTAGCTGTGTTGTAGTTCTAACTCTCTTGTACCTAGTGTGTTGTAGTTCTAACCTCTCTTGTACCTAGTTGTGTTGTAGTTCTAACCTCTCTTGTAATCGCGTATTTGACAGTCTCCCAATGGTTGCTGTACCATGTTGAGAGTTGCCCCTAACAAAAGCCAGTCTGTTAAACCTCTAACTTGGTGTGTAGTTCATCCCAGGCAACTCTACATTATGGTCAGGGAGTGTGAAAAGATGGTCCTTACAGTTTATGTTATATATTACGCTATGATTTAAAAACATAATATTTACAACTTTGAGATAAGTTTCAAATCTAAGACAATCTATAAATGTTTACATATTTTCCTGAATGTAAATGGCTCTTCAGTTACAAAGTAAAGAGGTTAATGAAGTTAACGTCTACTTACAATTCCTGTGGGAATCTGTGTTTGGGGAATCTTTGAAGTATTTTATAAAGCTCTCCACCGGCGGCATATTCCAAAACAAGATAGATTTTCTTTTCATCATAAAAATAAGTCAGCAGTTTCAGAATATTAGGGTGGCTGCAACATAACATTTCATTCCAAATTCAATTAAAGTCACAAAACATTATAAATATTCCTTCATATTGAGTTTAGTTGTTTGATTAAGGCAGTTGATCTTAACAATCCAAGGAAAGTCCCCATAGCATGAAACAACAATAACCTAAGACTATTTGAACACACATGTTTTATAATTAGTTTTAAACACTTTCAAACCTCCATTATCTAATGTGCTTCACAGACATTTCAGCATACACAACGCTACACTACAAGTTGATTGTACAAAATTAATGCATATTTCCTCCCTAAAAACGTGCAAAAATATTTAAATAATCTTTAGTTTACACTAAAAAATGCCGAGTAATTGAATAGTAAAATAATTAAAAATGAAAATAATCCTGTGACTTTACCTGATGTTGTTACATTTTCTGTCCAAATTTGATTACATATCTTAATATATGTGTTTGACTCCTTTGACTCCGATAAGAAAATTCACTACTTTCTAATAATTATTAACAATTGCAATATTCTGTGGGAATGTAAACCAATTTAACATCTTCAACTGTTGTAAGAAAATAAGGTAGTTTGATGTCCGTCCATGATGCAGGGATGCAAACAATGGAGTGTCTTCAACAAGTGAGAAAAGTGACCAGAATAAGTGAAAAGAGTCACTAAAGGTGACTAGGATTGAAAAGAATGTCTGCAGACAAACAGTTTTAGCACCGCATCCTACTATCCGTTTGGGATACACCTATGTACTAATTACAATTGTGTATTTGGGATGAAGGAGGTCAAACTTAGAGGAAGAGTGCACTCAATTTAATGGAGGAAGAGTGGAAAACCATTTTGGATAAACCACCGGGATTCAAACCCTCATCTTCCTGTCATCAGTAGTCTAGTGTAACACGAGACTGACGCACTAGACTATGCGACCACTGAAGCAGGTTTCAATTACAGTCAAATCTCGATTCTACGACCCCGGGAATAACGTCCCTCTCGAAGTAACGACCCTTTTTTGGGGAACCGTGAAAAATGTGGAAAAAAAGGTCGACAATTTTAGGGAAATCGGCCGTAAAATGTATTTGTTGCAATTATTTAGGTCGCTGGGCTGCGATTATTTTTGTGACGCTGTATTACTAGTAACTGGAGTAGATCAGGTATAAAAATAGACACCACCCTATCAATGCCAGCCACTAGCACTTGACTCTATCCACCCCCTCCCACAAGCAAGACAATATTTTCCCGCGCGCGACTGTCGCTATTGTTATTTAGATTCTCAATTTGGTTACGTTTTTATTTACTACGAACTTATAATTTTGATGAAATGAGTGGAAAGAGGACCTTCTTGCCGCTCGTGAAGAAGTACGAGATCAACCAGGAAGTGGATGAGAAGAATATTACAAAGACGAAGATTGCACGGCAGTATGGCATCCCGAAGTCGACACTTTTCACGAATCTCAAAACAAGAGAAGAAATTGTGAATGCAGTGCAGAAGGAAGGCTACAATCTAAAGGCAAAAAATTTGAAGGGTGTGACGCACGCGAATCTGGATCAAGCTATGCTGGAGTGGTTCAGCCAGCATAGAGTGGTTCAGCCAGCATAGAGTGAAAAACGTGCCTATAAACGAACCGATGATGAAGAGGAAGGCCGATGAATTTTCTATGAAGTTGGGTATAGAAAACTAAGTGTTCAAGTGGGTAGTTAGAGCGTTTCAAAGTGCATCACAGCATATCCAGCCACAAGGTCGTCGGTGAAAGCCCATCGGTCGACCCAACACCAGTGAGGGAGTGGATGCCCTTGCTCCAAAACATCCTTAGGCGCTATCAGCCTCAAGATATATACAACGCTGACGAGCTGGGAATGTTCCACAAGCTCATACCAGATCACACTCTTGCTTTAAAAGGGGATGAGTGCAGGGGTGCGAAGAGGAGCAAAGAGTGCCTCACCATCCTTCTGTGCTGCAACGTGGACAGCAGCGATAAGATGAAGCCCCTCATGATTGGGAGGTTCAAGAAACCCCGGGGTTTCAAGGGCAACATTCTGCCTTGTGACTATGATTTTAATAAGAAGGCATGGATGAACTCAGGGTTATTCACGAGGTGGCTTCAAGCCTCCGATTCGAAGATGGACGCCGCAAATAGAAAAGTCGTGCTCTTAGTCAACAGTTGCACCACACATCCTGCTCTCGACAAAATCAAGAACATCGAGCTGGTGTTTCTGCCAAAGAACACCACCAGCATGCTTCAGCCCCTGGACCAGGGGATAATCCAGCAAGTGAAGGTGAAGTTCTGCGAGATGTTTGTACGGAGTATGGTGTGGAATCTCCACATGGGAAAGGAGGTCAAAAAGAGGGATGTGTTCAGGGCCATGGAGAGAATCGTCGCCAGTTGGAGGGTCGTGAGACCAGTGGTAGTCACCAACTGCTTCCGACATGCCCACTTTGCCCTACCAGTCAAAGAAGAGACGTAAGTCTATGTGCTTCCCACCGCTGCCAGTGCCGAAGACCCAGACGACCCACCGCCAGTGGACGTCAATTCTCAGCCAGTCTCCTACACGGAACCGCAGCCTGGCTCATAAACAGCACCTTCGTCTGCCCCCCTGACTTTCACTCGGCTGTGCGACGAGGAAACGTGGCAGAGATTAGCCCCAGACTGCACGTATGAGGAGTACATAGCAGCAGACGATGACCTCACAGTTTGTAACGCTGATATAATCAGGGAGCAGCAGGAGTCCAGCGATGAAGAGGGGGAGGAAGAAATTGAAGAAGAGCCTGAAGACATCCCCACAACAAAGCTGGGGACGTCTACTCAAGAGCACTTAAGCGCTAGGGCGCTAGCGAAGAGCTGTGGTTCCAGTTCTATAATGTGAGACTTCGTCGAGCAAACTGGCGCTAAAAAGAAGCAGGCCTCCATAGTGGACTTTATTAAGAAATAGGTAGTTTTTCCATGTTTTGGTTAAAAAATGCCATTTTTGCGTATGAGGGTTGGGGGTGGAACAAAATCTGTTAAAATTCCAATAACGACCCCTTCGAAATAACGACCCTTTTCCAGGGAACCGTGAAAGGTCATAAAATCGAGAGTTGACTGTAGTTCAATATTCAAATTTTAAAAATTTTACAAAATAGATTTGCTCCATATTTTATGTTTTATAACTCAAAGAGAATTAAATTATTAAAGAAGGTCTACATTTTAAAATTTGTTTGCTTCATCCAATTGTTTTTCATTATTTTTCTAAGTTAGGCCTACAAAGACTTGTTTGGAAATGATCCTTAGTAATTGTTCATTTTGTTTTTGTAAACTATTTAGTTGAATTTTCTGCATCCTAATTTTTCACTTTTGTTTAAGTTCATTTTTAGTACAGATTTCTTTGCTCAATTTGTATTTTATTTCCTCTTTTTCTAATGTGTCTTCCTCCAAGTAGATTTGGTTACTTGTGAACATTTTGTATGTAGCCAATTCACCAGAGCATGTGGTGGTAGCTGTCAACTAGCAGAAGATATTAATTCTAATTAAAAACAAATTGTTTGACTACCAAAAGTGGCAACAAATCAACAATGGTCTTGCAGATAAGAGAGTCTGGTGAATTGATGCATAAAAGTAGATCTGGTCAGGTATCACTACCCCTATGGCAAATAGACTACAGTCAAATCTCGATTCTACGACCCCGGGAATAGCGTCCCTCTCGAATTAACGGCCCTTTTTTGGAGAACCGTGAAAAATGTGGAAAAAATTGTCGAAAATTTTAAGGAAATCGTCCGTAAAATGTGTTTGTTGCAATTATTTAGGTCGCTGGGCTGCGATTATTTTTGTGAGTACTGTATTACTAGTAGCTGGGGTAGGTCAGGTATAAAAATAGACACCACCCTATCAATGCCAGCCAATAGCACTTGACTCTATCCACCCCCTCCCACAAGCAAGACAATGTTCCCCCCGCGTGACTGCCGCTACATCACGCCAGGCTTGTTTTCACTATTGTTATTCCGATTCTAGATTTGGTTACATTTTTGGTTTGATTTTGTGAACGATTTTTGACGAGCCACGCTATTGTTTAACATTGTTATTTTGATTTGGTTACATTTTTTGTTTCATTTTGTGAAAGATTTTTGACAATCCAAGCTTTTTTATTTTATTTGATATGAACTTATAATTTCGACGAAATGAGTGAAATGAGAAGAAGATTACAAAGAAGAAGATTGCGTGGCGGCATGGCATCCCGAAGTCGACACTTTTTACGATTCTCAAAATAAGAGAAGAAATTGTGAATGCGGTGCAGAGGGAAGGCCACAATCTAAAGGCAAAAAATTTGAAGGGTGCGACGCACGAGAATCTGGAGCAAGTTATGCTGGAGTCGTTCAGCCAGCAGATTGCAAAACGTGCCTATAAATGGACCGATGATGCAGAGGAAGGCCAATGAATTTTCTATGAGGTTGGGTATAGAAAACTAGGTGTTCAAGTGGGTAGTTAGAGCGTATCAAAGTGCATCACAGCATATCCAGCCACAAGGTCGTCGGTGAAAGCGCATCGGTCGACCCAACACCGGTGAGGGAGTGGATGCCCTTGCTCCAAAACATCCTTAGACTCTATCAGCCTCAAGATGTATACAACGCTGACGAGCTGTGATGTGCACTTTTTTTTACCTAATTGGACGAGCCAATGGCGTACAAACGCCTTTGGGGCCCCAGGAGTATCCTTACCCCCTACCACCGTATTATATGTGGAAAGAACTACTTTGTAAGTATTAATAGAACTTAAAGGAAAACTAAAATTAAAAACACAGAATTTGAGTTTTTGGGTTATTTTTTAAAAAAATGTTTATTCCAATTAAAACTAATGACAACATGTTCCAAAATGCTTAATTTTTCAACCTAAGCCCTTACTACGAACATGTTCTGGTGTATTATAAAACTAGGCAAAATATGATGCCAATCCATAAATAATTTTTTCATGTTGTGCTTGTATTTCAATGAAACATAAAATAATAATAATATTTCTTATAGTTAGAAACTTAAGCTAGGTTATATAATTTATTTCTTATGTCATAAAAAATATATATATCAAAGGCCTCATAGAAAGAGTGACAGTGAACTTTGATTAGAAGAGATTGTAAAAAATGTGTATTTAAGTTTTTTATGAGATACATTTTTAATTTTTAATAAAAATTTATCTGGTGGGTCCCCCCCAGCGGGCTGCCCCCTCCACCCCATCTTGGTACACCCCTGGGAAAACATTCTACGTATTTTGACTGTAAGCGAAATCTCTAAATCTACTGGAAGAATCAGAAACATTGAACTTAAAATGAGCATAGAACTGTCTGAATTACTAGAGTTCACACTCCTAAAGCAAAGAAGAAAGAAACTGAATTGAAAGTAGAAAATGTCCTAAGCTTATTAGTTAAAAAACATTTAAAAAGAAGACACTTTTTAAAAATATTGTTTATTAGTGTAATTGTTAAAAACTATTAATCGTAAAAAAGATTCCAAATTAATAAAAATGGGTAGTATAATTTCTAAGGCCTGTTCTATAAATGCCTGATTATTTTATTTTCTCTAAAAAGTGTTAAAACCACCAATAAATTCCCTCATTTAGAACATGAGACATATTGTAAGATTCTAGAAACCAGCATGATATGAAGCAAAAACATGCAATTTAGCTCAATTTTAAGCTGAAATATTTTTATTACTGTGCAGATCACCTTCACCAAATTTGTATATGTTGTTGTACTCTAGAAGAATTCACTATAGTGCAAAGTTCAATTTTTTCCTGTCCCCCATTAATTTTATAGCATGTCTAACTTCATAAATTTTGGAAACTTCCCATTTTTTAAAGCTTATATATCGAAAGAGAGTTAAAACACTTCCATTTTTTTTTCAATTGGCAGGCTTAACTGTTACCATAGTTGTTATAAACAAAAAATGGTTTAGGTGTTCTGTCCCCTTCTTGATGAAATATACCTCAAACTTAACTTCTCAATTTTGGGCTATGAAAACTTGAAAACCAAAAATGACAGGAAAAGGCAAAATGACCCAAAATTAGAGTACTTCACGCTGAGTGAAATTATTTCTGTTTAATTGAATTTGAACAAATTTAACAGGTGATAGAACATTTGGTGCAAATGCTTAAAAACACTAAAATGTATCTGCGCCACATATTAAAAATGGCTGTGCCAGCCAAACGTGTGGCTGAATTTTTTTTCTGAAATTGGTTTTAGGCTCTCAAAAGATATATAAATAATTGGGGAAAAAACTTAAAATAATAAAAATCATGAAGCAACCAACTTTTCAAAAATGTGTTGAAATGGCATGGAATGACCCTTCAGTCATTTTTAAATCACTCCCTCTGTGCTGTTTCCCAGTGTGGTCTGCACTCCCCCTCCCCCATCCCTCTAGTGACATTTCTGGCGTGAACTTGGATTTAAAAAAATTCACTTACAATATGTTCTCTTTATATGAGAATTGAGAAAGCAAAAACAGGGAAGAAAATAATTACATACAATTATTGTGTACTTACATAATTATTTTTTTAATAAATCCACAGCTTTTCATTGATTATTTTACACTAGATCTTCCCAAAAACATTAACATTATGAAGTGCGCGTAAACACATAGCCAAATATTGACACAATCGACTAGGTGAGTGGTGAATCTTGACCTTGAACGGCCAAACAGGTTTACAGTCAAGGAGTGGTGGGGGAACCAAGCTACCCATTCTGCTCCTTTGACGTGTGTTCCCCAATCTAGACCCGACATTTCTCCCTACAAGTGTCACCGCTTACGGGCAATCTAATATTTTGTTAGTTTAAAATATTTTAATTAAATAAATGAAGCAATAAAACATTTAATTTGCAGGGTAACCTTGGGGGACCCTTTCAAGCTCAGGGCCATGGCCCCCCTGGAAGCCCCCTTAATCCGGCCCTGAGTAACTTAGTAGGTCACCATACCACCATAGCATTACTATCTAAATTATATTTCAGTTAATTCTTTCACACATATACATTTATTTATCTTCTAAATTCCTGTTGATACCTTGTTTGAATTTGGTTAAAGAGTGTAAGGTTTACTTGTACTATTGGTGATTTTAACTGACTACATTTATAAAGCCATGGCTTGAATGTAGATTGTATTGTAGAGTTTATATTATATTATATTTATTTCTTAAGGCATTGTCCTACGTGAGCCAACGAAAGCAAGTGGCCAAATAGCAGAGCGAGCGAATCAGCGTGCTGGTCCTGCGTGGGCCGATACAGGAAGAAAGCAACAAGAGTTCAAATCAGTAGCCATGATGTTGTTGTAAAGGAAACATGAACTCAGTCAAATGTTAATAAACCACGAAAAGCTAAACAGAGAGATCTCAAGCAAATACCATCTACTTGGAAAGGGAATCTTACGTTGAATTTCACAATTTAAATGAAGACAAAAACATATTAACAAATTTAAAGGAGATAATTCTCATTCTTCCATACACACCCATGGTTTAGATTTATAAATCTGATAAGGTTTTGAAATTTACATTTTTTCAAAGATCTGGAACCACTCTTTATCCACAAGCAATTAGTTATCGTGGTTTTTGTTTTACACATCACAAAGCACATGTCTACTTTTTACTTCAATGGTTCAGCAAATTCTGACAAATTTAGTCACCAAACTTTAGACAATAAACACTGCCTGTGGATGCTAGAACAGAAGTACTCTCTTTGTCTGAATGTTCGGAGCAAGAGTTATGAGCCTCGACGAAGGACACTTCCATGCCAACATTGCTTCGCCCACTCACATAGGACAGACAGCACCTGTGATATCTCTGATTTAAGGGAAATGTTCGTTGATCCCCAAATGGACATTTAATCTATATGTACTCTCTAGGACTCCATGGTCCCTTCAAAGTTAAAACTCGAGTTAGTTGGTTAATGTTCGTGATACTAGGGTTATGTGGCCATTGTTGGTCGCCAGTGCCCATATTTACGAGCTATAATGGGTCCTAATTCCTAATAGCTAAGGAAGCTATTAAAATGGTTATATTGAGGGTTTTTTAAAATATGTTTAGATATGCCAGTTGATAAACAATAATAATGTGATTTCCATTTACTGTTTTAATAAACTATTTTTTTTTACAATCTTTATTGGTGACTTTTTCACGGTCCTACTTATGTTTTCCAAAGGAAGTTTTATTTATAGCAGAAAGATGTGATAGGAAAATAACACAGTTGTTGTTTAAAGATGAGATCTATGTTTGAATGAACAACCTTACTTGCAGTTAAAGTTACAAATATTCCAGTATTTTGTTTTAGTTCTTAGTAAAATTTCTTAGTTTTGTGGCTCTCCAACCCTGGATAAAAACAATTATACTATTGATTTTATATGTATGATATTGACACAAAATTAACAAAGGCTTCCAAGTCATAAGAAAATAAATATTACTGTCAAGATATCCTTAATCTAATTAAATATACTTACTCAAGATGGGTTTGTATCTCAATTTCCCGCAGCACCTGTATTTCAACTTTTCCCTTAACAATCTCAGACTTAAAAAGAGTTTTCAAAGCAACAACATATTTTGTGGTCTTTTCTCTGGCAAAATACACCCGTCCAAACTTTCCACGACCCAGCGGGAAACCAATTTCAAAGTCATCCAAAGTCCAGATTTTCCTGAAATCAATACAAAAGAAATCAATTTAATAATTAGAATTAACAGCTAGGTTTTTAGCATCTGGAACCTTTTAGTTTTTTAACTTTTTATTTTGTAAACAATTGAAGCCCACAAACGCTTTAAGAGTTGTTTGGACAACAAGCTTGGTAAGCATTGTTATAAATTAATCAACTGTTACGAACTGTATGTTTTTACACTTGTGTTTCATTTACAAAATGTATCTTTTAGTTTGTTTTATACTAGTGATGAAAATGATTTAACCACCTATGGGTCATTTCATGCCATTTCAACAAGAGGGGTTGCTGCATCATTTTTTATTTTTATTTTTTCCACAGTTATGTATACATGTTTGGAGAGTTTAAAACCAACACCTTGATTTTTGTGACAGAAAGCATTTGCGCAAAATGTTATACCTTTTTTCTCAATTGAGAAAATTCAAAAATTCAAAAATCCCTGTACTCAGAAAAAAATTATGATTGTTTTTTGGTTTTTAAAATTAATTTTCTTACGTATTTTTGAAATTTTATTTGGGGTCAAAGATGATAGAAGAAATTTTAATTTTTTTTCAATTTTCAAGCGAAATTTTCACTGGAAAGCGCTCAAAACAATCAAACAATTTTTTTTATTGCAAGAACTAAAGTACCCGTAGAGCTTACCTTAGGTGAGAAAAATGGAGTGTTTTGAGCCCTTCCAAGATTTTTTGGCTGATGAAAATGGGAGATTTTTCCATTTTTTTTGATTAGCTATATTTCAAGTGGGGCAGAGTAAAAATCTGAATTTCATACCACAAAACTTCTATTTGGTAAGCACATCATACGAAAATTTGATCACTTTGTTCTGAAGCATAAGAACAAATTTTGAGCCTAAAGTTGAGTCAAATTCTTGTTTTCCTGTTCATTTCGAATTCCCAAATATGCAACTAGTAGCTAGACCGCGATTGACTTAACAATGTGTTACATGAGCGGGCGTGTGGGGTATTTAATACCCCAATAATGAGTTCACTTCAAATATATTTAATGTATATATAATTAAATTAATTAATGTAATTCCAACTATAGCAAGAGTTAATCAAGATACTACTGAAGGAATAGAAAAATTAACAGGCTCCTTGGAGGCTTGACAATACCAACATTTATAAGATTGGAGTACTCTATAAGCCAGTGCTCCCGCTCGAGTGTTAAACATTTACCAAACTCATCCATACCTTATTAGATTGATTATAAGTCCTGGCTGTTATCAGTAGAGGGACTCTTTGGTCTAAGCTCAGCAGGACTATATTTAAATTTACACATGTCCAACACCTGTGTTTTGGCTGTCTTTGAGGTAAAGCTTAATTTCCTCCTTCATGTCACACACCCACTTTCCCGCGTGACAACCAGCGTGCAGTAGAGCAGTATAAGAGAGCACTTTGTTCAGCCCCTGTTCCCTCGCATTAAGCAACAAACAAACGTGATTCACTTGGTCTTGTCTCAAGGTGCGGCAGAAGGGAGCGCAAGTATTTTTACAGTTTTTATAGAATTATATTTTTTTGGCAAAAATAGATAAAATATTTCTCCAGTAGCAACATAGAGTTGAGTTTTCTGCACTTGCTAATATCAACAGATCTTGAATATCTGTCAAGGGTGTCCTGGAATTTTGTCAAAACTTTTTCTCTTTATTTAAATAGTTTTGACAAAATTCCAGAACACCCTTGACAGATATTCAAGATCTGTTGATATTAGCATATGCAGAAAAATAAACTCTATGTTGCTACTGGAGAAATATTTGATTTATTTTGGCCAAAAAATTTTAATTCTATAAAAACTGTAAAAATACTTGCGCTCCCTTCTGCCGCACCTTAATGTAATTCACTGTTTTAATGATGAAACTAAAGACAACACTTAGTTTTGTACTCTTGTTTTTTGATGCAAGTGACTCCTTGTGGATCATACAGTGAGTCCAGATGGTGTTGGGAGCCTTTCCTTTCACGAGAGCT
The DNA here is from genome assembly GCA_033556935.1 of Timema podura. NCBI lineage: Eukaryota > Metazoa > Arthropoda > Insecta > Phasmatodea > Timematidae > Timema > Timema podura. Next base: position 1,825,283 of record JAVRXN010000012.1, read on the forward strand.
TGTAAACCACTTCTTGTCCAGACATGGCAGGAGCAACATCACTGCACACTCCAACACAATTTTCCCATTTCATCTCACCTACTATCAAAAAATCATCTAGAATCTTTAAACGTCCCTCGGCACTGGTTCTTCCCGGAATCGGCTTGCAGAACAATAGATCCTAATTGACAGATCTGTTATTGATGTACCGAACATAAGCTATAAGGTGGGCATCTTTCACCGAGTCAGTGGCTTCGTCGACCTGTATTGCAAATTTTGTCAATTTCAAAGTTTTGGCAAGCTGTTCTTGTATTTCTTGCGCCATGTTGGATATCCATCTTCTCACCGTGTTACATGCCAGATGGATATTTCGGACTATACCTTCTGATGCTTTGTCAAACATTATTTCAGTGATTTTGACAGCAGCAGGCAAAATTAGTGTCTCTCCAAACGAATGAGGCTTCTTACATTTTGCGATCATGTACGAAACTTTGTATGATGCCAGAAGTTCCTTGGATGTAACTGTCATTTTTTTTCTGTCCAGAATATTCTTCCCATTTTTTCTTTAAAAAAATCACATGGTTTTCCTGCATACTGGCTGTGTTTTGATTCCAGCTTGTTTGGTTTCATACTCTCAGAAGATAAAACAGACAAACAAAACGAAAACAAGGGTCTCTCCTTCCCATCTTTATCAACAATAGTGAACCTGAACGACAAAACATCTTCAATATACATCCTTACTTTTATTTTTTTATAGGGTTTTCCACTGCTGCAACTAGCAGAACCTCTTTTTAGGGATTTATCCGTGTCAATATTAACTATGCTCTAATTCACATGCACTTTTGTGAACAAGGGAGGGAGACTTATGTTAACACACAGAAATTAAAACTACAATATGACAATGTTGCAAGCTTGCCAGATGAGCACACACTGCGCACGATTGGTGGTTCACCACTCAGGATGATTCAGATTCACTAACACTTGGATTGTGTACGAAAGTGAACGAGAGCTCAAAAAAGAGCTTAGAGGATACTCTGCATTCGAGCAACGCGAGAGCTTGTAATGCTACTCATCCAAATATGAGGCTGCTGCAGTTAACTGTGTCGGTAAACATGTAATCAGAGTAAGATAGCCAAAATATTCTGTTTATATTTAGATTTTGAGCTTTGCTACATTCATCAAAATTTCATAAAAGAGTAAATACAGTATTTGGTTACAGTCTTCACAAAACTTGCAACCCCTTTGGATTAACGCCGCAATCCCCAGGTTTGAAATCACTGCCTTAGACAGACCACCATTGTGAGTAGCTGGTTTCTTCACCTTAGACAGACCACCGCTGTGAGTAGCTGGTTTCTTCGCCTTAGACAGACCACCACTGTGAGTAGCTGGTTTCTTCACCTTAGACAGACCACCGCTGTGAGTAGCTGGTTTCTTCGCCTTAGACAGACCACCGCTATGAGTAGCTGGTTTCTTCAACTTAGACAGACCACAACTGTGAGTAGCTGGTTTCTTCGCCTTATACAGACCACCGCTGTGAGTAGCTGGTTTCTTCACCTTAGACAGACCACCGCTGTGAGTAGCTGGTTTCTTCGCCTTAGACAGACCACCGCTATGAGTAGCTGGTTTCTTCGCCTTAGACAGACCACAACTGTGAGTAGCTGGTTTCTTCAACTTAGACAGACCACAACTGTGAGTAGCTGGTTTCTTCGCCTTATACAGACCACCGCTGTGAGTAGCTGGTTTCTTCACCTTAGACAGACCACCACTGTGAGTAGCTGGTTTCTTCGCCTTAGACAGACCACCGCTATGAGTAGCTGGTTTCTTCGCCTTAGACAGACCACCGCTATGAGTAGCTGGTTTCTTCAACTTAGACAGACCACAACTGTGAGTAGCTGGTTTCTTCGCCTTATACAGACCACCGCTGTGAGTAGCTGGTTTCTTCACCTTAGACAGACCACCACTGTGAGTAGCTGGTTTCTTCGCCTTAGACAGACCACAACTGTGAGTAGCTGGTTTCTTCGCTTTAGACAGACCACCGCTATGAGTAGCTGGTTTCTTCGCCTTAGACAGACCACAACTGTGAGTAGCTGGTTTCTTCGCCTTAGACAGACCACCGCTGTGAGTAGCTGGTTTCTTCGCTTTAGACAGACCACCACTGTGAGTAGCTGGTTTATTCGCCTTAGACAGACCACCGCTGTGAGTAGCTGGTTTCTTCGCTTTAGACAGACCACCGCTATGAGTAGCTGGTTTCTTCAACTTAGACAGACAACCACTGTGAGTAGCTGGTTTCTTCACCTTAGACAGACCACCGCTGTGAGTAGCTGGTTTCTTCAACTTAGACAGACCACAACTGTGAGTAGCTGGTTTCTTCACCTTAGACAGACCACCACTGTGAGTAGCTGGTTTCTTCGCCTTAGACAGACCACCGCTATGAGTAGCTGGTTTCTTCAACTTAGACAGACCACAACTGTGAGTAGCTGGTTTCTTCGCCTTATACAGACCACCGCTGTGAGTAGCTGGTTTCTTCACCTTAGACAGACCACCACTGTGAGTAGCTGGTTTCTTCGCCTTAGACAGACCACCACTGTGAGTAGCTGGTTTCTTCGCTTTAGACAGACCACCGCTATGAGTAGCTGGTTTCTTCGCCTTAGACAGACCACCACTGTGAGTAGCTGGTTTCTTCAACTTAGACAGACCACCACTGTGAGTAGCTGGTTTCTTCAACTTAGACAGACCACAACTGTGAGTAGCTGGTTTCTTCACCTTAGACAGACCACCACTGTGAGTAGCTGGTTTCTTCACCTTAGACAGACCACCACTGTGAGTAGCTGGTTTCTTCGCCTTAGACAGACCACCGCTATGAGTAGCTGGTTTCTTCACCTTAGACAGACCACCACTGTGAGTAGCTGGTTTCTTCGCCTTAGACAGACCACCGCTATGAGTAGCTGGTTTCTTCACCTTAGACAGACCACCACTGTGAGTAGCTGGTTTCTTCACCTTAGACAGACCACCACTGTGAGTAGCTGGTTTCTTCACCTTAGACAGACCACCACTGTGAGTAGCTGGTTTCTTCACCTTAGACAGACCACCACTGTGAGTAGCTGGTTTCTTCACCTTAGACAGACCACCACTGTGAGTAGCTGGTTTCTTCACCTTAAACTATATTATGGTATAATAAATTGATGTTGCACATGAAATATATTTTCAAATACCTAACATTTTCTCGTCAATTATGACAAAACCATCTTATAGCTATGGGTCATTCCATGTTAAATCAACAAATGAGCTTTGCCACACCATTTTTGATTTTGATGAAATTTGGTAGGCATTTGTACCAATCTTTTAGACTCCAAAACATTTTTTTTATATTTAAAAAAAATTACTCCTTGAGATATAGGCTATTTTTTACACCACGAACAAGCAAAAGATGCCATTTCGGGGTTCTTTTCTAAAATCTGCATTAAGTTTATTTGAACTAGAAGGGATAGCAGCTAGGGCTCATTTGAAAGCTTAAAGAATGAACTTTTTTAGTTTAGACGAAATTAGATTTGAGTTAAGGCTAAGCATAGTTTTTTAAGCTTAAATTTTCATTTTTTAAACCGATTTTCTTGGAATTTGGGCTTGAAAAATATAATGAAGTATTTATAGTAACAGGCCAATATTTTTTTCCTGTTACACTTATATATGATTAGTATGTGCAGAAAAAAAAATTGAACTGTTACTGATAGTCCTTCAACCTAAAAAAATTGCTAGAATTTGGAAAATTTTTAAAAAAATTGCTTTTTCAGAACCCAAAAAAGTCATGTGGGACATGTGTTAAAAATTTGAAATTACCAGGATAGAAAGCCCCTATAGAGTACTTTAAAACAAAAAATATTTAATCTTGTTACTTAAAGGGGTTCAGGTGCCACAATCCTTTGAAGTAACAACAAAACAACGTTCAATCACTATTGAAAACAGGGCTAAGCAGAAAGGATAATTTGCAATAGACCTAATATATAGTTAAAAAGTATAAATAGTTAATTAAAATTTTGTGTTGAAAAATTACATTACATAGGTAACCATACATAAAATATATAAATAATAGTAGCCTATTATTTATTATAAAAAGTTTAAATTTGATAGGCTATGTTTTAATAACAATAAATCTAGGTATTATTGTTTATAGACCCATTTTTTTTAAATACTTTTTTTGAGGGTTTTAGGGATGTTACAAATTATGTGACGTAGAATATATTAAAAGTATTGATTAAACTGTAGAATAACATCTACCCTACAAGCTTGTCTGGACAAGCAGTTTTCATAGACAATGTGGCTATTGGTTTAAAACATGTTTCAACAGGCATAGCTCCACTTGCTCTGTTCAGTTGCTGGCTATTGGTTCAAAACATGTTTCAACAGGCATAGCTCCACTTGCTCTGTTCAGTTGCTGGCTATTGGTTCAAAACATGTTTCAACAGGCATAGCTCCACTTGCTCTGTTCAGTTGCTGGCTATTGGTTTAAAACATGTTTCAACAGGTATAGCTCCACTTGCTCTGTTCAGTTGCTGGGTTGACTCAGACCGTGTAGGTTGTGTGTTGGACTGTAGTCTTGTTTTTGTGTAATCAGCGATTCATTGGAACACAACACCACAGCTTTCTACACCTTTCAAAAAATACTCATGGACAGTTTAAAGTCATCCCTTCCTCAAGTAAAAAAAGTGCTCTACTTTTCTGATGGGTCAACTGCCCAATATAAGAACAAAAAAAATCTCATAAATTTGTGTCAACATGAACAAGATTTTGGAGCTCAAACCGAGTGGCATTTTTTGCCACATGCCATAGCAAGGGACCATGTGATGGAATTGGTGGGACAGCTAAAAGGATTGTAAGAAAGACAAGTCTTCAGAGGACAGTAAAAAGTCACATCACACCAGTAGATATGTACAAATATTGCGTGGATGATATAAAAAAATTAGAGTTTTTCTTAAGTTCAAGACAAGACATTGAAGAGGTTGGATTGTAACTTCAGACAAGGTACCAACTTGCCATTCCTGTACCACAGACTATATCATATCATAGTTCTATTCCTGTTAGCCAAAGTGTTCTTCACGTCCGCATTACATCCATGTCGGAAGAATTCAGAATTGTTGCAGTCTGTAAGGAAGTTCAGGTTCAACAACAAACTGACCTAATGTCAAAGCTTAGGGATTACATCTGTTGTGTGTATGATGAGGATTGGTGGTTGGGCGAGGTTTTTGAAATAAAAGTTCATGATACTGAAGAAGAATATCGAATACACTTTTTCCATCCTCATGGTCCTGGCACATCTTTCAAAAAACCAACCGGTGACTACAACACATGGGTCCAAAAAAATAATATTCTGTGTATTCTCACACCCTGTGAGTTGTTTTTGGCAGCTACTGGAAGAGGTCATAATATCACACAACAGATGAATGAGCACCTGTCGACTCTTCTTAATGAAAAAAGACGGCAACGCGATAAACTTAAAACACTTAAATGTGCCTTAAAAGGTAAGCTTTGTTTTTAGATTGAATTATGTTTTTGTAATTCAGTAATTCTGTCAAATTTGAATTTTGCCAAAAAATTATAGGCCTACTGCAATTTTCAGCTAAAATATGTCTGCCTGCTTAGCCCAGTTTTCAATAGTGATTGAGCGTTGTTTTATTATTACTTCAAAGGATTGTGGCACCTGAACCCCTTGAAGTAACAAGATGAAATATTTTTTGTTTTAAAGTACTCTATAGGGGCTTTCTATCCTGGCAATTTCAAATTTTTAACACATGTCCCACATGACTTTTTTGGGCTCCGAAAAAGCAATTTTTTGAAAATTTTCCAAATTCTTGCAATTTTTTTAGGTTGAAGGACTATCAGTAACTGTTCAATTTTTTTTTTCTGCACATACTACTCATACATAAGTGTAACAGGAAAAAATATTGGCCTGTTACTATAAATCCTTCATTATATTTTCCAAGCCCAAATTCTGAATAAATCCATTTAAAAAATGAAAATTTAGGCCTAAAAAACTATGCTTAGCTTTAACTCAAATCTAATTTCGTCTACACTAAAAAAGTTCATTCTTTAAGCTTTCAAATGAGCCCTAGCTGCCATCCCTGCTAGTTCAAATAAACTTAATGCCGATTTTAAAAAAGAACACCGAAATGGCATCTTTTGCTTGTTCGTGGTGTAAAAAATAGCCTATATCTCAAGGAGTAATTTTTTTTAAATATAAAAAAAATTGTTTTGAAGTCTAAAAGATTGGTACAAATCACCTACCAAATTTCATCAAAATCAAAAATGGTGTGGCAAAGCCCATTTGTTGATTTAACATGGAATGACCCTGTGCTAATCTTAAGAAAAGTGCAATGGAGACCTTGACATGATTCAACAAGTGTTTCAATGGAAGGCCCGGTGTTCAAAGCCAGTCAAACATCTGTTGAGGACTACGAACACACAGGGAGGCCCAGCAACTGCACAACACCCGACAAGGTTGCCAAACTTCAACAGATCGTCAGTCAGAATCTATGTCAGATTATTCATGATCTTGTTGAGAGGTGGGAATTGGTTATGGGACATGCCAACAGATTCTGATTGAAAAGTTGGGGATGCATCGTGTCACCGCCAAGTTTGTGACAGCTGACCAGAAGCAGCAGTGTATCTACATCTGCAAAGAGCTTCATCAGGTCACCTCCAACAATGCAACATTCTAATCCAGGGTTATCACTGGTGTCTAGAGCTGTGTTTACAATTACGACCTTGAGACCAAGAAACAATCCTCCTACGACCTTCAGGCCAAGCAACAATCCTCCCCCGACCTCAGACCAAGTAACAATCCTCCTACGACCTTCAGGCCAAGCAATAACCCTTCCATGACCTCAAGACCAAGCAACAATCCTCCCATGACCTTAAGACCAAGCAACAATCCTCCTACGACCTTGAGACCATGCAATAACCCTCCCACGACCTTGAGACTAAGAAACAATCCTCCCACGATCTTGAGACTAAGAAACAATCCTCCCACAATCTTGAGACCAAGCAACAATCCTCCTACAACCTTCAGACAAAGCATAACCCTTCCACGACCTCAAGACCAAGCAACAATCCTCCCATGACCTTAAAACCAAGCAACAATACTCCCACGACCTTGAGACCTAGCAACACTCCTCCTACGACCTTCAGGCCAAGCAACAATCCTCCCACGACCTTGAGACCAAGCAACAATCTCCACGACTTGAGCCAAGCACACCTCCACGACCTTGAGACCAAGCAACAATCCTCCTACGACCTCAGACAAGCAACCTCTCCATGACCTCAGACCAAGCAATAATCCTCCCAACGGAAAAGCCCAAACTCACCAAAATCAAAAGAGTCCAGACAGGTGAAAAACAATGTCAAGATCATGCTCATCATTCATTTTTAAATCAAGGGGATTGTGCACAAGGAATTCGACAGGCCAAACAGTCAATATCACATTCTACTGTGACTTATAGGTCAACAGTGTGAATTGTGCGGAAACATCGAAACGGACTTTGGAGACAAGAGAACTGGAACTCACACTTCCCTTCTCACCCAGCAGTTTTTGGCCAAAAACAAAATTACTCTCTTTCTTGCCCATCCTTTTCCCCTGATTTGGCCCCTTGCGACTTCTTTCTATTCCCAAAAGTGAAGATCAAGCTGAAAGGCCAGTGTTTTGACATTATTTAGAAGATCCAGGCAGAGTCGCAGGTGGTGCTGGACACTCTCAGAGAACACGATTCCCAAATGGCAGAACCACTGGGACGGATGTCTACATGCGGAAGGGGACAACTTCGAGGGAGATGGGTGTCACTAGACCTTAGGGTGAGTTTGACAAGTTTTATAGCATTAGTCTGGAAAATTTTGAATACCACCTTGTATTTAATAAATTAAATGATCATCTTAAAAGATTGTTATTAAATATGTTTATTCATTGTATTAAATTGCAAGTTATTTTTACTTGTTTTTTAGTACATAATGTTTATATTTTTAACTATATTTTTTATAAATAAAACGATCAATACATCACAGAAAAAGTAAAAATCATGATTTAGGAATTTGAAAAACTCTATTAAACAAGATATTATCACTTTTCAATAGTTATTATTCTGAAATATTAATCATATGACTAATTTATGCTCACAGTTGTTGAGCTTTGGGAATACAATACTGTCTATTTTGATTTTTTAGTTTAAAATTGCTTATTAAAATTTATAATGAGTTTAATTAATAATATTTTTTAAATCAATTTCAAAATGTAGTGTATTGTTACATTATATTATCTTTTTAATATTGAAAAGAAATCATATGATTGTTGTGGCCTGATCAGCAAAATAACAAATCGGTCCAGCCCAAACTTTTTATGACTGATTTTTAACCAAAATAAAACTCATATTGGAGTTAATGGTACAACCATGATTATTTGAGCAAGTAACTAAAGCACATGCCTGCCGTTAATATATTCAAAAAAAATTTAATTTTCTTTTAAATCATAACCAACAAAAAATGACCTATTCATTTTTATTTTCTACAAAAGTTATTGATATTCTTGTATTGTATTTAAACTAAGAAAAATTTTGTAACTGTGGTTTAGAAGCCATAATTAATCTAATATATGAGAAATGATAAAAATTAAAACAAAACCCATAATTAATCTAAAATATGAGAAATAATAAAAAAAATTAAAAAAAAATATAATTGTGAGATTATATGCCGGTATTTAATATTTGTCTAAAATATTTGAATTGTGTTCTAAAATACTATTTAACATAAACTTTAATTTGACACCAAAAGGAACCACATGGTTAATAAATAATGAAGCTATGAATATTTTAAGTAATTACAACCCAAATCAGAACACCAAAAGCAGGAAACATGTTTTTTTTCAAAATGGTGCCCTGGGGCCATTTATGCACAGAAAAATCAGAAGAACAAATTAGCTATAACTTGTCTATACTTACAATGGAAAAATATATAAAGGAAATTGTGAGATGTTAGAGCACATGACATAAGGTGATTTGATGTTAAATGAGCCAATTGTACCCCAATCGTGCTTTAATTTAAATATGCTTGGATCTGGTTTCTTTACATTTGGCCAAATTAGATATTTCCAGTGTAAAAAAACCCAATAATTTGACTGCTAAGCTTAAGTTGTTTATATTCTAAAGACTGTTGTATTATTATGAAACTGATTGAGTCTCGACAATTGTGGCTTAACGGATCAGAGGATCCTTAATTGGCATTCTTTTTAATGACTAGTGAGTAAACCTAGAGAGTAAATATTCAATGTTTTGTGTTTTGTTTGTCTCTCAGGCATTCTCGTGTATGTTTTTAACCAGGGAGCATATTCAGATGTGAATATTCTGATTAAAACTTTTGTTTTGCCGCCATTCTGACTTGAAAAAAGAGTCCCCTCCCTTCCACTTTAATTTAACCTCCAATTGTCGAGAGACTGATGTGTTAAGAAATAATAACATACTCCTCTTTCCGACTAGCAGTCTGTTCAGTCATGAGTTTCTCGATGGCAAGCACCCTCTCCTTTGTGTGCTCAGAAATTTCCTGTTCCTGCGGAGCAGTTGAATTATTTGCCACTGCCATAGTTGGTCTAGCTGACAAGATTTTCAGATGATTTTATCACTTTTCACCTAAACATCATAAAGTAATAAACATAAATTAGAGGTATTTCCAATGTGCCAGTTAAAAGTAAATTATGCTAGGCCAAAATACAGGACAGGTGCAGGGGTGCAGAATATGTCCGAACGCGCGAACGAGGTTCGGGGGAAATTAAAGCAGTCCTGGGGAAATTTGGGGCAGGGAAAAGTCCAACAATTTTGCTGACTTTTTAGTACATTCTGGTTCTTATATGGTAACTTCATTTGTATGGAAAACAAAGGCCGATGACACGCAACACTGACACTATCAGTATGTTCCATGGTGAGGCAGTGTTGGTGTTAGCACAAAGAGTTGCGGTGTCTAGGGGCTAAGATATTGTGTCAGAGTTCTAGATAAGAAGTCAGAGGTTGAGATAAGGGGCAAAGGAAAAATCTAATAATTCAACCTGGCTAAAGGCGTGATTGAGTGATGAATCATCAGTCACCTACCCTACAGGTTTGTACATTGTACAATAAATAAATGTGTATAAAAAAATTAGATGGTTTACTGAAACAAATGTTTATTATGTCGACTTTTAAGAGCAAACAAGACGTCAACTGTGCTTATTGTGAATGGCGTGGCACGTGATAAACTTGGACATCCCCAAGAAAAACCTAGACATAAGGATCAAGGGAGTATTGCATTTTGTAAAACGTATGTGATCAGGAAAAACTCAATGTCATAAATAGTGATAGTATTTCCCATGCACACAAGGAAATGGGAAGGTTGCCATTTCTAGGAGACAACTAAATTTTTTATAAGGTAGGTACTATAAAAATAAATATGATTGAAAATATATTTAAATTTGAACTTTCCAAACTATGAAGTAGGTAATAATCCTTATTACCTTCAGCCTTTATAAAATATTCAATGTTTTATTTAGAGTGTTATGGTTTTCAGGGAAATTTTTTTTATGAAAATGTTATCTTCTGGGGAAATATTGGATCTCTGAACATATTCTGCACCCCTGGACAGGTGTTAATATTCTTTGTCATTATTAAAATATATATTATGAAAAAAGATAGCAAATAGAACAGGATACTAAATGTTTAACCATAGCATATCATAGACCTCGACACTTTGCACTTAGAAAGAATTTAAATGTCCACCCTGTCCCAAACTTTAGGTGCTTGCTTCATTAGAGAAATGAGGTTATTATAGTTACAAATGTGTTATTTACAAAAATAAGTATGTAGGTGATGGTTTTGTCTATAAGTGAATAATAAGCATTGCTTCAAGTTGCAACAAGTTTCTAGCTATGACAGTGGTCTGCACCCAGCTTGTCATAAGTGCAGGGTATGTCTGAACTGAGACATTCCATGTCAAATGAACAAAATGTCTGAACTGAGACACTACATGTCAAATTAACAAACTCTCTGATCTGGCACATTCCATGTCAAATGAACAAACTGTCTGAACTGAGACATTCGATCTCAAATGAACAATATGTTAGAACTGAGACATTTCATTTAAAACTAACAAAATTTCAGAAATGCAGTATTCCATGTCAAATGAACAAAATATGTTGTTTGACATAAACCTCTTGGATTTAGGTGAAATTTGACACAAATTATTGTTATTCCTACAAATATCAAATATAAGATTTCATAATCTTTCCTTTATAAGATTTCATAATCTTTCCTTTATAAGTTTCTGGAGCGGCAGATTTTCAAAATTTCAAAAAAAAATTTGTTTTGAGCTTCACCGTTAATCACGTTATATTTAATTACTTCAGTTAAAAATGAGGAAAAGAAACTATATAAAAACAAATGTGTAATCTTTTATTAGGCTTTAAAAGAAATACTACAAGAGTACACTAATCTCTTCTAAAATTCCAAAGTTATCAACACAAAATTCTGACTTTAAATTCCTGAAAAAAAAAGACAAGGTATGTTTTAAATTTGGTGAAAATATCCCACTTATATCAGACTAGTATGCACGACAGATGTCCTCTTAGTATCAATAACATGTCAGACAAATGTAAATGTTTTGTATAATGTGTGCCAAATTTTAGTACTTGATCAAGTATTATTATCAAGTATTTATATTTAATGATTCAACATCTTAGTTCAATCAGTAGCGTGTCCGTCTACTGAGCTAAGGGTCCCGGGTTCGATTACCGGCATGGCCAAAATATTTATCAATGGTGAAATGTGGGTTTACCCTTTCACAGTGATGAATTAACGGCTGAGGACTGGATGTTGTGCCTGTCTTAGTCTTAAGTTAGACTATAGGGCATATGAAGCTATGTCAGGCCTTGTAAGCTGTTCGTGGAAAATACATGACTTGGATAGAAAACTAGCCCAGACCATGAGGGGTCATTCCACGTAAGTTCAACCAGGCCATGACACTCAAGGTCTCAGATTTTGATGAAACTTGGTAATATATACTCAATCCCTCCATGGTGGTAAGTAACCACATCAAACTTGGTATATATACTCAATCCCTCCATGGTGGTAAGTAACCGCATCAAACTTGGTATATATACTCAATCTCTCCATGGTGATAAATAACCACATCAAACATGGTACATATACTCAAACCCTCCATGGTGGTAAGTAATCACATCAAATTTTTCCCTTCTAGCTCATCTAGTTTTTGTTTTACAGCCCTTCAAACTTTCACATTGTAACCCTGTTACAACACTTAGAAGAAAAAGAGATTGTTTGGCTCACCACTCCGGCCCCAGTTGACCTCGTCTCAGCAAAGCTTCGCTCCACTAACACATCATGGCACTATCCACATCGAAATGGCTAGAGGGGCCTTGGTTCATTCCTAGCCTCGAGTAGTGAGCCACGACCGAGAAAAGAGAAGATGGACGATATGCGCAGCTTGGATGTGCAGTGCCGGCAGCTCTCAGAAACTATCAGTGCTATTGTTGGGCACACTTTTTAAAAACTCAGACTATTGGAAATTGTTCTGAAATGTTGCTACACCTTACCCCTCTCCCCCTCCTTTGGTTCCTCACCTTGAGAGCACATGACTTCATTTGTCAGGTACATATACGGCATCATTCTGTAATGCCGGTACACATTACACTACGATCACTAGGTGAGAGACCTTGGTCTTAGAATAGGTTTACGTCTCTACACTCTAAATTTCGTTTGGCTTTAAATATTCAAAATTAGCTTTCAGGATTTTTATATGTACCTGGTCTGTTTTGATTTGCTTGTAGACCATGGGAAATCTTTATATCTTTGCACGGTTTGAACGAACTGTTAATTTGGCTTTACTTGATGATCTTTTGGGAAAACTCTCTTATTTACTTTAACATAGTCTCTGTTCCATCCGCTTCATGGCTGGACATTTATTTTGTAGTGCCACCATGTTTGATTTTGGTAATGTCATATTTCGTTCTGCCGATTTGTGTGTTTAAAGACTTTATCTCTTGTTATTAATTGGAGGATTATTTATTATTGTTACTTTTTGAAAGTTATACTATGTTGGTTAAATATGGGGCCGCGAGTCGGCAGGTTTACTCCCTAATATAGACTTTGGTATTTAACGTTAACACTGCCAATTATGGCTTATGTTTCTAAATTAGTTCTTGTTGATTGTTTCTATTATACCCAATTGCGGCTTGGGAGACTTATGTTATTGGGAGCTCATTGTTTACTGTTTTAATACCGCCGGTGGTGGCGAGTAAATATCATTCGCATTACTAGAGCTATTGGCTTTCGATTATTAATATTTTCATGAAATGTGTAAGAAGGTCAATTTATCCTTTGTTTGTATGGTTTATTTTGAGTCGCCATTAAGAGCATGGGACGGCGTCCCACTGTTTCAAACGTTATTGTTCTATCTTGATTGTTGTTTACGAATCCAGCGCCTAACGCTTGCCATGTCTCACTCGCTCTTAGAGCTGTACTTGTTATGTTTTTGAATAAAAATAACTCTCTCTTGTGACCAATCTGACTTATTATTGGGTGATAATCAGGGGGCAGGTTACAACCGAGTGCTGGTTTTTTTTACCGCTTCCAAGGCCTTCTATGCAAGCTGCCCTTGCTTACCGAAAAATGTCCATCTCACACACAAATCATTCAATCTCTTTGAAATTGTACAGCCTTATCAAGGAAAGAATGAGGATTTTAGAAAAAAATATATGAAGACTCCAAATGCCAGTTACTCAAATACAAAATTAATAAAACATATTTTGACTTCCTTTTAGAACAAACTTGTAGAGGTTGAAAATTTACATATTTTTTGCTAAGTGAGTACCACTTTTTAGTTATTTCTCTTTAAAGTAGATTTTCTGACACCTCAACATTGTCTGAGGATATAAAGGAATAACAATATCAATTACTACTAAACAATCATTCACATTTTATTGTTTACACGTGTGTGTGTTTGTGAATCATGCACAAATGACAAACTGTTGACTGTCACAGTCACAGGTCACAACCATGCAGTAGCTTGGCAGCCCCTCAGTCAGTTTGTTTCAGCTCTTCTGAGGTAGAACACTGTATTGAGCTGCCTAAACTCAACTTTTAGTACAGCAATACATTAGTGTTGGGCAATTAACTTTGACAGTGTGGCACAAAAATTGAAAATATAGCAGCTCTAACTAAGATAATGATTATTTATTTAGACGCGTCACTTACTACCTTGAAGCTGAAGATAATAGAATTCTTTTGAATCTTAGAACAAACTACAAAAGACTTAGAGATCATTTGTTGCACCATAAATTGTTTTGAGAAAGTCTCAATATCATCAAAAGTATGTTATGATCTCATCAAGAATGCACAAAGACCATGAGAAAGCCATATGTGTGGTAACTGTACAGCAATGTACAAACCTATGAAGGATGAGATTTAAGTGAAACCAGAGCAAAAACTGCTTTTCAAATGTAGAGCTATTTATTAAAAGTGAAGCAGAGAGGCTGATAACCACCTGAAGTCGAGGACATGGTTCAACCAGAACAAGTGACTGGTTAAAAGAAGCTCAATTGACTTTTACCGAGATGGGTTGTTCTCCTTTAAAATTGCATGCCCTTGGTGAACATAAAAATACATCTTATGGAAGGGGAAAGTTAGAAAAATTTCAGGCTAGTGTACAATGCAAAATTCAAAAAGTACTAGAGGTTGACATTCCAAAAAAAGCAACCAAAACAGAGAAGCTTGTGGAAGAGAAATCAGCTAATATGACAAGCTTTAGAGAACATGAAAGACAGATTGAAATCAATTTCAAGGAAAAAGCAAATTCAACTTCCCACACATGCTGACACAAAAGTTTCATAATGTGTCATTTCACTTTGACCACATGCTTTCAAATGATAGTCGCACACATATTGACACAAGGCAAAACAAAAGTGATAATACACAAGAGACGTTGAAACAAAGAAGCTGTAGCTGTCTTCCCTACTCCCTTGTTTCACATGTTTCATGAAAAACAGGCTACTGCGCAAGCGCAAAGCCGGGCACTCTGTCCACATGAAGATAGTCTCCTTCAAACTTTGAGTTGGGGTGATCATTCTTGCATTGTTTGTGTGTTGCTTTAGTAAAAAATGTCAAAAAAGGCTAGCGTTAGTGAGTGTAGAGACATGGACGTTGAAAAGTTTATTGCCATTGTTCAGCAAAGAACAGGGCTATCCAATCACGGACGTTGTTGACCAAAATTGGGAAGAAGTGGCAAATGAAATGTATGTGCCAAGTAAGTTCATACATCTATTATTTAGGTTAAACAAAATTATGTATAAATACGTAAACAGAATGCATTAAGGAAAGGTTAAAGAGATCAGATTTAAATATTGTTTTACTGTAGTATTGGAACCAATTTCAACTTTTTTACATGCAAAAAATAAAATAAACAAAAAAGTAATTTTCTAATTGTCACCACATTTTTAACGATTATTTTTACTCCCTTTGTGATAAATGCCCAAATGTTTAAATTATTTAAATTCAGATGTGTCTTTTGTTTACTCACGAGGTACTCGTGTGTTTTTAAAATAATAATCATAATATAATAATAATAATAATATTAATAAATTGTTTTACAATTTTGTGATTTTAACTAACATGATTTTTAAATTAAAAAATCTATAAGGGTGTTTTGTTGACATTTTCTAGTACTGTATACACAATATTTTTTGGAGTGGAAAATTAATACCAGAACAAAATTACAACTTACTCAATATGCAAATTTAGGTTTCACTGCTCTTTTACAAAATGTGTCTTTTTACACTCTTTCAAAACCACTATTGCATACTCCTCTTGCCATGACTGAAAAAAGTTGACAAAAGCATTTCTAACAGTAAAAGCTGCATGGCTTGGAGCTCTGGTTGCCCTCCCATCAGTAGCTTCATTTTCCTCCTCCCTTAGGTTCAAAATTTCGTGAAAAATGTCAGAACTTTCCAATCAATCACGTTTTAGAATCAAATTGTGCAGTACACAACAGGCTCTTGTTATCGCTGTAACTTTATCAGGATGGAGCATGAAAGCCCTTTGGAATACACCAAATTTCTTGCTTAGAATACCAAAAGCACATTCAACAATACGGCGTGCTCTTGAGTGTCTATAATTGTACACTTGCCTCGAATTTGTTAGGTGCTTTCTGGCGAAGGGTTTCATTAGGTTGGAAAGAAGAGAATATCCTTCATCACCTACAAAAACATGTGGTAATCTCTGGCTGTCTTCAATGCTTGGTTTGGGTGGTGGAATGTCCAGTTTTCCATTAGATCCTTTCCTAAAGCAGATTCAGAGAAAACAGAGGCATCATTATTTCGTCCAAAATCCCCAACATCAATTGCCACGAAGAATGCTTCAGCATCAACAACTGCCTGTAATATGATTGAATGGAAGTTTTTATGGGGAAAATAACCAAGTGGAAGTGCTGCTAAAAAGTATTTTCCTTTCTGAAAATGGGAAGCAACCTTTTCACTGATGATTCAGGCTGATGATATTCAGGTTGATGAGGATGTAATATCTAATGATTATTCCTTCGTAGTAGCTCAAGCAGAGGGCATCACACATAATGGCATTTTACCTGAGGAAAGATCCCTTCAAACTATGGAAATATCTGATATTTTGGAGACATCGGATATACCAGAAGAGATACCAAGTCAATCGAGATTTCAATTTCAGCATCCAATGAAGATGCATGGAAATAAAGTTCGCCGAGCTCCTATGAAATCTGCTGATATGGTAGCGGGTCCAATGATTGAATTTCTAAAAGTTCGATCTCAGCCACAGCACAAGTTGAAGAGAATAAAACCCTGACTTTCTTCAAAGGCTTGGTTCCTGATGTTGACAAACTAAGTGACAAGCGCTAGCATAAGTTTAAGGAAGAAGTAATGAGAAGACTGAATGAATATCTTGATGAGCAGGAAAATGAGATCTATTGCCAGCAACATAACAACAGCTTTGTGCCATCAATAGCTCTAACCCCATCCCCCTTATTAGTGTATTCCTACTCCTCTGGCTCGAATTCTCCTTTGACTTCAAGGGACATCCGCTCATCCAACTTTGGATATGCACCCAACATAAAATCATGTGTGACTTCAAAAGTACGCCCATCTGTTGAATATGTATCCAACTCTAGCGAATCTGTTAATTCCGTTGGTCCGGATACACCTAACACTGCATATACTGCAACATTGATAAATACTTTGCCTCTATATGAGCAATTGAATCCATATGCCATTGATCAACCATTCAAATCTAAAGAGAGCTACATTCCGTTTATAAAATGGACGAGAAGGCAAATATATGACTTTGTAATAATTTGATAAGCCTTCTATTTTGTACTTATGTTATTCTTAATATTTTATTTATTTCTTACTATCATTTTCCAAATTAGAAGCCTCTTGATGTTATAAAATTATATAAAAATAAATTATTATATTAATTTTAGTGAACCTGATTTCAACTCACCCTTGTAACAAAATTACATTTTAAACTTGAAATGAGTTTTAATTAGGCCTATATTTTTATATTTATAAAAAAGAACAGAGCTTACCTAAGTGTAAGGAAGAGCCTTTGTTTGGGGGAAATATTTTTTTTCTACCTGATATTCTGCTTCTTGATATAATCCCCAACTACTCCAAGGATGTAATCAAAGCTTTCTAGACTTACTCGAGTGAAGTTAGAAAATTTTTCAGGGAACTTCCTTAGTTCCTGTATGTACTTTTCCAAATAAACTTTCTCAGTTCTCTTTTCATTGATAGGGTGAAGCCAGTATCTTCTATTTGATGATTCCTCCTGCTTAGCCAACCAATCCCAGGAAATTATAACTAAGATATCACCAACATTACACGCCGCCATCTTAGCACATACGGATTTTTTTTTTTTTCAATATGTATTTGTGTCATCATGTTTCATTTGAAAAAATTCATTTGAAACATTTATGTGTCATTGTTTCTAGATATTTGTTGTTTCAAAACTTTTATCTCAGCATGTGTGCGCCCAGCCTAACCATTTTTCTTCATTGATATGGACACAGAAAAAAATACAAGAAACATTAAGTGTTTCTGATTATGGGGACGTTCAAGTATTATGTAAGCACCTTAAGGGGAAGGGGGGGTTCGAGCTTGGCTTATTTTTGTTGACAAGGGAGTGGGGGAAGAGGGGTCTGAACGATGCTTACATAAAACAGAGAAAGACGGGCAAAATTGAGAGAGTGCGCAAGCCGCTTGGACTTTGAAAAATTATTCTTGCGAGATTCAGTGGGACACCCAAGTGTAGAACAGGATCAATCATTGTTATTGAAAACCATTGCTGATATTGCCATTTTGTAAATGCAGCAGACACTAGATGAAGGACTGAATCAATAAGAAGTGTAAAAAGTCTCAATGAAATGACATACAAGTTAAAGAAAATTGGATTTAACATCAGTCTTAGTGGAACGTAACTTTGTTTCTGCCAAGAAATTATACAACTATTGAGGGTCGAAGACACGTCTCAACGGTCCTTGTCCAACTTTCCTGGGCACAGGTGGACCAACACCCGGTCATATAGATAATCACTTTGTGATCAATCTGTTATTTGGAGACTTTAGCCTCAATCCTTGGTCCAACACAGGTACTCTTTCTGTCTCAAGATGACAAGGCTCGTATTCCCATTGGCCTTACAGCGGCAAACAAGCAAGCGCCAATGCTTATGCATATGGAATATGTGTTTCTTTGTCTGACCACGGATGAGTGATTGCAGAACGCCATAAACTCACACAATCCGTGTACGCCGATGTCACAATTGACCCAATGACATCTGGAAATCCTCCTGCTGGAAGTTACTTCAGGACAACATTATCGTGATCAGAAGTGGAAAGCACAGTTCATCTTCTGCCAATACTTAAAATGTTGCTTGGTCTCAGTGAGTTTCAGTCAATGATAAGGTCAGAGGAAGGTTCAATCAAACCTGTTGTAATTGTCACAGTAGATGGAGGGCCAGATGAGAACCGAGATACCAGAAGTTGATTACTTTTGCTGTGCAGCACTTCAAACAATATAATTTGGATGGACTATTCATTGCTTCAAACGCTCTAGGACGGAGTGTGTGGCGCCACTAATTCTGGAGCTGGACACCACAAACACATTCATCAAGACAATGGTGAGAAAAGAAATAAACCACGAGTATGTCCAGTCCGTGTAGCTGATCAACGTGTCAATGAGCTCATGTGCATCATTCAAGATCAGCATGGTTATGAAGATGCTCAGTGGCTAAACGAGGAAGAAGTGGAGAAGCCTATAGAAGACAAAGCTTGAGTGAACTAGCTCCCCCGCTCCCCCCCAATTGAAAGTGTTGAGACGTGGATTCAAGGAACCTTGGTCATCGGATTAAATGGAGCTTAGGGTGTTTTTTATAAATATAATATTCATGTATTCACTAATAATACTTTTTTTTGTAGCTTCAACTATAAGTGAATTAAAATTTTAAACTTAAATATAATGTTATAATTTGTTTTAACTTTACCTGTTCAATAAATTTAGGCCTAGATTCATTTTATATCAGTGTTAATTGTCAATTATTTCACAATATTAATTCACACCTCCATGTTAATAATTACCAGAAATTTGAATGAATTTTTTAAAAAAATTATCATCGCATCACTTTTCAGCCTATAAGCAAAATGCATAAAAAAAGAATGGTTATTCCTGCAAACAAATTTTACTGCAGATATGTGGACGATATCCTAATTTTGTATGACAATAACCCCAATCTTTCTGATGTATCCACTTTAATCAATCACATCCACCCTAGTCTCTCTTTTACCATTGAGAATGAAAAAAATGGCAGTATCAATTATCTAGACCTCAATATTTCCAAAAATACGAACAACCAATTAATTTACAAAATACATAGGAAACTTACCCATACCGATACTATCATTCCTAAAGATTCTAATCATCCCACTTCTCATAAACTCGCTGCCTTCAATAGCCTGATCCACCGCTTATTAAATATCCCACTGAGTAAATCAAATTACAGAACTGAACTCAACACTATCAAGCTAATAGCAACCAATAATGGGTATTCTCATTCCATCATCTATAAGATCCTATACAAACAAAATAAGATCGAACAATTTCGTAGCCACCCTCAATAACGATAACCATAACGTTTCTAACAACAAAAATAAATGGCTCA
Organism: Timema podura; assembly: GCA_033556935.1. Classification (NCBI taxonomy): domain Eukaryota; kingdom Metazoa; phylum Arthropoda; class Insecta; order Phasmatodea; family Timematidae; genus Timema; species Timema podura. Next base: position 1,845,508 of record JAVRXN010000012.1, read on the forward strand.
AATTCACAAATACTGGTCCTGAAATTCATCATGTAGCCCCAACATTGCCTTTTCCACCAACAATACAATAAAAAAAATCTCAGCAATAACAATCTAAATAAAAATTATAAATACAACAAAAATGGGCTTTATAAGCTTACGTGTGAATGTAATAATATATATATATATATATATTGGTCAGACAGGCAGAAATTTTAAGGTACATTACAAAGAACATAAATCTGACTTCATTCACAACAGGACTAAATTAAAATTTGCTGACCATTTAAAACACTACAACCATCAACCCAAACCAATATATCAATGTATGAAACCTATCTCATAAACGTGCCAAACTAAATACAGCTGAGAATTTCTTTATACAAGCAACCTTATTCCAAAATAAACCAATCATCAATGAGCAATTACAGTTTTCTAACCAAATAATTGTGAACGCATTAATACATCTAAGTTACCTAAAAATATCAAAATTTTGTAACCTCTTTTATCCTGCTTTACCTTCCATCGTAGATAATGGCCCGTCTGAGCCGGAGTCGAGAAGATTAGTTACCTTGCTTCCTGACCTTCTATCCTTTCATTTTATCTATCCATCTGTGTCTTCTTTTATTTCATGTTTCTATAGTTGTTTCCCATCCATCAGTTTTCACCGTGCTCTTAGTATTTCTACGGCGCTTCATTGCTTTTTTGTTAGTCGTTTGTTTTTTTACATAAACCTGTACGTTCCATCACACCCTGGTTAGTCTCCACCTCACAGTCGCTAACAACACTTCCTGTACGTTCCATCACACCCTGGTTAGTCTCCACCTCACAGTCGCTAACAACACTTCCTGTACGTTCCATCACACCCTGGTTAGTCTCCACCTCACAGTCGCTAACAACACTTCCTGTACGTTCCATCACACCCTGGTTAGTCTCCACCTCACAGTAGCTAACAACACTTCCTGTACGTTCCATCACACCCTGGTTAGTCTCCACCTCACAGTCGCTAACAACACTTCCTGTACGTTCCATTACACCCTGGTTAGTCTCCACCTCACAGTCGCTAACAACACTTCCTGTACGTTCCATTACACCCTGGTTAGTCTCCACCTCACAGTCGCTAACAACACTTCCTGTACGTTCCATCACACCCTGGTTAGTCTCCATCTCACAGTCGCTAACAACACTTCCTGTACGTTCCATTACACCCTGGTTAGTCTCCACCTCACAGTCGCTAACAACACTTCCTGTACGTTCCATCACACCCTGGTTAGTCTCCACCTCACAGTCGCTAACAACACTTCCTGTACGTTCCATCACACCCTGGTTAGTCTCCACCTCACAGTCGCTAACAACACTTCCTGTACGTTCCATTACACCCTGGTTAGTCTCCACCTCACAGTCGCTAACAACACTTCCTGTACGTTCCATCACACCCTGGTTAGTCTCCACCTCACAGTCGCTAACAACACTTCCTGTACGTTCCATCACACCCTGGTTAGTCTCCACCTCACAGTCGCTAACAACACTTCCTGTACGTTCCATCACACCCTGGTTAGTCTCCACCTCACAGTAGCTAACAACACTTTGTGTTACATCTCAACAACTTTGGTAAGCTTGTTTGTCTACTTAAATTTAATTTTGCAAATTTTCCTTCCTTTATCAATTGTTATCTGGTTATTTACTTCTCATTCAAATCAACTTCACGTCTTGATTATTCTATTTCTTTTTACAGTAGCCATGACTATGGTACTTAGATTACCGAAACACGTCGGCAACATCTAAAACAGCTTTCGTCTAGCCGCTGTTTTTTGCTAAAAGGAGTAACGGGAAATAACCAAGACTGGACTTAGATCTGTTACCCAACCTTCACTTTGATTTTTCAATATTGTTTCATTCGTTATAACATGAACTTTAACTACCGTTGTTAAAACTTTGGATGTTGACTTAACTTGTGTTTTTAAATTATTTAAAATATTTATTCACAGGGCTGTATTGTAAACTTGGGCATTATTTTTAATTTTTGTTGTTAATAGTGTATTTTTTAAATTGTTTGTTTATGGACCTTTTAGACTTGTCGTCAAATGATGTTTTTATTCACTAACTGTGTTGACGATGTTATTTTAATGTATGTTATTATATGACACTTTGTAATGAATTATAAGCACAATTTAACCAGATATTTGAATCTAGAGTCATTTAATTTCATTCTTAATATTTCTTTAATTTTATCTTTTTAACTTATTTATAATATTACTTAGTGCTTATCTTGGGTTCTTATCTAAGTCCTAGCTACATTCATTATTACTCCTTACTGTTTTCTATTTAGAATGTTTTCTAAAATGATAAATTAAAAAAAGTCGACAAATCTTATGTAAGCAAGAGGGGGCATTTGCTTATTTTTGCTTACAAGGGGGAAAGGGGTTAAAAATGGCCCAACATGTGCTTATGTAATACTTGAACACCCCTTATGCTGTTCGTCAAGCTCAGTGACAGGTTAAGGAAGAGATTTTTAGCTGAATCAGATCCTAGATGTGGGAAAAAACTGAAACCTGAAATTATCGATTTAGTGAGAAACGTTTATAAGAGTGATAAGCAGTCTAGAATTATGCCGGGAATTAATGATGTAGTGAGTAAAAATAAAAAATAGAATACAAGAGAAAGCGATTGATTTTGGGTAACCTCCGCTAATTATATTAGAGTATAAAGTCGGAGTATACAGATATTAAGGTAGGTTTTTCTAAATTTTGCACTTTGCGACCAAAGTGGTGTGTTTTAGCCGGTGCCAGTGGCATCCATTCAGTATGTGTATGCACAATTCATCAGAATGTCATCCTGCTCCCTCATGCTGCACAAATTGAAGACAGCTATGAGAATGTTTGGAGTTTTTAGTGTGTGAAGAAGCAAAGAGGGAATGCATGCTCAGCCACTACAGGGAATGACCCCAACCAAATCTAGTAGGCTACTTAGAGTCTAGATTTGAAGACACTTGATGATTGCATAGACGATTTAGCCAAAACGATTAAAAAACTGATTCCATACTCTTTCATAGCCAAGTCACAGTCATTATTCCTAAAATTTCTCAAAGAAAATGTACCATCAAATACAGCAATAATTTTGATGGACTTGAGTAAGAACTACTCTTTTACAATACAAGATTAGGCCCAAGGGTACCACTGGACTTTGAGTCATGTACTGTTCATCCTCTCATAGTACATTGTAGGAACTCTGAAGGAGAACTGTTTACTCACACTGTGTCATATCTGATGACCTCAAGCATGGTGTGAATAGTTACAAAACCCAGGAAATAGTTGTGAATTTTCTTAAAGAAAATTTTCCACACTTCAGTAATGGGTGTTCTGTACAGTATAAAAACAAGTATAACTTCTTCAAACTGTGTCTGTATGAGGAAGACTTCCAGCTGAAGGTACAGACAGTGGTCAATTTTTGCAACAAGCCACGGAAAATCAGAATGTGACGGGATTGGTGGGTCAGCTTTAGCTCGAAAGGAGAATCTCCAGAGACGACTTGAGAGGCAGATTATAGCAGCAGCAGCATCTTTCAGTTTTTGTTAAACAAATATCACCAAAGTCAATTTCCACTTTATTAACAAAGACACAGTAGAGTCAGCCCGTTCAGCTCTTGAAAACTGCTCCAAATATGTACAGACACTTCTTGGTACCAGAAGTTTCCACAACATCAAGCCTCTATATTCCGTAGGAACTATAGTTGCTAGAAGAATCAGTGCCACTGAGAAAACATCTCTCACATCCAATCTAAAAAGTTGTCACCCATCATTTGTAACAGCAGAGAATTTGTACTCTGAGTGTTACAATGCATGTAAATATGACCACTTGTGGTATTTTGGAAAGATGTCTACAGTGCATGAAGATGAAGGCGATGTTGTCAAGTTTATTCGTCCTAATGGACCTTCACCATCGTTCTACTGACCAAGGCGTGAAGATTACTCATCGGTACCAGTTACTAATGTGCTTGCTCTTGTTGATATCCCACAGACAACATCTGGAAGAACCTACCACTTTTCAAAGGACTGTATTAGGTCAATGGAGGAAAAAATGGCAGATTTTGAGGTTAGGCTGTGAAAAATAAATTGGGTTTTGTGGACCTGAAGGTCAAAAATTGTACTTTTTCTAAATAACTTATTATATATGGTACCAATACTCATTTAATTCTCTTTATTAAAAATGTTCACTGCTTTAAGCTATAACTATTTTAAGAGCCCGCGTTTTTCACCTTTTAAAGACAAATAACTAAAAAGTGGTGCTCCCTAACAAAAAATCCTTTATAACCAAAAATAAGTAAATTTTCAATCTCTAAGTTTGTCCCAGTACCTTTTTTAGAAAGGAATCTTAGATTTTGGGTACTGTTGAAAAAATAGTCTTCCGACAGCCATTTTCTAAACGAACTTAAGAAAAAAGTACACATATTGCAGAAGGAATCAAAAAGCCATCAATTTTATTCCTGATTATGATAGAACATATCTCTAGGGGTGCATTTAAAAAAAACCTATGTTAGGGTGATAACTTTCCCTCACACTGATAATTCACTTTTTAATAAACAATGTTTTCAGCGAATAAAAATAAAAATAGTTAGGCCTAAGGCTTGTTTTATTAATTTTTTATTCGACTAAAATGAGCATTTAAAGTGTTAAAAAAAAATTTCTAAAATCCTCATACTTTCATTGAAAAGGCTGTTAAATCTCAGAGATTGAATGATTTGTGAGTGAGAATGAAGTTTTTTGGTAAATAATTGCAGCTTGCATAGAAGGCCTCAGCTCAGAAGTAGTCAAAAAATAACCTTTTGGTGAAAGTTTGAAGGGCTGTAAAACCAAAACTAGAAGAGCTAAAGGTAAAATATTTGACGTGGTTACTTACCACCAAGGAGGGATTGAGTTACCAAGTTTATCAAAATCTGAGACCTAATGTGCTAAAACAATATATATATATATATTATTAAAATTAGGTGGAATGACCCTCTTTTGATATTAGTTCATAGTTTGAAATAGTCTGCACATACCTACATCCAACTAATCTTTGTTATGCATTCACCCTTCTGTCGATTTCACCATCCATCCTTCCATTTTTAGAGAACTTTCTGCCCAGATATAAAAAAATCATTCACTTGCTCTAACAGTTTTCCATTTATAGGTTACTAAGTTGAAAATCATTTCCCGATCTGTATTAATTAGAGACATTTACACGAAGATCCATTCTGCCTGTCGCCACATTCGAAAAGATTTAATGCATTTTGCATAGTCGTAGCCCGCGCGAGTGTTGCAGGGTTATAAACCTTGGCAATCCCAGCACACACATTGAACAGCTCACACAATCTGGCCAATAGTACCGTGCCACGATACTTCAGCATTTCACAGTGATACCATCTACACCCACATCTTTGCCATTCTTAGACACTTTCATAGCTTTCAACACCTCGCCCTCGTTAACTCTTTCACTCATCTTAACAATTCCCTATTTTGTACTACGTTATGTTTTCGCCATGCAATTGCTCAAAATACTCCCTCCATCACTCTCTTATACTGTTTTCATCGACCAGATCATCTCACTGCGTTCATTGTGAATGCCAAAAAGTCCTTGTTTCGTTCTCTTTACCAACTTCAAGAACAGCTTCTTATTATACCTTTAAAATAATTCTGCAATCATCCTCCTTTTAATCTAATATGCTCCTTACTCTCCTCTACTACTTTATTTGCATTCATATTTTTCTCCTTATATTTGTCCCACAACTTCTTACATTTGTGGGAAACTTAAAGAGATGCATAGTGGAATGAATCGGTGAAAAAAAGACAAAAAAGAAGCGTACAAACATTTTAATTTATTTATTATTTAAGTAGGTATTGTAACCAATCAAAATATTTTAATGACCAACTTTTTTGTGTGTGTTAAGCCTAGGCCTATATAATTAATGACGCTGTCAGGTATTGTTGTCTCAAGTTACTGTGATCCGAGGATAGGATTCTTTTTTTTTCCTGTCAAATAATGAGAAATGTAATGTTTTCTAGCACCTTTACAAACAACCAAATTCTGAAGTTTCTGATTAGGGCCAAACCAAAGTGATGAAAAGATTCTTATCAGTTTAAAAAATTCTTAGACAACTCACCTAACTGGTATTTTTAAGCAAGAGTTCCATGGATAATTAATCAAATTTTTTATTTATTTACATTTGGAAGGCAGGTTAGCTGGGTTGGGTTTTTTTAGTGAAAACATTATTAATATTTTGCATCAAAAAATATTGTTACGTGCCAAAAGAATTACTATGCAGTTGAGATCTTTGGTGATCTGCTTTGGGTTGTTTCAGTGGAGAATTTTCAAAGTTTTTTTAATGAAGATAATAAAAGTTAATTATTTACAAACTTTAGGGCCTTTTACCTAAAAAATAGAAAACTGTACTGTTAGTAGACACTTAATACACATTAATAAGTACATATTCACCATTGGGCTTTAATCTAAGGTGTCTTAAGGGTGTATGGCCCACAATTAATAATATAATAATTATATATATATATATATATATATAAAAGTAGGTCTTCTTAAACCAAATTTGGATCAGTGTATTAAATATAGATTAAATGTATATTTTAAGCACAGTGTTTACTCAAAGTTTGAAATTTTGGCATCTAATGCAACAATTTTTAGAAAAAGCAAATGATGCAAAGATTTCATATTTGGAATGTTAGAAGTACTTGAAGAGGTTTATTAAGAGAAATATTATTTCAATGAACCTTCAATTAATTGCATAAAAACTGCCAAATAAATGCAATATTCAATTAATTATTTTGTATACTTAAACGTGTGTAATAAATGGGGGAAGTAAATCAATTAATGCCGACTTCTTTTAACTTTATAATGGTACTTTATTCATATTAATATTCAATCTGAAACTTATGAAAATTGATACGAGCTGAGGTGCTACATATTTTGCCCCCGGATTTTGAAAATATATCTGATGCAACCCCTCAATAGCCGAAACAGAACGGCCTGGTCAGAGTAGAGCAGACAGCTCATCCCTTCTCACTCCAAGCCACTACTAGCTGTCTGGCCTTGAAACCATAAATATGTCGCCAGTGGTTTTGGCATGTTTGTAAAGCTTATCGACCTGACACATCACCATCTCACTTTAGGGATTGTCACCTGGTTCCCCACCGTTTTCAAAACAGTGTAGCATGTACTACTGAAAGGATTTTTTTCAGTGTAGCTGAGTGTAATTGCATGTAATTTCTTTAGGGATGTGTGAAGTGTATAAATTGTGGGGAAAAAAAAAAGTATTTAAAAAAATGGCCCCACAAAAGTTTAAAGATGGATGTAAAAGGCAAAAGGAATAAGCATTCCAAGGCAAATGAAACGCTTTTACAAAGAAATTCGGAGAGCCCGAACCACTAATAAGTAGGTGAAATGACTTCAAACATATATTATGTTATTGAAGTTAAATACTTAGCTTTTTATGAAAATTCTTTTTAAATCTGGAACTAAATCAGGAACCTCCAACTTAGCACGTCAATATCTTACCGCTGAGCTATCTAAGGCTAATCCTGTGTTAGGGTCATTTATCGGTCATATTTTAAGGGTTAGTCGGTAATAGATAAGTAAAATCGTCGCCCACTTTATAACAATCCGAAACACACTCCATCGTTGATACAGGGTAGCTTTATGCTGACGTTTGGACAATTTTTATTAATTTTAAATGGTTTCTTGGATATAATTTGTAGTAAATAATTATGATCTATACTATAATATTATAGCTATTACAGGGTTCCTACAGTATTTGTAAAAAAATTCTCCCTGACTTTTCCCTGACTTTCCCTGACTATTTTCCCAGGTTCCCTGACCAACTTCTCACAAAATTTCCACTATGATTTTATGGTACTATTCATTTGGAAATATTAATTTAATTACATTTATTTCGGCCTCCTCCTCCCCTACAGCCGACCTTGCCTCACCTCTCATGGAAGAATAAGAACGCAGACGTCTTGCCAATCAGTTCAGGGAAAATGATGGAAAAATAACAAAATATATCAAACCCAATCAAAAAGGAAAAGCTGAAATCCATCTGCAATTGTTTTGCAGAAAGCTAGTATACACTTTTTAGTATCCCTACAGGTTTTGTTTTAGGAAGCTTTTTTTTTTGTGAAACCTAACAACGTGGTACCATATTTGTAATGCCCTTTGAAAGCACGTTGCATTCACTAATTACTACACACCACATAACTTCAAAGGAAAAGTTGTACACCCTGTCAACTGGGTAAACAATGCTTGACGAGCTGTAGAGTCAGATAGTACGTGTGACACAATAAGCAATTTTTATCCCAATTGATATGTTCCACTCCTGTTCTCAAGGAACCATGAACAACATGAAGCTCACATGTCCTCAAATTTATTAAAATACATACTTCATTGTCTGTGACAGATTTTGTGTGTTCCTGAAGAAGTGTTATAAACTTTAGATTGACATTTGGGTCATCCATTGACACTTGTATCAACTTAGAGACTGGAAGAGGAGAAATACCATCAGAGAAATGCTTAAGTAATTCTTCAGCGGTGCTTCTATCGAAAAAAAAACACTGTCCAAGCAATGACTGACAACTTTATGATTTTCCTTGTCCCAGAATCTGATTACAATGTCCATTTGCACTCGTTGAATAACTTTATTCAATGCTTCATCAAAACAAATTACAAAGTTGTTACATGATTTTAGGCAGTCCAGTAAATTGTTCTGAAAGAATGGAGCCAAGCCATGCACAATGAAATATGCAGCCTTGTCTCCAACAAGAGTAAAGACACTGGCAATGGAACACTCGAGAAACATCAAATGAAAAATTGTACTTAAATTATTGCACAAATTGAAATACATTTTATTGTCAACAACTTGCAAAGCCCAAATGACTTCCGCCTTATTTATATTATCTTTCATAATAAATTTGTTAGGGTTTCTTCGAGCCACTACACTACTTTCACTTTTGGCAACACCTTCCTTCTGTGGCTTTACAATTTACGATGAAACTGAAGTGTGACATGAATTGTCATTTCCCTGACTTTCCCTGACTTTTCTTAAGCTTCCCTGACTTTCCCTGACCGTTATTTTTTTCCCTGACTTTCCAGACCGTAGGAACCCTGTATTAACGAGCCATGTCCTGCTACACGTCTTTCACCAAATCTGCTTTAAATTATAACTAATAAGTACTTCCAAGCATTGTACAAATACTGAGTAGGTAACTCAATGGTGAAGCTTTGGTGCGCCAAGTCAAAGGTCCGGGTTCGATTACCATGTACACTACAATAATCATTTTTCTACTATATTGAGAAAAAATAAAGTGCGCCCTTGTGAACGGATGTATCTTTTTCAAAATATTAATCTTTTGCACTGTTATAAAATTATTTAGGCCTTTATAACTAAAACTCCATCAATGCAGAATTATTTCATCTCTTAATGGCTCTATTCTCCATAATATATTTTATGCTCCCAGATTTAAAATTTAAAGCTAAGGTCATATTTAACTTAGAATTAACAAAATATATTTTAAATAAATGAATAATCTTATAAGTATACTTATTATTGACTATTTATTCATTTATTTTATTTATTTATTTATTTATTGATAATGGCAAAGAGGATTATAGTTAATCTTGTACCAAGTTCACAAACACTGAAGACTTGACTTTCAAATCAATGGAATCTGAGTAAGTAGATGATTACTATATTTTTAGTGGTAAATGTGTTTTAAGTTTCTTTAAAATGACGTGTAAGTGTGTACAAATCGACACTATTAATGAATTCTGAACAAAATTATATGGCAATGTCATGACCTTGATTTGATAGGTTTGATCCAAACTTGAGGGTTAAAAAATACTAAGCAGGTAGGGTGTTTAAAAAATTACATTTACAGTTTAACTCCACTTTCATAAATACTTAAGTAATGATCCTAATAGCAACTTGGGTATGAAAGTAATGATACAAATAGCAACTTGGGTATGAAAGTAATGATACAAATAGCAACTTGGGTATGAAAGTAATGAAACAAATAGCAACTTTGGGTCTGAAAGTAATGATACAAATAGCAACTTTGGGTCTGAAAGTAATTATAACAATAGCTACATTATTTACATATAAAATAACTGATCAATAGCTAGGACATATTCGGGGTCATATTTGTTTTTAAAAAAATTGCATTTTAAGTTTGTTATAATTATTAAAAATGAACTAGACATTAAACCACTTTAATTGTAATCTGTATTTATACCAAAAATGTCATAATTTTTTTAAATAATATAACTAGCTTTAGTATTTTGAAAAGGTTTGTGTCACATTTATAAAATTCTTGAAAAAGTAACTGTTAATGTTTTTATTGTTAGTGAACAAATTTATCGATAGCTTCCAAATAAGCATGCTGTTAAAAATATAAGTTAGTCAATTTCTTTTTATTTCCAAATATTTTGAACGCGCGGTTTGGCGGTGCTGTTTGCCCGTGATTATGAACGCTGAAGTACATTTGAATTGATACTACATATTTTCATGTGCATGACAGCGACGTGCGATATTAAATTATTTGATTGTGCTAATAAACTAACTTACTAGCTCATATGTGAGGAGTGAACTGTAGCATCTATAGTATATAGTATAATTTTTTTAGTGTAGGTAGAAATGAAATTCACCACCTATACACCTGGCCGGGACTCGACCCCTGATCTCCCACCATCAGCTATCTAGTCTAATGCGAGACTGACGACTTTGATCATTCCACCAAAAAAGTGTGATTTTCTAAAGTACTAGTTCGTCGTTGCAGCGATGGTTGCGGATTATCTTGCTAAAATGTATTTAAACCTTTTTACTGGAGAATGTTCTATGTAATGAGGCCTCACTCAACATTCTATTGAAAGGTTTACTCTTCAAAGGACACAATTTTCGATAGTATATCTAGAGCTTTTGGTGTTTAGTTGCAAAACGTTTATTTTTCCCTTTCATGCCAAGATGAAATATTTAGAACGACCCTTTGCCCAGTTCTGTATCAAACTATTTGTTGCAACATAACAATTAAACAAGAATTTAGTTATTATATTTAGCCAAAGACAATTCTTTTTCTTACCTATATACAATCATAAACAAATCAGGGCTCCCGTGGAGGTGTGAAGAAAAAAAGAATCATTGTACATATGAGGCATGGTGCATCTCACTCTCACACTTTCTCTCACCCTCTCACTCACACTTTTTCCATCCTTCTTACACTCTCTCCCCTTACACATAATCTATCACACAATCTCTCTAAAATTATCTTATCACACTCTCTTTTAATCTCTTTCTCTCAAACACACACTCTCTCATACTCACTATCTGTCTTAAACTCCCTCTCTCAAACTCTCTCCCTGTCTCAAACTTACTCTCTTTCCATCTCAAACTCTCTCACTCAATCTTTCTACTCCCCCTCAAACTATCTCTCTCAATCTCTACAACTCTCACTCAAACTTTTCTCAAAAAAACTTTGAAAACCCCTCAAAACTAAGTGTAATATAGAAACATAGCTTAACTTACTGTATTTGTATTGTGTTACTATTTGACAAAGTGAACATCAAAACCCATTATTTGAAGAAAATAATGAGTGCCAAAACGAATATATAGATAATTAAATTGTTATTTTAAACATATTTCAAGAATTTTTTCTTGTTTTTTATCTTACAATACATACTAAAACATATTTAAACATCATTGTATCGTTTATATTTTAAAGCTTTTGCACGAAACAAAAGATAGAAAATATTTTCTGAAATTCACAACTCAACTTTTTAATTTGCGAACTATACTCAATATATTACTGATTTAAATGTGAACTAACGATAGCAAATTCCAAAGAGAAATCCTTGTATTTGCAGATTGAAAGATTTGATGTGTTCTATGTGTGAAATATTATTTTTTAGCAAAAGGGATATATTTTATTCAGAGATGTACAGCCATGCAGTAGATAATGGTTTCCATGTTGACTAAGCAATGAATAAAAAACTTAAAATTCTTTGTGTAAATTGGGTTTTCGTGGAAATTACTATTTTTTCCCGACATCTTGGACTCCAAATCATTAAAATAAGGGGTCATTTGTCAAAATCTGCTCAGCCATGTATGCAAATATAATTGCTTTCTTTGCATGCTACTTACTTAGCACATATTTTATACAAAATAAGTTTAGTAATAAATTGTTTAAACACAAAGATAAAACCAAATGCATTCTCACTTTTATGTCATATTAGAGAGGATGTCATGCTTCAAGAAATGTCACTCTCACCCATGCAGCCTCCAGAAAATGATGAAGAAAAAGCTTTCGATTACCAAGATAGAAAGTGGAGTAGGGTTGAGCTCGATGAAGGAGATTTTCCTGCACTCGTTGTTGAATTGATTAAAATTCGTATATCTGTATTGTTTAATATTAAAACAAAATGGAAGCTCACATTTCCTCATGAAAATAGCTTTGAGGGTAATTTACACTTAAGGAAACTTCCAATTTTTGCCGTATATCCGCACTTCTTTGAGATACAAAATAACTTATTATTTCGAAAATGAGGGCATAATAAATATAAAAATCTTTATTGAAATATATTTTTATAAAACCAATAGTTTCCGAATTATAGGTATATAAATAAATATATACATTACGGAGGTCTTTGAATTTGGAAATTGCTGTAATGATATGTCGGTGTGATATTCTTTTTTTCTCTAACAGTGTATATTATTTAGTTTATGCTCTTTGTAAGAATGTGCAACAATGTCTATCATCTTGTTTCAAATATCTTACAAGTTGTAAGTAAATCTCTCTTCTTTATTCACAGTAGCGAGAAAGTCTATGCTGTGCACCTTTCCCACCTTTTTTAAAAACAAATCAGCCCTTTTGTAAGAAAAAATCTATAAATTTGATTGGGGATATAACTTAGAAAAAAAAACATGCTAGAAAATTATGAAGCTTAGCTCCGTTGGTAGTGCGTCCACCTATGGAGCTAAGGGTCCCAGGCTCGATCCCTGGCATGGCCAAGAAATTTATCATTGTTGGAATGTGGGTTTACCCTTTCACAGTGATGAATTGACGGCCGGGGGATGAATTTTGTGTCTGTTCTAGATTTAAGATTAGAGTAGAAAGTACAAAGGCGTATAGCCTGAACAGAACGCGGTGCAAAAAGTTTAAAAAATAATAGCACGACAACCTACAATGGCATCAAGTTACATAATTTGCGAGCCACTACTGTATAAGCTGGTTCAGGTTACAGACATGTCCAGATGGACACTAACAATATGTGCATTTGTGCACAGAATGTCTACATCAATATTACACTTCCCCCTTTACCTATTCACAATCATAATCTCTTTTTATGTCCTTTCTCGTCAAATGTTATTTCTCCCCTTTGTTCAGACGTAACGAATTAGTTTTATAACAACTATCAAAACATAATTTGTAGGTTCCTAATTCAATTCCCGCGTTAAGATGTCATTTTTTAATTTAAATAATATGTAGATGAGGCTATAACTGTAACTAACAAATACGTATATTCGACATCACGTAGAGATAATGCTTTAAATACTTAACATCCGCCCGACCCCTCTTTTCCCCTCCACTCTATTAGTTCAGCATATCTGTATAAAGCACACTTAGGGAGTTTAATTAATATTATTATTAATTATACTAGTGTGTTAATGATGAGCAATATCTAAACAGATGAAATGTACCCACATTTCTGTGGTAGGACAAAGGGAAACCATTTAGAAACATGCACCCTTTGTTTACCCATTAGGAATTTGAACTCAAACCCCCATTCATCGTTAAAATAAACTAACTGAGCTAAGTGTTTAAATCAAGTTAAGGTTAACTTTAAAAATGAACCGACGGTTTAGTTCGGTCCCGGGGTGACCTGGCAGTCTAGGGGTAAGGTGTCAGACTTCTGTACTGAGGGTCCGAGGTTCAATGCTCCGTCCCGGCACAGATCTATCTGATTGCCAAACCCTTCCTTCACCTCTGACAAGACGTGTATTAATCACAACTTGTGAATGTGTGTAAAGCAAGGCCTCCCCCGTGGTTCGGATTCCACGTTAAACTATAGGTCCTCCATTTCATTTCACAATCACCCAGTATTGCACATTAGCATAGTATCGAAAGGGTAGTAAGACGCGGTCATAATAATAGTTCGGTCCCTGACTTACAGTTTTCATTCATAATAGCCAGAGAAGAAGACTGTCTACCTGCTAATCCACCCCTACCTCACCCTCTCTGCCCTACCCACAACTTCAGCCCAAGACTTTCCTGTCCACCGCTGACGAAGATAGGATTTTTGGTTCTCAACGGGACGGACCGTTAGCATCCACTTTTATCTTTTTCTCAGCGACACAAACGCTATCTTACAGATTTTTCTCGGCATTAGTGCTGTCCAAACAACGTTAACTGTTCTACGAAAGTTTCGTTAACACAAGGAAGGTTTGGTTTTATGCAACATCACCCAATCAATTAGGATAGTTTTCGGTATTTTTTTTATGGTTTTGAATTTTTTGACAAGGTTTGGGCTGTATCCGAATAGTTAAGTACACTTGACTTGATGCAGACTTGATAAATTTACACTTTACACACACTTGAGAATGAAGACTGCAACAGACTTTTCGCACGGCAAACTACCCTTTACATGCCCTTAAGTCCGCAGTGCTGCTTCCTACCAGTGATCTTATAAACTATTTTATACGCCATCTATCAGCAGGGAATGAAAACGAACACAAAATTTTAATATCCATTCCCACTTCTTTTCACTAGACATTTCCAACACAACACAAAAACACAACAAAATCAGTACCAGTATAGTTAAAATACTTTATCACAGACAACAGATCACATTATTCTAGCAGACAAAAAATTAAACAATTGCCAATCAAACTCCGCATAAACGGTGTGTCAAGGGTAACTTCAAGGGCTTTTGCAGGGTGCATCGGCACACTTTGTGACTATTCGGACGGTTCTACACTTGATCACGTGATTGCCAATGCAACTATTGAGTGAACGTCAAGGGTCGACGGCGCGTGAAATAGACTATTCGAATACAGCCCTGGTTTGCTATAATAGTAAACTTCAGAAACTTGTATACAGCCTAGACTTATTTTTGCTAAAAAAAAAAACAGGAGTCTAATAATTTGATACTAAAATTAAACAAACAGAATAAATAATACCACCCTCACTTTATACTATTCTCGCAATATTAAGAAAAAAATAGTTTCTCAAAAGAATCTGTAAACGTTCTCTTCACCAATTGATTTCCCGCCGACTCTTTTTACTCGAGCTCAATGCAATTTTCAAGTGCACTAAGCTTCCAAATACAAAATTTTAAACAAATTTTAGAGTGCGAACATAAAGTTTAATCAAGACTTGCTTACCAAATCAAATTTACAGTATATTTTTAGTATAATATTCTTTGTTATATAAAATACAACTCTCTATCAATACTGTTAAGTGTTAACGATAACAATTTTGAAAAGGTTTCAAAAACTTACAGTGTAGACAACGGATAAAAGATATAGTTCTCCCCAAAGATAAGAAAAAGCAATGATCTCTAAAATATAGCTGGATGGACATCTAAGGCTGAAATTTTCGTGCTGTCGTCTGCACACCTTTGTGTGTGAAAAATAAACTTTCTGGTTTCTCGTTCTCTCCTACACACATTCAAGGCAAAGTGGCATTTTGACATCGGTCGCTAAATCGTATGAATAAATGTGATGTATGTGATAGTTAAGTTAAATAAATCTAACTCACGTTAACTGAGTGTATTTATCACATATATTATGGCAAGTACTTCAGATTCATAGGTTGGATAATTTAATTCGTGAGGGTATATAGCAGTGGCATTTATTCATTGGAAGCAAGGGAAGCAACGCTTCCCTAGAATTAAAAGGAAAGTAAAGAAAATAAGAGAAAAATAAAGTTAAAATAAATTATTTTAGTTTGAAACCTCTCCAACAAGTATCTTGTTAGTAGTAGGCAGCTCTTATTTCTTATTTAGAACCATGCCGTTCTTTCTAAGACTTACCAGCCAGCCAGCCGGCCAGATGGTCTCACGCTTTATTCCGCTTACCGTTTGTTTCCGGGTCAGTCTGACCTTCGTCGGGGAAAGGGAAGCAGCGTTTCCCTAGGCGAGTATTATCTCAGTTTACTTTCGTGATTGATGTATAATCGTCGGTAGTGTATGGTTAAAAACTATTTTTTTGGGTTTTTTTAGCAATATTTATTGTTTCTAAATATAATTATGGACACTATACATCATAATAATATATTTATCACCAATTTACATTAAGTTTAGTTTCATTTTACAAGAATATTGACGCTTGTTTGATCCTCCGGAGGAAGCGGTTTGCTTATTTGCGTACAGTAGTAGAATGATGAGTGCGTTAACAAGTGCAGCAGTGGAATAGGGCTGTGTCAAAATTCACAAGTCATATTTTGAAGAATAGTTTTTCATTCCAGTCTTACGATGGGGAAAAAAAAAAAATTTGAAACACGCAGACCCACTCCATCTTTGGGCAACCCAAAAAAAAGTTAACATTTCAATACTCAATTTTATGAAAATATTTAGTAATTATTATCAGGGTGTTTGTAGAAATTCAAATAATAATGATATTCCAAGAAGTAATTTATTATTGTATTGATACATTTTAAGCATAGTAACTGAATATTTAGGTCAACAACAGAAAACAAAACAATGGGGACAGGATCTATGATCTCCTTAAACTGAGCTGGTTATACAGTGGCGTCGCGTCAAAGCAAGCACTGCTTACCCTTGATTGAAGATATGTCATTATTGTATTTAATGTTTGCCAAAATATTCTCCTGGTAATCATTTGAATGTAATTCAATCATCAAAGAGTTTGAAAAAAGAATCCCATACATGGCAGTGACCGTAGCATGCATACAAGACGTGAACTAGTCCACCCAATAGTGGTTGTAAGTCAGTATTTAACCGACTTACATCCCATTGCTCTAGCTAGTGTAGTTCTTATTTGTGACGTCATAGATTTCGGAGGGAAGAGCTGTGGATGTCGGATAAAAATGCAAGCAGCCAAGCTACGACTTCTCTTGCCCAAGGGGTGACGACTAGAACCGAAGACACTACCCCTATATCCCCCTTTCAAAATATAGAAGAATGCTAAGATGTAAATCACAGAACAGAAGGACACCCAAAGTCACAACTATCATAAAAAAATCACCTCCAAATAGCTTCTTGAAGCATAATTATTTTTTTTAATATCCGCAACCTCCCCTTTTAAGCTTAGGGGCACCCCTTCCAAGCTTGCCTAAGAATTTTGGTCACGAGACGCTACTGTGAATACAGGATCTAGGATTCACTTAAGGTTCACACAAGTCTTTGGCGAGTGATTAATTGTTCAGTGTTCTGTCTTATTTCAACACTCCCCCTCACTCGTCAGAATCGTTGTCCAAGTCCAAGAGCACATACTAGTTGACTATGCCTGGGAGAGGCCAATGCTTTGGTGAGAACATCAGCTTCCAAAGTCTCTGTTGGCGTGTAGTTGATGAAGATGTCTCCAGCTTGTACCTTTTCTCTAATGAATTGTTCTATAATGCTGATATGTTTGGACTTTGAGCTTATGATGTTATTCTTAGTCAAACTTTGTGTAGACAAATTGTCATTAAGTATTTCAATTGATTTATGAGGCACACCCATGTCATGTAACAACTGTTTTAAGTGTATTGCTTCTTTTGCTGCCTCTGTCAATGAAATGTATTCTGCTTCCGCTGTAACCAGAGCCACAGTTCTCTGTTTCCTTGATTCCCAGCTGATGGAAGTCACTGCAAGCAGAGATCTGGAAACAGTATTCTGAATAAGATCTTCTATCTTCTCCAGTTGTCCAATCAGCATCTGCTATTCCAATAAGTGGTTTACTAGTTTTCTTGAAAACACATGCGAGATTTTTTGTTCCCTTTAAGTAGCTAAAACCTCTTTTGGCAGTCAGCCAATGCTCCCTCCCAAAACAGGTGTTATACTGACAGAAGCTGACTGTATGGGTTATGTCTGGCCTAGTAGCCACAGACATGAGTGAACCAATCAAGTTTTGATAGGGATATTTTTCGATATTTACAGGATTCTTCTGTAACTTTACGCCAGGTACCATTGGGGTTATAACAGATTTATGCTGCATTCTTTGAGAAGTTTTTCAATATATCAAGTTTGCGATGCTGAAATCATACCATCCTTGTGGCAGAACTCGATTCCTAAACAATAATATAGTTCTCCAAGGTCTCACATTTCGAAGTATTTCGTTAGTTCTTGTTTTAAATAATTCAGATGTTGCTGATTTCTTGATGCCACTATAATGTTATCTACATATATGGCTATTAATGTTTGTTTCCCCCTTTAGTAGTAATAGATGTGTATATACAAGGGTCAGCTTGTAAGGAAACGAAACCCAGTTGCTTTAGTTTCAAGTCCAACCTTTTAAACCATTGCCTTCCGGCTTGTTTTAAGCCATAAAAAGCTCTTTTAAGTAGGCATACTTTGTCTTTATATGATTTTCGTAGCTTTTATAGCATCTTCTTAGCTTTGAAAAATGTAGAATGGTCTTTGTTGTGGCTTTCTTCCATCATTATGTCACATAAAAATGTTTCCAACATGCCTGGTTTTTGCATTAAGATTCTTTCTTCAAGTTAACCATTGTGGAAGACAGTCGAGATATCCATTTGAGTAACTTTTATGTCTTGATTAAGTACAACTCCAAGAACAGGGCCGTAGCTAGAGTAATTAGCGCCCGGGGCAAACAGTAACATTGGCGCACCCTTTCCCCACCCACCCATTTCCACCCAGTCATAACTGAGCAGTTGATGGTGTCATATCGTATTGTATACCTGTTTCAGATGTGATACAATAGCTCTATAGCAAAAATCTTGCTATTACTAATGTGTCTTGAATTATTGTCCCATTTATAATTTGCTAATTCTATTAAATAGTAACAAAAAAAAATTCAGTAAATATTTATTATAATTTAATATTCTTTTTATTAAAAATTAACTTATATAGATAATCTTATTCAATAGTCTGTGCTGATTATATGAGCTTAAATACATGCTGTCGTAAATAAAAAAATTGTAAATAGTTTGAATTGAATGAAGAATACTTTTTGTTTATTATTAATTGCTAGCTCAATTATTACTTATGAAAAACGTAGAAGTAACATTATTTTAAAATATTAACAGAATTATTTTATACTTACAGTTTCACCTTTCTAGCTTTAACAGCAGCAAAATCATTGATTATTTCATCGTAATTAATATTTTTAACAATATATTTTTCTATTGATAGAATATGCCAGGTGTTTTAACCTGTCTTGACACATTGATGACTTTAAGTAATTTTTTTATTATTTTCAGCTTAATAAAACCTCGTTCACCAGACGCATTAGTAACTGGCAATGTTAAAAATAATCTAAAGCAATTACTAAGTTTGGAAAGATGTGGCTATAACATTTTGTGGATTAAATTTAATAGGTCAAGAGACGTTGCTTTTGAAATATCCTGACTTTTTTCAAATAAAGAACGGGCCCTGAAACTTAAAACTAGCTATTTCCCCCTCTATTTCAGAAGCATCCAGATCCTTATCATATTTATTTGCTAAGCGTTTTGCACTAGCTTTTAAATCTTCTACAGTCATAGAATGCAAAGACTTGCCCGTTAAAAAATTAAAGTCATCCACATCAATAAAATATTTAAAACGCCATTCCATTTGTTATAAGACTTTCTCCAAAATAACATGAAAGTCCATACTGAACCTTTGCTTTCCTGTCAAAACAGTGTCCGTACTTTCTTCCAAAGTCAGTCTTTTCCTCTTCTTTGCTCTTTTCTCCTCGAAAAAGCAGTCAATTTCAAGAGATGTTGCAGCACAGATATTCGATGCTTCATCCAGTATAATATCAATCCCTGTGTCTCGGATATCTTGTAAAGCATCTTTCAATCCAGTCAAGTGACTAACTGCACGGTCCACGGTCATATCTTTGTGCTGTAGCTGTTCATTCACGCGGGAGATCTGATTTAGTATTTTGTCCCACATAACAGAGTAACAAACAAACTTAAAATTAATTTGTTTAAGAAGATTTTTAACCACTGATAAACAGTCATGGAATTGAGGGTTGTTAGAAATTTCCTCTAAGGCCTCGATGACTTTATCAAGATGTGAATAAAGTGCATGAACAGCAGAATATTTGGATGCCCATCTTGTATCACAGTGACGCTTGAGAGTGGTAGAAAGTTTGTTGGATAATATTTCTCACCTTTTGACACTGAAAGCAAACAATTTGTACAGTTCTTGTACTGTTCCAAAAAATGTGATAACATCTGGAGAAACTCCAGCAGCGTGAACACCAACCAAATTCAATGAATGAGCAGCACATGGCATAAAACGTGCATGGCTGTTAAATTATTGTTTGTATACGGGCCTGGACTCCTGAATACTTCCCAGCCATATTTGAACCATTATCGTAAGTTTGCCCTCGGCAATTATGAATATCAAGTTCATCGGCCTCTACTTTTTGTATAATCTCTTCAGTTAAACCAGCTCCAGTCGTTTTACTAGTTTTTATAAAATCAATGAAACTTTCTTCAATAGAGTAAACACCCTCTGAAACTTTCACGTACCTAATAATCTGGCACATTTGTTCATGATGGGCTACATCTGGTGTACAATCAAATGAAATTGAGAAATATTTTGCCTCTCTTATATATTTTAATATTTTTTGGCGTACAGTGTCACCTATTAAATGAGGAACTCGTTTTGAATTGTTTGAGAAAAGTAATTTGGAATTCCTTTTCTTTCTTTGCTTAAGGTAATATGCTCTTTTAGCTGTTTATCATAATGAGAAACAAGCTCTAGCAAATTTAAAAAAATACCACAGTTATTGGCCTCACGTATATTTGAATTTGAACCTCGAAAAGCCAAGTTGTTGACTGCACAAAACAAAATACAATCAACAATAATTCTGAGAATATGCCGCCATCTCTCTTTTTCTTTTATGATAATTTCCTGTAGTTCAGTATCAATTGTACTGCCCTCTTTAATCCTTTTTTCAAAGTTTTTCCAAGTAACATAACATTCACGGTGCTCTACAGAATTTTCATGCTCTGGAATTCGAGGGTGTAATTTTTTCCAGTCAGAAAATCCTAATTTTGGATTTGCCAAGCATGAATTAGAATGCTTTCCAAATAGCATGCAGGGGAAACAGTAAATAGATTCTTTCTCTTCACTGTAAATTAGCCAATTTCGCTCTACACTTTGTCCGTTCAAAAGTTTTTTATGGAACCAACTTCCCGTAAAATGCCTTTTTTCTGAATTAATTGATAAAAGAAAATTACCAGTTTTATTTTGTTCTGGACCATGTTCATCTAATAAGCTTCTCACATGGTCATTCAAATCAGACCATGTTGTGGGATCATTAAAATTTAGTTGAATTTTGGTTGGTTCATTTTCCCAATCCTGTTTCTGTACATCTTCACAAGGAGTAAATGTTGGAAAGGACTGGTTACGATTTGGTCTAGAACCCTCTGAATGTACATTTACACTACCAGTTACATTCTGAGTTATTTTAGTAAAGTTTTCATTTTCTAAAAGTGTTAATGTAGATGGCCAACTTTCAATACCTTGCTGTAGTGGTAGCGCAGTGGTTGAGGGATCCACCTTCTTTACCCAACCCAGTTTTTGCTACTGCTTGGCTTGGACTATGTTATCTGCCTTTTGTTGTTTTTTCCGTTTTCTGCCTTGTGCTCCCGACAACTTTGTAAGCCCCATTTCGACACACACACGTGGCACAGTGTAATAATTGGGTACCCGTCATTTGGCCTAAAGGCATTTGGCCTAAAGTGTAGGCTAAATGCCTTTAGGCCAAATGCCTTTAGGCCAAATGCTTTTTAGGCCAAATTACTTTAGGCCAAATGCCTTTAGGCCAAACGCCTTTAGGCCAAACGCCTTTAGGCCAAATGACTTTTTGTAAATTTAATTTTTAGACCATTTATTAAAATGTGTTTTGCTGTCTCCGGAAACATTCGTTATGATTTGTAGTGATACTAATAGATGGCGAGGTGTGTAGTGTTTAGTTAACTAGTATATACTACCGTTTCAAAATACGTAAGTCTTTTCTCAATTTACTTCTTCCCAAGGTATAGTAGCACGTCCATTAACATGTAGTACCACTTTTGTATATGTTGAACTTTTTACATTGCCAAGGTTTTATACTAGTTTTTGTACCGTTTTGTACCAGAAATAAAAAGTTTTGTACACGTACCGTTTTCAATTTTAATTAGCACATACATGTGGTCACACAATTTTAATAATTTTGTTTTATTTTGAATTTTGAATTTTTTTAAGTGCCAAAGTATATTTGTTTATTAATTTTGCTAAATGAATTAATAAATCATTCTTTTTTTATAATCATATTAACTTACTCGAGTTTGCCCACGGCTTCGCTCACATTTAAGTTGGCTAAATTATCATATTTATAGCAAATCATCTAAACCAGGTTTTCTCAAACTCTATGCTCTTAAGCCTTACATGAACATTTAAAGTAATTGTTAAGACTCTCTTTCTTAGAATAAGATAACTTTTTTACGTTAAAATACAAAAATGAGACATTTATTATTTAATTTATTTCGTTATTTTCTGATAAGAGCTTTGTAGAAGTTTACTAAGAATATTAAAGATTTGTAATATATTAATTAATTTTATTGCTTCAAAAGCCAAACAGAATATTAATTTTTTAGTCAATCATAATTTAGCAAGTCGAAGGAAGTGAAAAATTGGTTCACACCTCATTGG
This sequence comes from Timema podura, assembly GCA_033556935.1. NCBI lineage: Eukaryota > Metazoa > Arthropoda > Insecta > Phasmatodea > Timematidae > Timema > Timema podura. Next base: position 1,868,331 of record JAVRXN010000012.1, read on the forward strand.
TAATCCCCTCACGCCTCGCAGTTTGAGCAACCCTGATCTAAACTACCAAAAATACAATTTTAGACACGTGTGAGGTGAGAACTTTGTATGTTGATGAAGCCACAAATTAACTACTACCTATAAGAAGTAAAATCAATTATATATATGTGCAGTCTTTGCATCAATATTTGCTCGCTTACGCGGAGACATTGTTGAAATGAACACCAAAATAAATAGTTTAAATTACTAATTAAACTTGAATAAATTTGAAAGAATCACTCTAGTAAGCACCTCAGCTTATCAAATAAATTGTTCTGTTAGTAATTGTTTCTATTGGTTTTTGAAAATTTTCCCTTCTCCTCCCCAATCATAATTTCTCTATTCTCTAATATTCACATATAGGACCTTTATGTGGATCATACCGGCCTGTAAAAATCATTGATCTCTATGATATAACTGGATGGACATACACATGCACATTCCAAGCACAAAAGCTTGACTCTCAAGTGTATCATCTACTACACAGAGGGGGGGGGGGGGGGGGGACAGATTTAACTGTTTCTTTAAATGTTCTTATGCGAAAATATGTCTCTGATGAATAAAAGTGTTATTGTTTGAAAATAGTGTAAGTATTATACCACACTTTCCTGAAGAAACATTTACATTAAAGGATATACAATCCAGTTTTACATGTAATACTGTACAGATATGAATAAAACCTTAGATATTCCCATTTCTATGTATTTATCATCAATGTTGTTTACAGTCTGGCACGACTACACTTATATTTAAAGTTGATTATTAGCTTGTATATTGGTTTCAGAAACCATATTATATTGAAAGTTCTATAAATATAATGAAAAAGGTATCTTAAAACTTGATTACATTTGTTTGAATGACAAAATTTGAATAGTTGCCATGCATTCAAACTATCACTTAGGTTATATGCTTGTGGAAAGTATTATTTTAATAATACCGTTTTTTTTAAGTTGGCTCATATCTTTCAGAAACCATATTATGTTGAAATTTCGATAACTATAATGAAACAAGTCAGCTAAAAACTGTATTACATTTGTTTGAATGACACACTTTGTGTAGAAGTCTTACGTTCAAAAGATAATTTAGGTTATAGGCTTGTAGGAATTACATTATCTACTAAACCCTGATTTTAGTAATAATCCCAATCTGTAAGGCTTTATTTCGTACCAAAATAATATCATATGTATAATATTTTGGTAGGATGAACGGCAATTTAGAACAGAAGTAGAAATTTCCTTCTGTAAGGTCTTTTATCCTAACTAAACACAACTATAGGGTAGGATTCTGGTACGAGATAAAGCCTTACAAGTAAGCTTCCTTCAAAAATCATCTTACATATTAGGCTACATCAACTTATTTAAAGAAAAAACTAACCAGTCTTGAACTTTTATATGCTCTTCAAAGCTTTAACTAACATATTTATTTAATTTAACCACTTACACATTGATTTTTCTCATATATTCAATCAGATTAATGAACTATGTCAAAATGACACATTGCCTTGTATTGGTAAAAGAAAGAAAGAGATACCCGAAAGTTTATTTCTCTCTTACACAATGGTATGCAGACGACAGCTCGAAAATTTCAGCCACATATGTCCATCCAGTTATACTATATAGATCAATGGTAAAAATATCATTTACTAACTTGTCCTGCTTATACACGGACCAAAATCTTTTACGAAAGTTTATCTTTATTGCTTCATAGGATGTATAGTCAGCCTCGTGACTATTCATCCACACTTCAGCTTCACCTACTAACTTTGAATTAAAAATGCTATTTTTTGTGCTTCGGTGAGTTTACGATTTTCAAAAAGTCTATCCATCTTTTTCAAAAACTGTACAGCATGCACCCTAACATTATTTCCACTGAAGGTGGGTACATAGTCCATTAATTGATTCTGGATGCTTGTACTAGGTAATACCAAGGCACCAGCAGTAATTAGCGTCCCTTTTTCCACTACTTCGTCATATTTTGACTTAGCCTGTTCTAGTTGTTGTCGCATTTGTTCGACTGTTTGTAACGTCTTGTCCACAGTTTCAGTCAAGTTGTCCTTAAATTTGTCCAATTGCTGGTCAACTATTTCCTGTAAGTAAACATCTGGTACTGTGTGTCCATCAAAGAAATCATTTTGGAATTTAAGGCTATCACTACATTTTTATTGTTCTTTTTCAACAGTCGCAAATCGTTCTGTTAAATGGTGTACCTGTTCTAGAATTTCATTTTTATTTTTATCGCAACTTTCCTGAGTAGTTTTTCCTTTGGAATTTAAAGCGTCCTGTTTAAGCTTAAAGTTTTCCTTTGCATTTTTAAGTTTTTTTTATCTGCTCATTCGTCTGTTTTTCTGACTTATTACAGTCTTCCCTAAGCGTCTGTAGTTCGTCCCTTACCTGCATTTGGTCACTTTCAGTCTGTTGTATTTTCTGTAATTTTTTGTCAAAGTCGTTTTATACTTCTTGAAATTTACCCTGCAATTCTTGTTCTAACCTGTTGAATTGTTCATTTACACCCTTAAATTTTTCATCAAACTTTGTATTTAAATTCTGATTCTTTTCTTTGATTTCTTTTAACTCCCGGCTATTCTTTTTGTAGCTCCTGTCTAGTTTTTTGTAGCTCCTGGCTAGTTTTATCGAACCTTTCATTTATTTTCTGATTTAACTTTTCACTCTTTTCACTACTCTCTTTAATTTGCTGACTTAACTTTTCACCCTTTTCACTACCCTCTTTCATTTGCTGCACTAACTGCATTAATATTGCATTTAGGTCATTTGCTGATGTTTGTTGAGCTACACCTCCTACCTTTGAAACATTTTCCACCCCCCTTAAGTCTTCTTCTTTATGAACTATTGGTTCAACTACTTTCTCATGTTGTTCACTTTGTTCCTGATCAGATAGTTCTAAACAAGAATGTTCTTCTACCATTGGTTGGGAATATTGCGTTAGGGGAGGATTATCCTCACTGCTACTACTGTCTGTCTCTTCCATATTTAATGAAGTTTTGCTGTTGATGACTTACGTGAGATTTTCCTTGCGTACCTCACCTGAAGTCTAGAAGCTTTGTACCTTATTCAGAATCTACCGGGTTTTGAACTCTTCCCTCTGAAGTCACCTGGTTTGGAGCTTCTTCTTCTTCCTAAGTCACTTTTTTGTTGTTGTTTTTTTGCGTAATAAGGCACTTAAGTTGTTTGCGGCACTTTCACTGTTCTTTGAGCACTCACTTTCTCGGGTTGTGAACTGGATTTAATTTTATTATTTCAGTTTATCAGGCCCTCCACGTTGGGAAGCCATTATTGTAACGTATAAAAGTTAGCCTGATATATTAATGTTGGTTCGCCACCATTAGGGTGATATTTGATATAATGATTAAATTGGGTCCAAGTTTGCTATCCTGTATTATGGTAATCAAAAGGGGATAATGTCTTATTTTATAAATTAAAAGTTCTGGTCTTTTATAGTTTTTTATATTAAGTAGATAAACAGTTTTTGCTAGATATTTCACACGTTGTAAATATTAATTTAAAAACCCGACTATTGTATTATGTGTATGTTAATTCCCGGCACGTGAAATTTATCATAGACCCAACCCACACGGCTCCTCGTCAGGATTGCAAGTGAAGAGATGCGTACTTTGAAGTAGTTATATCTAGTGACATCTCCTTCTCGAAACTTCCCAAAAGAAAGAAAGGTGTGGTCATCCAGGTGCGTCTCTGTCTACAAAACTGAGTTCGCCTTTCAAACAGAGGCGTAGAAAGATGTTGCCATACCTTGCAACTTAACACAAATAAATCTTACTACCCACTCGTATTTATAATATCATAATTTTTAATATAGATGTGAATAATAAATTATTTAGATGTATAATTCCATATCATTACAACATATATATACAAACACGTGTATATACGGGCGCATTACAATTGGGCCACTTAAACAAGTTATGATCTCCGTTTGACGTCTACATATTTACTGGCAAAACTTTATTTAATGCGTCACTTTTATATATATTAATTATTAATATTGGCTTCCACTTTCATTTTGCCTTTCGAAATAAGTTGTCAAAAGTCCCCGAGAATGGTGTTTTCTTATTGTTTTTCGTTAACTTTATGACCGTGAGATATATTAACAAGGAAATAATATCAGAAATCTATACATAAAAAAGGTGATATTGTGTTTTGTGAACTGATCTAGTTGTATGTAGGATAGTGTCAATGTTTTTAGAAATATTGTAACTACCTTGCATCAGTTGTGCTATCTATATTCAGATGAAACAACTAACAGTACTTTTTACTTTCCGAAGATAGCCGAAGGTTTTAAATTTACATTTTAGGCCAAATGCTTTTAGGCCAAATGCCTTTAGGCCAAATGCCTTTTAGGCCAAATGCCTTTATGCCAAACGACTTTAGGCCAAACGCCTTTAGGCCAAACGCCTTTAGGCTAAACGACTTTAGGCCAAACGCCTTTAGGCCAAATGCCTTTTAGGCCAAATGCCTTTAGGCCAAATGACTTTTGGTTTCATTTTTAGGCCAAATCCTTTAGGCCTAATGCCTTTTAGGCCAACTGCCGCGTCCCCTAATAATTCACACGCAACTCAATCATCAAAGTCATACAAATTTACAAACAATGCTAATAAAATAAATGTAATTACAGTGTCACGGCAACGAGCAAATTTCATATTTCAAATTTATACTGTCACACGCTTCTCAGATAAATTTTAATTACGTTCCGTTCCCCGTTCGGGCCGTTCTCTGCACGGCTCCTTTCACGTTCGGTCGTTTTACTTCCGCCCCTGCTGCCCTCCCTTGGCACGAAACACTGCGCGTACCGCACACTAACTGTTTGTTCACTGGCAGCTTGCCTTACTTGCTACCCCCCTTCACAGGTGCCAAAACAAAGAGACAACATTCCTAAGCAGACACAGCCCCTAATTACTTCCGCTTGGCTGTCTCCACCTCGCTTGGAATGTTTGTCCTTCGTCCGTCACATATTCATAGTAGAATTTACTGTCAGTGTCACCCAAGCCAAATCTAAACAAACATTTTGTGTTCGGATAGTGGGAGTTTCATCAAGTCACCATTTTTATTCTTAAAGGAGAAATGTATACGTCTTTTTAACTGCGCGTTTGAATAAATTTCGCAATCTTACATTTTTATATTTTTTAAAATATACATCTTGATGGCGCCCCTCGAGCCCGGCGCCCGGGGTGGCTGCCCCTGCTGCCCCCCCCCCCCCTCGCTTCGGCCCTGTCCAAGAATAACTATAATTGAGCTCAGTTTTGCGACAGGAGCATAGGTTTCAACAAAGTCAATTCCCGGGCGCTAAGCAAAACCTTTTACAACCAGCCGAGCATTTATTCTCTCTAGTTCCCCTTTGACTTTATATTTATTTTTTAATACTATTCTGTTACTCATCACATTGTCACCTTCTTCTTGATCTAAAATTTCCCAAGTTTCATTTTTTATATGAGATTTTATTTCCCCTTTCATAGTTTTTTGCCATACTTCTCCATCCCCTCCTTCTAATGCATATTTAACATCACAATAGGCTGACATCATCATCTAACATCCAAATTGGAGGTTTCCTGTTACATTTTGGCCTGGAGTGTACATGGTCTTCACCTGAATATTGTTATTCTTGGTCTGAGATATCTACAAGGTATTGAATTGGAACAAGTGGAGTTGGAAGAGTTATTTCATCAACATTTTCTTCATTGATAACTTCTTTGTTGTGCTCATTAAGTTGATCATCCATTACTATATCACTGTCTCTTCTTCTCTCCTTTATTTCATAGAATTTTTTGTGTCAAACCCTAACATCTCTTGTGATTTTGATTGATTGTGATTTCATTGGGCATTCATATTCTATAAGCTTTCGAAATTCCTTTATCTGCCTGAAAGAAAACATTCCTTTGCCAGGTTTTATTTGGTCCAAAACGAAGGTTTTATTGCCAAATACATGAAGATGTCGAACATATGGAACTCTTCCTACCCATTTCTGAAAAGTTGTTTCGCCTTTAATGGTCCTTGATGGAGACTTATTATGAAGGTAATTTTTTATGTGAATCACCTAAGCCCAAAATGATTGGGGAAATTTAGAGTCCAACATGAGACATCGGACTTGATCAATTAGGGTTCTAATAATTCTTTCAGATAAGCCATTATGTCTGAGGGCGTGCCGTAGTGTCATCAAAAAAGTGAGAAAAGTGACAAGAAACCATAAAATAGAGATTAAAAAGTAACTTAAAAGGCGATTAAAAGTGACGAGAATATCTCAGCATTATAAATCATTTATAATATTATGTATTTTTCTCTGTCCCCTACCAAAAATTCCAGTTAAAACAAACGTTTAACATAACTTTAAGAAAATCCCCATTATAAATTTAAAAATATTTGTAATTTGAGCTTTTTTCTTAGTTCTCTTCTTTTCTTCGTTCAATGCATTAATTTTCTTTGCTCATTTTATCATCAATTTTTCTTTTATTTTCTTCCAGGTAATTTTTATAGCTTTTGTGGGCACCTTGGGCGAGAGCTAGTAACTGTCTTGTAATGGGCACTAGCTCTGGTTGAGTACTATACATTTGTAATGCATCTTTTGTAGTTAAATATGCAATTAATGTATTTTATGATATTTGGGCCCGATCTTCTGTGAGGACTCTACTTGAGGAGGAAATCCTTCTTTCAAAATTTGCATTTCCATGGGAAAGAAATGGGGAAGATTTTACAACTTTACATAGAGTTGAATATTTTTAGTTTTCAGCTGGATTATACAATGTGAATAAACAGATCCAAAATTCGTCTCCTCTCAAACCTTTTTCAATTTAACGAATTTTATCCTCAAGCTGCAAAATATTCTACTCATCAATCAACCTATCGTCAGAAACATTAAAAAGATAACCTTAGTTCAGTTACATACAGTTAGATATGCCATGTGGGATAATACATCATGGTTATGTTATATATACACTGAGCCATGTGGGATATCACATCTATATTCATGTATTGTCTACCCTCAGCCATGCGGGATAACACTTGTATAGTGATGTTTTGTTTACCCTCAGCCATGATGTATAACGCATTTATAGTGGTGTTATATTTACCTTAAATGTGATGTATGTAGAATTTGAAACGTTATAAAACATCTATAGTTATGTTATGTTTACCAGAGATATGATGTTTCTAGAGTTTGAAATATCATAGATAACACATCATCATCCTTAATTCCATGAGGAGTAAATAGAATAATACAATCATACAAGCGCAAAGTTAATAAAACGTATAAACAAGTTCTCAGACTGTAGGTTAACCTGAATTTAATTTAAAAAGCAATATTTCAAAACACAAGTCATAATCAACAAGTACGTGAAGTCCTTCCCAGAACGTAGCCAAGAGAGCTATCCAATCACACCGCACTGTCACGGGAAATATCCAATGTTATACAACTCTAATAAATTCTTTAGGCCCGTAGGCCGCAGGCCCTCCTCCATACCCCTAGCGCATCAAGCCTAATGCTTTTAGCTGCTAGACCTGCTTGTCTTCATCTTGAATGAGGGAATTCTAAACTCTATGTATGCTTCCTCTTAATCCCCTCCTTTTCTTCACCCTTATTCAAGATTTTGTCTTTTTTAATTCCCACTCGTTCATCATTTATTTCGATTAGTACCTTATTTATACCGACTCGTTCCTTATTATTAAAATCTTGTGTGATCCTTGTTTATTCTTCCATCTGGATTTCATTCAATTTTTAATCAATCCTTATTCATACTGACTCGATCCTTATTAATTCAAATGGTTCCTTTATTTAGTCCAACTAGTAACATTTATTTAATGACTCTTTCCTCGTTCATTCCAACATAAGCATTGTTTATTATGATAATTGTTGTGGCTCGTTTATAATTTAATTATACTTGTTTCTATTTATTTCGACTTGTTTATAATATATTTCTACTCGTTCTTAACAATTATTTCAACTCGTCCCTAGTTTATGTTAACTCGTTCCTAACTTAATTTTTAATGGTCCTAATTTAGTCTGACTTGATCCATAACCAAGTGTAATGTTCCATATGTTATTCGACTCTTTACTTCTGACTTAATGCTAATATTTTCCTACACACACCATACATTTTAAGACTTTTTCTTTATATATTACAAACAATTCTTTATTTATTCCGACTAGTACCTTATACATACAGAATCGTTTCCTCATGATAGATTCTTACATGTTCTGCATTTATACCAATTCTTTTATTACTTATTCTTATTCATTCCTTATTTTTTCCTACTCATTTCTCTTTATACAACCTACATTCTGATTTATATTTCTAATCTTATGTTCTATTTAATCCTACATCGTTCCTTATTTACATTGACTTGATTTTTATCTATTCTGACTTGTTATTAATTTAATCTTTCTCAATTATACCTATTTATTCCAAGCCCTTTCTTATGTATTCTGACATGTACTTTCTTATTTATTCTTACTCCTGCTTCTTTTTGTAGTATGACTCGCGATTCCTTATTTTTAATATTCATTCCACTTTACTCTATTTTGTTCCTTATTGAATTGTATTGTTTACATAGTTATTCTAACAGTTCCTTATCTATATATATATTTAATGATTCTGACTTTTAACTCATATTTTTTATCCAACTTGTTCTTATTTATTCTCAATCATTCTTTAACTATTATTTCTTATTCCTTATATATTCCGACTAGAAGAAATAATTAATTAAATACAAAGTACAAGTGATAGGATTAAAATTTTGAGATTATTAGCAAAGATCTGGTCATGCCAGAAAATTGAAGACCATTTTAATGTTATCATCGGAATTGCGAGTAAAGTAAAAAAAACTAGTCGAACTAAAGCGAATTTTATCATACTATACTAAAGTGCTACATTTATTAGTTATCCTAAAAGTAAAATATTTTTACAATAATGTTTGAAATAAGTCAACTTATTCCTTGCAAAAAAGAATGATTGTTTGAAATTAGTAATTTTTTACAAAAGAGATTAATTAAAGGTAATTTAAAAGACATATACGAGTATTTTAAAATAAAATGCACTGCAGAAAATAATATCATTTTTACAATTTTCAGATCATTGTCCTAAAAATTACATCTTATATGGGAAAAGTGGTACACATTTTGTGTGTTTTTGTACAACCCATCAAAATGTAATATTAATTATTAGTGGAGCAAATTTAAAAAAACATAATATTAGATTACTACAAATCATGTGTAGTTAATATAACATGTGCTGTACAACAACCAAAGTGTTACCTCAATGGTTGTACTTCTTGCCCTGGAACAGAATATTAAAATTAACATTTAAGTGGAAAAATTGGAAGAGGAAATGATTGAGCATATTACATATTAATAAAGGGTATCTGTCCACAGGTGTAGTTTAGAGACATCTGCAAAAAGCACAAAAGATTTTTATTGCGTATTTCTTGATCAACCTGTTATTTTAAATAAACATTCATTCATGTCTTAGAACAATCAGCTCATTTATCTTATTTGAAAGATAATATAAAAGGAGAACGAGGCTGTTATATACTTTGATTTTTCAGAAAAATTTTAATTTTTTTTACTTCAATATGAAAATCAATCATACCAATGGAATGAAGATCCAATTACACTTTTTCCTGTTGTTTTCTACTAAAAAGATTCTGTAGGCCTTCCAAAAAAAATAATCTTTGTATTTATTTAAGAGAATCTTAGTAATGACACAATAGTATTTCATTTATTTAAGAAAAAGTTCATTTCATACCTACATTTAGACGTGATTCCAACATTGGTTAGGATCTATTATTTATCTGATGGCTCTGCTGCCCAATTCAAAAACAGGAAAATCTTTACTAATCCATGCTGCTAACTGGTTGCGCTAGCGTCACTTACTACAAAGCAACAAACTGGTAAAAATAAATTAGGGAAGACCAAAATAAGCATCCACGTATTCATTAAACAACCAAATAAACTCAGTAGTGGCTTAAACAACGATGGGATTTTATTACAGGCAAAATAATTTTCAGATTGACAGACATTCCTACAACATGCAGATGAGGGTAAAAACCACAGACCAAAGAACAATTAAATATATTAATGTTTAAGTTAATGAGCACAGAATTTCTAATAATCAGATAAAATAATAAAAGCCACGCACCCGCGAGAGAAGCTCCTGGTTAAATTCATAAACAGCGAGAACGTTTGCTCCAAATATGACGGTCAGAATCGGCCTTTTTAATGGCCATCCTCAACTTGCATGGTGATAAAAAAAAGGGGGGGGGGAATTGGGATGAAATCCCGTTTAACCACACAGCAAGAAGTGCCAAAATATCTTAATAATATATATATTTTAAATAATACCATCTTAAACTACATACAAGAGACAAAAAGTGTAAATGTTTTGTAGGTTTTATATGATTTTTCGTTGCACTATTTTTTTCACCATTAAATTATAGGCTATTGAGCATAAATTCATTTTGGTGAATTTACAAATTAGATCTTTTAAGTTTATCGTGATTAGAACCTCTATCATTTTATTAATTTGGTAAACATAATATTATTAGAAATGCATTTAAATGTAATCCCATCGAGATCCCAAATTTAAATTCGGCATACATACCATAAAGACATGAGTGGTTAATTGTATTTTTTTTCCCTTCAGAATTTTGAGTTGGTGACATTGAACATTTAACACACCCTAATCTGGTACTGGGAAATACAATTTTAAAGCCCAATGTAAACCCCTACATAATGGTTTTGTATTTCGTCTATCCATCTTCTCTCTAAAGGAAGAAACGCTATTAAACATGATGGACGGTGAAAATAAACCCACCCACCCTTTTTTTGAACTTTTAAAAATTTGTAGCTCGAAAACTAATGAAGGGAAAATAATTATGAAATTTTAGATTTTTACCTATCCTTGCAGGAATAACAGCTACGGCATATTTCATTAGAATCTAACGCCTATCGGTATTTTCTTTGGATTACTTGATATGGAATGGCTGTTTAGGTTACAAAATATAAAGAAAAAAGAAAATTAATTATATTAACAATAAACTGAAAATATGACAGGAATTTAAATCAAAAAATTCAAAGCTAAGATTCATTTTCAATTCAAAGGAAGTAACGAAGTTTTGAAGTTAAAAAATAGTTAAAGAAGTCAATAAGCAAAAACAAATTAGTCCGAGATTCAAATAATCAAAACATTTAAAATAAAAGTAATTGCTAAATAATTCGCTAAAAATTAAATTAAAAATATACAAACAAGGATAATTTGACACAGAAAAATAATTTACAATATTCTTACGTATTAAGTTCAAGATACCTATTCAATATTTTGCCTAGTGTGTGGGTCTCTGAAAGTCCAAACACCATACTTTATAACAAACCTATTCCAGATGATGACTTTGGAGTGAACTATTAACAGTTTTAAAACACTGGGTATATATGGAAACGTTGCCAAAACATAACCAAGAGGGCGGTCCAATCACACCGCACTGCCATGAAAACTATTCATGTCAGCACACCAAGAGAAATTGTCCTTTCTTCTTGCACACAACACTCTTAAATGTCATAGGCCCGTAGGCCGCAGGCCCTCCTCCATACCCCTAGCGCATCAAGCCTAATGCTTTTAGCTGCTAGACCTGCTTGTCTTCATCGTGAATGGGGACTTCTAGCCTTTACTCATATTTATGAAGTAAATTCTCTCATCATCTAAAACAATGTCTCCTTCATCCATAACCATTATTAGGTCTCACTTCATTCTATCCTCCCTCTACATCTTCAATCTTGATCTTAATCTCCTTCTTTTCTTCACACTCAATTTAGATCTTAAGTTTCTTCTTTCTTATCAGGTCTTCAACATTCCAAATCAATTTCTTCTTCACTTTATCTTTAATACAATAGTCTAATTCTTCTAGTCCCCTCCTTCTCCACCTGCTTTAGCATACAATTCCTGGGTCTTTTCCTTTTTTCTATCTTCTTTGCTTGATCCTTGTAGCTGTCTTCGTAAACACTTTGAAAACCTCATTTATCTTCACCGCAATTTCTCTTCTTTCCACTAGACCATGATACAGTATTTTCCTCACTAATCCGATCCTTAGGTACTTTAGTATATGACGTGGTAAAAAGTTTCTGAAACATTGTCCAACATTTTACTCTCCATACTGGTTCAACCCGTATAAATTTAATGAAAAATTTCCATAGCCACTCTGAAACTGGGTAAAATAATGGTCTCTAATTAATGCTCTCATATTTTTATACTCTTGTTAAAAGAGATGGGAAATACTAATAATTTAACTTCCATTGGGTTTATTCCGCCACTTAAATTGTTATTGTTCTCAAAGTACAAAAACACCTATCAGTCTATCAGATCTTCTTAAAATTCTCTTTCGTATCAAAATATCAAATGGAAATACACCTCTCAATACCACAACAGCATCCTATGATATCGTTCTGTATGCCTATGTCAACATAATAAGTCCCTTTCTCTGCACACATATATATATAAGTGGGGTACCAAGTATGCCATTGTACTAAGAATGATAGAGGTAGAATGTAGGGGAAATGTACCAGTATTTATGAAAGGGAGAGCAGGAAACCATAGAGGGAAAATGACCCTCCGCACACTCGGTTGGCATTCGTGTAAGAGGACTTTTTAAATAATAAATAATCTAATATATTATTATAAATACTTTTCCTTACAAAACATTTTATTTATTCTTTTTGAACACATCTAATTTTAATTGAGTAATTTGAAAATGATACCTAGGCATGAGAATCTAACCCGGAACCAGGTGTTATTTTTTAATCTATTCGTTAATGATTGAAATACGGCTCATTTACATAGCTATAATCGCTCAACAAATATTATATATAAATATATATATATATATATATATATATATTATATATATATATATATATATATATACACACGTAATTGTATAACGTTGCTTTTTTCCTTTTCCATTTTACTTAATATAAAGAGAAAATATTGTTAAAAAATCTGACTTTGAGATTATGTTGAATATTGAAATTTAATATACCTACTAACCTAAAATTGTTTACCTGTACTGTATAATTCTGTTTGTATGTCTACCTCGGTTTGTCTGTCTGGACCTGGTGACACAGCCGAAATGGTTTGACTGATTGATATCTAGACATTGTATGGTATTTTAATTCTAGCCTTTAAACTGTAAGTAATTTTTTTTATCTGAGATTTTTTTAAAACTGGCTCAAACACTGGTTTAAATGAACGTCTGCAATGTATTGACATGACAAATAATACTATATAGGCACCTATTTTTAAAGAGAAATTTGTTTGAAGGTACTTTTCTAATGATTATTTTTAAATTATTATTATTATTATTATTATTATTATTATTATTATTATTATTATTATTATTATTATTATTATTATTATTATTATTATTATTATTATTATTATTATTATTATTATTATTATTATTATATTAGCACCAAGTCTTAATACCCGTTCGAGTTATACGCATTTATGCTATTGTGTAATGGTAGGGTGATTGTGAGATGAAATGGAGGACCTACAATTTAACGTGGGATCCGAACCACGGTGAAGGCCTGGCATTCCACACATTCACAAGTTGTGATCAATACACGTATAGTCAGAGGTGAAGGAAGGGTTTGGAAATCAGATAAATCTGTTCCGGGACCAAAAATTGAACCCCGGTCCCCCAAACACAAAAGTCTGACAATTACCCATAAGCCGCCAGGCCACTTACAAATTTTTTTAAATTGAATGTTTGACTAAATAGTCTACGATTTTGTTTGGATATAATAGCATAGGGTTTTACATGATTAATAGCATTATCTACCTGTTTTTCAGACAAAAATTGGTCTTAAAGCTGTGTTTTATATGATAAATATTAAGGATATAGTAATGCTGTGGTCAGGTGGTGAGCGGAGAGGTGTTCAGAACCTCTCTGGAATTTGATATTCCTCCTCAGGGGCTCCATATATTTCGTATAAAAAAAGTATAGGTTAAAGGTATAAAAACAATATAAATTCAAAATCCTTGTTTGTCGAATATTTATTCCAAATAGGTTCTTATTCCATACGGATTCGTATTTCCTTAGTTATTACGATTTGTTTCTTGTACATTCCGAAAAAATTGTTATTTATACCTATTCGATTCTTATTTATTCTGACTCGCCACCTATCTATACTGACTTTTTCCATATTCATACCGAATCATTCTTCTATATTAATTCCGGCTCATTCCCTATCTATTCCGAATTGTTTATTATTTATTCCTACTTGGTACTTATTTATTTCACTCGTTCCTGATTTATTCCGACTCAATTACACTAATTTAATCTAACTCGTTCCATATAAATTTTGACTAGTTCCTCAATCTTTGTTACAATTCATTCTTACTTATGTATTCGAATTGTTTGTCTTTATTTATTCACACACATTCCTCATTTATTTCAACTAGTTCATTATCTATACCGCCTTGTTTCTAATTTATTCAGAATCATTTTTATTTATTCTTAATCCTTTCTTATTTATTTTGTTTCATTTCTCATTTATTTTGACTCATTTCTTTCTATAAATCCCGTCTCTATTTTATTTTTGTCTCATTTTTCTAAACAAATTCTGACTATTTTCATATCTATTAAAATACATTATTAATTCTGATTGGTTCCTTATTTATATAAACACATTATTTATTTATTTAGGGTTGTCCTTTTTTATTCAAACTTGATACATTTTTTATTATGGCTCGTTCATTCTTATCCCAGCTAGTAAATTATTTATACTCAATCTAATTTTATGATGGTTATTACATTGTTCAACAAAACTTTGGCGTATAAAACAATGAACACAACTTTTAACACTGAATTATAATATGCAACCAGAATTTTTCTATCGCCCACAATTATATTATATTAATTTGAAAAAATCGACCTATTTTATCACAATTATTGGCTATGTGATTTCCCCCCCCCCCCCCCATATAATTAGTACTTGCAGACATTTGACAGATATACTGGCAGGCAGATGAACTATAAAGTGTAATCTGAGCTGACATTCACTCTTTTCCAAGTGAGTTTTGAGTTCTCTTTTGCCTGTAAAGTCACTAGAGGTTGAAGGAAATAAATATACATTCAAAGGGATTAACTGGTCTAGGAGCACGACAAATTGAATTTTTGGTAGAAAAACCTGTCACTCTCAAGTTAAACAACATAATTATGTAGGAATATTAGAGGTTGTAGATACCAGTTGACACTTTTATGAGGGCATAGCCTTAGGCATTCTTGTTTCTTTCAATGAAGGACCTGCCTGATTAGCCGAATTCACGATAGCGCCACTCAACTGTGGCTTCCAGGATGGTTGTAACTGAGTGGAGAAGGAGTTTAGGACTTGTTCTTGCTTGAAGACTCATTCTGGGCGTTTTTTCTTGATGATTGATGGATGTATTCCCTTAATGAATAACCTATAAGGAAGATGTTTAAATACATGTGGGCAGCGTCTACATATATGAAGTAATGTCCACAAATTAGGTAGTGATCTGAGTTCAATTAGCCTCATCAGGCTCCTATCCATTGGCGAAGCCTGGTGGCGCCGTCTCACCATTGTAAAGGAGTGTGGTGAGAGCCGCTCATCATAAGAAGAAATGAATGCATCCTCAGCTACTATAGATGAACGTCTTACCAATGTTTCTCTACCATTCTCTCTGGTTATATTTCTAGACGACGAGACTGATTCCCTGGAGGTGGCAGGATTCCTAGAGGTGGCTGATTCCCTGGAGGTGGAAGGTTCCCTGGAGGTGGCTGATTCTCTGGTAGAAGCTGATTCTCTGGATGATGTTGATTCCCTGGTGGTAGCTGATTTGTTGGAGGAAGTTGATTCTCTGGAGGAAGTTGATTCCCTGGAGGTGGATGATTCTCTGTAGGTGGCTGACTCACTATTGGATTGATTTACCTGACGATCTTTCTTGTAACATTCATACGCCTTCATTATTAGAGCACGAGTCTTGTCATCTAATACAGAGGTTTTCTTCAGATGAGAAACAGCTTCTTGAGTCAACATCAGCAACTCGGAATGCTCAATAGTAGAAGAAGAGTCTTGTTGGCTGGATCCGGAAGGTGGCTGACTAGACGATGTTTTCTCAGATGACACGATTGGCTCCAAAGTAGAAGAGTCTTGTTGGCTGGATCCGGAAGATGGCTGACTAGACGATGTTTTCTCAGATGATACGATCGGCTCCAGAGTAGAAGAGTCTTGTTGGCTGGATCCGGAAGGTGGCTGACTAGACGATGTTTTCTCAGATGACACGATTGGCTCCAGTGTAGAAGAGTCTTGTTGGCTGGATCCGGAAGGTGGCTGACTTGATGAGCTTTTCTCATATGACACGATCGACTCCAGTTTAGAAGAGTCTTTTTGGCTGGATCCGGAAGGTGGTTGACTAGACGATGTTTTCTCAGATGACACGATCGGCTCCAGAGTAGAAGAGTCTTGTTGGCTGGATCCGGAAGGTGGCTGACTTGACGATGTTTTCTCAGATGACACGATCAGCTCTAGAGTAGATGTAGAGTCTTCCTGACTTGATAGGGAAGGGACTGACTTGATAACCTATACTTATCATCCGTTGAAACATACTCTTTCTCTGTGGCTCACTGGTGGTGGCTGTCATCTCCGCTGTAAAAAATTGTTCATGACGAACAGTTTGTTCGGACGATGGGGGCCCATCGTCTAGGCACCCGCAGGTGTTAGGGGTGCCCCGTTGTCGCTCACAATTAACTGCAACAAATCGTTATAAAGACCATATTATATTGAGTATAAAAGCTTATTTAATTGTCGATATAATATGAGTCTTGCTTTGCTAACGATTATTACCATAGAAATGCCGACATTTGGTTAAAGAAATGTTATAGTTTTGTTACCATTTAGGATAATCTTAACATAGCTATTTGATTCATAATTTTAGACTACATTATTATATTTAAATTACACACAAATCATAAACAAAGTTAAAATAAAACCAGCAAAAAATATTACAACTAATGCATCTTGAATAAGTCTAGATCCTCGCAGGATCATAACATATAATCAAACCCATTCATGATTTATTATTCGCTTCAGGATTGTGACCTTTGAAATGAATAAAATCAGGTTTCAGAAGGTATTAATTCCAAACATCAAGCGACATGTGTTTTCCAAGAGAAAATAAATAGTTCATGTAACAGAACAAACAAAAGTTTTCATGCAAATATAAAACTTAATGAATTAGTCCACAATCCTTGATCTTTCTTCCACATTTTATTGATCAGTCTAAACATCTTATATAACAGTTTCCCCACCCTATCAACCAGTATCCAAACCATATTTAACAGTCTCCACACCATAACTAACAGTCTCCACACCCTAAATAAGACTCTCCACATCCTATCTAGGGTCTTCTTTTACTTTCTAGGCTGGTAGTTTTAAATATGGTCCAGAAAAATGGCATGGAATCCGTATTTTGAGTCAAAGTCTGACTGCAGAAAAAAATATGCAAAACCATCCTGATTCCTCCCATTTACAGCCGCCATATTGGAAAATTTGCGGATATTAATAGTTTTTCCAATTTATTTTAGAACTTGTCCATCCTACAAAACAAAACTCAAAATTTATGACACCAAAATTAAAGAACAAAAAATTCCACACAAACTTGACACTTTAGACATTTTATATAAGGAAAAAGTTGGAAAAGTTGGAGTAAGTGGGCAGAGTGGGGGATGATGGAGTGGGAGAAAGCAGTGTGTAACAAGTGGGCAGAGTGCGAGTAAGTGGGCAGATAGAGAGAAAGTGGGCATATGGGGAAGAAGTGTGCAGAGTTGTAGGAAGTGGACAGGGTGGCAGGAAGTGAGCAGAATGGGATGAAGTAAAATGGGATTAAGGGGCCAGAATAGGAGGAAGAGGCCAGATTGGGAGGAAGTGGGCAAAGTGGAAGAATGTAATAGTGGAAGGAATTGGGCAGAGTGGGTGAGAGGTAGAAAGACAGGAAGTGAGCTGGAAAATAACTCTTCAAAACTAGGTGAGGAGTTAATGATTGTTCTGTGAGATTTTACCTGCCAGGATACTCTACGACCATCGCAAGTCATAGAATATTGGAAGACATATTTTAATGAATAATCCTTTTTTTTCTATGAAATAAATTAATCGGAGTTTCGGCAATACAGAATAACCTTGTTCCAAATTAATCCAAATAGTCAAGGTTCTACTGTAGAGCCTCTGTTTCAACCAATAAGATGAGAATCGTGCTATAATATTGAGACAACATGATACTCAATTTTAGATTTTAACCAGTATAGTCTCGATGTGAATGGATATGGACATTATAACTTATATCTATATGAAGGACAGCAGTAATGGACCGTAAAAATACAATAATAATTATATTTTATTACTGATATGTTAAACTAAAAATAAAATTGTAATAATATAACATTTAACACTTCTTTTAGTTAGCAGCTTTTATATAATCTGTATATTTATAAATAAATATATATATATTTAACCACCATCTTTGTTTAGGAAACACAATTCAAAAGATGAGTTTCTTAGTACTGAGCCAATTTAGTCTAGGAGAGCTGAGAATTTCTGTCAAGTTACTTAGCACTGACCTAATTTGGCCTAAGAGAGCTGAGAATGTGTCAAGTTCTTTAGCATTAAAAAAATCCTGCCTGTGTGAGCTGATCGAACAGACGAGTTCACTAACGATGATAACATTTTGCCTGTGATAGCTGAGAATCTCTATCGAGTTTCCTAGAACACAGAATCCTGCCTGTGAGAGCTGAGAATTATTGTCAAGTTTTCCAGCGATGAACCAGACCTGCCTGTGAGAGCGGAGATTGTATGTCTATTTCCCTAGCCCTGAAATAATCCTGCCTGTGAGAGCTGGGAATATTTGTCAAGTTACCTAGCACTGAGACAATACTACCTGTGAGAGATGAGCATATAATTCTAGTACCCTAGCAGTAACCAATCCTCCCTGTAAGAGCTAAGCTTGTAAGTCTAGTACCTTAGTAGTAACCAAGCCTTCCTGTGAAAGAAGTACATATAAGTCTAGTAGTTTAGTAGTAACCAAGCCTGCCTGTGAGAGATCAACATTTAAGTCTAGTACCTTAGTAGTAACCAAGCCTGTTGTGGGAGCTGAGCATTCAGAACATTTCCCTATGTAGTATATGTATAATACAAGTCTTGTTGTGCGCCAGAAACTAGTGTAAACAACTGAGAAACAAGTGAAGTGAGCAGCCGCCATGACAGACAAAAGAGAGTAGCGTCAGTGTTACGCGTGAACCGGCCGTGATCTGCCCCTAATATATTCGCGTCTGTAATGTGACCTCAGTTAGCACTCGCATACATAACAGATGGCGACGAGATAGTGGAAACGGACGCTTATAATATTCAGTTAAGCCGTGTGCGTTTATAATTTAGTAATTAATTGGTTGGAACATTATTAATTATTGGCCATTATGTCTGAACGACAGGAATTCAACGTGGGTGAGACCTCAACATGGCCGCTATACTTGACGCAACTAAAGAATTTTTTTTTTATCGAAGAACATCGTCGATGATACGCAGAAGAGAGCCCATTTTTTGTGTAGTTGTGGGTTAGGTACGTTGAAAATTCTCAGTGACGAATTTGGGGCACGCGATTTGAGTGAGATTCCATTTGTAGAACTGATTGATCGGTTGACTACGCGGTTCGCGCCTCGACCAAACGAGACAGTGCAGTACCACCTGTTCACCCGCCGACGTCAGCAGATAGGGGAGAGCATAGATGCGTTTGCCACGGATCTTCGCCGAATTGCCGATGGTTGTGGTTTTGGTGGTGAGGTGGTAATGGAAAAGATGCTCCGTAATCAATTTGTATGCGGATTGGCTGACACTCAGCTACAGCAACAATTTTTTATCAAGCCTGACCTGACATTTAAAATAGCAATAGAAGCCGCCAAAGCGGCTGAAGTTGCCAGGAAATATGTAGAAGATGTACGGGATGAAGCAACAACACACGGAGCTGTATATGGGATTGGTAGCCAGCCCCAATATAAATCTACTTTCCAGCGAATACGCCGACAGGACGCAAACCGCGGGTCACAACCGCAAGTAGGAAATCCACCCTCAAGCAAAGTAGGGCCTGGCCAGGAAAACCGAGGGAGAAGAGCACGGCACTTTTTTCCAGGACAATGTTTGAGATGTGCAGGTCAACATCAAACACACCGCTGTACGGTGGATCAAAACAAACTTTACTGTACAGTTTGTGATTGAAGTGGGCATGTGGAGTCAGTTTGTCTTTCGGATACGAGGCACGGCAGGAATACAGCAAGGGCACATCAGGTAACAGATATAACAGAGCCTCATAAACAGGATTCTGAGGAGCTATCAATAGAGGGGCTGGAGCTATATAATATTAAAGACGTATCGAAACACAATGTGCCTTACACCAAGAAGCAACCCACAATGCCAGCGATAAAACTGTCCCTGCGCATAGACGGTATGTTTCACACCATGGAGGTAGACACAGGGGCAGCTCTGACGCTCATCTCGGAGGAAACTTATAAAGTACTGTGGCCTCACCAACCCAAGTTAGAGTCCTTGGACTTGGATTTGCGTACCTGGGCAGCTGACACACCACTTCGACTACTCGGTCCAAAATTAGTCGAGGTTCAATTTAAAGAAAGACGAGCTACCCTAACCCTGGCAGTAGCCACAGGTCATGGACCCAGTCTACTTGGAAGACCATGGTTGGAGCCCCTTGGGCTCACAGTTCACGGGCTAAATGTTGTGGGCAACACTTTAGCGAACACAGAGCAAAACCCTACCAGCATTAATAGTCAACAAGAATTACCTGTACTTGGATACAGGACAAACAGTAAGGGTACAGTGCAAAATACCTTACTTACTCCGAGTGAGGTTAAGGATTTAAACACCGTGGTACAAGGTTACCCTGCAGTGGCCGACCCCACATTTGGAGAGTTTAATGGACCTATGGTGAGACTGGAGCTGGATCCATCCATACCACCAAAATATTGTAAGGCCAGGCAAGTACCATTTGCATTAAGAGACAGAGTGGATAAGGAAATTCAAAGGCTAGTTGATCTGGGGGTATATGAGCCAGTGACGTATTCGAGATGGGCCACACCATTAGTTATAATTGAAAAAGGAAATGGGGAGCTTCGTCTTTGTGGGGATTACAGGGCAACACTGAACAAAGCCTTAAAGCCTGATACATACCCCTTACCTACAGCTTCAGAGGCTTTTGCACAACTGGCAGGAGGAACAATCTTTTCAAAAATTGATCTAGACCAGACAGCTCAAAGTAGATGTCGAATCGACAGACGTGTTAACAGTAAACACAATCAGAGGACTCCACCGGGTGCACCGCTTGCCATTCGGGATTAATGCGGCACCAGGCATTTTCCAAAGAATGATGGCCAACTTATTCGCAAATATGGAGGGAGTGGCATTCCTATTGGACGACATAGTAGTGGCAAGTAGAACGTTCCAAGAACACAAGGTCAAACTGAGTCAGGTGCTTCAGCGACTCAGTGATGCAGGCCTTCGAGTCAAAATAACAAAATGTCAGTTTGGAGTACCAGCAACAACCTTTTTGGGATATCGAATTGATGCTTCAGGCTTACACCCAATGTCTGATAAAGTGAGTGCTATTCAGAATGCCCCAGAACCTGTGAATAAAACACAGTTACAGTCATTTTTAGGGTTGCTGAATTTTTATGAACGTTTTCTACGCAACAAAGCTACTATCCTGGAACCACTCCACCGTCTATTGGACCAACACAGTGAGTGGAACTGGACACAGGAACATAGGAAAGCCATGGATGCAGCTAAAAGGCTCCTAACATCAGCACCGGTCTTGGTTCACTACGACCCAAACAAACCTGTTGTACTTACTTGTGATGCCAGTCCTTATGGAATTGGAGCGGTACTAGCCCATATAATGGAAAATGGGACTGAGGCGCCAATAGCATTTGGGTCTAGGACGCTCACCAAAGCAGAGCGCAACTATTCACAAATAGACAAAGAAGGTTTAGCTCTTGTCTATGGGGTGACAAAGTTTCGACAAAACCTCCTTTGTCGTAAATTTACAGCAGTGACAGATCACAAACCACTTTTAGGACTTTTAGCTGCTGACAAACCCATTCCAGCAGTGGTTTCGCCTCGCATGCTCAGATGGTCATTAATCCTGTCAGCCTACGACTATGACCTGCAGTATCGACCAGGCAAGAAAGTGGGGCATGCAGATGCTCTTAGCAGACTACCAGAACCCACTGAAAAGCAAGCTTACCCAGAGCCATTGGGAGTTTACTTACTAGATATATCAGGTGAAGGACCTATATCTTCATCCCAAGTGGCGTATGAAACGGAAAGCGATACTGTATTGAGCAAAGTTAAAAGATTAATCGAAACTGGGTGGCCAGATTGTAATCCTGGGCCAGACCTAACACCGTTTTGGACATTACGCCAGGAACTGAACACTTCAAGGGGGTGTGTGATTAGAGGATCTCGAGTTGTCATGCCAACCTCCTTAAGACCAGCAGCTCTACAGCTGCTCCATAACACCCACCTGGGAATCATAAACACAAAGTATGCAGCACTCAGTTCAATGTGGTGGCCAAACATAGACAAGGAAGTAGAAGCAACGGTACGAGGCTGCAATACCTGCCAAGAAGTTAAACATAACCCAATCAAGGCTACAACTCATCCTTGGCCAAACCCCAGCAAACCGTGGTCCAGAATTCACATTGACTTTGCAGGACCAGTTGAAGGACACACACTACTACTAGTAGTGGATGCATATTCCAAATGGATAGAAGCCATCACAATAAGCTCAATGACAGCCGAATCACTTATCAAGAATATGCGAGAGATTTTCGCAAGACATGGCATCCCAGACACACTAGTTAGCGATAATGGTCCACAGTTAGTGTCTGCCGAGTTTGCTGCATTCTTGAGGAAAAATGGAGTCGTACATGTGAAAACACCGCCATATCACCCTTCAAGTAATGGGCAGGCTGAACGGGCTGTAGAAACTATAAAAAACGGCCTAAAAAAACATGTCAAGGGAGATTGGCATACACGTCTTGCACGTGTTCTTTTTAGCCACAGAATCACCCCACACGCAACCACCGGAGTGACTCCGGCAGAATTGCTTATGGGTCGTAAACTGCAAACGGCTCTAGAAATGCTCCATCCGGACCACACATCACACAGGGAAGGAAAGCAAGAGACAAACAAACACCCTAAGCGACAGTTCCACCCAGGAGATACAGTGTGGATTCGGGAATATTCAGCCAACTATCCCAAGTGGACCCAGGGCACAGTGGAAAAATCTTTAGGGGAATGGATGTATGAAGTAACCAACAAGGATGGTCGTAGACAGAGAATGGATGTTGACCAGCTCAGACAGGCTTCAGAGTCACTCCAGACAGGCAAGCAGCAATACTCTCTGAGAGAACAGCACATGCCGGTACAGCTATTCCAGTGGGAGGACACACCAGTGCAACAAGAACCAGACCAGGACCAGCCCCCATTGTTGGAACAACACCGTGAGATGATACCACAGCGAGAGAAGTCCTGGGAACCTGGACAAACCAGCGGGCAAAACCAACAGGCAACACAAAAACGGGGAAGGCCGAGTAAGGAGCAGCAACAGCAAGCACCCTGTTTACAGCCAGTTAACACCAAGCACCCACATCAGCCTCTCTCCTTGCAACTTAGAGGACGGATGCAGGAGCCACCTTTGTTGAGGCCACAAAGGACAAGGCGACCAAACCCCCGTTATGTTGACTAAATAGCGAAATGAGTGAATGGGGGAAGAACTGCATAGTTTTTTTAAAAGGGTATGATTTAACTGTGAGGGGAGGACTGTAGTATATGTATAATACAAGTCTTGTTGTGTGCCAGAAACTAGTGTAAACAACTGAGAAACAAGTGAAGTGAGCAGCCGCCATGACAGACAAAAGAGAGTAGCGTCAGTGTTACGCGTGAACCGGCCGTGATCTGCCCCTAATATATTCGCGTCTGTAATGTGACCTCAGTTAGCACTCGCATACATAACACCCTACATATAGTCAAACCTGCCTGTCAGAGCTGAAAATGTGTCGATTTCACTAGCAATGAATTTAAGTCCACCTGTGAGAGAAAATAATGTCAAACAAGTTCCCTTGAATTGAGATAATTCTGCTTGTGAGAATTAAGAACATCAATCAAGTTCTCTGGCAGTAACGAATCCTGCCTGTGAAAGCTAAGTATACCAGTCGAGTTCCCTAGCGCTTAGCCAACTCAATATATTTTTTCATTGATTTGATATTTTTCAATATTCCGCCAAAAGCAGAGAAACCATAAAATTGCTCACAATATTGTATGCATTCACTTATGTCGTGTGAACAGTCTTTAGATAAAACTTGTAGATAATGGATGTGACCAAGATATTGTAAAATTTCCCGCATAACAATTTTGTTATCATGACACTGCAATTATATATTTATTATCTGACAAACTACTGTAATTGGAAATAGGATTCACAGCCAATAACCGTTGCAGTGCCTTCAATTAAACTAAAAGTGTAGCTATAAACAAACATTTAATGTTATTATAATTATAAAGAGCAGTCTTTTTTTTAACAATTAAATGTTAGTATATATACTGAGAGCATTGTCTCTTTGACAACAATTTGATGCTACTAAATATGGTCATCCATAAGTCACGTTTAAGGCTTTTTTCTAACTTCTTCAGCACGCCCTACCCCCATGTAACACGATGTAGACATTTAGACTAACACCTTCTCCCGCCTATTCTTTATTATGTAACTTTTCTCACGAAGAGTGAATACCATTATTTTTTGAGAAATTGTTGTAATGCTGAGAACGATTTAGTATTGATACTTTATAAAATCCATTTTTAATCCTCGATATAAATTATAATTATTTAAGGATAACTGCAATACCCAGGCTCTTGTTTCATTCCGCAATCGATTCTGGTTCCTTGCATCAATCATAAAAAAGACTAGATGGCCAATGTCGTGAATATTGAGGTTCAAATCTTAGTAGGGTGAACAGAGGGTTGTATTTTTCTAAATAGTTTTCCATTCTCCCTCCACACAATGCGGGTTCACTTACAATAAAACTCTATGTTCCTCATTCTTAACCCATTAGCGTAATTAGTACTTATGCGTACAACCAAAACTGTTAATAGGCTGTGGTGCTAAGAAAATTAGATAAAATAATGAAAAATAAATTGAATAAGTACAATTTGACTACAACATTAAAATATCATATTAAATATCAACCAAACACATCATGAACTATCATTAATTATCACTGCATCTTACTACTTCGGCTAACCACATATATTATAATCACTCTAATGGGTAAGGATGAGTAAGGTATAGTTTTAAAGATAATCTACCACCATTTTCATGGAGGAAGGGTGGGAAACCATTCAGAAAAAGCAACCTTAAATACACCCCACCGAGATTTAAGCCCCATCTTCATATCATCGGCCGTCTATTCTACTGAGGCCACCGTAGCGGATGTACAATAGTTACATTCACGCCTCAAGATAAATTCTGTACTTTTGCTTCCTTCCATTTTCCTACGACATCTTTTTGAGTACCTTCCGCTTTTTATGATGGATATCGCTTTTTATACCCATTTAATAAAGCAATGCACAAGAGTCCTAATTTAGAAAACGATGTTTTTATTTGTATAAACACAAGCGATTATTCATTGCCTGTGTAAAATAATGTGCAGTAGGAATATAAATTATACTCAAACTCAAATTTACATATAAATTAAGGCCGCTATGAGAGACAGCCATCATCCATCTAAAAGCACGTGAGGAAGTCAATAGATTAGACAACGAAAAGTCTAAACAAGTGCCGTGAGAATAAACATGTCACTGTCATGAGCATGAAAATGTGTGCTTTCTAAAATCCTTAGCATTCACAGTCTCAGGCAAACAACGCTACCTAAGCGCATTCAAAATATTGATAGCTAAACAAAGAGTGCTAAATTTGCATTCACAACATTTAGATATTCATAATTAATCTAGGCCTATCAGTATGTTTATTAAAGGTGAAATCACGAACAATATTACTATTTTTCAACACTGGAATTATGGCGGATAAGATCTATGTTACAGAGGCTAACACTTTCATGTACCCCACCCTCCCTCATGTTACACCACGTAGAGATTAGAGCATCCCCTCTTCAACATACTCTCACAAAGCGGTATATAGTATATAGACGGTCCCCCAATTAGAGATGTTTGATTCATATTCTTTGAATAGACTCTATGGATCGATCTAGATCAAGAGACTTAGTATCGATTCAGGCAAAAGATCGAGAGCATTGATTCGATCTTCCCAAGATCGATCCAATGATTCACATAAATAAAGGTTACTTTATCCAACTTCCCTAACCTACATCCTAAAGTATTGCAAGGAAAAAATACTTTTGGTGTAGAGGGAGGGGGGGCTTCATGCCCCCTAGGCGAGGTTTAAAATGTCCACCCTATTTGGATTATAAATAGGCATTAAAAAATAAGCCGCACTGACTGCGTGACGCTAGTAGTAGTAGTAATAGTAGTAGTAGTAGTAGTAGTAGTAGTAGTAGTAACAACAATAACAACAATAGGGTATCAAGGTACCAGGCATAAAAAAGAAATAACATAAAAAAAGAGATAAATTACCGTAATAAAAAAAAGCCGCCCTTTTCCCTCTTAATCTTTGTGTACAAAAATATTATCCCGTCTTCTCTTCCTTTTCGCTTAATATTTTTAGTAGCTTCAAATCATTTATCAAAGTAATTCGTCAAAAATAATAAAACTTGAATGTCATAAAACCATTAAAAGTTTTATGATATATATGTTACCTCTTTGTTTAAAAATAGTTATTAGCGTATCTAATTTAAATTATTATTTCTTAAAACACAAAAAAATTTTTTTTGTTGTAATGCGCCCTTAGGACCTTTGCACCGTTGGCAAGCGCCTAGTTTAGCCCTGTCTAAAACACTAAAATTATATTGCTTGAAGTACACTTTTTCAATTCGAAACTAATTCGAAAGCAGATAAATATATTATTCACTTCACTAAACTTTCATTTTAACAAAAGACAAATAACTATTTTGTGGTATGTTTTCTTTCAATCTTTCTATTCGATCTTTTTAAATTCGCTAGAAAGAGAATAGATCCGTAAACAAGATTGAGGCCTTTGAATCGATTTAAGAAATCGATTAGTCGAGGCTAAATAATCGATCTTCGAAAAGATCGAATCTCCCTACACCAAGTAAATAGAAACAGTCACTTTATTCTACTTTAGTAGAGATTTTTCTGTCTTTGTAACTTAGTTTTGATGCTATAAAATGTACAGAGAATATTGTATTGGTAACAACTTGATGTTAATGAAGTTCAGCTAATGATATCTGTGTAGCAACAGTTTGACAGTGAAAAGATGCAAGAACATGACTTACCGTGGCGTACATTTCGGCGTACCAGACGCGCCCGGATACTGCGAAACGCTCCTCGACAACGCTGGCCTAGGCCTATGATAATCCCGCAACAACCACTTAGACATCCACCGCACATTCTTAGTTAATTCCTTAATTCAACAAATTTTTTGCTCTCAAACTCAAATTGACGTGTGGTGTAGTGCTCCGAAAAGACACTACAAAGCTTTATATTGCTAGGCAACGACTATATAAACCAGCAAACAATTGATTGACTGGAGCGCAATCTGAACCAAATAAGTTATCGAGGAAGAAATATATTTACAAGTAATTCCAGTCTCTAGCAACCTGTCTTTATAATTTACGTATCTTTGTATCCTGGAAAGGACGAACAAACCTTGTAGAGAAACTCAGGAAATTTTCATAAATCCCTTAGTTTGATATTTTTGGCATTGGAGTACTGTATATAATCTTCCTATTGTTTTAAAACATCATATTTAAGTTATTGATGCAAAAATTTATAATAAATCTTAAATAAAATGTGTGCTATTACTTATATAAAATTATGTTCTTGACATTGATCTCTATAGTATAATTGGGTGAATAAACACATACACATTGCCAAGGACAAAAGAGTGTCTCTCAAGTTTATCGTCAGCTACACTGTGGGAGGACAGATTTAACGGTTTCTTTCAATATTCTTATGCAAAAACCTGTTTATGAAGAACAAAAGTGTTATTGTTTGAAAATGCTCAAGTATTATATCATGCTTTCTTGAAGAAACACTTACATTAAAGGATATACAATTCAGTTTTACAGGAAATACTGTACAAATACTAATACAAACTTTAACATATTTAAATATGTAGTTAACATCAATGTTGTTTACAGTCTGCCAAGGCTACACTTATATTTAAAGTTGGTTACTAGCTTGTATAATGGTTTCAGAAACCATAGTCTCTTAAATTGATAGTTAAATGGATAAAATGAATAAGGTATCTTTAAACTTGATTACATTTGTTTGAATGACAAACTTTGTCTAGTTGCTATACATTTAACCTATCACTTAGGTTATAGACTTGTAGAAAGTATTATTATAATAATAATTTTTTTAAAAAGTTACTCATATCTTGTGTATTGCTTTTGAAACCATATTATGTTGAAAGTTCGATAACTATAATTTAACAAGTTTGCTAAAAACTGTATTACATTTGTTTGAATGACATACTTTGTGTAAAAGTCTTACGTTCAAATGGTAATATAAGTTATAGGCTTATAGGAAATACGGTATCTACTAAACCCTGAATTACTAATAATCCCAATCTGTAAGGCTTTATTTCGTGCCAGAATACCATCATATATATATATATATATATACATAGGTATATATATATATATATATATATATATATAGTATAAACGTCCATTTTGAACGGAAGTAAAAACTTCCTGCTGGAAGGTCTTTTATCTTAATTAAACACAATTATACGGTAAGATTCTGGTACGATATAAAGTCTTACAAGCGAGTTTACTTCAACAATCATTGTATATAAATATTAGGCTAAATCAACTTATTCAAAGAAAAAATTAATCAGTTTCAAACTTTGATATGCTCTTCAAAGCTTTTACTAATATAAATATTTCATTTAAATAGTCACACATTGAAGTATCTCATATATTCAATCAAATAAGAGAACGATGTCAAAATGCCACCCTGTCTTGTATGGGTGTAAGAGAGAAAGAGATACCCAATAGTTCCCTTCTTTCCTAAATAGTGGTATGCAGACGACAGCTCAAAAATTTCAGCGACAGTGTCCATCCAGTTATATTATAGATGGTTCTTGGATAAGTATGTTAACCATTGATCTCTATACTATAACTGGATGGACATCTGTGGCTGAAATTTTCGAGCTGTCGTCTGCATACCATTGGATAAGAGAGAAAGAAACTTTCGGGTATCTCTTTCTCTCTTTCACCCATACAAGGCAATGTGGCATTTTGACATCGTTCATTAATTTGATTGAATATATGAGATACATCAATGTGAGAGTGGTTAAATTAAATAAATATGTTAGTTAAAGCTTTGAAGAGCATATAAAAGTTCCAAACTGGTTAGTTTTTTATTTAAATAAGTTGATGTAGCAGTATATGTACGATGATTTTTGAAGAAAGCTTACTTTTAAGGCTGTACCATAATCCTACCATATATTTGTTTTTAGTTAGGATAAAAGACCTTCCAGAAGGAAATTTCTACTTCTGTTCTAAATTGCCGTTCATCAAACCAAAATATTATATATATGATAGTATTCTGGTACGAAATAAAGCCTTACACATTGGGATTATTACTAAAATCAGGGTTTAGTAGATATTGTACTTTCTACAAGCCAATAACCTAAACTATCATTTGAACGTAAGACTTTTACACAAAGTGTGTCATTCAAACAAATGTAATACAGTTTTTAGCTAACTTGTTTCATTATAGTTATCGAAATTTCAACAAATATGGTTTCTGAAAGATATGAGCCAACTTAAATAAACAGGTATTATTACAATAATACTTTCCACAAGCCTATAATCTAAGTGATAGTTTGAATGCATGGCAACTATTCAAAGTTTGTCATTCAAACAAAGTAAACAATTTTTAAGATACCTTGTTCATTATATTTATTGAACTTTCAATATAAAATATGGTTTCTGAAACCAATATACAAGCTAATAACCAACTTTAAATATAAGTGTTGTCGTGGCAGACTGTAAACAACATTGATGATAACTACATAAAAATTGAAATATCTAAGGTTTTATTCGTATTTGTACAGAATTACCTGTAAAACTGGATTGTATATCCTTTAATGTAAATGTTTCTTCAGGAAAGTATGTATAATACTTCACTATTTTCAAACAATAACACTTTTATTCATCAGAGACATTGTTTTCGCATAAGAACATTTAAAGAAACCGTTAAATCTTTCCCCCCCTCAGTGTAGCAGACGATACACTTGAGCGTCACGCTTTTGTCCTTGGAATGTGCATGTGTATGTCCATCCAGTTATACTATAGAGATCAATGATGTTAACGAAATTAATTAAAATGCTAAGAACTTTACAAAAATTATTTTCTCATTTCTTTACTAATTTCATATAATACTAACATTGACATACACAAACACATTGCAAGGACCAAAGCTTGACGCTCAAGTTTATCGTCTGATACATTATGTGTGGACAGATTTAACTGTTTCATTCAATCATCTTATGCGAAAACATGTCTCTGATAGATAAAAGTGTTATTGTTTGAAAATAGTGAAGTATTATACCATACTTTCCTAAAGAAACATTTACATTAAAGGATATACAATTCAGTTTTACAGGTAACACTGTACAAATACGAATAAAATCTTTATAACATATATAAATATGTAGTTATCATCAATGTTGTTTAGAGTCTGCCAAGACAACACTTATATTTAAAGTTGGTTACTAGCTTGTATATTGGTTTCAGAAACCATAGGCTATTATATTGGAAGTTCAATAAACATAATTAATAAGGTATGTTAAAACGTGATTACATTTATTTGAATGACAAACTTTGTGTAGTTGCCATACTATTCAACCTATCACTTAGGTTATAGGCTTGTAGAAAGTATTATTATTACATTACTATTTTTTTTAAAATTGGCTCATATCTTGTATATTGCTTTCAGAAACCATATCATTTTAAAAATTCGTAAACTATAATGAAACAAGTTAGTTAAAAAACTCTATTACATATGTTTGATTGATATACTTTGTGTAGAAGTCTTAGGTCTAAGTTCAAATGATAATTTAGGCTTTAGTCTCGTAGGAAGTAAGGAATCTATTTAACCCTGATTTTTAATAAGACTTTTAATCTCTAAGGCTTTGTTTCGTACCCGAATACTATCATGTATATAATATTTTGGTGGGAAAGCCAGCCATTTAGAACGGAAGTAGAGATTTCCTTCTGGAAGGTCTTTTATCCTAACTAAACACTACAATAGGATAGGATTTTGGTACGAGATAGAGCCATCCAAGTGAGCTTCCTTCAAAAATCATCCCGAAAGCAGAAAATATCTCTATGCTAAAATTAGAGAGTTTCAGACTCATGAAACAGCAGATGTGGTCTGTCTCCATCCACCTGAAATTACATGCTGAGAAGAATCCAGAAGCTAGGGTAGATAACACAAAGCCCTACCGCTTCCCACAAAAAGAGGTTAGGTGGAAGGCCAAGGAAGTATTCATCTATATACAAGGCAAAACAATATACACCAGCTAGTTCTTGGGCTAAGCTTGAGTTATGACTTTATATTAATTTTATAGTGACTAAATTAAGTTATTCTTTAATTTATGTTATGGATGTTTGCATGTACATTGTATTTAAAACTATGCAAAGTAAAGAAAAATGAAAAATTTTAGTCACAATTAGTAAAGTTGATAAACCAAGTTAGGAAGATATTAATATTTTTACTAAAATTTAAAAGAGAAGTGTAAATTCTATAGCTATAATAATAACTTTAAATACATACTTCAGGTCAAGTTAAATATCTTTAGTTCCGTATATTCAAATTATTTCAAGGTCATCCAATAATTTAGATTTGTTTCTACAGGTGAATGCATTTTTTCAATTAATAGCTACATTTCTTATATTGATAAAAACAAACATACATTTTAAAAAAATCGCAGAAAAAAATGTGTTCTTCAGTTCAAATAGAGATTTATAAATACCTTAGATATATAAAAAAAACATAAATTTTGAGATATTTTTCTTTTCCTAAACATTGGAGGTCATTTCCCACAAATTGGTGAACACAGATATTATTGTTTAAAATAGTTAACTTACTATAAAAAATGTTATTTTACAGCTAAAGAGATAAACCTTTTTTTAATAAAGTTTCGTGTTGAGCTGGACTGCCGAGGACGGGGAGATCGAGGTGAGAATCTCGCTTGGTTGAACCGGGGTGTTTTTTCATCAAGGTTTTTCAACTCTCCTTCCAATCAAATTCGGGTTCACTTCCCCTATAATTAACATTTCCACATCCTAACCCATTAGCGTAACTAGTACTTAAGTGTATAACATAAATTTATTTTATTTATTGTCTTCAACCAATATTTATAATCTTAATCTTGTGCCTAAGTATTTATTTTAAATGATCTGTTTTTATCAGAAAATTAAAATCACTTTGTACAGGTATATTTAAATGGTAATTTTTATTATTATACTTAATTGTAAAAAATTTAGATTTATAATAATTTATTCACGATTTTGATAGGCATGAAAGGTTTTTAAAACATTTGATATATGAATTCTTTTCTTCAATTAAAACTATTGTTATATAGTCTTTATTATTATTATTATTGATAATATCTTATTGGTGTACTCTGGACCCACCTAGACCCGTATTCCCGAGTGTGCTTTTGAGCTTCTCAAGGACTTTTCATTTTTGAGTTTCACATTTGGTATTATTCAATCATTTGAGACGATTCAAGCCACAAACAATTCGAACTGATCTATATCGCTTATACTCACACGAAATATTAAATTTTTAAAGGTTAAGAGTATTGGTGAATAAGTATATTATAGTTACTTGCTGTCCAAGAATTAGAAGAACGTAAACTTGAACTAAATAGGCCATTTCGAATTTTAACTATAGGGATAATTAATCCATTTGCAATTATAGTAGTCAGAATGGTATAGAAATTGCTCATTTGATGATAGAATCATGAAATTTAGAATGTAGAAAGGGACATGTCCTAATGACACCTACTAGCTATAGGGCCATCGCCGTTCTGCCTCATGGCATCAATTGTAGCCATTTTAAAAATGACTGACCATAAATGAATATTTTAATCCATCTTTGCCCGTAATCCACTCACAATCCTGATGTTAGTGTCTAACATGTTTATTAGGGCAAGGATGTTTAACCAGTTTCTGTGAGTAGCATAGATCCAGCCATTCCAACCTGGAAGGTCCTAAGTAACTAGATTTCAACACATCCCTCTGGCCATGGAGAGAGAATAAAAATGGTTGGATCACGTCAGACAGGCAGTGGCGCAGGAACGTTTTTATTTGGGGGGGGGGGTGGGTAAAAATAACCATTGCTTTATAGGGGATAACATTTTGAGATTAAAAAAATAGCAGGAAAATGTAATACAGCTGTCCTCACACTACGCGAGTGATTGGTTCTGATAAATAATCGCGTAACACGAAACGCAAGTGAAATAATTTTAACATGAGTGATATAGGGATTACTCCAAAGAAAATAAAAATCTAAAACTTGTAAATGAATGCCATTCTTTTAATTTATATAAATAGTACCATGCATTAGATAGCCTTCACCTATTGTCAATCTTCAATCCCCTGAAATTTTAAACAACACAATTTTTAATCAATGCATCTAATTAATACAATGCTACAGGTACACTTACTGTTAGTTTTCATTCGCATGATAAAATAACTGGATTTGCAAATCTGGATTATCACTATCTTGCTCTTGATGGTAAGCTCTTGCTCTCTTGAAGGCCCTGGATGGTAAGCTCTTGCTCTCTTGAAGGCCCTTGGACGGTAAGCTCTGCTCTCTTGAAGGCCTTGGAATGATAAGCTTTTGCTATTGTGAAGGCCCTGGGTCTTTAGACTGATGTTTTCAATTTCTTTGATGAAATGGTATGACTTATGGACGGGCAGTTTTCCTCTCTCTATAGTTTTGTAGCAAGCCAAAGAACTCTGGATCTCTCTGGCAACTTTGGGCTTCTATCCATGTTAGGGTCATTCTCTTCAATGATTCTAATTGCACTGTCAATGTGCTTAAATAAATTCAGCAAATTGTTTGTTGAAGTTGTTTGATAGGTTAATACTAGGGCTCTTCCTCTTCATTCTTATCATTCTCAATCACAATGTGAATGTGAGAGCAGCCCACGTGTTCAGATCCCACTTAAACTGTAGTCCTCCATTTCATCTCACAATCACTTACTACAATTAGCGTAAGTGGTTACCGAAGGTAGTAGACCGTGCTAATAATAATAATTTTGCATTCTCATTTCTAGAAGATCTTCATTGATGAATTTGTGAGTGGGTTGGAGCAATTCATACCACATTAGCCTGGTCTATGTCCTCAAATCCAACATCTTGCTATGTCAACGATGTCATGTCTTGAATTGGAAAGCTCGTGGTCAGGATCAAAAACATGAGAATCAGAAATTTCAGGCCAATCATTTTTCCAAACTCCCTCATAAGGACTGTTTAACTTCTGCCCATGCATTCCAATGTTGTCAATACCACCCCCCCCTAACACCAAACTGTACAGTAAAGATCAATGCTTTCACTGGAATGTGTGTACACAAGGTCACCCCACCACTGCACAGGATGATCGCGAAATTCCAGCTGACCACGCACTATTTTTGTATTTCTTTGAATCGTGTTATAGCGAAAACGAGTAAAGTAATATCACATATAACGAGGGATACCTGTATTTAATGGTCCCACTGTGCATTTTTCTAATTTATTTTAGTCATTCCAAACATTAGAATTTATACACACAGAACAAATTAAGAAAAATTATATCTGATGCGGCTCAATTAAAAATTATGAAACACTGAAAATTAAAGTAGATTTACAAACACCTTTCCCTATATTTGTTACTAGCTATAAAACCACTAACCAGTTTTGCAATTTCAATTTTGTTGAGTCTTTCAGGTGATTTAGTCTACATTGCCTCATTGTGGAGCGAAGCTAGTTTTTAATGCATCCAAGCATTGAAAAACTTCTTTCTGCAGTAGCTATGTAGCTGGTATCACTATCAAGAGTCTCTCCACTGTGTGCTCCAAGCACATTATAGTTTTACTATTTTAAGCTTTGTGTGAACATTGTATCTTGCCTCAATAAGATGTTTACATTATTTAAAAGTTTTACTATATTATTTTGGGGGTAAAAATGATAATTTTACCCCCCTCAATTTTGGGGGGGGGGGGGGGTAACATTTACCCCCGTACCCCCTAGTTCCTGCGCCACTGCAGACAGGTGATAAACATTGATAACACAAAGATGATCTGAGAATCTATCTTGAGCCGCATACCATGCCTAGATCCAGATACTGAAACACATCACTAAGTTGTCTACTGCCCCGGTTCTATGAAGATATAAATTCAATAGCCATGATTCACCACGGGATGGAAATCGTCAAGAATACATCGTATATTATTAATCCTGGGCAAGTTCCCATCATTACTGCAGCTCAACTTCTGTACACACTTTGTAAGGAAATTCAATGGACCTGGCAAGGCCTATACGGAGAACATCACTTCTTAGTGATGTTTGGAGGCCTCCACATTGAGATGAATGCTCTAAAATTGCTCGGTGACCTTCTACAGAGCAGTGGATGGGTAAGTGGACTCACACAGGCGAATGTGGAACTCCCAAGACACAGCGGATTCATACCTCAATGTGTCTCATGGTCTCAAGGTGTCTAATCTTCAGTTTTCATCTGGGTTTCAAGTTGTCTGACTAATGTACAGTCAATACAATTGTATGCGTTCTATAGTGAAATGTTATGTAATTTGGGCAAAATTAGTGGTCCGACAAACATTATGTTAAACTTGAGTACTAATATTAGTACTTATATGACGTTCTATGAGAAACTCTTGTAATAGTGTATTTAATTTAGTGATCTGTTTTACAACAACTAAGATTTATGTAACATTTAAAATTAACATAACAGTAAAAATGTATTTCCTGTTATTAAATCGCACTGTATTCATAAGAAGAATGAATATAACATTTTCAGCAATAAGCAACGTCACATCAATTGTTTTTCTTCAGCCCTTATTCAGGTTATCCAGATATTCGTTCTCTTTCAATCATTAATTTTGTATATACCAATTGCCATTGGTGCATATCATCAATAATTAAGATCATACCTCTCATTTTCTGTGGTCTTGAGTTACACACTGGGATACTCATCATTGCTATATTTTCTTGATACTGGTCTCATTTTATATATCTACGAATGTCAGAAATATTTGTATTGTTATTGGTCCTTGTCCGAATATACACCACTAATCAAACCATTATGAGTGGAAAATATAAATTTTTTGGTCATTCTAATAAATATTAACTAAATTGTATCAAGGAAATTATAATATAAATTTGGGTGTCACTTCATTCCATTTAAAAGAATTTAAAAAAATCTT
Source organism: Timema podura (assembly GCA_033556935.1). Lineage (NCBI taxonomy): Eukaryota > Metazoa > Arthropoda > Insecta > Phasmatodea > Timematidae > Timema > Timema podura. The sequence goes on from JAVRXN010000012.1 coordinate 1,905,043, forward strand.
TCTTTGCCTGTTCTAGCTCCGACGTTGTCACAATTACCCCTTATCTTGAGACATTTGGTGTTAAGTTACGGAAACATGTGCGCCTCAAAAATTGTGTCGATGTGATAAAAAGGATAACACAGAAAATATTGTGATACATTCACTGCCATCTATTCATGTTTTAACAGGGGTTTTTTTTTAGTAATATAAGGAATATATATATATATATATATATATATATAAAATTCTGCTTGTAATTTCCTACTATACCTCTTCTTTAATGATAGTGACTAAATGTCTTCAAATGACAAATTTTAATTTGGAAAAACATCCAGCTCGCCGGGGAAAAAAATCACAGCTCAGATAAAATACATTTTCTATCCTCGCTTAACAATTTTCCACAAATATGTATTCAAATGACACAAGAAATCTCGGCCTCTTTTTAAAACATTGGACACAATCTACACTAAAAATTACGCAATATATTTTTCCGTTGTTTCCTTATTCCTATTCTTAAAACTAGTTCTGAATTCTTTATTACTTGTCCTTCTCCATATCTCTTCTACAATTACCACCAGACTGTTCTCATCCATGATAAAGTAGTCTATCACCGACTTTCTCACAATCCCATCTGTATCTTGTGATCTTATGAGTTTCTCTTTCCTTCTTATAAAAGCTGTTTGCCACTTTCATTTTATTTCTCGCACATGACCCTAACAATCTTCTACCCTCCTCGATTCTCGCTCCTCATCCTCTCTCCCCTAATACCTCCTCAAATCCTATTCTCTCTTCTCATACTTTTGCATTCAGATGACCTATTAATATTTAAATATTAATAATAAACAATAGAATTATTTAAGTCATAAAGTCATACAATATTATAAACATAATATATTTACTTTGAAATGGCCGCGTATACGGAATATATCAGGTGTTCTTTAAATCACATTAAACTTAGATCACCCGACTAACTAAAAGTTCAAAGTTCTCTATCTTACAGGTAGAGAAAGTATGGTGATCGTCAAAAAAATCGAACTCGAGATTTTGATGAATCTTGATGTTTCATGTCTCCCTGAATCCGAAAAAGTGGTTTTTGAATTTCCGTCTTCCTTTCTGTCTGTCTGTCTGTCTGTACCTCCAACTAGAGCCTAAACTATTTTACCGATTGAGCTAAAACTTGATATCTAGGGTTTTCTTAGGGTTGCCCCGAGGGGTTTTTGGAATTGGATATCCACCCCTAAAATTAAGGGTAGTTTACTGAAGGACAAAAAGATAAAAAGTCGATTTTCTCAAAATCGGCGCTAATGATTTTGATTAAATTACATTTATAAACATTAATAAATATTCCAAACAAAATGGCTAATCTCAATATTTCGACAAAATGGCTTTAAGGGCTCCGGTCTGATGCGTAAATTAACATTTATTATAATAGTTCCGAAACTATTTGAGATATGAAATTACTTAGCATTACAAATATGTATATATATTTGTAATACAAATATTTTATTCGAAACATATTTTTATAAATTCAATAACTTTCAATCCAATTATATATATATTTTAACTTTTTGACATTAAAGTTTAAGTATTGCGACCGTAAAAAAAAACTAACTTAAAATGTTGATGGATGTCGACGTTTCATGACCCACCGAACCCTAAAAAATAGTCTTTGCAATGCCGTCTGTCTGTCTGTCTATTAAAACTTAAAATTAAGAGTAGTTTTATAAAGGGCGAAAAGAGAAAAAATAGGTTTTCTCAAAATCTGCTCAAACGATTTTGATTAAAATTCGTATCTAAGCGTTGATTAAGATTATAAATAAACTGGCTATTTTCATTTTCCTATGAAAATGATTTTTAGGGTACTTTACAGAAGCGTTAATTTCCGTATCTCCACAACTATTTGAGAAACTAAACTAAACAACTTATCATTGTAAAATTGTAGGATTATTAGAAATAAAAAACTTTTATTTGACATATATTTTTATAAAAGCAACAGTTTCTGAGATATTTGCAATATATTAATACAATTTTGTGAGCTTAAGTTGTAAACATATACTACTTAAGTCTTAACGCAATAATTCTCCAATGCCATAGAGTAATTAAATATAAGTAAGTATCTAAAAAAAGTATACTATTTTTCCTTAAAACTCTTAGGAGAAATGTTTGCACAGCAATGATCCATCTCCATTTTAGTCAATATTTACAATTTTTATTGGTTAAAATGTATAAATTAATAATTAAATATCAATGCGATGATTTGAAGATGTGCAACACCTTATAAAATGTTAAAATTTTAACCAGAAATCGAAATTTTAATACGAAGTGTTGACCCTTGTGGACCCAATATTAATCTTTTTCATAACTTTTAGGATTCCTTAGATTTCTTTCTACTTCCCTCCATTTATCTCTAGTAATATAATTTTCATAAATTGGAACATGTAAAGCAGATCCGAGTTTCCAAGCTATCAGCAAATGGTTAAAATACCATTTTATTAAGGTCTTTAAAACATTAAACTGTTTGAAATGCTCTTAGGTGGACAAAGATGCGGCTCTTTTCTCATTGATTCTATATCATTGTATATTATTTTATGCGTGTTCTTATGTGGAGTGGTGATGATACAATGTAATTTTTCCGTTCAGAAATCTTACGAGTTTATAGAAAGAGAGAGAAAGTCTGTGCGGTAAGCCGTACAATTTATTTTAGTTTTATTTTAAATATAGATACTACAATGACCGCTAAAAATTGACCGTTTCTTCTGTCTCTATCCAAATATTCAAAGACGATGGAGCCAAAATAAATAAAAAATAATATTTAATGCATGGAAATTAACTAAGTACTATATCATGTATTTAAAATATAAAAAAAAAATTACACAAGCATACTATCCCCCTTTGCCTTAAAAGGTTTTCTCACTAATTAAAATTGAATTAGAAAGTAAATAATTTGATGTTATTTCAATTCTTTACAATTAATAGAAAGCCCTTTTATTTTCTAGGATTTCTTCGTGCTTTAATCCTTAGCAACAATTCCTATTCTTGTTGGTAGAACGAGAAATCAACGTATAGCTGTCTACCAACAACTGATTCTGACTACTACTAGGCTTAGCTTAGAAATACCATGAATTTATAAATAGTTCACTTAGAAGCCACACCAAAATCTTATTTATTCTCGGCTAAATTGTATTCACAAATTTTAAATCTTATATCAAGCCAGCCTTACTATACTCTATTTCAGGACAACAAATTTAATAAAATGTGAATTATCCATAGCCAATACCTGACAATTTGTTATAGTCTGTTACATAACTTCTATAGTTTGATACCAGGCTGCTAATTAAGAAATATATTTGCAACATTTGTCTAAATACGTAATTGGATCCCAACAATCAGATGTTTGACATTCATGTCAAGATCAACAAAGTAAATCGTGACCTATTTCGTCTCTTGAGGTATAATCTTGCTTTGTATGCCTCACTTTAAATGTAAATAAGGTTAATACTACTATTTATCATCAATCAATGACAAAACTAGCGAATAATTAAATTAAAAATAGTAGTAACTGATCAAAGTACGGTTGACTATCCTCACCCTTTTCAACACACCTTGCCATCACTTTTATTTCATCAAATGTTTCAAAATCTTCTAGTTTGAAATCAGACTAAGAATATGTGTCCATAAACTTAAAAATATCCTTTAAGTCTCTGAAGTATCCACACTTCCATAAATAGGCCTATATTAAATGAAATTCAAAACTCAAATTGGTAAAGTCTCCTAGTGGTAATTCCAGCACTTGGTCATAGGAAAATGAATAGCCCTTGCCTTAATGTTAAAGACTCTTTGTTTATTTATTGAATCCAGTTACTATATAGCCTATCCTTCAGCTAACTTAGAAATATTGTTTAGAAATATAGAAAGACTCCTCTTCAGAACTGTGAAAAGCAAATACACTTTGCGGTATTTTCTTATCACTTACAGAGAAATCTGAATAGGCCAAACGCTTAGTAAATTCCGATTTCTTTTTAATTTCCCCTATTAAATCCATTAACCACAACTTATTCCTCATTTGATGTAGATAATATAAATTTAAAATAACAAAAATAATCCTTTTATAACCAAGTAAAGGAAGTTGGATATTACAAAACTTAGGCTATCTCCTTCCTTGAGTGTTATTTAATGTTCTAATACGTGTTGTGTTTCACTCAAACTCGGTATACAGAAGCTGTAGGGTAACCCCATATTGTTGGTGAATTTTTCAAATAAAAATATTATAATAATAAAAAGCTTGGCATGTTGATAATTGACTTAACTCTTTGTTTTCTGATTTTAATGGCAAATAAGACCTTTAACCTCAATCCATTGACATCATTGTTTTTAGCTCTTCTTAAAGTAACACATGATACAACATTATACTAAATAACCATCTTCTGTTCCAGCATCTTCCATCAACTTCACACTCTCTACCGTGCTTCCACTGACTACACATCTGCGTGGTGAGCCTTCTTCATGACAATGGTGGATGGTCAATCTTACAGATCTTGATTTGAGGAAATATTTCTTGTAAAGGTAATAACTCCATTTCTAAGGTAATATCTGCTTAAATTATGATGTACCTTGAAAACTATCGCTCGTATGTAAATAACACAACTTGAAAATACCTAATTAATTTGACGATTGTTCATAGCTTGAAGATTCTTAATTAACTTGACGGTTGTTCACATCTCGAAGATTGGTCACCTAACTTAGTATCTTCCAAAAATCTCGTAGCTTCCACACAGACTACATCCATATTATCTAACGTAAATACCTCGTTCACATAATCCTATATCTAAAACAATGTCATTCGCTCAGTTCATTCATTATCTATCAAGTGATTAGAGAATACCATCAGGACCTTAAATACATATTTCAACAACTATATCAAATAAAATATTACTCCTCACTTCAAGTCACCCCGTGACTTCACTGGCACAGCCAAGGGTTGATGGAGGGTAAACGGGGCTTGTTTCAGGGTTGAAACCCACCCCAAAGGCTCGCTAACCACCTACCCACGCGCATCTTCAAGAACGATGTTTTTATGTTGTTTAAGTTGACAGTTCCTCTAAGCAAATACCTACAAAACATAGTTCTCAGCTTAGCAGTTAATTCTGCAACGAATGTGAAAATATCACTTGAGAAAATGAGAGAGGAAGCTGAAGTATGTTTTTCTGCCTTGTGCAAAACAGTTGAAGGTATCTGCAACGAACAAAGGGTTCCTGTGTCAAAACCTCGAACTGTCGGTTGCCAGAGTAACAGAAGAAATGTTCCCAATCAGATCCCAGAAGATTACTTTAGAATAGGGATTTTTATACCATAATTGGATGAATTTATAACTTCTCTTAATGTAAGTTTGTCATTCTTAAAGACACATTTTGCAAACATCACAATCACTATTCATCCAGAGGTGTCAGCTACGGAAGATAAAGTTCTTAATGAACTTTATATGAAGCCAAGTAAAATTAACAAAAACTAAAGAAAATTATTTCAAACGTGATTTCTGAGTTAAGTGTGAGTGCGAGTTGCTTATTTGAGTTTTCAGAGTTTAGCTCATAAATTTATTTTATAAATCAAATTTACTGAAAAAGATTTATTGAAACTTTAATGTTTGTATATTCTAACAAAGTTCACCGATTAAAATTTGTTTACAAGCAGCATTTTCATATAAACTATATAGTCATTATAAGAAAAATCACAATTTTTTTAAATATTAAAATATTATGGATATCAATGTATTTCTTTTGATCCATTTGTTGATTTATATCAACTCAACTCTGTTGTTTCACCATACTCCAAGTTATTCCTTTTCACACATCCCCTCTCCTTGTCAACCTTAACCACATGTTTGCAGAGATTAACATGGCTCGCAATAATAATTACAATAAACAATTAATTCGATCCATTTCAATAAATACATGTAAAAAAAACCTTTAATTGTCCCATAGATAGTTCATCGAGTTCATAAGCATTTTGGTGAATGACACAAGTGATGACATAATAAAATTATGTACCAGAGTAAATTAAATACATCTACTTTGCCTCTTTGAAAAATAATCTGACACAGGGTTGTCCTTCAATGACGCTTATATTATCAATGTTGACTGGTGTTGACTTGTTTTTCTGTTTTTTTCTACTCTAGATCATGACCCTTCAGAGCCTTTTCATTCAAGATGGGGCCATGGAAATGCTTGTTAAATAAAATAGCCTGCCGTACTTCATAATGAATTGCATAATGTGAGAGTAAGGTCAAATTGTTTACCAGAATGTTCAATAGTTCAATGGCTGCAAAACTATGCCAGGAAGAATTTCTTTGATAACAATAGCATCTCTAAAAGCACCCAATCTCCTAAATTCATCTTTAGACGTATTTGATGTCGGATAGAACAATTTGTATCCTGTATACTAATATCTGCTAATTGTGTTACCAACTGTGGCTCATGAATTGTGAACCGGCTGTATCTGACTAGGCCTCCCTACACTGTCACTGTATTCTTTACCTGGGCAATGTATATTTCAGATGTAGCTTTTTTTCAAACATTACTGTTGACAGGAGTGGGAGGATTTAAATTTCCAACCGTATAGAAAAAAAACCTTTTTTATGCGGTAGGAAAATGATAGACTTGCAAGACCACTCCAGATGATCAGAAAATACTGAAAATTGGTTCCAAAATTTAGGCGTATAAGATTTCATAATCAATTAGAAAAAAACTGCTTGGTGTATTAGAAAATCGAAATATGGCCGGTAATTACAGGGACCAATATGTATCTATAAAAGTCCATTATTTCATTTAAGATTTTTTTTAATCTCTGATGATCATTTTACAAATTTTGTTTAGTAATAATGTATATTGCATCGTTATTCTATTATGATTGCTTTTATGCAAAAAGATTTTTGAATTACAGTAAATCCCTATTTTGACATAAAGTTTTAGTCAGTCTGCCTATTTTTCACCTTTAAACACATCATTCAAACCAATAAAGGATTAATATTTAAAATTATATAAACTTTTGAATACTTTTACCTTTGGTTAATTTTATATTGTAATTCAAAATAAAGCTTATTAAAGATTCCTCGTACGAAGAACGGGCACACAAGCTAGTTAGTTATAATAACAGATACACGGCACACTCAGATTCTTACAAAGATAAAATCTATAACATGGCTAAATATTGTGTGCAGACTACCAAATTGGTAAGGTTTGTACACGCAAAGTATGAACGATTATTTGAACTAATCGCTCCCTTTTTGTACCAGTGCGCAAGCAATTAGGGGTTTACTGGGTAACATGGCCGGTCTAAGGCAAAAGTTTTATGTGTGCAAAATTCACATTTTGCACTCCCCCATCCCCATCTGAAAAAAACTGTGGAAAATACTATATATGGCCATTTTAAAACTAGAGCCTTATGAATGTTCTTTCCCAAATATGTTACACATCTGAGATTGTCTTTCCTTAGAATTCGGGAAATATGTTCCTTAATAACAGGATTGAATTTTGAAATCAACTCTACGAGCTTGAGAATATTTCCATTGTTTTTGCTGTAAAGGGTTTCGTGAGTTCCTCGAAAAGCCATGTTGTGTTGGGCAAGGTGGCTAGATCTCTCGTGAGGACATTTTTCTGTTGCTCTTTTTCCTGAACAATTAATCTTTGATTTTCGTCATCAATCGCCTTGCCAGTGTTAAACCTCCTTTCTGCTTCAACTAATTTTTCATAACACTTTAAGTGGATAGAGGACGTCTCATGTTGGGAAAGAGTTTTTCCGATGTGCCCTTTAATCAGTTTCCAGTTTCATTAGATAATGTAGTGCTGGTGATTGCCGTGTTAAATACCTTGCAGTAAAAACAATAAACACTTCCCTTAGACTGGGAATACATTAGCCATCTTCTTCTAGTTTTCTCGCCGTTGGAAGCAACCTGATAACAAAATATGTTGGGAAATGATCTTTTAGCACCGTCTCTAGGGTAGCTGTCCAATACTATTGAGATTGGTCCTTGCAAAATAATAAGATCACGTTCAGTTGCGCTTAGCACGCTGGGTCATTTAGCCGGATCTTTCAATTTGTCACATGAATTATTACATTCTTGGATTGTATCGTCACATAACTCTTATAACTGTGATCAGTAATTTTCATGGTTTTAGAATTATTAGCATTATATTTATTAAATCTTCTGAACATTCTTTGTTCTCCTCTGAGCACTGTTTCAACAGATGATCATCATTACATTGCAATTCACTTTCACTTTCTTCACTAGTGCTTGCCTTCGTTAAATAATTACAAATTAGTTTAGAGCTTGACCTAGTTTCTTGTAACATTTTTGCTTTCCATTTTATATTTTCAGCTGCAGAAGTATTATTGTCGCATTAGACTTTTCTATATTCTTCTCGACTGTTTATATTTATTATAATATATATTTTTAGGGTGATCACTCAATGAGCTTGAAATTAAAAGTCTAATGCGACAATAAGTAGCCCGGGGCCCCATATCCTAATTAGTAACAGTCCAACATAAGAACAAACTAGACAACTAATGACTCCAGAAAAACAAACACACTAGACACTTTTGAATGCTGTGGAAAGTCTAGGAACGCTAACTTAGGGGTGCTGGCCACTCTATAAAAATTGAACCTTGTTGTACCACGGTCACCGGGGTATAAAAACCCCACAAAAAATATAATAAAGAGAACATGCTATCAGTTATCACATACTGCAACATACGAGAGCCAAGCCATGTGGGCTATGATGAAATGACCATAACTGACAAGAGTATCTCCTGATATCTCCGTATGTTTGTGTTCACACTCAGTGATTCAAGTCACCTTTAAAGTCCTACTGAGCGTCAAACAGCTCTCAGGAACTTGCAAGAGTGCAGCAAAAAGTCAGTGATGTAAATGCCACGGTCTGTTAACTAAATTAAACTCATGAAATGGTATTACATTTATTACTAGCAGCATTACTCCTACAGCTAATGCATTTACTTTGTTAACATTAACTTAATTGAGCAATCCCATCTGACTAGGATTCAAGCCAGTGGAATAAAGTTTAATTTACATGACAAATAACTGCAATAAGACTAACTAATCAAGTTAAAGTTATTATAACATGAATTCTATCAAGTACATACAAGTGGACCCTACCTTCTAATCTCGTTCTCATTTTGTTTTAATGTGCTATAGGTACTCGTTGTTTTCTTTGCTGCTGGTGTTTCTATAGTTGCTGATTGTGTCAAATTTTCTGTTATGTTAGCTACTTTATTGTAATAATTAGTATTTGTGAATTATATAAGTAAATAACATTTTTCTTGCTCTTGCCCGCTTTGGTGGCCGAGGGTTCTAACGGCCACATCGGTCTCGTGTTAAACTTGACTGCCGAGAACGAGGAGATCGAGGTTAAATCCTCCTTTCGGGTGAACTGAGGCTGGTTTTTCACTCTCCCTCCATGCAAATATGATTCTGAAAGAGCACCTAATGAGATTAAAGCAGAGCACATGTAAACTTAAAGTATCACTCTCTTACTTGCATCAAAAACTCGGAAAGAGTTTACTCAGTGCCCTGGCAAATCACGTGACATGGACGCGAATTACGACAGCACACCAGACACATCACTTACTGACCAGATGTCCCAAGTAATCATATATGTAAATATCATCTATAGGAAAGTTGAAGTGACACAAGTATTTCTAGAATTTTTTACTTTAAGGGGAGAAAACAGCTGACAACTTCAGTTCTGACATTCTTAAACATCTGGAATGGAATGGACTGGACATGATGATGTCCCGCACTCAAGGTTACGATAATGCTGTCACCATGGCTGGAATCTATTGAGGTGTACAGGCTATTCTTAAAGGAAAGAAGAAGAAAGCTATTTTTAATGAATGTCTGGACCATTCACTTTACTTGTGCGGTATTTTGCTGAAAATACATTGTGTGTGACATTTTTTGGAATTCTCAAGACAATGTTTTCTTTCTTTGCTGCTTCCACCCATCGACCGTACTGGAGTGTCAGTGAAAAAGCTATCAGAGCACGCCGAGTACTCATCATGCTGCAATTAAGCCAGTTAAAGAAAATTTCAATAAGTATGTGGCGGTGATCGACGCTCTTTGTAATCCACATGAAAGTTGGACACAAGAAGTGCAGCACAAGGTATTTTGTCTGCGGTTCTTGCATTTTCTTGTGATCCTGCTATGATCTTAGTACTTCAGGAAGTTAATCTAACACAGCATTACCTGCAAACTAAGGCTTAACTCCCAACACAGTGGTGATAAAGTTGAGGTGCTAAGTTGCAAAAGGAGTGCACTCGCCTAGTGGAGCAGTAGAGAGAAGAGCCAGGTTCAAGAAGAGGATGGCAGGAGAGCAAGACAAACAGTGCTGGACTCGATCACTTTCATTCTGAACTCCAGATCAGATCACAAGCCATCAACTATGTTTGAGGCTGTTCAAGGAAAGAGTCTAATATCTGCCACTGAAGAAGATTTAAAAGTTTCCATTCCAAAATTGACCACTTTTTATGATTAGGTGTCCGAGAGTGAATCTTTAATAGAAATACCAAGGCTGAGAAGGCACCTAAAAGCGGCAGAGATTGAACTGGAAGAAGCCAAAGATGGGCAATATTAGAATTTTTGACATTCATAGTTAATGGGACTTAGTAGAATCTCTCACTAAGCCTATAATTATTTGACAATTTATGTGTCTGTGGTCTTAGTGAAGGAGCTTTTCAAGCTGAACCTTATAAACAACTATTTGCAATCTACATGGGACAGTCAGGCGTTCGAGCTTGCTATATTATCATTTGAAGTTATTTGCGAAAGGTGTTGATTTCAATGAAGGATTAGCAAGTTTGAAGTGTTAAAGGCCAGGAAAGGAAAGTTCTGACTTCTGGGCGGTATATTATTTATTATTTAGCACGCGTCTTACTACCGTCGGGTATACGCACTTACACTAATGTGTAATGTTAGGGTGATTGTGAGATGAAATGGAGACTACAGTTTACGTGAATCCGAACCATGGTGAGGCTGGTATTCCTCACATTCAAAAGTTGTGATTAATAAAACTTCTTGTCAGAGGTGAAGGAAGGGTTTGGGCATTCAGATAAATCTGTGCCGGGACGGGGATTGAACCCGGACCCACACAGAATCTGACACCTTACCTAGACCACGGGCGGTATAGTTGAGGTGTTCACAAGTGTGGAAATGCTTGTATAACTATTGTTCCTGTTTATTCTTTAATCTTTTGGTATTATTTCATTTATGAATAGAATATATTTACTAGAGATGGGTCGAATCCACTATTTCTTGAATCCGAATCTACATTTTATTTTCGAATCTCAAATCCTAGCAAATTGTTAGAAATTTTAATGATTTACAAATAGACCTACATTACACAATATAGGCCTAAACTGTAAATTAAGATTTATTTCAATCATGCTTTCAATTTTAATCAACCCCAACCACCCCTCGCAAGATACAGGTTAAAATCCAGACAAATTAAACAATCTAGACTCATATAATTGTTTAAAAATCAAATCAATCAAAATATGAATGTATTTTAGTTATTTTTAAAAGGGTTGTTAGAATGAGTTAAGTTTCTAAAAAAATATGTGAAATAAACATATTAGGCCTAGTTATCCTTTGATCAACTTTAATTATCATTGAAGGATTATAATTTATTTTAATAAGAAATAAAAAATAAAAATACAAACATATTTTTATTAAAGACTAAAACAACATGCCTAACAACTAAACATGCATTGGAAATAGTGAACTCAATAATGCCTAAGTATGTTTTATTATTATTTTCTTACATATCTATTATCTATCTTCGCGTAGAAAACAAGAAATATACTCAATTCTTGAGATATATCGATTTCTTAGAATACATTCTTTTTAAAACACGAACATTATTTCGACTTGATATGTTCATTTCCATTTTATAAAGCAGGACTATGTTTGAATATTTTTACAATTACTTCAATAACATATTTAAAAAAATAATAAACTCTTAGTTAAAATCAATTTAAAAACAAATTATGAGTTAGCAAGTCATTATTTGATTCTTAAAACTCGAGAACGCTTACTAAGTGATCAGATTACTGAATTGATTTTAAACAAACAATCAAAATACAATACGTTGGCTGGGTAGGCATAAATAAACAGTTTTATCGGTGTCTAAATGTTGACAGTATTTATTTTTCATGAAACCCAACAAAATGTCTAACTTAAGGATTGTATGCAATAAATTGGGGTTCTTTGCACAGTTGTAGATAATTAAAACCAGTTGGGTGGCAAGAATTAACAGTATCATATTTTAATCATCACTCTCGCAAATAAACATAATATACGTCATGGCGGCCGACTTTGTATTGTGTGTAATGGCGGCTTACTTTGTATCATGTGTAATGTGTTCTTATTTCTGTTAAATAAAAGCCGTAATTTATTTTATTTATTTTGAGTTTATTTGTAATTCTAGTTTTGATTTTCTGTTTTTGAAGAGTTTTAATGTGTTCATTATATAGTAACACGTTAGATTTTCTACACCTAACAAATATTTTATTTATGCTAATCTCTTTCGTCAGACAAAATAAAGATTAACATATTAAGTTGTGCTTTTCAAGTAGGCCTAACTAGGTAATTTTTGAATTCAAAATATTATGCTTTGTATATGAGATGAAAGATTCGATCATCGAATCTAGTAAAACACCAAATACTTGTCAGGATTCGGTGGATTCAAGGATTCAAAGATTCGAGCGGCCCATCTCTAATATTTACATATGCAACCTAATCCATTAATGTATCTAATGTTATGGTAAAGTTTAGTGTTAAAATGGACATAATTCCTATAAAAGAACTATGTCTTACATATATTTACTTCGAATGATATTGTTTGCTTACTGAATTTTCATTTTAACCACATGAAATCATATAAATGTAATATTTAATTTTAATTTTGTGAGTTGTTAATGTCATTACTATTGCATTCAGTGATATACGTGAATTACAATTTACGAATAATCTTAGCATAAAAAATATTACCGAGGATTCTCTATAATTTGGTATGGGAGGAAGTCAATGGGGGTGACATAGACCAACGGTCTGGATGTTAATTATTGTAATAAAAGCAAAAAGTTGGCCTAATAAAAAAAGGCACCTTTAGTCATTTGAAACTTTTAACTATTCTAATAAAAGTGCTTAGTTATTCAAACAAATTTTTGTCCAAACACATCTTTTATAGGGTTCCTAAACAAATCATGAAATTTTTTCCAGGACATTTCAAGGACTTTTCAAGGATTTTCTACAATTCTTCCAGGACAAGTGTATAAAGTAATCTTGTCAAAATACACATCAGTATATAGTTTCTTTTATTTAAATATATATCTTTTTTAATGCAGGCACCCCCCTCCCCCGAACTCCCATAAGCCTGAACCTTTCCACACCTTTTGTAATGTTTTTAGATGTATTCCATGAAACGAGTTATTTAAATAATGAAAACATAACATAACCTTACTTGCAAATAATTATGTGTGAAATGTGGGGTGATGAGTTTAAAGGTCAGGGGCTGGATGTTGTGTCTGTTCTAGATATAAATTAGTTTATAGGTTGTGTGCAGATATAATCAGTCAGTTTAGAAAGTGTGTGTTAAATATCACAAATAAATAAATAAATCACTTGCAAATAGTCATTATATTAATTATGTTTTAGTTAGAGCTGGGCCGATCAGCTATTTTGCCGATTAGTCCGATGCCGATCATTTGTTGCCGATTATGCCGATCACCGATGCCGATTATTTTTGTTTTCAATTTTAATAAGTGTATAAAGTAAAATGACCCTTAAAGAAAAAAAAGTTACTTTTACTAGTTTTATAATGTCCAATATAGTTTTGTTTTAATAACATTTAAATAGAATATTTTTAAATTAAAAGATTGTTTTATTATTATTTTATATTGTTATTGTTAGGACAAGTGAACCTGTCACTAAACAAAAACAAATCACAATAATGAATAGCAAATATACCGGTACATGTTAGATAATTAAAATATGATTTCACATTTATGATTAAATAGGCCTACTGACCCTTTCATTAGACAAAGAAAAATCATAATCAGCAAATTTAAATTTAATTTTAATGATAAAAAATAATCAAGGCACACATATTTTTGCACATAAGGAGAATAGGCCTACATCTATTTTGTTTTTAGATGAAATAGGATTTTTTACATCCAATATTTATTAAAATATGGCTTCAATATTAAACAAATTTTAACGATCGTAATATTTTTGTGAAATTGTGATTTAGATATATCATAACATAGGTTTTTGTGATTCTACAAAGCATTCCATCATAATTTAACTTCTAAAAATTAATATCGTATAGAAATAAGTGGTTTCTTAAAAAAAAGTATAATAAAAAGGCATCACCATTTTTAAACAGTAATACGATCTTTTTATTAACAATTTAAATAATCTTAATGAAAAATAACATTGTATTAACTACATTTAAATAAAAACTACCTTTAGAAAATCGAATGAACGGTGAACGGGTCAAAATGAACGGATCATTGAACTCAACCAGATACAATGAATCGTTCATTTAAAAGAACGATTTTGCCCATCTCTACTTCAATATGATAAAATAAATAATAAATAACATAATGTGCAACGAAAGTTATTTATCGTGTTTTTTTTTAAGAAATACTTTAAAACTTATTTTAATTTACTTTTAACTATTAAAGAAAGTGTAAAATTTAAATATTAATATATATTAATTAAATTCATATTGAAATATGAGCGAAACAAATTCCCTGCCAGTGGAAATTTTCTACTTGCATTAAAAGAAACACGGTTTCCATTTAAAACAAAATGTGCGCATGTGCGAGATTATTACGTCCGATGTTTCATTTTTTGGGCATCTTTAACAAATCGAAATAAAACAACACTAATCTGCTAATATTTTATTTTATGATTATTAGATTTGTTACTTGTGAGTATCTTTATTTCTAATAACGTGCATAAATTGGAAAAAGACCTATGGTAAATATATTTATTTTGATATATTTTGTTTGGAATGTTGGATGTGCTGTTTATTTCAAACCTAAGTCGCTAAGAACAAGCTAATTATTCAAAGATCACATACGAGAGAGCAGAGATAAAATATATATTTTTTTAGGACTTATAATATACCCACACATTTTGAATAATCGGCATAAATAATCGGAGATTCAAACACCGATCATCGGAATCGCCGGTTATGCGATAATCGGCCGATGATCGGATTAATAATCGGCATCGGCCCAGCCCTAGTTTTAGTTACTTTTTATTTCTTAGGTACAAATATAATAAAGGTTATTTAATTTTTACAATAATTATTTACTGTCATGTTTAAAAAAAGCGTACAATCGGGTCAATAGGAGTATATTATGGAATGTTCTGAGAGAGTATGGTGTGGATGTATGTTTAGTAAATGGAATTATGGCGGTGTATGATGGAAATAAAGCGTGTGTTAGGGGGGATGGAGCTTTGAGCGAATGGTTTGACATAGAACAACAAGGTTGTTTAATGTATCCACAGATAAGTGTAAGAGGGATGCTTGTGAGGACGTGGTTGGTGTACAAATGGACAATGTGAATGTAAAAGTGTTGTTATATGCAGATGATACCATATTAATGGCCGAGAAGGAAAGTGATTTGCATAATGCATCTTCGTATAAATGTCTCCAAAACTACGGTATTGATTTGTGATAAAGACAGATCAAGAAATGATTGTCAACTCAGTATAAATGGAAAACTGTTAGAAAAAGTGAATGATCTTGTGTATTTGGTCAGAATGTTATGTAAAAGTGAAACGATGGATGGTGAAATTGACATACGGGTGAATACATCTCAGAGAGTAGTTGTATGTATGTGGACTATTGCAAAGATTGAAGTAGTATCAAGAGTCAAAGAAGGCAGTATATAAAAGTGTGTTCACACCAACATTGTTTTATGGATGTGAAGTGTAAATTTGTCAGTCAAAACACAAGAGTAAGGTGTGAGATATCTTAGAAATATATGTGGAAAAACTTGTATGGACAGTGAGTAATGAGTGGGTGTGGATCGAATGAAGAAGCAAATATGAAGGTAGATTGTGTGGATAAAAAAGGATGGGGTTGGCCATGTAAAATGTGGTTAAATGTTGGA
The DNA here is from genome assembly GCA_033556935.1 of Timema podura. NCBI lineage: Eukaryota > Metazoa > Arthropoda > Insecta > Phasmatodea > Timematidae > Timema > Timema podura. The sequence goes on from JAVRXN010000012.1 coordinate 1,921,219, forward strand.
GACGAATGTGTGAAAAAGATAAACATTAAGAGCTTTAAGCATAAAAGAGCATGTATGACTCAGTGTATGGATGTTGTTGAAGCAAAGGATATATGCAAGAATAGGGAAGTGTGGAGAAAGTTAGTGAGGATGGATTAAGTACAAAGTTTTTTTGAGCTGTATTCACAGTTTATTGCCTACCCCGTAAGGGATGGCGTGATTATGTATGTATAAGGCAATGTATTAAAAAAAATGGACAAAGGAATTTCTAGGAAACCTAGAAAATCTCAGGAAAAGATTGGAAAAATGAGAAATTCCATAACCTTTCCAGGCCTGGGAGAAACATTTTAAAATTCCAGGTTTTCCAGGACGTGTAGGAACCCTGTTTTAATAAGGTTTTCAATATTATCAATAATTTTCAACACACTTCATATTATGTCGATTATTTTTAATGTAACTGGAGTCCCAACGCCCCAAGATAGAGTCTGATCAAGGTTAATATTTGGTGCAGAAATAAGAGTAACACGTTAAAAAAAAGAACATTTTAAGTGTTGGTAAATGAATGGAAGAGAAGCGGTCAGTTCCTTCTGAAGGTATTTACAAACAAGTATGAGTTCTAGCGCAGTGGATTGGTGTTGTCTGGTGACCTACACTTGCCCCCCTATGTTACAACCATCCACCAAGTTTATAGCCTTACAAGATATTTCTCATTCTCAGAGACACTTGCTCGTCGAATGGCCTTAATGTTATTCCTTTTACATGTTCCTGTCGAAGTGTCCTATCACTCTTTACCAATTTCCTTTTCTCCCTTCTGTGTTATTTGGTTCCCTCTATTTTAGGAAGTTGTGTTGCACATTTCACACTCCTCCCTGATGAGTTCTGATAGAATGAAACCTAGGTCGGGGGATTTGGGCAGTGACGATCAATTTTCTTCAAGAGAAAACCATTACCTCTTTGTCTAATGGCAGCAGTGTAAAGTGTGAACTGTGTTCTTCTTTTCATTGTAAAAGCCGATATTGTGTTTGTCCCTTTTATATGTTTCTATCTACCTTTCCTTACCTTCTTCCAAATAATATCAGTGTAATAGATGTGTTTTGATGCAAATGGGGCGAAGGAGTATTTCGTGCATAGTTTAATTAATTTTATCACTATTTTTCACCAAACATATGTTTTCCTTCTTTAAATATATTCAGGGAGAAATATTACCACCAAGTAGCCTAGCGTGATTGGGGTGCTCAATTTTGTTGATTTGGTGCGTAGCTGTAACATAAAAGAATTATCATTATTAGCACCGCGTCTAACTACCCGTTCGGGTTATACGCACTTACGCTAATGTGTAATGGTAGGGTGATAGTGAGATGAAATGGAGGACCTACAGTTTAACATGGAATCCGAACCACGGTGGAGGCCTGGCATTCCACACATTCACAAGTTGTGATTAATACACATCTTGTCAGAGGTAAGGAAGGATTTGGCAATCAGATAAAACTATGCCGGGACTGAGGATTGAACCCCTGACCCTCATCACAGAAGTCTGACACCTTACCCCTAGACCACCAGGTCACCTAACATAAAAGAAGCTTAAATTGTGGGTACATCTCTAGTTAAAGGAAGATAAGGTTTATTTAACTTCAGTAAATTAATAAATTATTAATGAACATTAAATATGCCATGTTGATGGAGAGTTCTTAATTGTAACCTTTTAATATTAATTTTTCTCAAAAATCTTGGGAAATAAAGTTTCCTGGCCGATCTTCGCCAAATTTTTTCCCCAAAGTTCAGGATCCAACAAGCCTACTAACTAGGTCAAGTAGTCAACAAACTCTAACAGAATGTCTCTAAAACTAAATGTGAAATTGTTTCTTATAATCCACTCATTCTAACATTCCTACATTCAATTAAGTGATACTTGCTTTGGTGGTCGCATGGTTTAAGGTGTCACTCTCGCATTAATGATATTCAAGATTCAAGAAAATATTGGATTCATAACACAAATACTTGGTGAAAATATTTTTTAATTTTTCAAGCAAAATTTTTTTTAGAGCTCTAATACTGCTTATAGGTGGTGGTTCATCCCCAACAAACTCAACTACCAAGATTCCAGACCGTGTAATACTACCTGTTCAGGTTATACACAGTATACTCCTTACGGTTAAAAGTTAACAAAGTTGACTTTATAGCAAGTGTACCCACGTTTATATGGAGGGAGAGTGGAAAACTATTTTGGAAAAACCGCCCTCAGTACACACGACCAAGATTCGAACCTCAATATCCGTGTTATTGGTAGTCTAGTCTAACACAAAAATGACGTCTTAGACCATGCGGCCACTGAAGCAGATAATGATTTCTTCAAACTTGAACAAGTTTTAGCGTTTATGAAATGGATTTTTCAAAGATTTAGTGAAAACACTGTTCACGGATGTGGTGTCCCTTGCAATGTCACACTAGCTAGAACAGGGGTTTCCAACTGGCAGCCCAATGCCTGTTTTTGCAGCCCCCAAAGTTTCTTGGACAAGTAACTGTTTACTTTAGTAAAATTAATGTTTTTAGCTAATAAACAGAAAGGTTTGACTTGCGTGGAAAAAATCCACTGGCGTTCATTCAATTATTAACTTAATTGTGCTCTATTTTTATAATGACTTGTGTATCCATCTACATAATTCCTTCCCCCTCTTAGCAGATTATGATGCCACTAGACTCATGGATTCAATTGTGGCCCTCAGACACTTTTAAGTTGGAAACCCCCGCTCTAGAATATACAAGACACAAAATGATGTGAATGCTAGGAATGATTTAAACAAGTACCCAATTATACATAATATGAATAGTAACATTATTTTGAATTTTACCACACACCCAAAAGATTTTGTATTTCAAGAAATAATCCAGTGAAAGAGTTTATCTATAATACAAATACAGGGTGTCTACTGAGTTGGAGAAACAAAAATTAGTGACTTTTTGATCACAAACCTCCTTCGGTAATCAGCCAAACAATATATATTGCATTTATAGGCATAATGCACTCACCTGCAACATTAAACTTTAACTAGATGGTGAATGTTAACCTTGTTCTTGGTATAGCGGTAAAAACAATCAGGCACCTTGCGGCTAGCGCATGGCATCATGGGTAGTGGGTGACTCGACATTCAACGTGTTCTCGTTGTTACAATGCGTGAGAAATTCAAACAAAGATATTTTCGTAACTTTATGGCCAAAATATTGAAAATTCATGACTTTTCAGGGAGTTATGTAACTTTTTCATGACTTTAGTGACTTTCGTGAGCCAGTAAACACCCTGAAATAGGAATAAAAAAATCAATATTTATGTATATTAAAAAAAAGAAAGAAAAACACACACATGTGCCACACGCACACACAGAGCTAGAAAATGATTCAAACAACTACAGCTTTGATGCTACTTTATTATTCCCTTGTAAATTAAAATAAATAGCAGCATTACATTCATATTTACATATTTTTTATGTACAATGAGTTAAGTAAACCAACATAGGTGACAAAATCAAAATATGGATTATTTGATCTATCAATAATATATATTTTCTCACTTATGAGCTGAGAGGTTTTTAAAAAGTATTTAGATAATTTTCTTAATTTACATAAAATGCAGTATACTTTGTAGTGATCACACTACAAACAATAACTCGATGTGACAGCTAAAATGATATCATTCTTATAATTTACAACTTGCATTATATCTTAAAGTGTGAGGGCTGCCGTTGCTGTAGCGTTGAAACCAAAAAATTGCCAGCGGCGCTCCATATTGGCCCCGATACCAGAGAGCTCTTGGCGGAACACTGTGGGGAACCGGCTCATAAGGAGCTCCACCTCGCCTGGACGCAGCGTGGGGTCCAACTTCTGCAGGTATGACCATACGTAATCTACACCAGCACCAAATGGGTGAACATGGAGGAAGGTGGATATCAAACCTAGAAAATACAGTTCCACAGATCTACCAGTGTCCACTTTACTCAACTTAATTGTATAAAATAACAACACAGGCAAGTCCCAAATTTTGTTTTCAACCAAAGTCAAATTAAATATACACAACATTCCAAAACCTAATCAAAATTCTATTTTTTTTTTTAGGCAAAGCAGTGTTTATTTGTCTAATTGAAAATAATTATTAAGAATACAAGATGTGTTGCGAACATATTTTACAGAATTCACTCTGATAAATCAAGATGTAATCTTAAACATTTAATTCAATAAATAAATATTTTTGAAATTAACTTTAAATTGTAATGTACAAATTAAACATTTAGGTGATATTAATGAATAAAATGGGAGAAAGATGGACAAAAACAAGCTACAAAAGGAAAATGTACAAAAAAGGAGAATAGAAACAAATTGTAGAAAGATAAAATAGGAGGTAAAACATTGTGGGTAGAAATTGGCTCCAAATGACTGTTTTAAACTGTCAATGTTTAGTCTAAAATAGCCTTCTGGTTCCATCTTTCCTTTGTTTTCAAATTGTAATGTACATAACAAGAATGACAAAAATTGAAAATAATAGTGCATTTTAGAATATTTTGTTGACTACGTTGCATAATTGTTGAAGATATTAATTTTTTCTTCAACAAAGTTGAAGCTAACAAATATTCTAATTAAAGTTGGAGTTTTTGAAGCTTTGCACATCTCTAAAAAGCATGAGAGTTTTGAAATTATTTGTGGATACAATTATTCAGATAAAGATTTTTGAACAAAATTAAACCAAACCGGATCGTAGAATATTAAAATATAAGATGAAGTTACATTTTTTAAAATGCAAAGCCTAGTATAAGTCAATTCAAAACACACTTCAGATGTTTCTTAGCTAATGTTATATTTTTTACTAGTTACTACCATATTTACCGGAAAATAAGCCGCACCATACTTTGTTTTTATACCTAAGACTTAATGACTGAGATTTTTTTAACCATGTTCTGTAACACATAGCATTCCAAATACACTAAATTCTTGTCACAATAGAAAAAACAGTGGTGACCGAAAGATTGCAATGAAAAGACTCTAAAAACAAAGTTCGAAAAGTAGTAGTATTAGTAGCAATGGAAGGTTTACTGTATTTTACATCAGCCGTTTTGGCTCAGTTAAATTTTTATTATTAGAGTGTCAGGGTCCATTAATTTTTAAACCTCGGGTGGGCATGCATGTGTATAAAGTACTCCAAATGTTTTTTTTTTACGTGTGGTAGTGTTGTCAGGTGTATGAGAAGTATGTTACTATTTATATTTATATAGTCCCTTTTCTGCTTGTATGGTTAGAATTGAATTAATTATTCTTCTGTTAAATTAAAGCTATTTGAAACACTTATTACTGAGGTGTAAATAGCCCATGAACTCGTTCAAGTAATGCAAGTTGTTTTTAGGGATTGACAGGAATTATATTTTAGAGTTATAGTTTATAGAATAGTTAGGTTGGACCTAGATAGCAACAAACTTAGGATAGTTAATCCACCTTATTTGTAAATCACACAAAAAGTATGTAAGTATGCTTAAATTCGTACCAATGAGCCGAGCTTCTCTGTCTGTGAGCATAGAAGTGGTGAAAATGGGGCACTCTGTTGTGTCCACCTTCTGTTCTTCCTCAGGTTCCCCCCCTCCAGTAGGATCCGCTCCCTCCTCTCCTGAAACTTCATCTTTGTCCCCCTTCTGATGCTGTAGACGAGCCTGAACCACATTGGCCGTCTTCAGTCGAGCTTGTAGCTCTCGTACCTTTACCTCATCCTCTGCTTGGCGACGCTTCGACTCCATTAATTGCTGACATGCAATAACACACACAATTGTTTGGATTGCCTGCTGTCGGCTTTAAACTCAAGTTTTTTGTTTTATAACTATTTTTATATAAGTGATTTTATTACATTACAGTAAATCCCCGATTATCCGCGGAATTGGGTGGCAAAAGTACCGCGGATAGTGAAAATTGTGGATAGCGAAAATCGCGAATAGTGAAAATCGCAGATAACCTATAAAAAAAAATTAGGTACAAACACAATAATATAAAACTTTTAAAATATATACAGTACCGCAGGAAAGCTTTGCCCTACGTCTAAATCACTAAAATAAAGAACAGTAATCAACAAATAATATCTACTGTACTGTAAACAAAAAGTGTTCAGTTACGCCTTTTTAAAAAAATCAGTCACTCGTTTTGGCTTCTTGCTTTGGAAACACCTTTTTTTTATTCTAGATTGTACTTTCCTTGACATGAGTTTTTCTGCCAGATGTCCGTTGTTTTGTTCCTCTAAATATTGAAGCAATCCGTCTACGTGTGTCATCCGCGCAGGCGCCTCGTCTTCTTCGTTCTCATTCACTCCCATTGCTTTGTTCATTATCTCTATGTCAGTCAGTCGTTCAAACCCCGGCATCACATTCCAGCCACTCTTCTCTTCGTCGACATTCTCACCTCCCAGAACGGATGTTACTATGTCAACAAGTGTAGCGGACGACATGACTTCATTCTCTTCTTCACAAGTTTTGGTTGACATTTGTTTCGATACTCGGAAAGAGTTTTCTCCACGATTTAACGAGGGTTGAGGGTTTGATGTAATTTCATGCAGACACAATATCGTAAATGCTATCTAAAATTGTATAATTCTTCCAAAATTCTTTGAGATTGCAGTCTTCTTCGATTTTTGACAATAACAACTTTGTTCTGTATGTTCTCTTCATGGTTGAAATGACTCCCTGGTCCATAGGTTGTATCAGTGCAGTAACATTTGGGGGCAAAAACTTTGCGAAGATTTGCCCGTCAGAAGATTTAAGCACACTTCTAGCTGGGTGTGAAGGTGCGTTGTCAATTAACAAAACAGCCTTCTTTGGCAAATTTTTTGAGTCAAGATATTTACGTACTTGAGGCACAAAATTTTTTCAAACCATTCTTGAAAATCTGCTGGTTCATCCAACTTTTTTTTTTTTTTGGTTGAAATAATAAACTGGTACATTTTCTGCTTTTGTCCCCTTAAAAGACCTCTGTTTCTTAGATTTACAGATTACAAGAAGCCTAAGTTTGTGACTACCTACAGCGTTGCTGCATGGCAAGATTGTAATTCTTTCCTTGCTACTTTTGTGACCTGCCGCTTTATGTTCACTTTCAAATGCTCAAGTACAAGTGGGAAGACACTTCCAAAAAATCCCTGATTCATCAGCGTTATAAATTTGTTCATATGACAGATCTTCAGACAACACAAACTCTTCAAAATCACGTTGAAAATCATCAGCTGCTTGTTGATCACCACTCAGCTTTCTCGTGTAGACCAATCTCTCTAACTCCATGACGTTTCTTAAAAGGATGTAACCAACCGGACAACGCATCAAAATTTCCTTCCAGCCTAACAAATAAAAAATGTTGCTTTACCTGCAATGATAAGGACCAGACACGGGGGTGCCATCACTTCGCACCTGAGCTAACCATTCCCTAATGCCGAGTAAAGTTCATTATAGGTGGATTTCTTCATTGTTTTTCATTTTTTCATCCCAGAAGCACTGTCCGACACTGATGCAAAGGCCAACAGTTTGTCTCTTTGCTTTAAAAGTCTCGCATTGTTGTTCTCCCGATCCCTAATCCAAACATCTGCTTCTTTGAAGCGCCATTTTCTATTTTAGAAATAATTTCAAGTTTTTGTGCAATAGTTAACATAACCTTCTTTCGTTTTTCAGCCATTATTAATTTCAGGAACTAACGAAACACTAAACTTGAGCACTGACAAAGAAACATAAAACAAGACTGATCACTAAGCACTCAACTAACAAGTGACACCACTGGAGGCCCGCTCGGGTCGTCAAGATCAGTGATCAGAGAATGTGAAAGCCATGACCAAAAAAAGGAGCAAGAGCCTTCCACTCAACCACAAATTCTGAAAAGGCCTATATGATTACGATGCATAATAAACCTGTAAGTAATTTTCGACCTTGGACTGTATTTTCCCTATTGTTGGCTTGGATTGAAATTGGTTTTTTTTTGTGGTTCGTAATTTAAAAAAAAATTGCGGCACTCACAGATAATCGGGGCTTTACTGTATATCAAATAAAATTCATTTATTAACTTTAGAATAAAAAATATATAACAGACATATTGCACTGGCATTTTATAAGAGAATACCCAATGTAGAAAGAATACCTCAATGCAGTTGGTTTGGATTAAAACATAGTTTTGATTAATTAGGCTCTGCACCATTTTGAGAAAAAATGCTAATAACAATGATATAATACCATAGTTTTATTTTAAATTAAACAAAGAAAATAAGTTATAAGCCAAGGCCATATACAAGGAAAGAACAGATTCACAGCCACTAGTTTAAACGTGTTGCGCTTCTTTTAGAGGCTTTACTCCTTCAACGTTGGGATCGCTAGGTGCGATCCCCAGGCACATTACAAAGAAAACTTGAAACACAATAGTCCTTTTCTTCTTTTTTTTTATCAAGGGACTGGCTGTTGGCTGCAATTATTTATTAAGGACCACTGAGAAGAATTGCAGATGTTTAGAAATACCAATTTATTTAAGAAGTGGTTTAATATTTTTTTATACTGTTTTCACCAAAATGAAAGTGAAAGTTCTGACCAGTTAAAAAGTTTAGATTTTGTTTCTAAAGGTGTTTTTTTGTTAAATGTGTGATATCTTATAGAGAACCGTACAAAACAATCCCACAAATTGTGATCCTATCAAAACATGACTATTTGATAGAGGAAGGCTAGATACCATACCGCGTGGCTACTAATGCAGGTCTATAATATCTATTTGATGCTATGTATTTAAAATCATTAATGTATACTGAAATAATTTAAAAACTGGTATTTTCCCGGTGTAAATTAAAATTCCCACACTCAAGTATTTAAAGTTAAAACAAAAATATAGAATAGTTTTAAATAGTTCTAAGGGTTTCTGTTATTTAAAATTATGTAGTAAACACTAAAGTTAAACTATTGTATTTTGTGAGAGTACATGGATGCAGGCCAGATAGTAATAGTAATATAAAGATATTGCAGACAAACAGGCCGGTCAGCTCTGTCTGTGAATCCTGCCTTATCATTCGATCTTGAAATTTTAATTAACCATATAGGGCCCATACATATAAATAAAATTACAGTTTATTGAAGCAATCTTTCTTTTATGAATTACTATGATGTAGCATTGTAGCTTATAAAATACGGCTCTAGGCTAGTCTAGTTCATTAAAGTATTGATGTCACCTTTCAGTGTGATACGATTGTAGGCTACATAAATATTATTTTGATACATGGGATATAAATTAAATAGGTATCTCAAAATGCTTTCCTATTTACTATTTAACATATTTTGTTATTAAATGAATGGTATTTTAAATAGGAACTAATGAGCATGAAAATACACATACAATTTTAACGTTATTTTATCATCACAAATTAAGATTCGATACTTATTTGTTTTACAGTTCAATCTTTTAAATATGTTGCTGGCTATCTTGCATACAAGATGGAACGGAAATTTCACTGTAAACTCTGCATGACTACATTAACAAAGTGTGATGCTAACATGGAGTCATGACACGATTATATGATTGTTCATAGAGCATATCTCAATATGATGACTTAGGGAATCTCAAATCCCCAACAGATATGTTCACACACATATCCTAGAAACATTTGTTGAGCAATTTCCTTATGTGCAACACAAATAAGGTATTGTACTGTAAATATAATGTTAGGAAAGGCATTAAGAAAATAAGGATAATATACTCTCATTGACTTAAGCAATGCAAAAAGCACAATCTATTTTGTACAAAGCCACCTCCTTAAAGTTAGAATCCAAGAAGTATAAAGCACAAATGAGGATTTATTATGTGTTATCTCTTATATTAATCTAAATATTGATTTAATAATATTAACACGAGTGTGGATATACGGGGATGAGACATTATTGTTTAAATGCCAAACTACAAGGTCAATTCTGCCTGTAGAGACAATAAATGATGTGGGGGAGGGGGGTTTGTGGTTTTGTTAGAAGAGCTTAATGGTTTCAAACATGGACACTTGAAATTTTGAGCAAAGGTTTCTTTTTGGCCTTTGACCTTTGATAGGACCGAATTTTGTGAAATTCAACCTGTAAGAGATGAAAGAGAGGGTCGAAAGTGTTCAAAATTCACTGACTGTGCATATTTTGAACTACTGGACATAGAGACTTGAAATTTAAAATTAATGTTTCTTTATAGAAATGGGCGAGACATTTTTAGAGTTTTTCAAATTTCATCGCCTTAAGGAGTTTAAAGGGGGAAAAAAGTGTAGTAAATTCTATGTCCTCCAATCAAGATGAAATTTGATATATTGGGGTTTATCAGGTCACAGAATACTAATATGATATTACTTTATGTACGGCATCCCCACAATGGGTCCCGAGGTGTGTTCAAGACTACCAAAACTAATATAAATAACTACTTTTCAGGGTGGTAGTGAAATTTTGCAGACAACCAATAGGACTACTCCAAATAATTATAAAAGTATGAACATTTTTATTTAATAAGACCCGCCTCGGTGGCGTAGTTGGCTAACGCGTCAGTCGTGTTGAGCCAGACCGCCGAGGACGGGGAGATCGAGGTTCGAATCTCGGTCGGGTGAACTGGGAGGGGTTTTTCCTAAATGGTTTTCCACTCTCCCTCCACGCAAATGCGGGTTCACTTCCTCTAAATTCAACCTTCCCAATTCCTAATCAATTAGTGTAATTAGTACTTAAGCGTATAACCCGAACGGGTAGTAAGACGCGGTGCTAAATTAAAAAAAAAAAAAAATATTTAATAAGTGGGACCCTGGGAAATAGGGGAGAGGATATAAACAGAATAAAAACCTTTTATGTGTGATAGAAAATTTAAATTTGACAGTCATTTAGTAGGACAACTCCAAATAACCAAATAAGTCTTAAAAATGGAAATTGCTAAATAATAATTCGAAAAATGCGCTTAAATATTTACAAAACTAATAGAAACAACTAGTTCCCAGTGTGGTAGAAAATTGAAATGTATAAGTAAATTAAAGGGACATGTCAAATTACCATAAGCCTGTACATTTTAAATTCTAAATTTCAAATGGAACCCCGGGAAATAGGGGAGAGGGGTAAGGTAGGGCTCTGCAAGTACTTGTATTTCGAGCCGAGCTCGTTGCTTAAGCTCGAGATTGAGATCAAAAGTTTTGTAAGCGCGTCATTTTCGAGCTTCCACTTGATGTACTTAATAATCAATTTTTAAAATGCAATAGTAAGCATAGTCTAATTAATTGAGATAATATCAGCATTTTCACTTATAAATCATTTAGTTACTTAATAAATTGTTAAAAATTAATTTCAGTTTTCACATTAATAACGTAATAGAGCTTTAACCCTTTTGCTGCGTATTTAATTTTTACTTCTTATCTTCAGAAATGCTAATTATAGGTCAAAAATTCACAATCTGAAAATGTGCTTGATGATCATGATTTTGATTAAATAATATGATTTTCAACTAGTAATGCATTTTAAATATGAAATTAGGCACCACGTTGTTTATAAATCGCACAATAATATATATTATATATTGATAAAATTGTATATGTTACATTTTACCCAAATGCAATGTTATTCTGCTATCAGAACCATTCTTTATATTACTTGAAACCCACAATAGTGTCAAACTAATCACTAAATGAGGAGTTGACAGGCCTACTATGGGCCAAATGTAATAAAAAGAACATTTTTGAAAATTAGGTTACATCAACACTACTTGAACAATTTTGTGCTACATTGGTGCTTTTCTCGGTGTAGTGTAGTCTCTAAGATCATATATCTGTGTTTAGGCATGATTTCAAAACAGGAAATAGATCAAGAACAAAAATAAAATAGCAATCCATTAATCCCTCAACAAAGTTTTCCGCCACATAAATATTGCACGTGTGCTACAAGTAATTAAATGCGGAAGTAAACAAGCGCTACTACTGTTATGATTTAGCAGCCGGTAGCTACTACTGTTATGATTTAGCAGCCGGTAGCTACTACTGTTATGATTTAGCAGCCGGTAGCCACTACTGTTATGATTTAGCAGCCGGTAGCCACTACTGTTATGATTTAGCAGCCGGTAGCCACTACTGTTATGATTTAGCAGCCGGTAGCCACTACTGTTATGATTTAGCAGCCGGTAGCTACTACTGTTATGATTTAGCAGCCGGTAACTGACAGTTCTCGAAATTAAAAACCAGATGTCAGAGGCGCACGTGCATGCTAGTATGAAAAATTCAGCCTTCCAACACTCTTGTGGCTATTTCCTACTGTTGCAGCAAGGGTAGATAAAGTTTACATGTCGTGGGGTGAAGTCGATTTCCACAGTAAATGGATATATTGCTGAAATCAGATATATCTGATTAATGCAGCAAAAGGGTTAAAACCACTTTTGACCGGTAAATTTATTCAATATTATCGTCCATTATGAATTATCCTTGATTGAAGTTGTTTACTAGTATTGACTTGACAAAGCAATGAAAATAAAAATATCTAAATAGATTACTAAATAATCGAATGATTCTTTTTACTAATTTTACCTGGTCCCCTTCTAAAATAATAATTTATGTTAAATTAAAAATAAAATATCAAGATTATATTATTATTTGAATATTTCCAAACTTATGATATTTAAAACTCGTATTAATTAATACATTTAGCTACAAAACTAGCACTACTTTAGTTAAATTTATACTAAAAAATCATTTGCTATTTCATATTGTTTGCTAGAAATATTATTTTGGTCAATTATTTTTAATTTTAAAGTATCGGCATCAACTTTTATAGGCATTAAAAATTGAATTGAAGTAAATTTCTCAATAAAATAATGTCTAACGAGAGCCCGTACAACTGCGCATGGAGGAATGTAAATGGAATAGAAGACATGATCATGCACGATTACAATAAGGAATAATAAACGAAAAACGAAACACTTCAAATTTCTAATAATTGTTATGATTCTCACTTTTTTATAGGGTAAATTAAGTTACTAAAGCATATTTTGGGGAAATATTAGCTTATCATAACGGGAATTTCATTAACTTTTTAACAAGACAGTGTAGAAACATTACAATAATGTAAAGTGGTAATGAAGGAAGTCAACCTGAAAGGATAGTTAGGTTAGATCTAGATATAAGCAAACACACTTCTCTATTTCTTCTTACACTTTTACAATTAGGACAATGTGCAACTGCGGAAGCTTGAAGAAGTGGGAAGTGTAAGAGTTTAGTAAGACATGAAGAGAGAAGTATGTTTGTTTATATCTAGATCTAACCTAGGCTTCCTTCACTATCACTTACTTTACATCACTGTACAGTGTTTATACACTGTCTTGTTATACATTTACAAGCCATCATGCAATTATTCATTTTATTAACTTTTTATAATTGTTAGTGTAATTTTAATGTCCTCAAAGACATGAGTGTTGAAACCATTTTAATTATTTTTCTATTAGATTTTTATATGAGTGTTGTTCCTATTTTTAAATTGTGTTTTTATAAGTGTTATTTCTAATTTAAAAATCAATATTTACACTACTTATCCTTTTTTTTAAAGTATTTATTCTTATTAAAAATGAATGTCATTCACATTTTAAGAACATGTGTTTTAGTAAACTTTTTAATAGGGAGCTTTTAGAACTACTCGACTTGAGTTCGACTTGAATAAAGAAAACCAATCACGCAGACCCCTTGGATAAGGTGTTGTAAAAATAAAAACTACTTTTAGCTGTGATAGAATATTTAAATTTGGCAAGTAGTTGGAATAACCTTTCAAAATAACCAAATAAATCTAGATATTTGAAATTTCTAAGCGGGAGTTGAACAGTATCTAAGTGACCATGATCAACCTCTAACTTTGCTGCCAGTCCAGTCTTGATCAAGATACAGACAACAACAGTATCTTAGTGACAATGATCAACCTCTAGCCATGCTGCTATAGTCCAGTCTTGATCAAGATACAGACAACAACAGTATCTAAGTGACCATGATTAACCTCTAGCCATAGTCCTGTCTTGATCAAGATACAGACAACAACAGTATCTAAGTGACCATGATCAACCTCTAGCCATGCTGTCATAGTCCAGTCTTGATCAAGTTACAGACAACAACAGTATCTAAGTGACCATGATCAACTTCTAGCCATGCTGCCATAGTCCAGTCTTGATCAAGATACAGGCAACAACAGTATCTAAGTGACCATGATCAACCTCTAGCCATGCTGCTATAGTCCAGTCTTGATCAAGATACAGACAACAACAGTATCTAAGTGACCATGATCAACCTCTAGCCATGCTGCTATAGTCCAGTCTTGATCAAGATACAGACAACAACAGTATCTAAGTGACCATGATCAACCTCTAGCCATGCTGCCATAGTCCAGTCTTGATCAAGATACAGACAACAACAGTATCTAAGTGACCATGATCGACCTCTAGCTTTGCTGCTATAGTCCAGTCTTGATCAAGATACAGACAACAGTATCTAAGTGACCATGATCAACCTCTAACCATGCTGCCAGTCCAGTCTTGATCAAGATACAGGGTACAACAGTATCTAAGTGATCATGATTAACCTCTAGCCATAGTCCTGTCTTGATCAAGATACAGATAACAACAGTATCTAAGTGACCATGATCAACCTCTAGCCATGCTGCCATAGTCCAGTCTTGATCAAGATACAGACAACAACAGTATCTAAGTGACCATGATCAACCTCTAGCTTTGCTGCTATAGTCCTGTCTTGATCAAGATACAGATAACAGTATCTATGTGACCATGATCAACCTCTAACCATGCTGCCATAGTCCAGTCTTGATCAAGATACAGACAACAACAATATCTTAGTGACCATGATCAACCTCTAGCCATGCTGCCATAGTCCTGTCTTGATCAAGATACAGACAACAACAGTATCTAAGTGACCATGATCAACCTCTAGCCATGCTGCCATAGTCCAGTCTTGATCAAGATACAGACAACAACAGTATCTTAGTGACCATGATCAACCTCTAGCCATGCTGCCATAGTCCTGTCTTGATCAAGATACAGACAACAGTATCTTAGTGACCATGATCAACCTATAGCCATGCTGCTATAGTCCAGTCTTGATCAAGATACAGACAACAACAGTATCTAAGTGACCATGATCAACCTCTAACCATGCTGCCAGTCCAGTCTTGATCAAGATACAGGCAACAACAGTATCTAAGTGACCATGATTAACCTCTAGCCATAGTCCTGTCTTGATCAAGATACAGACAACAGTATCTTAGTGACCATGATCAACCTCTAGCCATGCTGTCATAGTCCAGTCTTGATCAAGATACAGACAACAACAGTATCTTAGTGACCATGATCAACCTCTAGCCATGCTGCTATAGTCCAGTCTTGATCAAGATACAGATAACAGTATCTAAGTGACCATGATCAACCTCTAGCCATGCTGTCATAGTCCAGTCTTGATCAACATACAGATAACAACAGTATCTAAGTGACCATGATCAACCTCTAGCCATGCTGCAGTAGTCCACTCTTGATCAAGATACAGATAACAGTATCTAAGTGACCATGATTAACCTATAGCCATGCTGCAATAGTTCAGTCTTGATCAAGATACAGTCAACAACAGTATCTAAGTGACCATGATCAACCTCTAGCCATGCTGCTATAGTCCTGTCTTGATCAAGATACAGACAACAACAGTATCTTAGTGACCATGATCAACCTCTAGCCATGCTGCTATAGTCCAGTCTTGATCAAGATACAGACAACAACAGTATCTAAGTGACCATGATCAACCTCTAGCCATGCTGCCATAGTCCAGTCTTGATCAAGATACAGACAACAACAGTATCTAAGTGACCATGATCAACCTCTAGCCATGCTGCCATAGTCCAGTCTTGATCAAGATACAGACAACAACAGTATCTTAGTGACCATGATCAACCTCTAGCCATGCTGTCATAGTCCAGTCTTGATCAATATACAGATAACAACAGTATCTAAGTGACCATGATCAACCTCTAGCCATGCTGCTATAGTCCAGTCTTGATCAAGATACAGATAACAGTATCTTAGTGACCATGATCAACCTCTAGCCATGCTGTCATAGTCCAGTCTTGATCAAGATACAGACAACAACAGTATCTAAGTGACCATGATCAACCTCTAGCCATGCTGCTATAGTCCAGTCTTGATCAAGATACAGATAACAGTATCTTAGTGACCATGATCAACCTCTAGCCATGCTGTCATAGTCCAGTCTTGATCAAGATACAGATAACAGTATCTAAGTGACCATGATCAACCTCTAGCCATGTTGCTATAGTCCTGTCTTGATCAAGATACAGATAACAGTATCTAAGTGACCATGATCAACCTCTAGCCATGCTGCAATAGTCCAGACTTGATCAAGATACAGACAACAACAGTATCTAAGTGACCATGACCTACCTCTAGCCATGCTGTCATAGTCCAGTCTTGATCAAGATACAGACAACAACAGTATCTAAGTGACCATGATCAACCTCTAGCCATGCTGTCATAGTCCAGTCTTGATCAAGATACAGACAACAACAGTATCTAAGTGACCATGATCAACCTCTAGCCATGCTGCTATAGTCCAGTCTTGATCAAGATACAGGCAACAACAGTATCTAAGTGACCATGATCAACCTCTAGCCATGCTGCAATAGTCCAGTCTTGATCAAGATACAGATAACAGTATCTTAGTGACCATGATCAACCTCTAGCCATGCTGCCAGTCCAGTCTTGATCAAGATACAGACAACAACAGTATCTAAGTGACCATGATCAACTTCTAGCCATGCTGCCATAGTCCAGTCTTGATCAAGATACAGACAACAACAGTATCTAAGTGACCATGATCAACCTCTAGCCATGCTGCTATAGTCCAGTCTTGATCAAGATACAGACAACAACAGTATCTAAGTGACCATGATCAACCTCTAGCCATGCTGCTATAGTCCAGTCTTGATCAAGATACAGGCAACAACAGTATCTAAGTGACCATGATCAACCTCTAGCTTTGCTGTCATAGTCCAGTCTTGATCAAGATACAGATAACAGTATCTAAGTGACCATGATCAACCTCTAGCCATGCTGCAGTAGTCCAGTCTTGATCAAGATACAGATAACAGTATCTAAGTGACCATGATCAACCTCTAGCCATGCTGTCATAGTCCAGTCTTGATCAAGATACAGATAACAGTATCTAAGTGACCATGATCAACCTCTAGCCATGCTGCAGTAGTCCAGTCTTGATCAAGATACAGATAACAGTATCTAAGTGACCATGATCAACCTCTAGCCATGCTGTCATAGTCCAGTCTTGATCAAGATACAGGCAACAACAGTATCTAAGTGACCATGATCAACCTCTAGCTTTGCTGTCATAGTCCAGTCTTGATCAAGATACAGATAACAGTATCTAAGTGACCATGATCAACCTGTAGCTTTGCTGTCATAGTCCAGTCTTGATCAAGATACAGATAACAGTATCTAAGTGACCATGATCAACCTCTAGCCATGCTGCAGTAGTCCAGTCTTGATCAAGATACAGATAACAGTATCTTAGTGACCATGATCAACCTCTAGCCATGCTGCCATAGTCCTGTCTTGATCAAGATACAGACAACAACAGTATCTAAGTGACCATGATCAACCTCTAGCCATGCTGCTATAGTCCAGTCTTGATCAAGATACAGATAACAGTATCTTAGTGACCATGATCAACCTCTAGCCATGCTGTCATAGTCCAGTCTTGATCAAGATACAGACAACAACAGTATCTAAGTGACCATGATCAACCTCTAGCCATGCTGCTATAGTCCAGTCTTGATCAAGATACAGATAACAGTATCTAAATGACCATGATCAACCTCTAGCCATGCTGCAATAGTCCAGTCTGTGTTTTACTCTCCTCTGCTGAAGAAGGGACTGATGTATCCCAAACATTATATAATTGTGTGTTTTGTTGTGTTTTAGTTGTGAACTGCGAGGCCTACAGTTTCCTGGTAGGTGTGTAGGCCTTGACCTTCTTTCCTCTTTTCAATGTTTAATTTAATACAACCGTTTAACCCGCCTCGGTGGCGTAGTTGGCTAACGCGCTAGTCGTGTTGAGCTCGACCGCCGAGGACGGGGAGATCGAGGTTCGAATCTCGGTCGGGTGAACTGGGGGTGGTTTTTCCTAGATGGTTTTCCACTCTCCCTCCACGCAAATGCGGGTTCACTTCCTTTAAATTCAACCCTCCCAATTCCTAATCCATTATAGTAATTAGTACTTAAGCGTATAACCCGAATGGTAGTAAGACGCGGTGCTAAATATTATATTATATTATATTATAATACAACCGTTTGGCGCCATTTTTCCTTTATTTACATAGTTTTATTTTATCAGAGTTAAAATGTGTAAATAAAAATGTGAATTAAATCTATAATTTTCAATTGTTGGCTTACCTGCTACTATTTGGAGTATTAATGAATTTAACATAATCTTTTATCTGCCTGACCCTTTGGGGCCAGTTATCTTTGTTACGAGTTTAGTAACTTAGATGAAACAACAACACTAATGTCCAGTGGAGGGACATACTGTGTGTGGCATTAGGCTCAAAAACTTATATCCAAGGTTGAAAGATGCAACACATTTTTGCAACCTATGCAAGATCATGTAGAGAAATAGGCCTTCTACCAAATGTAACAATAGATTGTTGCTCTCCATCAATTTAAGTGTTGCACTTAATGATTAGAAGCAAAAGGCACAATTTTGAGGAAATGATTGAAAGGTAGTTGCCAGTGTCTAAATGACTGAGCGTGGGATTCAACTGAGGTCACAAGTCTGATTGGATATAAATTGCCCAGCAAACCTCTCCTGACCTTGAAAATAATTGGGCGTATCTCCATATCCTTTTAGCGCAGTGAAAATATACAACAAAAAAGTGTCATAAAACTATAATTTGTAATTAATGTTTTTACCTGGAATTTCACAATACTTTAAATATAACACTATTATTAATTATTATTTATTAATTATTATTTATTATTTATTAATTATTATTATGATTATTATGATCATCATCATCATCATCATCATCATCATCATCATCATCATCATCATCATCATCATCATCATCATCATCATCATCATCATCATCATCATCATCATCATATCATCATCATCATCATCATCATCATCATCATCATCATCATCATCATCATCATCATCATCATCATCATCATCATCATCATCATCATTATTATTATTATTATTATTATTATTATTATTATTATTATTATTATTATTATTATTATTATTATTATTATTATTATTATTATTAGCACCGCGTCTTACTACCCGTTCGGGTTATATGCACTTACGCTAATGTGTAATGGTAGGGTGATTGTGAGATGAAATGGAGGACCTACAGTTTAACGTGGGCTCCAAACCACGGTGGAGGCCTGGTATTCCTCACATTCACAAGTTATGATTAATACACGTCTTGTCAGAGGTGAAGGAAGGGTTTGGCAATCATATAAATCTGTGCCGGAGCCGAGGATTGAACCCCGGACCCTCAGCACAGAAGTCCGACACCTTACCCCTAGACCACCAGGTCACCCATTTCATTGATAGTAATTAATATGTTAAATGTATTAAGTCTATCACTAGGTCTATTATTTTATACATCTATATTAAGTCGCTTTAAAAGATGGCTGGATCACTATCCAATATATCTGGTTGAAATAATACTGCTACAGCTGACGTCACACTCAGCTTGTTCAGAACATTACACACTAATCAGACAATTCTCAGAACAACCATGTGAACAAAATAATACAGCTCATTTTGTGTAAATACTCATTTTAAAGAGTAGTTTACTTGCAGACCTAACTTATGGCATACACATAATTATGTATATGGATAGTTACCTGCTGCATGCCTTGTAAAGTCTGCTGAAGCATCTTGAGCTGTTTGTCCTTCTGATCCAGGTCAGTCTTGAGGTCTGACCGCACCAAATCAACCTCATTCTTGTAAGCCTCCAGCTGACAACGCAAGCTGTCATTCTCCTCCTATACAGTAACAAACCCTGGAGTTTTTATTTTAGTTTAGAAGCTTGGATTTCATTCATTACTGCGCCTTGAAATAGACAAAACTTTTAAACAACTTTAGGGTATATCATCATCATCGCAGTCTGCCCTGTCTCGAATATAAGCCTCTCCATTTACTCCTGTCCTCCACGCCAGCCCAATTCCCTCCCCCTTGAGCCACCTGTTCCTGGGTCTTCACCGCCATTTGAGCATCCTCCCCTCCTCCATCCTCTTCACATGTCCATACTACCCCACTCTCGCCATCTCTATCCTAGCCTGTCTCCTGCTCTTATCTCTTTCCTTCATCATCCAGGTTTGATGCATGATGCAATATTAGAACATATTACATCACTCTTTGGAACTTCTGCGACACATCTCTACCCCAGACAAGACCTCTCAAGTTATGTGTGAAATATTATTTAATTTCTTTAAATTAATGAAGACATTTTGTGTGTGTGTGCATAATTATGTTATTTCATAGATTTAACAAACCTATACTACTGTATTTTCACTTTGGAAATCCTTTATTTAATAAAGAGCACGCACCAAGTTGAAAGTGAATTATTAAATCCATGTTAATGTTTGAATACTTACTCCAAGCACAGGAGAAATGGCACCAAACGGCTCTATTAAATAGTTTTATATAACATTCATGTTCCGTTACCAATGTCATTTTAACAAAGTGCTCATGGGATGGAACTTTGACTGTCTCACATCACATTAATACTGAATTTTCAAACTGCTTTTAGATGGTTAGGAGTTAGGACTTGGAGCAAATTACAGCTCAACACTCTTGAACATGGTTGAGCCTTCAAAACTTGATTAACTTAACCTTATTCTAAACGTGATCAAAAACCAATGACACCGCACCAGGAATGGACACAATTCTAAAAGGAAACACAATATTATCTGTAAAAATATTCTAAAACCAACATGAAGAGTTGATAGAAATGAAGTAAGCTTTGAGGTTCCAGTGGTTCATTATCAACAACCTCTATAATAATCAGAGTTATCAAGTCATGAGCACACCTTAATTAAATGGAAGGAAATTGTGTTTTTTATAGGTTGGCTGCTATGAACAACGTCAACTGTTTCAGACTGTCAGCCTTTCTTCTCCTCTCCCTTTCTGTTTCCCACCACACCACCAAGAGATATATTCTCTAAGAAGATCAACAATGATTCTTACAAATTAAACTGTTGATAAAGTTCTATTAATTTTTGGTGGAATGTTGAAAGTATCATTAGTATTTGTTCCAAACTAAAGCAAGTTAATAAGATGGCACTTTGTCAAAGGTAGATTGTGATTTTGACATGAGTGTTTTCAACTTTTTTCTGAATGTTAAATAATTTGGCATGAGCCAATGAGAGGCCTCAGTTACTTACCAAGAGCTACTGTTCAAGAAGATGATTTTTAATTACTTCAGTACATGCAACAATATAAACAAAACAAACATTATTTTGTATTTTGATTGGATCTTGTAGAGGATAGGTCTTGTGGAGGATAGGTCTGGTGAAGGTCAGGTCTTGCGAAGGATAGGTCTTGCGAGGTCAGGTCTTGCGGAGGTCAGGTCTTGCGGAGGTCAGGTCTTGCGGAGGTCAGGTCTGGCGGAGGTCAGGTCTTGCGGAGGTCAGGTCTGGCGGAGTCAGGTCTGGCGAAGGTCAGGTCTTGCGAAGGTCAGGTCTTGCGAAGGTCATGTCTTGCGAAGGTCAGGTCTTGCATAGGTCAGGTCTTGCGAAGGTCAGGTCTTGCATAGGTCAGGTCTTGCGAAGGTCAGGTCTTGCGAAGGTCAGGTCTTGCGAAGGTCAGGTCTTGCGAAGGTCAGGTCTTGCGAAGGTCAGGTCTTGCGAAGGTCAGGTCTTGCGAAGGTCAGGTCTTGCGAAGGTCAGGTCTTGCGAAGGTCAGGTCTTGCGAAGGTCAGGTCTTGAGAAGGTCAGGTCTTGCGAAGGTCAGGTCTTGCGAAGGTCAGGTCTTGCGAAGTCAGGTCTTGCGAAGTATAGGTCTTGCGAGTCAGGTCTTGCGGAGGTCAGGTCTTGCGGAGGTCAGGTCTTGCGGAGGTCAGGTCTTGCGGAGGTCAGGTCTTGCGGAGGTCAGGTCTTGCGAAGGTCATGTCTTGCGAAGGTCATGTCTTGCGAAGGTCATGTCTTGCGAAGGTTATGTCTTGCGAAGGTTATGTCTTGCGAAGGTTATGTCTTGCGAAGGATAGGTCTTGCGAAGGTCATGTCTTGCGGAGGTCAGGTCTTGCGGAGGATAGGTCTTGCGGAGGATAGGTCTTGCGGAGTATAGGTCTTGCGGAGGATAGGTCTTGCGAAGGTCTGGTCTTGCGAAGGTCAGGTCTTGCGAAGGTCATGTCTTGCGAAGGTCATGTCTTGCGAAGGATAGGTCTTGCGAAGGTCATGTCTTGCGAAGGTCATGTCTTGCGAAGGTTATGTCTTGCGAAGGTTATGTCTTGCGAAGGTTATGTCTTGCGAAGGATAGGTCTTGCGAAGGTCATGTCTTGCGATGGTCATGTCTTGCGAAGGTTTATGTCTTGCGAAGGTCAGGTCTTGCGAAGGTCAGGTCTGGCGAAGGTCAGGTCTGGTTAAGGTTAGGTCTTGTGAAGGTTAGGTCTGGTGAAGGTTAGGTCTGGTGAAGGTTAGGTCTGGGGAAGGTTAGGTCTGGTGAAGGTTAGATCTGGTGAAGGTTAGGTCTGGTGAAGGTTAGGTCTGGTGAAGGTTAGGTCTGGTGAAGGTTAGGTCTGGTGAAGGTTAGGTCTGGTGAAGGTTAGGTCTGGTGAAGGTTAGGTCTGGTGAAGGTTAGGTCTGGTGAAGGTTAGGTCTGGTGAAGGTTAGGTCTGGTAAAGGTTAGGTCTGGTGAAGGTTAGATCTGGTGAAGGTTAGGTCTGGTGAAGGTTAGGTCTGGTGAAGGTTAGATCTGGTGAAGGTTAGGTCTGGTGAAGGTTAGATCTGGTGAAGGTTAGGTCTGGTGAAGGTTAGATCTGGTGAAGGTTAGGTCTGGTGAAGGTTAGGTCTGGTGAAGGTTAGGTCTTGCGAAGGTCAGGTTTTGCGAAGGTCAGGTCTTGTGAAGGTTAGGTTTTGTGAGATTTCACTCTTTTCACGATTAGATCTAATTTTTTTTATAGTTGATATTTTGAAGATGTTTAATAAAATATAATTTAGGTTCACTTAGCATGCCTGTAAATCAACATAAAATAAGATGTGTCCGTCGATTAGGATTGAACATAGCACTTATCCTAAGGATGGGCATACATTAAAAACAAATGAGTCTGACTTATAAGTTTCAGTAGTATACCTTCAGAGATGCTTTTTCTTCTGAAGTATCATAACGAACTCTTTTCTTGTTCCCCATGTAATCTTCCTCATCAGAAACATCCATCTCTTCATCTGCTCGCTCGTTAAGAACCTCTTCTAGCTGGACTGTCTTGATTTCCTGCAATTAGTCACCAAATATTACAATTTGCGCACATTTTATGATTGGAAGTAAGAAAAGGTTTTTTTTTGTTGTTTCCTAAGCAATAAGGTCCATCAAATATTAACTAGTTTTATTTACATACCGGTATGGAAACTAACTGATTTCAAATATTACAATACATTCTTGCTGAGCTAAATACAAGCTAACTTGTGAGATGGTAATTACTATTCTCCGAGGATATATTGATGAAAGTTTGAGTGCTGAGAGGTTAAGGGGTGTGAGGTATAACAGCACGAAATGTATTTTGTGAGGGCATTTTGGTTATGAAGGTTCGTTGTGTGGTGAGTTTTGCACAATGGTAGATTGTTCACAAGGACAGCCCCAACGTGTGTGTGTGTGTGTTCTCAAGACCAAGAAATTAAAGTGTTAAGGAATATTGTCTTATGAATATTACAATGCAGGCATGTTCAGGTGAAAATACCTTCGAAAGGAAAGTGGAGTCAGAATGTAGCTTGAGATCTAGACTAGCATGCGGGTGCCACCCACCAAGTCTGTTGGCGAAGATAGTGTCAACTTTTGTGGAGAGAGAGAGAGGGTGTCATGTGGTCAGCACAATAAACCCTCTTATCAATGAAAAGAAACCTAGACTATGGCAGTGAAGATAATAACTATTCACCGTGATATTCAAAGCAAGTAAAATGTATAATCTTAGTTTTCCAGACAGATGTGGAAATACATCACTGGGAAAATGTGTCTGTCCCTTTTCATTAAATGTCAAATTTGTTCTAGAGTTATGTAATTATCAATAGCTATTAATAGTCTGAACAAGCAATAACAGACTTCATCAATTGTTATCAATAAAAACTACAATGTGCATTTTATCATGGAACATTGTGAATACAATAAGCTTTATGAATGAATGAATAAATAAACGTATTAATGATAAATCAAGTATCAGGGTGAAATAAGAAACATAAGATGACAGGCCATGGAACTTACACATCTCTGTCACTGCATGTCCGCCCAACTGCCTGAATTAGCACTTACCTGCTTCATCACTGCCACTTCAACATTTCTCCCAGAGGCACTTGAAAAAACACCCTTTACAAACAATGCACCAATCACAACACGAATATCTTACAGATCAATATAACCAATCCAACATTTTGATCCCATGTTAGTTTTATAAAGTGTATTGTGTATATTGAATTAAGTGATTTAGAGTGAAGTTTCAACAAGTCTAAAGGCATAGTTGCAGCCTCCTGCGACCATTTAATAAAGTGACATCCTGGTTGTAGCGACCAACAAGCAAGTGTGATTGCGCACATAATAATAATCATTTTAGAACCACTTGGATGATGACCACACTTTACTTTCTCTAAAGTCTTAGAGCCTACAAATGT
Organism: Timema podura; assembly: GCA_033556935.1. Classification (NCBI taxonomy): domain Eukaryota; kingdom Metazoa; phylum Arthropoda; class Insecta; order Phasmatodea; family Timematidae; genus Timema; species Timema podura. The sequence continues at coordinate 1,946,122 of JAVRXN010000012.1, forward strand.
TATTTAATTCACTATTGTGATAAACATGATGCTTGAATTTGGTTAATAATTAATTTTTATTTTGTTAACAATTTGCTGGCAATTTCTTAGCTTATTTGATAGAATCTATAACCTAAATCAAGTGGGTCAATTCTTCAATTTGTACAATATAGTGCCATTACTAGCTGGGGAAAACTTCTCTCTCATATTTTGGTGTAAGTCAATCAATATTTATTTATTTTATGTTTTTTTGTTTAGTTTTGATTGTGTTAATCCGAACCAGGTGTGGACCATGACTATAGTTGATCCATCAGTTTTTTGGTAGTGCCTGAAAGCTAGCACTAATGTCAACATTGTCTGAAAGTAGATGTTGTCAACATATTTAAAAATAATTATCATTGCTAAGTATTACTATCACTAAGAATATTATCAAACACTTTTAAGAGTCAAATAGCCAAAGCTATTATTTATGCTTTTTAGTGAGGATTACTCCATATAAATATCATATTCTGAAAATTGAAAAATGACACCTGTACACGGGAATCGAACCCGGGACCTTTGACTTAGTACGCCAATGCTCTAACCACTGAGCTATCCAGGAATCGTCTCGTGCCCAGGGTCATTCTTCACTCATATTTTAAGGCAGAGTCTATGATGGATGTGCGGAAATCGGCGGCTACAAATGTGTGATTTTATTAAGATCAAACATATGTAGCCGACAATTTCCGCACGTCTATCATAGACTCTGCCGTGCTTGTGGCTAGCGCATGGCATCATTGGTGGGAGGTGACTTAACTTCTTTTGTGACCCAGTATACACCCTGAATTAAAATAAAGTATCAAATTTAAATAAAGGATAAAAGTAAGGTGACAAATTTTTTTAATCTATACTAATTTCAAGAAACTTATAAATCAAAATTTGATATTAAGTATGCTAATATTTCTTTAAATATTCCTAATTTTGAATGTTAAGTTTATTAACCAAGTAAACTGTGCAAAAATATATCAATTTATTTCACTTTAGACAATGTTTGTGTTTATGTGTTAGAATAATCCAAAATACCTAGTCTAATGAAGTATTATTTTAAAATGTTTAACTCTTGCACATATAAAAGCCATTAAATAGCTTTAGCGAGTGATAATTAATAAAAAATTTGATTTTTCTTAGTTCAAATATGTATAAAGTAAATTATGTTTAATTTTCATGTTACAGCAAGATCAAAATAATGTCTTTAAGTTTTCATTACAATAGCAAGAACAATGGATTGTTATGAATTAAAGGAAACAATGTTTAAAACTTCTTGTTTCTGCTGAAATAAACTTGGTGTTAAAACTACTGCAACAAACTATAAAACAGCAGCAATATGTTTAGATAACAGCTAAAACAGGTTATTGAAGATTAATGCTGGGCGCACGCAGGACGACACAAAACGTTTCGAAACATGGTGAACCCAAACATCTTGAAACCATGACGAAACAAGATGGTGGCATTGATATTGACTGTTAGCTACATATCCTGGGATTGGTTGACCAACCAGGAGGAATCATCAAGTAAGAGATGCTGGGTTCACTCTATCAATGAAAGCTTATTTGGAAAAGTATATAGAGGAACTGAGAAAGTTCCCTCATCAACGTTCTAACATCACTCAAGTAAATTTGGAAAGTAACAATACCTAATAAAAAATTATCACAAATTAAATGTTGTAATCGGACTAGCGTCAGGTGGACACAATGAGCCAGTGAATAAACACAAACTTTGTTTGAATGTATCTCACCATGTATCGTCGTATGTCATCGCTTCTGTTCTGCAGTGTGTCAGTCAGTGTGTCGGGACTCATTTGAAAGCATGTAGTCAAAGTGGAACGACACACTTTGAAACACGACACAAAAATGTTTTGCTTCATGTTTCTAAAACGTTTTGTATCATCCTTGTTGCACCCAGCCTAAAGCAACCATGCCGAAACATCCAATGTTACAGAAAAAGTTTTGCGTTCAGTAAATGTTGGATTTAAGTTTCTATATAGAATAAAAAAATTAGTAAAATCATTTGGATTTTAAATGTTTTGTAAATTATAAAAGAGTAAAGTGTTTACATCATGGAGAGTGTAGTGTGTGAGTTCTTGAAGACACCCGATTACAACTCCAAATAGCAGACTCATCAGTAGTTTTACTCATCACATTACCAAATTGAGTACTATTTCATGCATACTTACATTATAATATGGAGAGCATTCATAAACTATCAGCATTACTTTTAGTTATATTTGGGAAGATAAAAAAGATAAGTAAACTAAATGGAACAATTAATACATAACTGAAAATAAAAAACAATTCCTATGCCAGGTAATAATCAAGTACAACAAATAAAACTTATTTAACAAAATACAGCAAAACCAATTTTTTCAGATGAGATGAAAAGAAAGAAATGAAACCACAAACTATCACTATGTGTAGCCGTTCTCTACATGGATACAAGGCACAAACTGATCTCACAAGTTAAATTAGTTTAGAAGTTGAATGCTGATAAAAAAAAAAAGGTCATCTCACAGATGATTAGTTGAGAAATTAGGTATTTAAATATTCTGGGACCAGGAATTACATCAAAGCAGTATTCAAGTCAAGATTATTCATTCCTTGTTCCAAACGTCACGTGAGGACTGTACCTGAGCAGGCCAGCACTGACCGACCCTATAAGAGAAGCCACACCCAGTGTGAGCTGTCTCCCAGGGTCAATCCCCCTACCACCGCAGTGCGAGCTTTACACTAGCGAATATCTGGCCCACTACATGATAAAGGTGGTCTAAATTTTGTTTTTTCGTCTGTGTGTCTATGTTTATGAATGTGTTAAGACCCTGTTTCCTGTATGACCTGTATTGGTTTCTCTGACAAAAATAATCATGTTTCCTGACTTTTTAAATTACTTTTACTCCAGTTGTGAAACTTTGAACGGTGATGCTGGATGAAAATGTTTCTTGAAGAAGGATTATTAAAAAGTATGTCTACCCCATGCCTAGGTTGTCACAATTCATTATCCTACAACCTCAATTATGTTTTTAAAACACTTTAAATTACTTCAAGATGGTCTTTGTTTAAAATAAATTTCTTACAATCTCTTGTTGGGGGATTATCCCATGAGCCACATTCCTCCTTGCACTATTCCCCTGAGCCACATTCCCTCCTTGCACTATTTCCCATGAGCCACATACCCTCCTTGCACTATTTCCATGAGCCACATTCCCTCCTTGCACTATTTCCATGAGCCACATACCCTCCTTGCACTATTTCCATGAGCCACATTCCCTCCTTGCACTATTTCCATGGCACATTCCCTCCTTGCACTATTTCCCATGAGCCACATACCCTCCTTGCACTATTTCCCATGAGCCACATTCCCTCCTTGCACTATTTCCCATGAGCCACATTCCCTCCTTGCACTATTTCCCATGAGCCACATACCCTCCTTGCACTATTTCCCATGAGCCACATTCCCTCCTTGCACTATTTCCCATGAGCCACATTCCCTCCTTGCACTATTTCCCCTGAGCCACATTCCCTCCTTGCACTATTTCCCTGAGCCACATTCCCTCCTTGCACTATTTCCCTGAGCCACATTCCCTCCTTGCACTATTTCCATGAGCCATATACCCTCCTTGCATATTCCCATGAGCCACATCCAATTGAGATGTGTGTTCAGACATGAGTAGAGAGTAGACAAGTTAAACAGTAGTACAGCAATACCTCCAATTTTTCACTTAAGAGATTCAGCAGATTTTATTTATAATCACAATTCCAAATTTTGTTAGTTGTTTAGCTCTTTTGTTGCTTTTCATCACCTCACTCAGCATCTTTTTCTTTCATCATTCAGTCTTTGAATAGAAATCATTCGCTGAGCAGTGTTTTTGAAATTATTTGCACAAAATCTCTAATACCACTTATTTTTGTGGTTAAAATAACCAAACTACTCATTCTATAATATTTTTGTGATTACAATAACCAAACTATTCCTTCTTTATTATTTTTGTGATTATGTTGTAAACCAGCATTTTTCAAACTATGTTCCACAGAACACTGGTGTTCTGCAAGGTGTGATTAGGTGTTCCATGGAAAAATCAAGAGATCACAAATAAAAAGATAATTATTCTTATTAAATTTAAACCTAACATATTTTACGTGTAGTTTAAGATACAGTAAATCTTGCTATATGTTGCCTATCACAACGTCGTTTGGTTAAAACGTTGTTAATAGTCTGTGACCCTTTTTTCCCATAATGTTGCCTGCGACTGGCTACAATGTTGTTTTTCAGCCAGGCATTCTTTCAAACAGCAGCCGCCATGGTGACACATGACAATGAACATTGAGTGCAGGCAAATCATGTAACACTACCAATAATGCGTATATGTAACAAAACTAACTCCACTCGATTAAACATATTTGTAGAATTATTTTTGAAACAAGTGTTTCTAAGTCAACATGGATTGATGGTTGAAAGAAGGAACTTTAAAGCGAAAAGTTAAGTTTATCTGGTAAATCAGCTGTGTCTGAAGTAAATGACAAAAGTACTGTGGCGTGGCAGCTCAAAGTGTCAGTGAGAAATGAAACAAAAAACAAGAAGGTGATAAAAGACAAAATCGAAAGTATTAAGAAGATTATTATGTGTTGAGAATAAAGCTCCCGATGCGCAGTGCGTTGTGTGTAACAAAATACTAGCCAACAGTTCTATAGCTCCCGGTAGTGCTTTGTGTGTAACAAAATACTAGCCAACAGTTCTATAGCTCCCGGTAGTGTGTTGTGTGTAACAAAATACTAGCCAACAGTTCTATAGCTCCTGGTAGTGCTTTGTGTGTAACAAAATACTAGCCAACAGTTCTATAGCTCCCGGTAGTGCTTTGTGTGTAACAAAATACTAGCCAACAGTTCTATAGCTCCCGGTAGTGCTTTGTGTGTAACAAAATACTAGCCAACAGTTCTATAGCTCCCGGTAGTGCTTTGTGTTAACAAAATACTAGCCAACAGTTCTATAGCTCCCGGTAGTGCTTTGTGTGTAACAAAATACTAGCCAACAGTTCTATAGCTCCCGGTAGTGCTTTGTGTGTAACAAAAATACTAGCCAACAGTTCTATAGCTCCCGGTAGTGCTTTGTGTGTAACAAAATACTAGCCAACAGTTCTATAGCTCCCGGTAGTGCTTTGTGTGTAACAAAATACTAGCCAACAGTTCTATAGCTCCTGGTAGTGCGTTGTGTGTAACAAAATACTAGCCAACAGTTCTATAGCTCCCGATAGTGCGTTGTGTGTAACAAAATACTAGCCAACAGTTCTATAGCTCCGGTAGTGCGTTGTGTGTAACAAAATACTAGCCAACAGTTCTATAGCTCCGGTAGTGCTTTGTGTGTAACAAAATACTAGCCAACAGTTCTATAGCTCCCGGTAGTGCTTTGTGTGTAACAAAATACTAGCCAACAGTTCTATAGCTCCCGGTAGTGCTTTGTGTGTAACAAAATACTAGCCAACAGTTCTATAGCTCCCGGTAGTGCTTTGTGTGTAACAAAATACTAGCCAACAGTTCTATAGCTCCCGGTAGTGCTTTGTGTGTAACAAAATACTAGCCAACAGTTCTATAGCTCCTGGTAGTGCGTTGTGTGTAACAAAATACTAGCCAACAGTTCTATAGCTCCCGATAGTGCGTTGTGTGTAACAAAATACTAGCCAACAGTTCTATAGCTCCGGTAGTGCGTTGTGTGTAACAAAATACTAGCCAACAGTTCTATAGCTCCCGGTAGTGCTTTGTGTGTAACAAAATACTAGCCAACAGTTCTATAGCTCCCGGTAGTGCTTTGTGTGTAACAAAATACTAGCCAACAGTTCTATAGCTCCCGGTAGTGCTTTGTGTGTAACAAAATACTAGCCAACAGTTCTATAGCTCCTGGTAGTGCGTTGTGTGTAACAAAATACTAGCCAACAGTTCTATAGCTCCCGGTAGTGTGTTGTGTGTAACAAAATACTAGCCAACAGTTCTATAGCTCCCGGTAGTGCGTAGTGTGTAACAAAATACTAGCCAACAGTTCTATAGCTCCTGGTAGTGCGTTGTGTGTAACAAAATACTAGCCAACAGTTCTATAGCTCCCAGTAGTTCGCAGGCATTTGGAAACCAGTCATCCTGAATACCAAAACAAAGATTTACATTTATTTTAAAAGAAAGCCCGACTCACTTGAAAATTGTCAACTTTCCAAGATTAAAATGGCTGAAACGGTCAATGAAAATGCATCAGAAGCATCTTATCGTCTAAGTTACTGTATAACGCTTGCGCACACTGTAGGAGAAACTCTTAACAAGGCCTGTGAGAAAGATATTGTAACATGCATATTGACTGAAGAGTCTGGTAGAGATATTGATACAGTACCAATGTCGAATAATAATGTTTCACGTTACATTCATGATCTTGCCGATCAAATTGAAACTAGTTCACCGGCTGAAAAATTGCCATGAATATTCTTTGCAGTTAAGATGAGTCTACTGACGTTTCAGGACTTGCTGTGTTACTGATATTCGTCCAATATAGTTATAATAATGTGATTGAAGAGGACTTGTTCCTATGTGAATCTTTGCCAAGCAACATTGGAGAAGAAATATTTAACTGCATCAACAGTTTTAATATAAAACATAATAAATTTGTTGGGGAAAATGTATAGATGTGTGTACAGATGGTGCACAGGAAATGGTAGAAAAAATGAAGGGCTGTAGCGTGAATCACTAACGTTGCACTACAAATCACTAAAAGCCATTGTGGTTTTACATAGGAAATCACTTGCAACTAAAAAAATACCAATATATCTTTAATTGTGCTTGATAATGCAATACAAATTATTAATTATGTCAAATATCAGCCACTTCAATCCGGGCTTTTTGAAATTATATGTGAGGAAACAAATAGTCAGCATAAGGCACTCCTGATACATATTGAAGTAAGGTGACTGTCCAGAGGTAAAGTTCTTGTGAGGCTTTTTGAACTTTGTATTGAGCTACTTGTATTCTTCACTTCAGATAATGCAGGACAAAAGTTTGACTTTTAGACAAATCCCTCTCGGCTAGTGAGACTTGCATACCCTGCAGATATTTTTGCAAAATTAAATACAATAAATCTGTCTCTGCAAGGAAAGAATGTGAGAATTTTAATGAAATTGATAAAATTTCATCTTTAAAAAAGAAACTTGAATTTTGGACATCTTCTGTAAAAGAGAAGAACTTTTAATGCTTTTAAACTGTAGATAAATTTCTGACTGAAATAAATTCTACAGTCGATGAAGAAGTTTCCAGCGCCATCTTACAATACTTATATGACCTGCAGTGTTCTTTATCAGAATATTTTCCTACTACTAATGATGATAATGCTTGGGTATAATATCCATTTATAATTACAGCCAAACCAGTGGGGTTTAATGTGATTGATTATGAAAGACTGATTGACTTGGTTTCTGACTCTGATTTGAAACAAAAGCTTAAAGGTCTCCCATTGATATTTTTTGGGAACATCTAATAGAAGAATACCCGAATGTGGCTAAGCGTGCGGTTCAAACACTCTTTCCTTTTGTTCAACTTATTGAGACTGGACTATCATGTTGCAACGAAGCAATATAGAAATGGACTGTCATGTTAACGAAAGTAAATAAAAATGAGCTGTCATGTTGCAACAAAGTAAATATAGAAATGGACTGTCATGTTGCAACGAAAGTAAATATAGAAATGGACTGTCATGTTGCAACGAAAGTAAATTAGAAATGGACTGTATGTTGCAACGAAAGTAAATATAGAAATGAGCTGCATGTTGCAACGAAAGTAAATATAGAAATGACTGTCATGTTGCAACAAAAGTAAATATAGAAATGACTGTCAGTTGCAACGAAAGTAAATAGAAATGGACTGTCATGTTGCAACGAAGTAAATATAGAAATGACTGTCATGTTGCAACGAAAGTAAATATAGAAATGGACTGTCATGTTGCAACGAAAGTAAATATAGAAATGGACTTGATGCTGCACCTGATATAAGGATTCAACTTTCCAGCATCATTCCGAATATAAAACAAATTTGTGATGAAAATAAGCAGAATCATCCATCCCCCTAAAAGTAAGTTTTATTTACGTTTTAAGGATTGATTTTTGGTTTGGTAAAATAAAATGTATTCGAGTATTATTACCGTAACTTTTTTTATTTGATGACTAAATGTAAGTAAATTCTAACAAAGATAAAAAAGGTTCTGTGAAAATTTACTGATATAAAAAGTGTTCTGTGAACCGAAAAGTTTGGGAAACACTGATGTAAGCAGTTTGTTTGCAAGATAAATAAAGTTCATGCTCAGACTTCTGCCAGTGCTATGGTCCACAAGCCGTGGGGAAAAATTGGCCCTCAAATAAAGGATCCCTGAAATTTTTTGAAAATTGGATGCCTCTACAAGCTATTTGGAGTGGTCCTCTCCTATAAAATCTTTGAAATTTGGATACCCTTAGAAGTTGTCCTTAACTGTAAATTTTCTGAAAATTATATTCATTAAGAAGCTAATTTGTAGGTCAATCCCTGGAAATGTTTTGAAAATTAAATGCCTTAGAACCTATTTGAAATGGTCTTCTCAGAAATTGTTTGAAAATTGGATGCCTCTATAGGCCCTTCCACTCTTAAATTGAATGTAACTATAACAATATAAATATATTTTTGAAATACATGTTAATTTTAATAAGGAAGCAATGTTATCTTAGATTTATAGAATTCAATATAATTAGATGTAAAACAAATTATGATGAGAAACAAACTAAGTAAGTTTAAAATTTACTTCATTAAGTCTAAAAGATTGAATATTAGTTAATCTTAATATATATAATTCTTCTGTACGTGTGTATGTCACTGAACTCCTCCTAAACGGCTGGACCGATTTTGATGAAATTTTTTGTGTGTGTTTGAGTGGGTTCGTGGATGGTTTAGATTCACAATTGGACCCGGTAGGTGGCGCTGCGATCGGGTTCTAGGAATTTTTTTATTTTTTGAAAATTTTTTTGGGGTTTTTTTTTTTTTAGATTTTTTGCATATCAGAACATGTAACCTCAAAATTTCACCACCCCCCCCCCCCCCCCATACCCTCTAATATTTATAATAATGAATATAATATTAATAATTGACCGTTAAAAAAATTATAAATTCATCAATAATTGGCCGTTAAAACCTTCTGAAAAGTTCATGAATAATTGAACTTCTGAGAATAATTCATAGTTATGTTTGTTTTTCGATACAGCTGATATTTGTGGAGTTGTGGGCGAAATGCCAAAAATGAAAAGATGCTCTATTTTGTATATTGTCTTAACAACACTGAATTTGTAATAATTGTGTTACTCACTAATTGGAGTTCATTGTGAATGTGTAATTGTGATGATCACATAGTATTTGTTTTATTATCGAAATCAATTATGCCACCCAAACGAAAAGCCAACGTTCGGGCAGGACAACGTCTGTCGGGTCCGCTAGTAGATAATAAATATGTGGTTTATGATATTGGAACTAGATTGTAAAATTTTAAATTAAGATTCAATCAGTGAAATTGAAGTTGCATGAATGGATAATTTATATTTGAAAATATATGAATAACAAGATTAAAGAACATACATAAATATACACATTAAAATGTGAGTCAAATGACAATAAGTTGGAATTAAAATATATCATACACATAAACATTTAACATATATTTAAACCATATAATGTTTAATTCTGATTGAGAAGAGATTGAAGTAAAAACAACATTGATGTAAACTTGTTGAAAAATTGAAATTATCTATAAATTGGTAGAATTATTAAAATGTGTCATCACACAGTTGATTGCAAGTGTATCAAAGTTACAATATATTAAAATGAGAAATGTAATACACAAAAACACTTGATTAAATTTTAAACCATATAGATATTTATTTATGATTGAGAAGAGATTGGAGTAAAATATATTTGATAAAAATTAGTTAGAACATTGAAATTATTGAAAAAGATGAATTGTTAAAATGTATTACAATACGTTAATTGCATTAAAATTATAATTTATTGAATTCTATGTTCTTATCTGAATAATTCCCTTGCTCCTTTCTTTATTTAGGCATCGTGGAGATAACCTTGTAATTATCTACATGTTTTGGCACTTCACCGGCGCCATCATCAGGACTAAATCAAAGAAATCAAGAATATGTTAAGGTTAAATTGATCCGGTGTTAGCCATTTAAGAGAAATATAATGAATATTTAGGAAATTGAATAAGTACTTAACCATCTAGAATGAATTAACATATTTACCTTGTGGCCTGCCTATTTGAGGTCCTCTAGTGAAAACCAGAATTAAACTAATTGAAAATGAGAACAGTTGTGTAAATGAGAACTAAGGTTATAAGAATCTAGAGCATATGGAAAGTCATAGATAATGAAAAAACAGAACGGAGTTGTATGACGCATAAAAGTGCAGATTGAAGTGAATAGATAGATATATGAAGGTATTAAAAGGAGTAGTGAGAAAAAAAGGAAAGTGGAAGGTTCAAATCTTCTCGACACTGGCCCGAACAGGTCATTAACTACTGGAAGGGGGGGCAGGAACAAGGGATTTTAATCTGGTATGTTGATTTCTTTGATTTAGTCCTGATGATGGCGCCGGTGAAGTGCCAAAACATGAAGATAATTACAAGGTTATCTCCACGATGCCTAAATAAAGAAAGGAGCAAGGGAATTATTCAGATAAGAACATAGAATTCAATAAATTATAATTTTAATGCAATTAACGTATTGTAATACATTTTAACAATTCATCTTTTTCAATAATTTCAATGTTCTAACTAATTTTTATCAAATATATTTTACTCCAATCTCTTCTCAATCATAAATAAATATCTATATGGTTTAAAATTTAATCAAGTGTTTTTGTGTATTACATTTCTCATTTTAATATATTGTAACTTTGATACACTTGCAATCAACTGTGTAATGACACATTTTAATAATTCTACCAATTTATAGATAATTTCAATTTTTCAACAAGTTTACATCAATGTTGTTTTTACTTCAATCTCTTCTCAATCAGAATTAAACATTATATGGTTTAAATATATGTTAAATGTTTATGTGTATGATATATTTTAATTCCAACTTATTGTCATTTGACTCACATTTTAATGTGTATATTTATGTATGTTCTTTAATCTTGTTATTCATATATTTTCAAATATAAATTATCCATTCATGCAACTTCAATTTCACTGATTGAATCTTAATTTAAAATTTTACAATCTAGTTCCAATATCATAAACCACATATTTATTATCTATTAACTAATATTCAATCTTTTAGACTTAATGAAGTAAATTTTAAACTTACTTAGTTTGTTTCTCATCATAATTTGTTTTACATCTAATTATATTGAATTCTATAAATCTAATATAAATATAACTAGAGGTTGATCATAGTTGCTTAGATACTGTTGTTGCCTGTTGCAACGAAAAGCAAATATAGAAATGGACTGTAATGTTACAACGATCTATCCTCATTTCAATGTTTAATCTTTTAAACCTCATGTAAAAGATATTCCTTTCATACTTTGTAGGCATTGTTCATGACTATTACTATTAGATTTCCCACACAAATGTAGCAAGACATCTGATGTGATACAGTTGAAATTTTATAAAACTGAGACACATTGTTAATTTCCATATTTTGTAAAAAATATTTCATTTAACATTCTTTTGGTGGTTGCTTTGACAAGATGCATCAGTGAATGTTATATAATATAGCAGTTTAATTTCATAAAAATAAAGATGTTCATTTTTAAGCTAAGAGTTGCAACTCTACTGGGTAGAAAAAGGATAGCACTTACAGGGAAACCAATGGGCTGGAAAGATATGATAAGTGTTCATAAGAGCCTGTACTATAATTAGAGTGGAACAGCCTATAAACATTATTTGAAACAGTACTTCTTTAGTAAAATTTTTGAAAATTTGATGCCTCTAGAAACTACCTAGACTGACTTTTTTTAATACCATTAGATATCCCTTATGAAAATTTATACAAAAAACTATTAAAAAAAACTATTGAAATTTTCAATGGGTAAATTTGGACAAATACTATTAGTCAAAACTTTAGAAATTTACTATTGAGAAAAACTTTAGAAATTTACTATTGAGAAAAACTTTAGAAAAATACTATTGAGAAAAACTTTAGAAAAATACTATTGAGAAAAACTTTAGAAAAATACTATTGAGAAAAACTTTAGAAAAATACTATTGAGAAAAACTTTAGAAAAATACTATTGAGAAAAACTTTAGAAATTTACTATTGAGAAAAACTTTAGAAATTTACTATTGAGAAAAACTTTAGAAATTTACTATTGAGAAAAACTATTAAAATTTACTATTGAGAAAAACTATTAAAATTTACTATTGAGAAAAACTATTAAAATTTACTATTGAGAAAAACTTTAGAAATTTACCTCTGGAAAAAACTATTAAAATTACTTTTGGGAAAAACGTTATAAATTTACCTCTGGAAAAACTATTAAAAATTACTTTTGGGAAAAAACTATTAAAATTTACTATAGAGAACAACTTTAGTAATTTATTATTGAAAAAACTATAGAAAAAAACGCCTCCAAACAAAAATAATTGAAAAAGTTGAATTTAGGATCGATTTAGATAACTATTCAAACTTATTAAATGATTATATATATATATATATATATATATATTATAAAGATCCTTATTAAATTATTGTACTGTTATGTAGATGTTAATCTTATATAAGCACAAAATTATGTACTCTCATAAACAATCAGCTTAAATAAGATTAGCAAGAGTCATGTGAAAATAAATAATAATCTTCCGCCAGTCCATCTAACCATTTGACAACATGCCTCCACTTTAAAATTGTGTGCCACCAAAAAATGCATTTAGCCAAGTGAACAATTTGTGACTGCACATCTACCTGCTGTTACCAAACAAGCAGAAACTTGTCCAGTTTTTGGGTCATCAGTTCAGACTTGGGGCTGAGTGATTTACACTTGTTCACTCAGCTGAAGGCATTTTTGATGGCACACAATTTCAAAGTGAAGTAAAGGATAATTTTAATAATCTTAGTGGGACAAGATGACATTGAATTGAACGTACACAAATTTATAATATAACTCACCAAAGAGTGATGCCATAGTATGTTTTATTCGAATGATATAATATGGACCTAAAGCCACATTCCAAGTTAATGGAATTATTTGGCATTTCTAATTAGTTGCAATTTTACCTGCCGCGATTTAAGGTGTTGTTCTCATCGTTGACTAGACTGCTGATGACTTGGAAGTCGAGGTTCGAATCTTGGTTGGATGTACCGAGAGTGGCTTTTCCTAAATTATTTATCATTCTGCCTCCACATAAATGTGGGTACACTTCCTCTGAATCCAACCTTCCTATTTCAGATCACTTTAGAGTAGTTAGTAAATAAGTGTATAAGCTAAATAGATGGTAAAACATGTTGCTAAGAAATATATTAAAAGGTTTGTTTAGTAAAAAAATTAATTATAAATAAAATGTATACCAATGTAAAAAAATTAGTTTATATGCCAGTGCAAATTGTTAACAAATGTCGATTCACCCTTTTAAGGTTTTAAGTTTTCTTTTGTATGTTTCCATCACTTTTTCCTGTAATTTCTTTCAAACATATATTCTATTAGTGTATTTTAGAATTATATCACAACTATTGATAATCAAAATCAATTAAATTAAAAAGATGACCCTGTGCCTCAATATTTTTTTAAATGGGTATGTGTAACTCAAACAGGTAATAAGAATAGGTGCTTAAAGAAGGGGACAAAAGTGCTACTCTCGCAGGCAGATTTCATGGACTTTCTTATATATATATATATATATATATATATATATATGAACAATTATATTATTTTAATTACCCTTTAACCTAAATAAAAAGAAACTAATTATTTAATTAAATGTATATTTGTTTGACAGATTTTCTGTTACAAAAATTGTACACAATTTAATTTAATTTTGGTTATTCATAAAATAGACACTACGCTATATTATATACATTTGTGTTTGACGATATGATTAAGCTTTGGAAAGTGTTTCAATTCAATATTAAAACCAACTATTTAATTAGGATAGCTATGACATCTATTTTACATAGGAACATTTAACTATGAGGTCAACACATTTTAAATAATATATATTTCAAAAACAATTTGTACAATCAAAGTGACCACAAAACTTATGTTCAAAGTAGGCGAGGTATGATTTCACCTATTATGATATCATGGATGACACTTAGAAGAAAAGGAATCTTGTAAACTTGTTTGAGGAATTAATAGACACTAAAGACCCTCCCTACAGTGTTGAATAATACTAAACTAGAATCTGTCATTGGTGCTAATTAAAACATGTGTTTTAATTATTTCCTTATAGGTCACGTCCTTTTCTAACGTTGATATAGGTTTTCTTAGCTACCATAGAATTGCACTAACCAAATATGTACAGTATATTAATGGTCTAATTTACTAGTTCCTCTAATATATGGATTTCAAAAAGTATTGATCAGGAAAGTTTTTTTGATTTAATTTTTTTTTAATTCCCATTTGTGCCTGTTCTTTGAAATTAAAATTAAGTTAAAGCTCTTTCTAATCAGTATCTTGAGAGAAGTATCAAAAATATAGGTGTCGAGTTAGATAGGAGGCCAGACTCCATTTAAGATTTTCTTTTCGATTCATTATTTAATTTAATTCGAGCAATCTTTTCTAGCTTAGTCTTCTTGCTCTCAAGATTCTCCGGGAAGATGGAATGTATGTAGTCTGAAACAAATATTTAATAACAATAAATTCTAAAAAAGACACTGATGTTATAAATTCAATAAAAATATTAAATACTAACAGAATTACAAAGTCAAATACAAATTAGTCTCTGCAATATACTTAACGAATATTGCCTCAACCTTTAATGGACCAAGCTGTAGCTTTAGAGTGCTATTTGGCTTGGCATTAGATTTTCGACCAGTCAGCGAAGAAGCCAGCACTTCATTTGAAAAAACACCGGTGAGCAAATCATTTAAGAGTTTGGAGGGCCTTTTGTGATCACATTTCCTAATTGCTACGTAAGACAATATGTTTAAAATGTTGGCCTTTACTTCACCAACCTACAATAGACAATTAAAAAAGTTAAATAAATTACCAAGAAATGTATATAGTAACATTTGTCAACATTTTGAATACTAAGAACAGCTGGATTAGCAAACTAGATTCCAAGAGACCCATCTGGGGTTGTGCCTGAACCAATATTTAAGCTACTTTGTATGCACAGGTTTGTTCTGGTATAGACCCAGATGGTAGGCTATTTTGGTTTTCATTTTATATCTTGGGTTATTTTTGAGTTTTGTATTGACAAAGTGCTATGTTTATAAAGTGCAACATTAAAAAATTGGACCAATGAGAAACAAACACAAGGTATACAATATCTATCTATTATGTATATATATACTGTATTTTAACAACTAATATTAAGCCAAAGTACTATTAGGACGCTAGACGGAGAATGGAAGAAATCCAAGATCCGGAGCATTAGCAAACAACAACAAAATATTAAGCCAGGGGTGCAAAATATGTTCATGGACCCAATATTTCCCCAGAACTTAAAATGTTTATACAAAATTTCCCTGAAAACCATAGCACACAAAATAAAACATTGAATATTTTATGGAGGCCCAGAGGGATTAAGTGTTGTTGGCAACTGTTTTTAACTCAATGAAACTAGCGTTTTCAGAACCAGAATGTACTAAAATCGTCTACACAATGGTTGGATTTCTCCCTGCACCAAATTTCCCCAAGACTGATTTAATTTCCCCCAAACCTTGGTTGACGTGTTCGGACATATTCTGCACCCTTGTATTTAGCCGAGTGGGAGGTTACAAGGCATAGGAAAAATTGTAAAGCTGACTCAATATTATAAAATCTACCTTATAGCCTACTGAAAAAAAAGGGTTTAAAAAACAAACTAAGTCAGGCATTGTAGTTAAAAATAGCTTTATATTGACATGTCGTTGGAGGACATTAGAGGAAGTGCACCTGCATTTGCGTGGAGTGAGAGTGGAAAAACATTTAAGAAAATCACCCTCAGTGCACCCGATCGGGTTCGAACCACGATCTCCCCCGTCCTCAGCGGGCCAGTCTAACACGAGAGTAAAGTATTATACCACTTGGCCACCAGTGGTGGAGCCTGGTATAGTTGCGCTCCCCCACTGCTTAAAGCATTGTGCACCCTGAGAACTAGCACCCCCAAGATCCACTTCAACCCCCTCCCAAAGTGTGCTGCGGGTACGTAGCTCCACCCCTGTTGGTCACTGAAGTGAGCGCAAAAATTATAGATTATTTATTTATTCCAAATTAGGGGTATTTTACTTGAAAATGAAGACTTTTTGCACAGCATTTAGAGACTTTTCACATGACTGAGTTGGCAACACAGCTGTGAGTAGTATCAAATTATCAAGACTGCATCAAGTCTTAAACTCAAGGGTCCGACTAGGGAGCCTTGGACTATTCGAATACAGCCATAGTCTTAGACTATCTTTTTTGTCACCTCATTGCTCTATGGTAGCTCATAAGACTATAGCCTAGGTCTAAATTATAATTCAGTAAAAATTTAGAATTTATTTTAATGCAATTTAGCTATTTCAAAGTGTCTTATTTGCGATTAAACAAGTGCACCATATGAAACTTGATTTAAGTAACTTAGGCCTAATATTATGTTTAGGTTAGGTTTATGCCTATGAAGGGTGTTATGGCCGATATTAAGTATGCAAAACTTTGTGTCTTAACATTTGAACACAGGGTGGCTATAAAACATATTTTATAAGATTCCCTTACTTTTCCAGGTTTTCCAGGCAACATTTTCCAATTTTCCTTGACTACTTTTTGCCAGTTTTAATGGTGGACAATGACTTTTGTTTTATTTATTATTGGTCAGATATTAAAAAAAAGTTTGTATCTACTAAACATAAACAGTTTTATCGGTTATTTTAGAAATTAAAATGTTATTTTATTTAGGTACTATTAACTTTTATTTTAGTGTTTGGATGCAAAATTAATGGGCTATTTCAGACATATTTTTTAATTCCTGACTTTTCCTTATTTTTAGTTAAGTTCCATGACATTTCCCCTTTTTCCCTAACTTTTCCCTGTCTGTAGCCACCATGTAAGAACAGCATTACATGATGTTTTTAATTCACAATTTTTTTATTTTAGCACAAAGTTAATTAGGCCTATAGGTTATATGTTTGGGTACTATTTAGGCCTGCCTAAGTAGGCCTAATTACGCTAATAGGTTAGCCTAAGAACTTGAAAGTTCAAGTTTAGAGTAAGTTAGCCAGCATTTGTGTGGAGGGATAGTTGAAAACCATCCCTAGTTCACCTGAACCTCGGTCTCCCTGTCTTTTGAGGCCTAGTCTAACATAAAACTGACAAGTTTGGACCACTCGACCACTAAGGTAAGTTGCTATAATTAAATAATACTGTTTATAATTTTAAATTAACTTTCCCAACCAAATTAACCTAGCCTTACATTTGTAAAATAATCAAAATGTCAATTAGGCTAGGAGTTTAATTTTGTTAAAATATAGGGCATTATCACCAATCTGTTTTAGTTGACAGTACCCCCAACCCTCCCTGCTAAAAATAGGTTAGGCTTATTAGCTTTATTTTTCATAAAAATATTAAACTTTGGTGTTCAATGCTTAATTAATTAGACCTAAATGTCTTATCAAATCCAGCTTACCTATTTCTTTCTCTCTCTTTAAGAGGCCTATTTATTTTTCCTCTAATAATAGTCAATCAATGTATTTTATAACACTAGGCCTAAGTTCTTATTTTTTTAAATTCATTAATTGTATAGGCTACTGCCTGTGGTTATAAGCATAATCAATAGGGCCTACAGTACTTACTTCCAACCGCTATGATCTTTGCAGGAACTGATTTGTAGTCCACACTTTTCATCTTGAGCATTTGTTGAGGAGATTTAATGGAGCACATGGGCCAGCTAACTTTAAATATTTCATTCGATGGTTTGAAAATAGTCGTAGCTTGTTTGTTTCTAATAAACTTCAAATATCCAACCGAAAAACAATTAGCCTCATTAGGAAATTCAAAAATACAACATTTTTCGTAATTAAATTCCATATAAAACAAAATGAAAGAGAAAATAATAGAACCGGCAAGACGTTTTTAAACCACCCACAGAATAGTAAATGGTGGCCGGAAATCTCAACAACGTGATACAAATTAGTACTAAAATATATATTTCTGTCCATTTTATGTTTTTATTGATATTATTTAAATATTTATGATTTTAAAACCATCTAAATAATATCTTAGTAATACTATCACAAGTGGTTAGTATTGTTTTTATTATTTGTAGTAACTTATCCGATTTTTGGTTTAGTACGTGAAATAGGTTCTGACTTACATTTCACCTTCGACTGCAGTCTGCACTTTGAACCCTTTATTTTGATTGTTTTGTTATTT
Source organism: Timema podura (assembly GCA_033556935.1). Classification (NCBI taxonomy): domain Eukaryota; kingdom Metazoa; phylum Arthropoda; class Insecta; order Phasmatodea; family Timematidae; genus Timema; species Timema podura. Next base: position 1,964,673 of record JAVRXN010000012.1, read on the forward strand.
ATGTAAAGTAGGTACCGGTAACCTAAAATTCGAGAGTATTTTTTTCTACAAATTCTACAAGAATCAAATCTTTTGCCAACTATTTTCACTATTGTGTTTCATTTTAAATATTTACATACAATATTTTTGCTGTTGAATTCTCAATAGTATGCACTAAAGACAAAATTACAAAAATAGTAGCTATTCCACACCTACCTAAACTTATCTCATTAGTTAGTACAGAAATCATAAATATTACTATTTAAAACTTTATTTGAAATTAACAAATTATCTTACTGTAGATTTTATTTTTTCTATTATTACCTCAAATACTATATTTATCTCAGTAAATAGAATATTAACAATATTGTTTACCTCTAAGCAAATTATTAGTTTTTATTTCTACCATTGACAATTTAATAGTTATTATAAACTATTATTAAATTTTAATAGTCCTTCTAAAACAATAAAAATTAAATAGTAATTCTTAAATACTATTAAAACATAACAGTTAATCGAAAATACTATTAAAACTTGATAGTTACTTCAAAAATACTTCAAAATTCAGTAGTAATATAGTAAAATACTATTAAAAACTAATAGTAATAATAAAATACTATTAAAATCTAAGAGTAATCATAATATAATATTAAAACCAATAGTTTTTATAAAATACTATTAAAACCTAATAGTAATTATAAAATACTATTAAAGCTCTATAGTTATTCTAAAGTACTGATGAAATTCAATAGTAACTTTAAAATACTATTAAAATTCAAAAGTATTTATAAATACTATTAAAATCCAACAGTAATCCTAAAATACTATTAAAATCCAATAGTGATTCTAAAATACTATTAAAGTTCAATAGTAACTTTAAAATACTATTAAAATTCAAAAGTATTTATAAATACTATTAAAATCCAACAGTAATCCTAAAATACTATTAAAATCCAATAGTGATTCAAAAATACTATTAAAGTTCAATAGTAATTATAAAATATTATTAAAACTCTATAGTAATTTTAAAAAAACTATTAAAATCCAATAGTTATTTTAAAATACTATTAAAATCCTATAGTAATTCTAAAATACTATTAAAATCCTATAGTAATTCTAAAATACTATCAAAATTCAATAGTATTCCAAAAATACTATTGGTTTTCAATAGTAAATTTTCATAAGGGATAGTTTGAATTTTTTGTTTTATGGTACATTTTTCAAAATTGATTGTCTCTAGAAGCCATTTCAAGTTGAGGAATGGTTATCTTTCAGCTTCATATCCGAGAATACCAGAGGGGAGTGAAATTAATCTAGAGTGGGCAAACTTATACTACCAGGAAGGGTGAGAATATTTTCAGAGAGAGAGGGGCAATGACCCCGGTTCCACCCCGCAATGGCTACATCTCACTATAAGAGGATTATGGTAGAAAGAAACTTGTAGAAACCCTAATATTTTATGGTCAATATTGATATTAATCTACTATGTTATTAGTGGTAATTTATAGGTGTCTAAAAGTGACAGCTTCAGATAACATGACTTGATGTATGAATATATTAATATTGTCTTAGTATATGTAACTCCTAAATGAATGACAATATGTTTGCATGATAGCCACCATTTGATTAACTACAAAATATATTTTGACAAATGTGTCTAGTAGAGGGAATTTTCTGGAAATTTAATAGCATGTTGAGTTTAGAAAAATTTGTGTAACTTAAAGATTGTTCACAACTTTAAGTAAAGGCTCTTAATATTTTTAAATTCTCGACAGACAGCAAAAGTGAGAACATTTCTAGGTTTTTTTCCCCCTGATACTCAAAATTCAAGCATCTGTTCCGGTTTTCTTGGTTTCCCCGATGAGTGGCCACCTTATCATTATTGTTGGGGTTTTAAGGCTTCTCAACAAAATAGTTATTAGCATCTAATATATTAGTATTTAATAATGTGTATCAATGTCAACCAAACTTGGTGATGCATAAATTACTAAGAAAGTCTCTAGTTTAAATGTAGTTTGATTCGTGGAATACTTTATGTCCTGGAAGTTAATATTTCAATAGTTAGGGAATAATGGCTAAGCTATGGAAAATATCCGTTTAGACGGTTGTAAATATTCAGCCTTATAAATTGAGTGTTGGATGGGGATACTATTACAAAGTTAGGATCTGCCATGAGAACATCAACCAGGTGTGTGTTCATATTTTTAATAACTCAAATGGAATGTTATTGAGCTAAAGTTCCTAGTTATTAGGTTGTTTTGGGCAGTTAAGAGTTTGTTTTAAGATTGAGCAAACATCAACAACAAATATATTCAAATAATGAGGGCATATGCTGCAGATAAATCATGTTAAACCAGAATCTCATTTGTTCCATTAACTAAAGCTATGTTTGAATAAACTGAATAAAAATAAAATTTACTTTGTCATGATTAAATCATTCCAAAAAGCGGAGGGAGGACAAATTTGTCCAAAGCAAGCAGGACATAGTGTAGTTTAGGAATGCTACTCCGTCAGGTCTACATACCGAAGTTTGCTTCTTCCACATCTCGATATTCTTTCTTTGGGCTTTGGTGAAATGGTCCCAAACCTTCTTGTGGCTTGCTGCTGAGAATACTCGCTCGATCTGACCGACTGAGAGGCAGGGCGGAGAACACAAGCAGAGTTAGAACATAACAGGAGGCCACCACTATCACAACTTATTGCACCACTCATGACAAGCCACCACGTCACTCCTCTTTGGGACTATTTAAACAAAGAGCACCGAGTTTGTATGCCTCATTAGTCTGTGTAGCCTACAAATGTATAAGAAAGAATTTGAAAAAATGTAATGTATATTAGTGCAATTAATGGGGAGTCTACAGCCTCCTAGATTGGAGAATGTTTTATGTAGAGTGAAAGAATATTGCAGCTCAGTAAAGAAAATTGTTGTCTCAACAATGAGTTATCAATAAAGTGTGTTTCGTTGCTATCGGGAATTTCAACAGAAGAAAACTCGATAGTGAGGAAATAGGGATCACAATGTTGATCCAGGTTATAACTATTCATAGTAACAACAAACAAAATAACTTTAGTTTCATTTGTTGCTAAATATTGGATTATATTCTCAAAAGTACAATTAGTTTCAAGCAAATGATTAGTAATTTTTTTTATAATATTGTTTGATTATTTTCTTCTGTAAAAAAATAACACCTAAGTTCTACTAAAAAGAAAAAACAACCAAAATATACAAACACGTGACTTTTCCAGGTGACTTGACTAGCCTCGAAAACAATAACGATTGACAATGTTTGTAAAAGTTTACTAAATCTTTTGTCTTACTAGTATTTTTGAATGAACGTGTATGACTTTCATGAATGGTCCAAATGTAAGTAACCTCTGTTAAGGCAAGGAACTGAAGAATTCTTGCAGATCATCTCATCTTCGTAGGAAGGTTCCCCTTAGTGACGACTTGACTAGGAAGGTAAAACTTATTCTACTCACCACAGTTAACGATGAATATATAAATACTTTAATGAGATGCAACAATTCGTATAAAGCATCAAAGTATACTTGATGTAGCTTTTGATTTCACGTTACCCTATCAACTAAAGTGGTATTTTTTACAAAGGTAAACACATATCTACTACGCCTTAGTAATAAAACTGTGCATTTTTAAGGCACTTAGCCACTTCTAACTTTTCTTAGTGTCAGATAGCAAATAAAACCACATTGTTGCATCTTATTGAAAGTAGAAGAAAATAACTAACCAGCAGAGTTCAAGTAAATATTTCTTGAAACAGATCTAAGTTAGTACATTACATAGTCAATTCCCTTCAATGACTTTTTTTTTTCACTTACCTTAAACATGGACATTGTTTATATTTGGATAAAATATTGCGGTCTTCATGTTGAATCTTGGACCCACCATTTCTGCTTCAACTACACAGCAGTCTCCAATAAAAAATTAGCAGCAAGAAGAGATTTGACTATATACTTGTAAAAAGGCCATTTAAAATAACTAGATATTTATCACTGTAGTAAATCACTTATAATCCACAAATGGATACTTCAACAAACTTGAATTGAATAGTTTGTATGTGCCATAATTTTAAGAGATGCACAATTTTGAACAGCTCCTAAAGGAAATCCTCTTTTCAAGCAATTAATTTTATTGAGATTCAAATTGCAATTGTGTATTTAGATTATATAATTTTGTATTATTAAGTCTTTTAGTTTAGTATAACGGTATGTTGTATTTTTATTTTAGCCTCCAAACTACCTTACACTTTAATTTACCACAATTTGTTTATTAGGGCTGTGTGTTCTGATTTTTGGATTCAAAGTGAAGACAAATCAAATTATGATAAAAAAATTATTATATTGTGTAAATCTAGCACTAAACATTATATATATTTGAATTTTCATAACATTAATTATTGTATTTAATGTCATTAAATAAATATGATAAAATGAAGGACATATAAAAATAAAAAGCCACACGTACATAATAAACAAACACTTATGTATGGTATTTTGATGCCTCATAGAATCCTCCTCGAGTGGTAGTAAGTTTAACAGTGATGCCAAATTAGTTGTTGAAAGATGAAAACTTCTCTGTTTTCTGGTGCTTTTGATGGCAGGTAGTGCAAGTGTTGCAACAGGGTTTAAACAACCAATATTTATTTTGGGTGTTGTCAAGTGCTGAGATTGTTTTTGCTGAATTATTTATGTTGGTGTCGTGGCGTTTTCTTGGCGTTTTAGTGGTTAGGTCAATGTATTGTGCAGAACTTCAGTGACATTCTAGTATTAGATTCACATTTGTGGCTGCTGGCTAATGTACTTATCAGGATTCACAAGGTTGTGATTTTATTAAAGTAAAGTAATTTTCAGCTCTGAGTTTAGGTTGACCATAGGATGAAGGCTGCTTATAAACAATGGATGTTTTCAACTGGTATTTAACTCCAGGTAAAATGGCTACATTGTTGATGAGCCATCATATTGACCAATCTTTCTCTCTCTTCTGTCAAAAGACTGTATTACTAGAGATGGGTCAGATCCACTATTTTACAAATATTAATCTCGAATCTGAATCTCCAATTTACCATCAAATCCTGAATCTAAAATGTGAATCCAGATCTTGGAAAAAATTATGAACATAGGAGGATATAGAAATATGATAGAATAATAATAGAAAATAAAAATAGTAGCTAAATGTTAATATTCTTTCATATAATTGATTCATCAAGTTAAGTGTTAAATTACTGGTCTGGGGACTGGTTAAGTTCATCCTATAATTATAATTGGTTCTGAGCCACCAATAAGCAGTATTAGAGCTATAAAACAAATTTCACTTGAAAAAACCCAACTCTTTAAGGATGTGATTTTCGAATATCCACAATACTTATATTCGAGGTCCCACCCCTCACAGTGTGTCCCTTAAGCTCAGCCCTACAACTCTCAAGGTTATGAAACAAAATATCCAAGTCAGAATAACAAGTACAGCTACATTTCGATGATTATATCACTAGGAAGTGAGCATCACTAGAAACCTGAGGCTCTGACATTCTAACCTCACCGGCTGACAAAACAACCAATAGAGTAGTAGTGAACAAACAAGATTACATCCAAGAGGCTCTCAGACTCGGCCACTACCTAAAAATAGAATACCATTCTCCAGACAAAGTCCAGCTTTTTCCACTAAAAAAAACCCTGCCTCCAAAAATGTATAAAGAAACATTACCACCAGCAGAAAGAGCTTTTGTCACTGTCCGTTTCCTTCCCACGGTGCACCAATATCCCCAACGATCATAATATTCCCAACATTTCATTTATCCAGAAAGATGACAGTTTTAAACAAACCAGCCTTACAGCGATGTCAATCTGTCTGGTGATGAGCAAACTAAAACTACATTCCTTGACCACCAAATCAACAAACCATTCTGCTTGTTTCCCTTCATAGATGACATATTCATGCTACGATGCACACTTTCTTGACCATTTACCTAAAACTGGGGACCTTTACTTTTAGCTTGTAAGATATGTGAAATGACCGGCCTCTTATGATAGTGGTCGGTGTTCCTGGTCCCAGGTTCAATTGTTGAACAGCCTCTTGCTCTAGTGGTCAGTGATCCTAGCTAATATAGAGGGCTCAGGTTCAATTCTCGGTGGTATTATTATTATTATTATTATTATTAGCACCCCGTCTTACTACCCATTCGGGTTATACACACTTACGCTAATGTGCAATGGTAGGGTGATTGTGAGATGAAATGGAGGACCTACAGTTTAACGTGGGATCCGAACCACAGTGGAGGCCTGGTATTCCTCACATTCACAAGTTGTGATTAATACACATCTTGTCAGAGGTGAAGGAAGGGTTTGGCAATCATATAAATCTGTGCCGGAGCCGAGGATTGAACCCCGGACCCTCAGCACAGAGGTCCGACACCTTACCCCTAGACCACCAGGTCACCCTCGGTGGTATTATAGATATTTTTTCCAAAAAGAAAATTGTTCCTATTGTTACCATGGTCCGGTTAACTAGACTTAAGTTAGGCTTAAGACTTCTACTGGTATCAACAAATCATCGCATGTAACCGCACCCACAACCAGTTACATATCAACCAACACCAATATAAGGTCAGGAATTTTAAGCAAACGCTGGTAACATTAAGGAGAGATAAAAAATATGCATGTGAAACAAGATCATCAGCATTACCATCACCACCATAATAATCATCATCATCAACTGTCTCCAGCCTGTGGCCGGGTCATGCCCCCATCTTCCTATATTCTTCCTCCTTTATTCGCTCTCATTTTCTTCTCTTACTTGCACACTTTCTGTTATCTGCTCCTCCCAAAATAATAAACATTATTACAAAAACATGTTAGAATAAAGCACATCAAATTTCACCAAAGAGAATAAATGAAATAAAACAGTGTTACAGAAACATCACCTATGACAGAGCATAACAGTCCTCTGTACTATGTTAGTTGTTTTTATCATTCTGTGGCCACCAGTTAGGAGCTAGTTTTGCTCTCGATTATAAATTATGTAATCACTGTACTAATTCACCACCTTTGAAATAATCTTTAGTTTTGGTGTTAGTTTCTTTTTTAGGTTTTTTTTTTGTATCCTATACAACATTTTCTATTTCACCAAGAACTAGTTTATTCATTCTATTAGTTCTGTAAATTTCCAAATCTCCATTTTCCCAGATCTCCATTAACAATATATATTAGTTCATGGATCAGAAACAATTTGTTTTATAAAAATATATGTAGCGGGCTATTAGTCCTGGCCCATACAATTACACCTGTTTGAGTGGATGATTAAATATAACATAAAATCATACCAAGATAATTGTGTTACATACCATGCCGTTGTACGAGAACCGGTATTGGAAGAATAACACGGGTGAGCACTGACCTGGGTTTGACTCGGTACTACTCGAGACACAACTGCTGACTGCTCAAAGAGGGTTGGGTTCTAGCCCGCCAGGACTCTATAGTTAGCTATGTAGTTTACCATATGTCATAGGTCAGTACACTAGTATCAGATATCACTTCACTTAGTTTGAGGAGTACAAGATGTCTCTGTTAGATGATTCCATTTATAGTCATGTCAACAATAAGATGGGAGCCTGGCGAGAAAGTTGAAGTTTGGTGGAACAAGGCCTGATGTTTCAACCTAATTAGGTAGTTAGTAGTAGTAGTATATTTGTTTAGTTCACTAGGTGTGGATATGGCTCAGCCTTCATTAGTGCTCGTTTCCAGCCCCCCTCAGGAGCTGTTAGAGAGCTTTCCTGAGCTTTACTCATCTGTTGTGATGCACTCTATATTCAGCTTATAAGCTTAGTTTCTGTAATTCTGGCTGTTCTGATTTGTGACAATCCTGTTGTTTAGTGTTAGGGCCTTGAAAGCCAGAGTGACCGCATTCCCGAGACTAGTGGTAGTACCATGTTGCTTCTCATTTATGCTCGCTATACTAGCTCTAATAGGACTCTCTTCTTAAATTAGGATTGTTAATTGATGTTGTGGTAGCTCAACTAGTTCTTCATTTTAGTTCATAAGTGTTGTGGTAGGTTATTTTACCTCACCTATTGTAGTTTGTTGCAACAAACATCTGTTGTTGTGTCAGGCATTAAGGTCCACCTGAGCGAGGTTTGGTCGATTGCCAATCTTTCATTTTCGAAAGAATCTCGAAGCCTAGTTTAGGAAAGGAGTGTTTTCTAATACTTCCAACCTAAGTTGGTCGTCTTGGTAATGTAATGGTTAGTCGGCTCTTATAGCCAGAGTCTCATTTGGAGTAGCTCTTTGACCAGATTGTTTTGTAACTTTGATACAACACTTCCCGTGATGAGTGGAAACGTCGCTTTATATATTTCTAACAAAAGTTTAGTTTTATTAGTCCAACAACTTTGCAATGATAAGATAGTTCATATCTTAGAGAGTTGAGAAGAAATTATTAAAATTGGAGATATCCGCTTTGTAGGGTATCCACTGTGACATTTTTAGCACCGCATTTTACTACCCGTTCGGGTGGTATGGTCTGTTTTAGTAACCCGAATGGTTTATGGATTAGGAAGGTTTAATTAAGAGGAAATGCACCTGCATTAGCATGAAGGAAGAGTGAAAAATAATGGAACCCATGATGCCTCAGTCAACTTCTGGAGAAATGTTCTTGGATCTGGAGACTTGAACTTCACACACAGGACTGATAATTTCAATTACAGAAAGCCATCACTGTTCATCATAAATACAGGCTATGTAATCACTACTTTTTAAGTCAGAATAGTTTATCAAATTATTTCGTTGCTACTGGGAGATCTACATTTCCAAAAGATGCAGATGTTCGGTAACATCTTATTGTAGATTTGCTGAGAATTAAGAATCTGTGTTTTTCTCCGGTTCGAGTAATGGTTTGCATTTTTCAAATTTAGATTTCAACACTTCCTCATTTGTTTTTACTTCTTTTGTTGAAACAAAAATGTTTGATGTTTTCCACATCAAAATAATACAAATCTTTTGGCTCTTTGCAAGCTTGCTTTTGTGGCTTCTTTCTTTGCAGTACCTCCTCCATCACAGGCATTCTTCTCATGAGCAAAAGCAAAAAAAAATCACCACTCAACATTCAGACTTGTGATGCCACATGTTGATGAAGTTATTTCTGATCTTATATTGACTAACAGCTCCATCACTGAAATAAAAAACCTTTCTTGACCAATGGAAGAGTTTTGATGAGGTGACTTGTGAGGTATTGAAGTGCCACTGTGTTGTGTTCTAGCTGATCACTTATGATACACAGGCTATGGCTCTTCAAAACACCTTTTGATCTGAGGTAATAAACAAAAGGATGAAGAGTGGCCTGTGTGCTTACCCATTGGAAACTTTGAATTTCATCGTGTATCACAAAGCTGTAATTTTCAGCAAAATCTACTAGAACTTTACACTCATTTTTTGTTAGGTTTTATTTAGTTTGGAAAATAAAGTGGTGTTTTATTAGTGCCACCAACCTCTAAGTGAGGATTTTAATAAACTCAGTGGAAGTTTTATCAACAGTTAAAACGTTGGCACTACCTGGGCTTATTTTATTAAGTCCTAAACATGGCTGCTCACTCAAATTTTCAAATATTCAGGCCTCAATATCTCAGGTGGGGGAACTGAAAAAAATCTGAAACTAGGAGGGGATAAAGTATTGTATGATAGCTGCTTGTGGCAAAAATTTTGAGTTTTAGACTTGTCAGGTTTTATTGCTGTGCAGTGATCAATAAGTCCCAAAAGTAAGCAAAATTATATTTCAAATTTGTTTTTATTAGTTTATAAACTTTCTTTCAAAAAGCATTACTAAGCCTCAATGCCACATTTTATATTATGATTAAAATGCATTGTGATAAAGGTTGTGTTTTGTGTTTACACATTATGCATTAACACAAAAACAATGTACCATACATGTCTTAAACTGTAGAGCCATGATTTTGAGTATGAAGGTTACATCATGTAATGACAGGCACTTCCTTTGGTCTCAGTCAGTCTCTCGTGTGTTTGGATGTGTGTGCTGTTCACTTATAGAACACCAGTGCTAATGTTGTGTTGAGCTCATACAAATGGAGTGTTCTGTTGTGTATTTATTCAAGAGGGCTGCCACAAGCAAACTCACTAAGGATATAACTCTGTTGTGTTGTGTTGTGTTGTGTTGAGCTCATACAAATGGAGTGTTCTGTTGTGTATTTATTCAAGAGGGCTGCCACAAGCAAACTCAGTAAGGATATAACTAATGTTGGTAATTTAAGTGAAGCTGACCAAACATTACTTAAGTTAAGATTAGGTAAAAAAGCTCCACTTTTTTTAATATAAGAAGATGTAGATGATTATAAAAATCTTCCAGCTGAAGTAACCTCGAGGACGATTGGGAAAATGGAATGTTCTGGGTTGGGGTAGGCGCTAAGAATGTTGGCAATGGCCGGGGGGAGAGGGGAGTGAGTGGGGGAGGTTGCTCGTAGAAAGTGCGAATAAGAAGAGGGAAAAACTCTCTATATTAAGTCAGTGGAGAAAGGTGAGTTTTGCAAACTGGCCCACGGGGTGAAACGACCAACTTCTACAACCCCCTCACAACCGCCTATCCCCATTCATCTCCTTCAAACCTTTTAAAAGCCATAAAAACTGCATTTTTAAGCCAAACCTATGCTGAATTTCAGCCATTTAGACAAAACTTAAAATTACATTAACTGTAGTCTACTCTAAGAGCAGAAGAATGATTCATGTTACATGTTTCTAAATTTAAATTTTTGTGAACATCAAAATACATCAAATTTAGGGTCGGCCATGTAGGAAAAGTGGCTGTAGCAGAAAAACCGGTAGAGATAAATTTAAAATAAACATGTTTTTTATCTAATGGAACATGCAGGAACATGTGTGTAAAATATAAAAAAATTCGAAAATTGACATGCAACCACCTCTGGGTGAATTAATAAAGAATAACTCCAGACCCTGTGTTGATTTGTTGTCACATTTGTCAATCAAAACTGTTACAACAATCAACACATTTTTACATCCTCTGCTAGGTGTCAGTTACCACTAAGGTTTCTAGAGTATAAGTTCGGCTCGTTCTTTATACCGGCCTGCAGTCGGCTTTTCCTAGGAATGCGGTGCTGCTGGGACGTCAGGTCAAGACCTCCACCTGACTAATGATTATTTATTTATGTGTGAGCTGTGAAGCGTTACAAATAGTATGGTACCACTACTTGAAAATGCCGGGAAAGCATTGTATTGTTGTCGTGGCCAATAATAGCCATAGGTTAACTGAGGGTCCTGGTGTTATATACTACAACTTCACTAAATGTCATAGTGCCAGACGAGGATGGATTCATCTTTGTATACGCGATAGAAAATGGAATCCTGATTTGTGTTCTATTAACTCAAGAGCATTTTTTACCTGATGATCATGAATGCGACCTTCAAGCCAAACTGCTGAACTAGCCTAAGAAAAACAAATTAAAATAATCTGCTGTTTCCTCCCTTAAACAAAATATTGCACCTCCTTGTCGTGTCTTATAATATGTTATCCAAGGGGAAAATATTACCCGTGAAGCTAGGCATGAAAATAGATTGACGACACAAATAGTAAGTGATAAACTATCTTATAGATATGCAGAGGAAGGAAAACAAAGTAGAGGGTGTAGTTAATTCTCTAAAAACCTAAGCGACGAAACAAGTCAAACCAATGGAAATCAGACTGTAATGATTACAAAATATCTTGAATTACAAAAGGAAAGTTACAAAACATTGAAATCCAAACTAGTTAAACAACAAAGTATTTTGAAACAACATTTTTTGGAAATCTGTAGGCTCATTTAAGCACATTTATTTCTCTGAAAAAGAACAAAAGTCTCAACTTGATTAAAGGATCAAAATTCAAAGGAAACTAGGTATTGTTTTCACAAGTAATCAGTTGGATTTATTACTTTGTAATAAATTAAAAGTTCATTGGACAAATGAAGAAAATGTAGTTGTCATAACTCTGTGATATTTATGTAAACGAATGTATGTGTATTTACAAAAAAAATAAGTAATTTTCCACTACCAGGTTTGTCGATTCTAAAAAAATGGGCCTCTAGCCTTGTTATCCGTCAAGGATGTATAGAAGACATGATGCACGTATTGAAGATAGCCGAGGAAAATAAGGAGATGTATGCAAAAGTTGCAGTTCTTCAATAATGTGAAATGAAGATAAATGAAGGACACGAAGGACGACTGAGCTTCAATCGAAGTTTAGGTCCATACAAACAAATGCAAGTTAGAAGACTGTTTTCTAACTGGAAGTAGCACATATCAATATCACATCTGAAATATTGAATACTGCTATTATAAAACTTGTTCATTAATGACAACACAAAAGTCTCAAATATTATGTAATAAGCAAGTCTGGATGTTATTAACACGCTAAATTATAATTTCATTTGAGGTAACGAAATATATAATAATTACAATAATCCATGTACTAAAGAGATAATAATAACAATAATTGTTTTATCTAGTATGAGTGATACGTGAGTAAGAATAATAGCTTAGAGTGGCGAGAGACCTACTCCGCTGTTAACTCTCGGCGCGTGCAGAAATGAGTTATCGTACCGCTCACTTAATATTATTTCCGCAAAACCAACTGTTATATGAAAAAAAAAGTGAAATAAAAGATTAAATTCAGACTATTATCAAGAGCGGCACACGGATTGATTTTCAATGGCACGCTGATCGATTTGAATAAAGATTATATAAAGCCTTTACTTTTAATTAAAACCATTGATGTAATAATTTTAATAACATGTTTTATGTTTCAATAATTCAATTGTTATGTTTCAAAATTTCAATATAATGTTTTCAGATATTAAATTTTACTAAAAACATTTATAACGTTTGTATTTATTCTGATTTCTATTAAAATATTCACTATTCAAGAAAGAGTAGTTATTTAATGTATTAAATTTAGAAAAATGTTGTCACAATTTAATTTTACAAGATCAACTTAAATTTATTTGAATAGTTGTACTAGTTAACTAGTATAGAAATGTAAACAATTTTGGTTAACTAGTATAGAAATGTAAACAATTTGGGTGGGCTTAGGTTAGTTAGCACGCTGAGCGACTTTGCAATATTACCTCGGCACAGCACCACTAAAAGGTTGCAGACCTCTGATCTAAAACTTTCCCACTGATGCAAACTTCCTGGCAAAAAAAAATCCTCTCATAGTACTTTTCTCAGGTTGTACAGTTTCGTTGTATTGTTTTTTAATGTATAAATAATATTATTGAATTCTTTAAATAAAATAAAAAATGTACCATTGTTATTGTCAAATTGTGCTGAATAAATACATTTAAAAACACTATATTTGAGGTATCGCACAGCAGTGTAGGGAGATGTATTTAAACGTGATACACTACAAAGTTTATACGGTTGTGTGCAATGGAGTGGCTCTGGTCCCGAAGCGACGTCATCAGTTTCCGCTAAGTGAACCATAAAACTGGCTGAACTCAGGGGTGCAGAATATGTTCAGAGATCCAATATTTCCCCAGAATATAACATGTTCATAAAAAAATTCCCCAAAGATCATAGTGCTCAAAATAAAACATCGCATATGTTATAGAGGCTGAAAGAAATAAGGATTATTGCCTACTACATTCTTTGGAAAATTCAAATTCGAACATATTTTTAATCATAGTTATTGTTATAGTACCTACCTTATAAAAATTTTAGTTGACTCCCAGAAATGGCAACCTTCCCATTTCCTTGTGTACTTTACATACTGTTATTTATTAACTGTTCTTTGATAACAGTAGGCTTACCGGTACCAACATTTTATTTTACATCTTGAGAGCAAGAGGCAATAGAGTGTAATTCAGAGAGGCCTTGGTTTAATTGTTGATTTACATAGACTTTGTTTCTTCGTAGACTCACCACTACTGCAAGGTCTATCACTATGAACCACACTAGAGGAAATACTATTGCTATTTACGACCATGAGTTTTTCCTGATCACATAATTTATATTTTACAAAACGTGCAATACTTCCTTGATCCTTACTTCTAGGTTTTCCTTTGGGATGTTTATTAGATATGGTATATCCAAGTTTATCACGTCTGACACGCTATTCACAATAAGCACAGTTGACATAATAAAAATTTGTTTCACTAAACCATCTAATTTTTTTATAAACATTTATCTATTGTACAATGTACAAACCCTAATAGGTCCACTAAAAACAACAATTTCATGGCTATACAACTATTACAATACGCATGTGATGAATTTAAATAAATTGCACGCACATCGCCGTGTAATTAGGCCGCGATATACCGGGTGACTGAATTCAAACTAAAACAAAACATAGCTTACCCTTCCATACCCTCCCCCGCCATAGCCCCCAAACACCCGCGGTAGGGCAGGTGACTGATGACTCATCACTCAATCACTCCATTAGCCAGGTTGAATTATTAGATTTTTCCTTTGTCCCTTGTCTCAACCTCTGACACATTATCTTAGCCCCTAGACACCGCAACTCTTTGTGCTTAAACCAACACTGCCTCACTATGGCACATACAGATAGTGTCGGGTGTTGAGTGTCATCGGCCTTTGTTTTTCATACAAATGAAACTACCATATCAGAACCAGAATGTACTAAAAACTTCAACAAAATTGTTGGACTTTTCCCTGCCCCAAATTTCCCCAGGAGATATTCTGCACCCCTGGTTGAACTGGAGCTACCTGTACTCCTATGGCGAGTAGACTATACATATGTCATCATGTGATGGCTCTCCCTGCTGTTCTGTCCTTGGCAATCCTGTTCAACCTTCTGTAACTGTCTCTCGCCTTTATGCTATCCATTAACTGGTACACCATACTTTTACTTTCTATTCCCTTCTTTCCTTCCAGTCGCTTTGCAAGATCAGGTGGCTGTAACTAGTGCAAAGTTGTGATAGAGTACAGCTTAATCTCTTCCTGTTTGGCTGCTCTATGACAGGTCAATATGGTCATCAAGACTCTTGGGATTGTCTTGAAGAGATTTTATTGGGGATGCTAATAACCGCGGCATCATATCTTATATTATATCCTCCGTCATTTTGGGCCATTCACCCGTATTCAGATTGACCAAGCTTCCCACACTCTCCAGCTTCTTCTCCAAGTTCAAAATGGTGGGTGGTGTACGTCCACCAAATTTATTCATAAACTCCTTTTAACAGTGTTTGAAGGGACCAGTCAAACAGTACTGACGACTCGCTTACACTGTCTGACGAGAGACACTCCCCCACCAATGTATAGACAGTGCCCAGCTGGCAAGTCGACTGCTTCGTCAGAAAATTAAGAACGGTTTCGTTCGTGTTTCATGCTCAGTTCATATTCTACCTAACTTACGTTCCACATTATAAGTGTTCAGTCCAGTTCAGTTGTGTTGACTAGGTGGTCGTAAGATAAAATAAACCAAAGGTTGGGGCATTTGTCTACATATTGGAAGCTTGGCTTTATTTTAACTTCACGAGAGATGAATAATATCGTTGATTAACATTAAATACAAATGTACCATCAATACACGATCCTTAATTTTAAATTATTAGTATTGATTTTTTTCCAAAAAATCCAAGAAATAATCTTTCCTGCCCGAGTTTCGAGAAGATCCACACAGGCCTAATAACATTATGGTTGTAATTATGTAAGTCATAATTGACTATATCACTTGTTATCAAAAGATGTGTTTAGTTTGTTATGACTATGATAAAGAGAAAACCCATATAAGTTGTATATCCCAATCGAGTTATACACGCATGTATATTAATGATGGTAATATGGCAGGGATAAGGACGTGTATTGTACCCACCTGTGTGTGGAGGAAGAGGGGAAACCACCCTCTGTACACCCAACCGGGATTCAAACCCTCATCTTTTGTCATTGACAATCCAGTATAATGCGGGAGTAGCCACTGATAAAGGTATGCCCTTTGATAAATAAGAATGTAAAACAAATCCCTTGTTGCTTTTTTGTATATCTTTATAACCATGGTAAATAACTTAAAAGTGTATATTGACAGCTTGAAACATTGTTAGTGCTTCATATTAGTGTGAGAGAAGTAAAGTTAACTTTTTATAAATGTATGTTCCACTTCTTGAATATTTGAACAGGAATAAAAACCATTACAAGTAGTAACTAACATCATCTTCATTGTAAAGCCATTTACCTGAATACACACAAGAAATTAACAGACATCCTTTAGCTGGACAGTTAGTATTCATGTTTCAGTGGTTGTGTGTGTGTGTGTGTGTGTGTGCGCGCGCGTGCAAACATACTTTTACAAGCAAACACTTTGTAAGAAATAGAAGTTAGTTTATGTTTTAACAATGATTTGTCGCAAATAAAATGAGACAGCTTCTCGGTGTATGTTGACCATGTTGTTGAGCCAGGAGTAAGGAGGTAGCAGGTACTTACGTCATATGAAGGTGACCAAACTAATACTCACACTGGAGAAGAATTCCCTGCATGCGGCCCTTCATCACTTCTCTGGCTCTCTGAAGTTCCTCTTCAAACTGAGTCTTCTCATTCAAGAGGCGCCGCACGTGTGAATTGGTCGACTGGATCATTGTATAAAATGTGTTAGCGTTGCGCTTATTACAGTCTCCACGCTCTAACCAAGTTATTACCGTCTGCACCGCCATCGTAAAGGTTTCATCCGCTAAAAAATAGGGTCAATTATAAATACTTATTTGATCATTTTTATGAGAAATGGGTTGAATACACTTCATTTTAATTACAAATATACTTTTTAAATACAAAATCTGGATCCTAGAAAATAGTTGGAAGATGGTACACATAATATGAGCACTTTTAACAGGTTGACCATTTTAAGCTTCAATGATTTACAAATTGAGCAATGCCAACCACATCTAAGAAAATACTGGTTTGAATCCCAATAAAATGTGGTGCAACATGCGGGAAGATTTTAATAACTTTGGTTTTTCTTCAAGTGTGGTTCCAGTCAATGATGATTTTTAGAATGTGTTAATAGAATAAGAAATTAGCAATAAAATAATCACATGAAATTACAGTAGAACCTCATTATAACAAACCCTATTATAACGGACAGTTAAAAAAATTGTAATAATAATAATAAAACATGCTTATTTTTATCTGACATGCTTTACATTTCCAAGCAAGTGATTCAACATCAATCGTTGCGTGATTGAAGAAGAAATTGTCGCCAGTGTAACTGAAGAAGCAGAATCTTCGGAGGAGGAGTAGGAGGAGGAGGAGGAGGAAGAAGATGTTGGAGACACTAATCGGCCTATATTTAAGATGAGCGAAGTGAAAGACCATTTAAATATTGCTATTCAATATGTTGAACAATCGGCAAATGAAAATGTGTTTGCACATTAAGAACACTTATGGCACCTGCGTCATTTATTAACTGTAGAAATATACATCAAACAAACCCAACAAAAAATCAATTATTTTTTCAAACCAATGAATGTAAGCAATCAACATGAACCTGGACCTTCTTGTTCTAAAGATTAATGCAGTGTATACGTACACATCTTTTTCAATTCAACCTATGTTGAAGGTTTTTTTTATTTGATGTATAATAAACACTTTTTATAGCTTACTACTGTACTTTCATTTATACACCCTGTTGCATTACACCCCTACAAGAATTATTTGTTATAAACTGGACTTTCATTAAAACTGACAACCTTCAGCCCCTATTAGTCCGTTATAATGAGGCTCTACTGTATCATGATTATAAAATCAACAAAATACATCTACATAATCAAATAATACATATATATATGCAACCACACACACATATGCACGCACAAACACACACCTAATCACGCTATTCCCTTACAGGGTCGGCAAGAAACTGTACTTCTAGCTTAAAATCAATAACTCCATTCTTCATCCACCATCACTAACTTTCTCTACACTTCCCTATCCTTGAATCCCTTTGAATCAACAACATCCATACACCGAGTCAAACATCCTCTTTTAGTCTTAAAACTTTTTAATGTTTCTCTTTTTCATAGATTCATCTACAACATTTAGCCACGTCTTACATGGCCTACCCCTTCTTCCTTTGATCCAAACACTCTACCTTCATATATTTGCTTTGTCACTCGATCCACACTCATCCTCTCAACATGCACAAACCAACGTAAGACACTTCTTTCACATAGACTTATTGGATTCCCTTTCAAATCACACTCCTTCAGCAACCATTCATCACTGACTGTCCATATGAGATTCTTCCACAAATATTTCTTATATATCTCATTCCAACCACATTCAACTTGCTCTTGTGTTTCTCCTGACAAACACCTCACTTCACATCCATTAAACCATGTTGGAGTGAACACACTTTTATATACTGCCATCTTTGTTTATTTATATATTATTTCATTTGTTGCATTAGTCCACATAGATCCAAATACTTTCCAAGTTGCATTCACCCATCTATCGATTTCACCATATATTCTTCCATTTTTACAGAACATTCTGTCCAGAAACACAAAATCATTCATATGTTCTAACAGTTTTCCATTTATACTAAGCTGACAGTAATTTTCTGATCCATCCGTTATCAAAGACTATCACCTTAGTTTTGTAGACATTTATATGGAGATCCATTCTGCCTAACTCTACATTCTAATAATTTAATACATTCTGCAAGTCAATTTCCTTCTTAGCCACTAATACAGCATCATCTGTTTATAACAGTACTCTCACATTCACATTGTCCTTTTGTACGACAACCACATCCTCACAAGCATTCCTCAAACATCTATCCATGAATACATTAAACAACCATGTATAACAAACACCCTGTTCTATGTCAAACCAGATGCTTAAAGATGAATATAAATCTAATTTTTTACATCCATTACTATTTTCAGCCTGCGGCAGTTTTTTATTGAAGCCATATGTTTTCCACTACCGGCTTGTTAGGCCTGTTGTAGCTTCATATGCCTTATAATCTAACCTAAAACTAGGACAGGCACAATATCCAGTCCCCCGACTATTAATTTATCAATGTGTAAGGGTAAACCCACATACTAACAATGATACATTTTTTATTCATGTCGGGAATCGAACCTAGGACCCTTATATCAGTAGGCAGACATGCTATCAACTAAGCTAAGGTGTCAGGTAGTATAACTCTAATAATGAGTTCAAATATAGCAATATAAGTCTATTTTTTGGAAAGTTAGTATTTTAATACGTTAATCTGACACCTTAGCTCAGTTAGTAGCACATCTGTCAACTAAGCTAAGAGTCCCAGGTTCTATTCCTGGCATGGCCGAACAATTTATCATTGGTGAAATGTGGGTTGACCCTTTTACACTGATAAATTAACAGACAGGAACTGGATGTTGTGTCTGTTTTAGATTTAAGTTGTATTATAAGGTATATGAAGCTATGACAGGCCTTGTAAGCCGGCAGTGGTCTAGAGGAAAATATATGGCGTGGATAAAAAACTGACACAGGCCTGAAACAGTAATGGATGTAAGAAAAAGTATTTTAATATGTTGGTTACAACTTTGTACACCTATTATAAAGAAAAAATCTTAAACATCTCTTTGGAGGGGGAGGGAGAGAAGAACCCATCAAAGAGGCTGTTGTGCAGGTGAAACATCTCTTTGGAGGGGGAGGGAGAGAAGAACCCATCAAAGAGGCTGTTGTGCAGGTGAAACATCTCTTTGGAGGGGGAGGGAGAGAAGAACCCATCAAAGAGGCTGTTGTGCAGGTGAAACATCTCTTTGGAGGGGGAGGGAGAGAAGAACCCATCAAAGAGGCTGTTGTGCAGGTGAAACATCTCTTTGGAGGGGGAGGGAGAGAAGAACCCATCAAAGAGGCTGTTGTGCAGGTGAAACATCTCTTTGGAGGGGGAGGGAGAGAAGAACCTATCAAAGAGGCTGTTGTGCAGGTGGCCTTGAAATGTCAAGGTCAGCAATTGATTAAACTGGTTTTGTTGATCAAAGGAAGTGAGCACGAGGATTAAATAAAACAAGATATAGAAATTAAACTTTCTGTGGGGATTAGTGAACACTAATAGTTTAGTACAAGACAGTACCAAGTACACCTTGATGCAATAGTGTACTATGTACATATCAAAACTAATTACTGCTCTAATTTCTCTCTCTGGTAAGATACAAGCTACAAGTTAAATGCTGCACCCCAGATGCACACGGAACAACCATTACTCAGGAACACTAAATTGAATCAGTAATTTATTTTTCGGTTACCATCACAGTATACTTAAAATTTAATCCTATAACATTTTAAAACTTTTTTTAATAGAGAAGTCTTATTTCATTTAAAAAACAATCATTTGTTTTTTATTTATATGATTAAATTTTAATATTATATATTTAATAAACCTAAACTTGACTCGACACTATTCTTGGGAGCTCCATCAATAGTTCACTTGAGATCTACTCGAATTAAAGAACTTGAGCTCGGAGACTACTAAAATGTATCCACAATATATAAACACAATTAAAATTAAAAACTTAAAAAAAATAGATTCTAGATATAGAAATAATAATTAAATTTTTTAACTTTAATTTAATTTGTTTAAGGGCTTTTATTATGCTTACTACTAGTTTAGTTCCACATAACTAAAGGACAATCCCTTAAACAGACCCCAGATGGTTAATTTACGAGTTAAATGAATGTAAAGTTTGAATAAAAATATTTAGTTAATACATCAACAGTTGATGAAAAAATAGAAAATACAAATATTAACTAATCAACAGTTGATGATGATAATGATTAAGAGTCTGTGTGCTTAGTTTTTTTCATTCGAATTGAGTATTTAAAAGAGATCCAAAGTTCAAGTTGAGTTCAAGTATATTCATAATTTTAAAGTATTAAAGAGTGTAATAGCGGATATTTGTTTATTTCAAAAGTAAAATCTATAATAATAAAAGGAAGTGTTTGTGTGCGATGCTCAGCCAAATCTATGACACGCAAAGATCTGAAATTTTTAACAGAGGTGGACGGAATGCACTTCGAAGCTGGATTTATAAATTTTTAATTAGCTTTTTAACAAGATTACTTCTAACAAATTTTTGAAGAAAATATTGTTAATCTGATAATTAAATTCTCATGGTAAATCGGGCACCATGTGGGTAGGGGGATTATATAATTCTTATACCACAGTGGGTCACAGGCAACACTGTGCGGGATTGCTAGTAATATAATAAAATGTCACCAGTCCAAGTGTGTATAAAATGTAAATACCAAATCTTTAAAATGTGAAATTTCAAAAATAAATAAAAACACAAGTTCTTAAAATAAGAATGACATTCATTTTTATAAATGATGTAACATCAATAATAACATCGAAAGATGTAGTCGTCAAAGAATGAGCTAATATCAAATAGGGATAAGGGAATAAAAAAAGTCACTTATTACTCCTTACCAAATAAAATGTGACCATTAATTTTTTTTATAAATAATAAATACCTTTGAAAAAAGGGTTAGATAACAGTTATTTTACTTTTTGAATTAGAAATACTTTAAAAAACAACATCTAAAAATAAGAACACTCAAATCAAGAAAAATATATTTGAATTTTTTTAAAATGATTTCAACACTCATGTCTTTTAAGACATTACACAATTACACTAGCAATTACAAAAAAAAAGTTCATAAAATTGACGTTTTAATGAGTAAATACTTCCCCAAAACAACTCTCTGTAACTTTAACTACCCTGTAAGAAAACGGAAGAATCACAAGCAGTTGGCAATTTGAAATGATTTAGTTTATTAGTCCGTAGTGTAATAATTGTGCATAATCACTTCTGTTCCAATTCCATTTCTCTATTTGCAGTTGCGCATGGACCCTTATGGGCTCTCGCTAGAATTATCTTGTTAGAAAATTTACTTAAATTCAATTTTAAATGCTTATAAAAGTTGATGTTCATACTTTGAAATTAAAAATAAGATGGTTAAAATAGTATTTCTATTATACAATATGAAATAGTACATGCGTTTGTTAGTTAAATGTTTTAAGTTTGGTAAAATATTTATTGCAATGTTAATCAACATTTATTGTAAACAGGTGAACCAACTCAATTCCATAGCTAAATAGTAAATAATGCCTGTACTTGAACATATGTAATTAACTTACATCCATTAACGTTTTCAGCCTGTGGCAGTTTTTTATTCAAGCCATATATTTTCCACTACCGGCTTGATAGGCCTGTCGTAGCGTCATGTGCCTTATATTCTAACCTAAAACTATGACAGGCACAACATCCAGTCCCTAACCATTATTTATCTATGTGAAAGGGTTAGCCCATCGTTTCATGAATGATTAATTTTTTGGCCATGCTAGGAATTGAACCCAGGACCCTTAGTTCAGTAGACAAACACGCTACTGACTGGGCTAAGGTGCTGGATGAAAATTATATGTAATAATTGTTTTAAATATCCTAAGTTCTAAAACAATCAATAGGTATGCTCAATGTTAAATTTTTTATGTAAATGAAATTATAATTTTATAAAGGGACCATGTGAAAATAGTAAAAATAATTATCATTCAAGTATTTAGTGATCTCGTTAGCTATTTTTTATTTCCATTGCTTTGTAATGGCAATGCAACTTCAATCAAGGATAATACAAACAGGATGAAGATATTGAATTTGGCTCGAAACTAGATTTAGTACTCTATTACATTATCAATGTAAGACTGATAATAATTTTAACAAGCTGTTATTTTAAGGGTGTATTGCCCAAAATTAATAATATAATAATTATATATATTAGTTGGTCTTCTTAAACCAAACTTGGATCAGTGTATTAAATAGAAATAGATTAAATGTATATTTTAGGCACAGTGTTTACACAAAGTTTGAAATTTTGGCATATAATGCAACAATTTTTAGAAAAATCAAATGATGCAAAGATTTCATATTTGGGATGTTAGAAGTACTTGAAGAGGTTTATTGATTGAAATAAATCTTATTTCAATGAACCTTCAATGAAATGCATAAAAAACTGCCAAATAAATGCAATATTCAATTAAATATTTTGCATACTTAAACATGTGTAATAAATGGGGTAAGTAAATCAATTAGTGCCGACTTATTTTAACTTTATAATGGTACTTCATTCACATTAATATTCAATCCGAAACTCATGAAAATTTATATGAGCTGAGGTGCTACATATTTTGCACCCAGATTTTGAAAATATATCTGATACAACCCCGCAATATTCGAAAAAGAACGGCCTGGTCAGAGTAGAGCAAACAGCTCATCCCTTCTCACTCCTAGTCACTAGCTGTCTGTCCTTGAAACCATAAATATGTCGCCAGTGGTTTTGGCATGTTTGTAAAGCTTATCGACCTGACCCATCACCATCTCACTTTAGGGATTGTTACCCGGGCTCCACCGTTTTCAAGTCCGTGTAGCAAGTGCGACGATTGTTGAAAGGATTTTTTTCAGTGTGGCTGAGTGTGATTGCATTTATTGTCTTTAGGGATGTGTGAAGTGTAATAATAGTGGAAAGAACATTTTTATTATTTTAAAAAATGGCCCCACAAAAGTTTAAAGATGGCAGAAACGATGTAAAGGGAAAAAGGAATAACATTCCAAGGCAAAGAAACGCTTTTATGAAGAAATTCGAAAAGCCCAAACCGCTAATAAGTTGGTGAAATGACTTCAAATCTATATTATATTATTGAACTTAAATGATTAGCTTTTTTTGAAAATTCTTTTGAAATCTGGAACTAAATTCGGACCCTCCAACTTAGCACGTCAATATCTTACCACTGAGCTATCTAGGGCTAATTCTGTGTTAGGGTCATTTATCGCTCATATTTTAAGGGTAAGTCGGTAATAAATGTGTAAAATCGTCGTCCATTTAATAACAATCAGAAACACACTCCATCATTGATCCAGGGTAGCTTTGTGCTGCCGTTTGAACAATTTTTATTAATTTTAAATGGTTTCTTGGATATAATTTGTAAAGCAAAGGCCACCAACCTTTATTTAGCTGTGGACCACATAAATGTTTTACCAAGACACTGTAAACTACTTATTAACTATTTAGCAAAACATTTTAAACAATATTTTTTAAAATGACCTTGAACAAAGAATACAGCGTGAGATGAAAGCCTATATTTGAGTTACGTTAATATATATGCACAATTGTGTATTGTTAGATAAATATAGATAGATTACTTTTTAATCATATTGGCCATGAGATAAAATTTGTAGGTTAATATAACTTTCTTCTTATATATAATTTGATAAGCTCGTTTTCGATAGTAAAAATTATGAGGAAATGACTGAACAGATTTTGACAAACTACTACATATTTTAACGGTTAGGAGTCCAGGATGATAGGAAAAAAAAGTAGTTTTCCACGAAAACCTGATTTTCACAAAGAATTTTCAGTTTTTCATTCTTTGTTTAGTCATCATGGAAACCGTTATTTGTTGCATGGCTGTGTATCTCTAAATAAACGATATAGCCTTGGCTAAAAAATAATAACTCAATCTTCATTAATTGTTGGTCCGAACACTTCCCAATTTTCTCTTTGGATGCTGGTCATAACACATCTGAATTGAGATGCCTAAACTGGGGAAACATTTATTTTTTATTAGAATGTTATCGTTAATTGGGATTTTATTCAATAATATTGAGTAAAATTTGAAAATTAAAAGGTTGAGTTGTTAAGTTCGTGAAAATATTGTCTACGTTTTGTTTCGCGCATGGTAAAATTATTTTTAAATATGTTTTGGTATGTATTGTAAGCCCAAAAACAATAAAATTATCTTGAATAATGTTTAAAAAAAATATCCATTTTAACCATCTTAGTATGAGTTTTGGTATTAATTTTTTTTTCAAATAATGGGTTTTTATGTCCAGTTTATTCAAATAATGGGTTTTGATGTTCATTTTAGCAAATAGTAACACAATACAAATACAGTAAGTTTAGCTATGTTTTCATTTTACCACTTAATTTTGAGGATATGATATTTAAAATTAATAATGTTTTGTGTATCCCATATAGCTTTTCACATTTTTACAAATACAGTAAGTTCACTTATGTTTCCATGTTGATAGTTAATTTAGAGGGAATGATATTTCAAATGTTTGAGTACCACATCTATATTTTCACATTCTCTCTATCAGACTCTCATGTTCTCACACACACACACCATGGGTACCATGATTTGTGTATAGCTGTATATTAGTAAATAAAATATTTGTCTTTGTTTAAAAATAATATCAGCTCGTTAGGTACTTGAGTTGTTTTTTGCAACTAAGAGATAGAGAACTGGAGAGGGGTCATTTTAAAGTTCCCATCGGGGCATGAAGGGGTCATTTTAAAGTTTCCATTGGGGCGTGATGGGGGAAAATATACCTTTTGATTCAAATTACACACCGAGAACTAAATATCTAAGAAAAGTTGATAGCCTTTGACGAGTAAACTTTTAACTGAAGAGTGAGTGAGGTAATGTTACTTTTTACCGTCTCACACCTCTCTGGTTGAGAAAAAATAGTAATTGTCAAAAAAATCAAAACTCGAGATTTTGATGGATGTCGACGTTTCATGACCCCTTAAATCTGAAAAAATTTAGTTTTTTTTTTAAATAATGTTAGTGTAGCTCTGACTATAGATGAAACTATTTTAAAAGTTAGGCTAAAACTTGGGATATAGGGTTTTCATAATGTTTATCAGAGTTTTTTTTTAATAATCTATCCAACCCTAAAATTAATAGTAGTATTTTTTACTTAAGGGTGGAAAGGGAAAAAAATAGATTATGTCAAACTCGACTTGATTAAAATTCGTATATATGTATTGTTTAATATTAAAACAAAATGGAAGCTCACATTTCCTCATGAAAATAGCTTTGAGGTAATTTACACTTAAGGAAACTTCCAATTTCTGTCGTATATCCGCACCTCTTTGAGATACAAAATAACCTTTCATTTCGAAAATAAAGGCATATTAAATATTCCAGTCACTCCACCGCTGACGAAGATAGTTTTTTTGGTTCTCAACAGAACGGACTGTTAGCATCCACTTTCATCTTACCGTCAGTGACACCAGTGCTATCTTACAGATTTTTCTCAACATTAGCTCTGTCCAAACAATGTTAATGAATAATTTAAGTGAAACTGCCAGTATCATCTTAACTTAAATCACCTATACTTACCAGTGCATTTTAAAAATTAATTTGTGTAAACATAAAGCGGAAGCTCGAAATTGACAAGCCTACAAGCCTTTCGATCTCAATCCCAAGCTTAGTCCTAATGATGATAATAATTATGATGAGCTAATATTTATATTTTCTCTAGCATCTCACGAATTACAAAATCAGAATTCAAGGAAAAAATCATATGGGTTTGTAAAAGTTAGCTTCTTATGCTTAAAATGTTTTCTAAAATTTGAATTCAAGATTTGTAGGTAAACAAAGATTCATATTTAAAAACTGCACATATTAGCTATTTTTCTTTATAAATATTATTTATCTAAAAAAAATTTTGGATAAAACTATTGGCAATACAATCTTAAAAAGCGAGCATATAAGAGCCCATTTATAAATCAACCAAATGTACAAATTATGGATGGAGCATTTAACAATTAACATACATGTACCAAAAATGGTAACATAATTTTTTAAGGTATGGCAGTTATTTCTAATTAAAAAATAAATCCCAACCTTTAATCTTCTCTGAGAGCGTGAGAGCCTCATGGTCTGTAAAGTGAACCACAGGTGGTGGTGAAGGTGGGCGCCGCCGCTCTTGTTCCAGCCGCTCTCTGTGTCTCTGTTCTCTCTGAAGAGCTCTTTGTCGACATTCCCACTCATACAAGTCATCCCTCGCTTGGGCGTAGTCCACATGCAGTCGACCTGTGTTTGGTGCATCCGTGTTGGACCCCAGACGAATACGAAAACCTGAAACAGAAGATATCTTTATTAAAGAATAGGTCTGAAATTTCACAAATATCAGACTTAATCCTCAACATTCAAGAGAAGTTCACATACAAATTCAACGATTTAATGACTCAGCCAGTTTGAGTTGTTTTTATAAGAGTATTTCTGTGTTGTATAAGACTGTGTTGTATTGTGTGTCTGGTGATGAATGACTCATTGTTTACTCTTCTCTCTACTTGTATAGATATTGGTTGTATAAGACTGTGTTGTATTGTATGTCTGGTGATGAATGACTCATTGTTTACTCTTCTCTCTACTTGTCTAGATGTTGGTTGTATAAGACTGTGTTGTGTGTCTGGTGATGAATGACTCATTGTTTACTCTTCTCTCTACTTGTCTGGATGTTGGTTGTATAAGACTGTGTTGTATTGTGTGTCTGGTGATGAATGACTCATTGTTTACTCTTCTCTCTACTTGTCTGGATGTTGGTTGTATAAGACTGTGTTGTGTGTCTGGTGATGAATGACTCATTGTTTACTCTTCTCTCTACTTGTCTGGATGTTGGTTGTATAAGACTGTGTTGTATATGTGTGTCTGGTGATGAATGACTCATTGTTTACTCTTTCTCTCTCTTGTCTGTATGTTGGTTGTATAAGACTGTATTGTATTGTGTCTGGTGATGAATGACTCATTGTTTACTCTTCTCTCTACTTGTCTGGATGTTGGTTGTATAAGACTGTGTTGTATAGTGTGTCTGGTGATGAATGACTCATTGTTTACTCTTCTCTCTACTTGTATAGATATTGGTTGTATAAGACTGTGTTGTATTGTATGTCTGGTGATGAATGACTCATTGTTTACTCTTCTCTCTACTTGTCTAGATGTTGGTTGTATAAGACTGTGTTGTGTGTCTGGTGATGAATGACTCATTGTTTACTCTTCTCTCTACTTGTCTGGATGTTGGTTGTATAAGACTGTGTTGTATTGTGTGTCTGGTGATGAATGACTCATTGTTTACTCTTCTCTCTACTTGTCTGGATGTTGGTTGTATAAGACTGTGTTGTGTGTCTGGTGATGAATGACTCATTGTTTACTCTTCTCTCTACTTGTCTGGATGTTGGTTGTATAAGACTGTGTTGTATAGTGTGTCTGGTGATGAATGACTCATTGTTTACTCTTCTCTCTCTTGTCTGTATGTTGGTTGTATAAGACTGTATTGTATTGTGTCTGGTGATGAATGACTCATTGTTTACTCTTCTCTCTACTTGTCTGGATGTTGGTTGTATAAGACTGTGTTGTATAGTGTGTCTGGTGATGAATGACTCATTGTTTACTCTTCTGTCTACTTGTCTGGATGTTGGTTGTATAAGACTGTATTGTATTGTGTCTGGTGATGAATGACTCATTGTTTACTCTTCTCTCTACATGTCTGGAAGTTGGTTGTATAAGACTGTATTGTGTGTATGATGAATGACTGATTGTTTACTCTTCTCTTTACTTGTCTGGATGTTGGTTGTATAAGACTGTGTTGTATAGTGTGTCTGGTGATGAATGACTCATTGTTTAATCTTCTCTCTACTTGTCTGGATGTTGGTTGTATAAGACTGTATTGTATTGTGTGTCTGGTGATGAATGACTCATTGTTTACTCTTCTCTCTACTTGTCTGGAGAAGTGTTGTGTTGTATAAGACTGTATTCTTATTGTGTCTGGTGGGCTGATTGACTGATTGATACTCATTTTCCTTCTCTACTTGTCTGGATGTTGGTTGTATAAGACTGTTTGTTGTGTCTGGTGATGAATGACTCATTGTTTACTCTTCTCTCTACTTGTCTGGATTGTGGTTGTATAAGACTGTGTTTGTGTGTCTGGATGATGATGATCATTGTTTACTCTTCTTCTTACTTGTCTGGATGTTGGTTGTATAAGACTTGTATTGTGTCTGGTGATGAATGACTCATTGTTTACTCTTCTCTCTACTTGTCTGGATGTTGGTTGTATAAGACTGTATTGTTGTTGTCTGATGAATGAGACTCATTGTTTACTCTTCTCTCTACTTGTCTGGATGTTGGTTGTATAAGACTGTGTTGTATTGTGTGTCTGGTGATGAATGACTCATTGTTTACTCTTCTCTCTACTTGTCTGGATGTTGGTTGTATAAACTGTGTTGTATTGTTGTCTGGTGATGAATGACTCATTGTTTACTCTTCTCTCTACTTGTCTGGATGTTGGTTGTATAAGACTGTGTTGTTACTGGTGATGAATGACTCATTGTTTACTCTTCTCTCTACTGTCTAGTTGTTGGTTGTATAAGATGTGTTGTATTGTGTTTCTGGTGATGAATGACTATTGTTTCTCTTCTCTCTACTTGTCTGGATGTTGGTTGTATAAGACTGTGTTGTATTGTGTCTGGTGATGAATGACTCATTGTGTACTCTTCTCTCTACTTGTCTGGATGTTGGTTGTATAAGACTGTGTTGTGTCTGGTGATGAATGACTCATTGTTTACTCTTCTCTTACTTGTCTGGATGATGGTTGTATAAGACTGTATTGTGTGTCTGATGAATGACTCATTGTTTACTCTTCTCTCTACTCTTCTGGATGTTGGTTGTATAGAGATGTATTGTGTGTCTGATGAATGACTCATTGTTTACTCTTCTCTCTAAATGTCTGGATGTTGGTTGTATAAGACTGTATTGTGTGTCTGGTGATGAATGACTCATTGTTTACTCTTCTCTCTACTTGTCTGGATGTTGGTTGTATAAGACTGTGTGATTGTGTGTCTGGTGATGAATGACTCATTGTTTACTCTTCTCTCTACTTGTCTGGATGTTGGTTGTATAAGACTGTGTTGTATGTGTGTCTGGTGATGAATGACTCATTGTTTACTCTTCTCTCTACTTGTCTGGATGTTGGTTGTATAAGACTGTGTGTATTGTGTGTCTGGTGATGAATGACTCATTGTTTACTCTTCTCTCTACTTGTCTGGATGTTGGTTGTATAAGACTGTGTTGTATCTGTGTCTGTGATGAATGACTCATTGTTTACTCTTCTCTCTACTTGTCTGGATGTTGGTTGTATAAGACTTGTTTGTTTGGTGATGAATGACTCATTGTTACTCTTCTCTCTACTTGTCTGGATGTTGGTTGTATAAGACTGTATTGTGTGCTGTGATGAATGACTCATTGTTTACTCTTCTCTCTACTTGTCTGGATGTTGGTTGTATAAGATTGTATTGTGTCTGGTGATGAATGACTCATTGTTTACTCTTCTCTCTACTTGTCTGGATGTGTTGGTTGTATAAGACTGTGTTGTATGTGTGTCTGGTGATGAATGACTCATTGTTTATTCTTCTCTCTACTTGTCTGGATTTGGTTGTATAAGACTGTTTGTTTGTGTCTGTGATGAATGACTCATTGTTACTCTTCTCTCTACTTGTCTGGATTGGTTGTATAGACGTGTTGTTGTCTGGTGATGAATGACTCATTGTTTACTCTTCTCTCTACATGTCTGGATGTTGGTTGTATAAGACTGTGTTGTATTGTGTCTGGTGATGAATGACTCATTATTTACTCTTCTCTCTACTTGTCTGGATTTGGTTGTATAAGACTGTATGTATTGTGTCTAGTGATGAATGACTCATTGTTACTCTTCTCTCTACTTGTCTGGATTTGGTTGTATAAGACTGTGTTTTGTGTGTCTGGTGATGAATGACTCATTTTTACTCTTCCTCTACTTGTCTGGATGTTGGTTGTATAAGACTGTGTTGTATTGTGTGTCTGGTGATGAATGACTCATTGTTTACTCTCTCTCTACTTGTCTGGATGTTGTTGTATAAGACTGTGTTGTGCCTGGTGATGAATGACTCATTGTTTACTCTTCTCTCTACTTGTCTGGATGTGGTTGTATAAGACTGTGTTGTATTGTGTGTCTGGTGATGAATGACTCATTGTTACTCTTCTCTCTACTTGTCTGGATGTTGGTTGTATAAGTTGTATTGTGTCTGGTGATGAATGACTCATTGTTTACTCTTCTCTCTACTTGTCTGGATGTGGGTTTTATAGACTGTGTTGTATATGTCTGATGTGAATGACTCATTGTTTACTCTTCTCTCTACTGTCTGGAAGTGGTTGTATAAGACTGTGTTGTATTGTGTGTCTGGTGATGATGACTCATTGTTTATTCTTCTCTCTACTTGTCTGGATCTTGGTTGTATAAGACTGTTTGTATTGTGTCTGTGATGAATGACTCATTGTTAATCTTCTCATAAGACTGTATTGTTGTCTGGTGATGAATGACTCATTGTTTACTCTTCTCTCTACTTGTCTGGATGTTGGTTTTATAGACTGTGTTGTATTGTGTGTCTGGTGATGAATGACTCATTGTTTACTCTTCTCTCTACTTGTCTGGATGTTGGTTGTATAAGACTGTGTTGTGCTGGTGATGAATGACTCATTGTTTACTTCTCTCTACTTGTCTGGATGTTGGTTGTATAAGACTGTATGTATTGTGTGTCTGGTGAAGAATGACTCATTGTTTACTCTTCTCTCTACTTGTCTGGATGTTGGTTGTATAAGACTGTGTTGTATTGTGTGTCTGGTGATGAATGACTCATTGTTTACTCTTCTCTCTACTTGTCTGGATGTTGGTTGTATAAGACTGTGTATGTGCTGGTGATGAATGACTCATTGTTTACTCTTCTCTCTACTTGTCTGGATGTTGGTTGTATAAGACTGTTTGTATGTGTGTCTGGGAAGAATGACTCATTGTTTACTCTTCTCTCTACTTGTCTGGATGTTGGTTGTATAAGACTGTGTATTGTGTGTCTGGTGATGAATGACTCATTGTTTACTCTTCTCTCTACTTGTCTGGATGTTGGTTGTATAAGACTGTGTTGTATTGTGTGTCTGGTGATGAATGACTCATTGTTTACTCTTCTCTCTACTTGTCTGGATGTTGGTTGTATAAGACTGTGTTGTATTGTGTCTGGTGATGAATGACTCATTGTTTACTCTTCTCTCTACTTGTCTGGATGTTGGTTGTATAAGACTGTGTTGTATTGTGTGTCTGGTGATGAATGACTCATTGTTTACTCTTCTCTCTACTTGTCTGGATGTTGGTTGTATAAGACTGTGTTGTATTGTGTCTGGTGATGAATGACTCATTGTTTACTCTTCTCTCTACTTGTCTGGATGTTGGTTGTATAAGACTGTGTTGTGTGTGTTGATGAATGACTCATTGTTTACTCTTCTCTCTACTTGTCTGGATGTTGGTTGTATAAGACTGTGTTGTTTGTGTCTGGTGATGAATGACTCATTGTTTACTCTTCTCTCTACTTGTCTGGATGTTGGTTGTATAAGACTGTATTGTATTGTGGTCTGATGATGAATGACTCATTGTTTACTCTTCTCTCTACATGTCTGGATGTTGGTTGTATAAGACTGTATTTGTGTGTCTGATGTGAATGACTCATTGTTTACTCTTCTTCTACTTGTCTGGATGTTGGTTGTATAAGATTGTTGATTGTGTCTGGTGATGAAAGACTCATTGTTTACTCTTCTCTCTACTTGTCTGGATGTTGGTTGTATAAGACTGTGTTGTTTGTCTGTAATGAATGACTCATTGTTTACTCTTCTCTCTACATGTCTGGATGTTGGTTGTATAAGACGTGTTGTATTTGTCTGTGATGAATGACTCATTGTTTACTCTTCTCTCTACTTGTCTGGATGTTGTTGTATAAGACTGTATTGTGTCTGGTGATGAATGACTCATTGTTTACTCTTCTCTCTACTTGTCTGATGTTGGTTGTATAAGATTTGTATTGTGTCTGTTGTGTCTAGTGATGAATGACTCATTGTTTACTCTTTCTCTACTTGTCTGGATCTTGGTTGTATAAGACTGTGTTATTGTGTGTCTGGTGATGAATGACTCATTGTTTACTCTTCTCTCTACTTGTCTGGATGTTGGTTGTATAAGACTGTGTTGTATTGTGTGTCTGGTGATGAATGACTCATTGTTTACTCTTCTCTCTACTTGTCTGGATGTTGGTTGTATAAGACTGTGTTGTGTCTGGTGATGAATGACTCATTGTTTACTTCTTCTCTCTACTTGTCTGGATGTGGTTGTATAAGACTGTGTTGTATTGTGTGTCTGGTGATGAATGACTCATTGTTACTCTTCTCTCTACTTGTCTGGATGTTGTATAGACTGTATGTGCGTTGGTGATGATGATCATTTTTACTCTTCTCTCTACATTCGGATGTTGGTTTATAGACGTATGGTGTTGTGATGAAGATCATGTTTACTCTTCTCTCTACTTGTCTGATTTGTATAAGATTGTATTGGTCTGTGATGATGATCATGTTACTCTTCTCTCTACTTGTCTGATGTGTTGTATAAGATTGTATTGTTTGGATGAATGACCATTTTTATCTTCTCTCTATTTCTGATTGTGTAAAACGGTTGATTGTCTGATGATAATGACTCATTGTTTACTTTTCTCTACTGTTGGTTTGTTGTAAGACTTTGTGTGTGTATATATCATTTTTACTTTTCTATTGTTGATGTTGTGTATGATTGTTTTTGTGTAATGATATTTTTTTCTCTATGTTATGTGTTTAAACTGTTTTATTTATGATGAATATATTGTTTATCTTCTCTTCTGTTATGTTTTAAAACTGTATTGGTTTGGTTATATTTGTTTACTTTCATTGTTGGAGTGGTTTATAAGATTGTATTGTGTCTGTGATGAATATCTTGTTTACTCTTCTCTCTATTGTCTGATTTGTGATAAGAGTGTTGTATTTCTGGAGAATGACCATTGTTTACTCTTCTCTTACTGTCTGGATGTTGTTGTATAAATGTTTGTGTTGTGATGAAGATCATTGTTACTCTTTCTCTACTTTTGGATGTGGTTGTAAGACTGTTTTTTTGTTGAAATCATTGTTTACTCTTTTATTGATTTTTAAATTTATGTTGTGATATTCATTGTTATTTCCTTATTGTTGATTGTTGATAAACTGTTTGTTGTAGAATATTTTACTTCTATGTCTGTGTGTGTATATTCTCTACTTGTCTGGAAGTTGGTTGTATAAGACTGTATTGTGTGTCTGTGATGAATGACTCATTGTTTACTCTTCTCTCCTACTTGTCTGGATGATGGTTGTATAAGACTGTATTGTGTGTCTGATGAATGACTCATTGTTTACTCTTCTCTCTACTTGTCTGGATGATGGTTGTATAAGACTGTATTGTGTGTCTGATGAATGACTCATTGTTTACTCTTCTCTCTACTTGTCTGGATGTTGGTTGTATAAGACTGTATTGTGTGTCTGATGAATGACTCATTGTTTACTCTTCTCTCTACTTGTCTGGATGTTGGTTGTATAAGACTGTATTGTGTGTCTGATGAATGACTCATTGTTTACTCTTCTCTCTACTTGTCTGGATGTTGGTTGTATAAGACTGTATTGTATTGTGTGTCTGATGAATGACTCATTGTTTACTCTTCTCTCTACTTGTCTGGATGTTGGTTGTATAAGACTGTATTGTGTGTCTGATGAATGACTCATTGTTTACTCTTCTCTCTACTTGTCTGGATGTTGGTTGTATAAGACTGTGTTGATTGTGTGTCTGATGAATGACTCATTGTTTACTCTTCTCTCTACTTGTCTGGATGTTGGTTGTATAAGACTGTATTGTGTGTCTGATGAATGACTCATTGTTTACTCTTCTCTCTACTTGTCTGGATGTTGGTTGTATAAGACTTGTTTGTGTCTGGTGATGAATGACTATTGTTTACTCTTCTCTCTACTTGTCTGGATGTTGGTTGTATAAGACTGTGTTGTATTGTGTGTCTGGTGATGAATGACTCATTGTTTACTCTTCTCTCTACTTGTCTGGATGTGGTTGTATAAGACTGTATTGTGTCTGGTGATGAATGACTCATTGTTTACTCTTCTCTCTACTTGACTGGATGTTGGTTGTATAA
The DNA here is from genome assembly GCA_033556935.1 of Timema podura. NCBI lineage: Eukaryota > Metazoa > Arthropoda > Insecta > Phasmatodea > Timematidae > Timema > Timema podura. The sequence continues at coordinate 1,999,551 of JAVRXN010000012.1, forward strand.
GACTGTATTGTGTGTCTGGTGATGAATGACTCATTGTTTACTCTTCTTTCTTCTTGTCTGTATGTTGGTTGTATAAGACTGTGTTGTATTGTGTGTCTGATGAATGACTCATTGTTTACTCTTCTCTCTACTTGTCTGGAAGTTGGTTGTATAAGACTGTGTTGTATTGTTTGTCTGGTGATGAATGACTCATTGTTTATTCTTCTCTCTACTTGTCTGGATCTTGGTTGTATAAGACAGTATTGTATTGTGTCTAGTGATGAATGACTCATTGTTCAATCTTCTCTCTACTTGTCTGGATCTTGGTTGTATAAGACTGTGTTGTATTGTGTGTCTGATGAATGACTCATTGTTTACTCTTCTCTCTACTTGTCTGGAAGTTGGTTGTATAAGACTGTATTGTGTGTCTGGTGATGAATGACTCATTGTTTACTCTTCTCTACTTGTCTGGATGATGGTTGTATAAGACTGTATTGTGTGTCTGATGAATGACTCATTGTTTACTCTTCTCTCTACTTGTCTGGATGATGGTTGTATAAGACTGTATTGTGTGTCTGATGAATGACTCATTGTTTACTCTTCTCTCTACTTGTCTGGATGTTGGTTGTATAAGACTGTATTGTGAGTCTGATGAATGACTCATTGTTTACTCTTCTCTCTACTTGTCTGGATGTTGGTTGTATAAGACTGTATTGTGTGTCTGATGAATGACTCATTGTTTACTCTTCTCTCTACTTGTCTGGATGTTGGTTGTATAAGACTGTGTTGTATTGTGTGTCTGATGAATGACTCATTGTTTACTCTTCTCTCTACTTGTCTGGATGTTGGTTGTATAAGACTGTATTGTGTGTCTGATGAATGACTCATTGTTTACTCTTCTCTCTACTTGTCTGGATGTTGGTTGTATAAGACTGTGTTGTATTGTGTGTCTGATGAATGACTCATTGTTTACTCTTCTCTCTACTTGTCTGGATGTTGGTTGTATAAGACTGTATTGTGTGTCTGATGAATGACTCATTGTTTACTCTTCTCTCTACTTGTCTGGATGTTGGTTGTATAAGATTGTATTGTGTCTGGTGATGAATGACTGATTGTTTACTCTTCTCTCTACTTGTCTGGATGTTGGTTGTATAAGACTGTGTTGTATTGTGTGTCTGGTGATGAATGACTCATTGTTTACTCTTCTCTCTACTTGTCTGGATGATGGTTGTATAAGACTGTATTGTGTCTGGTGATGAATGACTCATTGTTTACTCTTCTCTCTACTTGACTGGATGTTGGTTGTATAAGATTGTGTTGTATAGTGTGTCTGGTGATGAATGACTCATTGTTTACTCTTCTCTCTACTTGTCTGGATGTTGGTTGTATAAGACTGTATTGTGTGTCTGGTGATGAATGACTCATTGTTTACTATTCTTTCTTCTTGTCTGTATGTTGGTTGTATAAGACTGTGTTGTGTGTCTGGTGATGAATGACTCATTGTTTACTCTTCTCTCTACTTGTCTGGATGTTGGTTGTATAAGACTGTATTGTGTCTGGTGATGAATGACTCATTGTTTACTCTTCTTTCTTCTTGTCTGTATGTTGGTTGTATAAGACTGTGTTGTGTGTCTGGTGATGAATGACTCATTGTTTACTCTTCTCTCTACTTGTCGGGATGTTGGTTGTATAAGACTGTGTTGTGTCTGGTGATGAATGACTCATTGTTTATTCTTCTCTCTACTTGTCTGGATGTTGGTTGTATAAGACTGTATTGTGTCTGGTGATGAATGACTCATTGTTTACTCTTCTTTCTTCTTGTCTGGATGTTGGTTGTATAAGACTGTATTGTGCGTCTGGTGATGGATGACTCATTGTTTACTCTTCTCTCTACATGTCTGGATGTTGGTTGTATAAGACTGTATTGTGTGTCTGGTGATGAATGACTCATTGTTTACTCTTCTCTCTACTTGTCTGGATGTTGGTTGTATAAGATTGTATTGTGTCTGGTGATGAATGACTCATTGTTTACTCTTCTCTCTACTTGTCTGGATGTTGGTTGTATAAGATTGTATTGTGTCTGGTGATGAATGACTCATTGTTTACTCTTCTCTCTACTTGTCTGGATGTTGGTTGTATAAGACTGTGTTGTATTATGTCTGATGATGAATGACTCATTGTTTACTCTTCTCTCTACATGTCTGGATGTTGGTTGTATAAGACTCTATTGTGTGTCTGGTGATGAATGACTCATTGTTTACTCTTCTTTCTACTTGTCTGGATGTTGGTTGTATAAGATTGTATTGTGTCTGGTGATGAATGACTCATTGTTTACTCTTCTCTCTACTTGTCTGGATGTTGGTTGTATAAGACTGTGTTGTATTTGTCTGATGATGAATGACTCATTGTTTACTCTTCTCTCTACATGTCTGGATGTTGGTTGTATAAGACTGTATTGTGTGTCTGGTGATGAATGACTCATTGTTTACTCTTCTCTCTACTTGTCTGGATGTTGGTTGTATAAGATTGTATTGTGTCTGGTGATGAATGACTCATTGTTTACTCTTCTCTCTACTTGTCTGGATGTTGGTTGTATAAGACTGTGTTGTATTATGTCTGATGATGAATGACTCATTGTTTACTCTTCTCTCTACTTGTCTGGATGTTGGTTGTATAAGATTGTATTGTGTCTGGTGATGAATGAGTCATTGTTTACTCTTCTCTCTACTTGTCTGGATGTTGGTTGTATAAGACTGTGTTGTATTATGTCTGGTGATGAATGACTCATTGTTTACTCTTCTCTCTACTTGTCTGGATGTTGGTTGTATAAGACTGTATTGTATGTCTGGTGATGAATGACTCATTGTTTACTCTTCTCTCTACTTGTCTGGATGTTGGTTGTATAAGACTGTGTTGTATTGTGTGTCTGGTGATGAATGACTCATTGTTTACTCTTCTCTCTACTTGTCTGGATGTTGGTTGTATAAGACTGTGTTGTGCCTGGTGATGAATGACTCATTGTTTACTCTTCTCTCTACTTGTCTGGATGTTGGTTGTATAAGACTGTGTTGTATTGTGTGTCTGGTGATGAATGACTCATTGTTTACTCTTCTCTCTACTTGTCTGGATGTTGGTTGTATAAGACTGTGTTGTGTCTGGTGATGAATGACTCATTGTTTACTCTTCTCTCTACTTGTCTGGATGTTGGTTGTATAAGACTGTATTGTATTGTGTGTCTGGTGAAGAATGACTCATTGTTTACTCTTCTCTCTACTTGTCTGGATGTTGGTTGTATAAGACTGTGTTGTATTGTGTGTCTGGTGATGAATGACTCATTGTTTACTCTTCTCTCTACTTGTCTGGATGTTGGTTGTATAAGACTGTGTTGTATTGTGTGTCTGGTGATGAATGACTCATTGTTTACTCTTCTCTCTACTTGTCTGGATGTTGGTTGTATAAGACTGTGTTGTATTGTGTCTGGTGATGAATGACTCATTGTTTACTCTTCTCTCTACTTGTCTGGATGTTGGTTGTATAAGACTGTGTTGTATTGTGTGTCTGGTGATGAATGACTCATTGTTTACTCTTCTCTCTACTTGTCTGGATGTTGGTTGTATAAGACTGTGTTGTATCGTGTGTCTGGTGATGAATGACTCATTGTTTACTCTTCTCTCTACTTGTCTGGATGTTGGTTGTATAAGACTGTATTGTGTGTCTGGTGATGAATGACTCATTGTTTACTCTTCTCTCTACTTGTCTGGATGTTGGTTGTATAAGACTGTGTTGTATTGTATGTCTGGTGATGAATGACTCATTGTTTACTCTTCTCTCTACTTGTCTGGATGTTGGTTGTATAAGACTGTGTTGTATTGTGTCTGGTGATGAATGACTCATTGTTTACTCTTCTCTCTACTTGTCTGGATGTTGGTTGTATAAGACTGTGTTGTATTGTGTGTCTGGTGATGAATGACTCATTGTTTACTCTTCTCTCTACTTGTCTGGATGTTTACGAAATTTATAGGGGAATATTTTTTTTTCATTGTAAAAATAATAGTATTAATTTAGTTTCAAATATTTTTTTTATTTTAAACATACAACTTTATTATATATATTTTTTAATGTAAAGAATTATTCAATTCAAGCTCATCCTGACTCGATACTTGGAAAATTTCAGAGCAACTCTCTCAACCTCAAGTTGGAATGAGAAAACTTGAGTTTGGAGACTTCCAAACGAAACACCATTGTTCAAGTCTAATAAATGGGTCTATAACATAAATAATCGATTACCTGAGAGATAAATTGCAGCATCCACTGATGCCTCAAATACAAATCGAATGTGGCAGAAATTCTTCTTGCTCAATCTTACAGTTTGCATTTCCCCACACCGTTCAAATATTTCTCTGATTAATTCCTCTGTAAATAAGGTTCAACAAATATAAGCAGAGTGATGGTTGGAATATTATTAGCTTAGCTGTTAACATTGCCTAATAAAGCACAGTTGCACACGTTTAGAAAGGAAACTAACTTACAAGGGATAGTTAATTTCCCACAAACCCAAGAGCATGGTGTATTTTGAGCGAACCTCAAGCTAAGTGTTGTTTATGTGTGAACACTCACTGATTTAATATCAAACACAAACATCTAGTGATCCTCTTGTCTCTTGTGCCGGGCAGGGGTGTGCCAATACGATTATTTATTGAATCGAGTACCAAATAGTAGATTTTTCTTTCAGTTTTGATAAAAATTATTTTAATTAATAAATTCCTATTGAAAATAGAGTTTTATATTTAAGTATTGGCAGAATGTAAAAAATAACTTTAAAACATTGTTATTTGAGCTTGTATTAATAAAAGAAGACTGAATTTAAAACAAAATGTTAGGAAATTGAAAGTAATTTTTGATTCAGTTTTTAGATGAGTTTCATCTTTTTTTTTTTTTGTGATAAGTTTTTGACAGAAATTTTAATTTAAAAATTGCATAGAGACTGTTTAAGTGGTCAGGGTAGAGATTACATTTCTTTAAACTAAAACATTATTATTTGAAAGGGTAAAATAATGGCATGATTAATAAACACGGTCATATTTTGATTCTTTCATCATTTCTATTATTTCAAATAATATATAGGGCCTACATTTGTTTGCGTGATGATTAGTACTCAATCCAAAGTTTAGTTAAAGGCGTACTAGGGAAATTAGGAGTGAGGTAGTTTCCTCACTGAGTCATCAAGCCCGTTGAGCTGACCCCACAAGAGACACCTTCTATACTGAATGTTATTTCTAGTATTGTTCATACTTCTCTCACTTTCATATTATACAACACTACATTTATTAAAATAACACAACAGTAATGAATGTTACAATTAGTTCTTGACCCCCCCTTGACGGTTCTATAATTTAACACACCTGATCCTTGTCTGTTTCGCTAGTCGGTAAAAAGATAAAGGTTAATCACTTGTACATTTTTTACCTTGAAAAGCTGCTCTACCCCTAATTTCCTAGCTACCATAAATAATATCTCTCCTTCTCTAAATATTTCAAGCACTCTTACTCGGTGAACCTAAATACATAATTTTTAACATTGGTTTTTTAATTATTGATTCTGTTTCCTTAAAATTTATAATTTCCATTTTTTTTTTTCCATGCATGAAATCTAACTTTAAAAGTTATTTATTTATGTATGTATTGTGATGCATTTGTAAGAATCTAAAAACAGTAAACAGTTTTAAATAAACAATCCAATGTGGTCATATTAGATTTTGTGAAAACCCACCAGAATATTAGTTGAATTTTAGGGCTAACACCAGCTAAGTGATATACAGGGATGATTTTTTTTTTAATTCCCCAACTTTAAATTAATTTATTAGATCCAAACTTGTTCTGTACAAAATTTGTCCAAATTGGGATTTTTTTTAACATGTAGAGAGAAATATTTCCAAGGGGATTTAAAGTTTGCTAAAAATTAGCTTGACTGTTTTTATTTCTAAGGGATTTGTGAGAACTCGAAAATTAAAGTTAATGTTGAGTTTTATTAGTTGTTTAAAATAGGATTTTAAGTTTTCCAAAATTCAAAAATATCTGGTTATCAAAATTATTGAGCTTAGTTTAATTGATTCAATATAAATATTGTATTTCATAACAGCTCCCAAACTTTTCTTTCATTTAACTAAAGTACAAACCCTTCCTTCACCTCTGACAAGATTTGTATTAATCACAACTTGTGAATGTGAGGAATGCCAGGCCTCCACCGTGGTTCGGATTCCACGTTAAACTGTAGGTCCTCCATTTCACCTCACAATCACCCTACCATTACACATTAGCGTAAGTGCGTATAACCCGAACGGGTAGTAAGACGCGATGCTGCTAATAATAATAATAATAATAATAACTAAAGTACAAATTTATATCTTGTTAAAAAATGAAACCCTGAACAGGAATCAAACCTGGGAACTTTGACTTGGCATCCTAATGCTCGAGCAATCCAGGATTCATTCCATGCTGTTCCCTGTACAAGATTTGCCAACACTTTGACCAGCTTAACATAAACCATGCACGGTTAGTTCTCGTACAGGCGGCAGAATAAATAATGACCCAGAGTCACCCGGCTACTAAACACATATCCAACACAGTCTCTAACGTATACTATTAAGAAAAAATGACCCTTAACACCAGAGTTGGGTCAGATCCACTAGTTTAAAAATCCAAATCTTGAACCTGAATCTCCAATTTACTTTCAAATCCTAAACTACATCTCGGAAAAAGTTTTGGAGAGAAGAGGAAATATAATTATAATATAAAATAATAATAAAATATTTTGCCTAATGGCTTGGAAATGTATAACAAGACAGTGTAGAAACGCTGTCAAGGCTGAAACTGCCAACATGGCTTGAAAATAGTTGTAAAAGTGACCAGTGACCTAATTTACTTTAAAAAAGTGACAAAATAGTTAAAATATACACAATGTAGTTTTTTGAGCCATAAAATAAAAGATTATCAGACCCAACCTCCACTCATCTCTTTTATTTTGTGTTTGTTTTTTGTTTCCAAAAAAAGCTTCAGTTCCTAAAAATAATAATAAAACATTTATTAACTACATCTAATAAAACAGCTATATTTAAATATAAATGTAACATTAGTAAAAAAATGTACCATTTTTGTGGTGCATTCTTAAAAACCATGTTATAAGAGCAGTCTTTTTTTCAAGTAGGCCTACATCTTGTATTTTATTGAAACCTCTTCTTTTCTTGCCTTACTGAGTCACGTTTCTCCAACATCTTGATTTTCTCCGGGGTAGATTTCAATCTCTTGCTCACTTCATGTAATAATGTCAGTTTTACTCTTTGAGTTAGCCTCCTCTTTTTTATTAGTGTTACATTAATTTTTTTGTAATCAATATGTAATATTAAGATTGTTGCAGGTTTTAGAGCATATTTCACAAGCTCTATATGTTCAATGTTCTTTTTGACATACAAGAACAAACCTGTTAGTAATAAAAATTTAGTGCCAATAATCATCAATACCATTTCAAATAAGTGACACCTTTCCATTCAAGTGACAAAATAGTGACTTTGGTAGAAAAAGTGACTCGATTTTTTAGCCCTGCACTGTGCAATAATGTAAAGTAATTGATAGTAAAGAGCCAACCTGAAAGGAGAGTTAGGTTAGGACTAAATAGGAACAAACACACTTCTCTATTTGTTTTTTATTACATTTTTGCACTTCCACATCCACACACTGTTTAAATTTTCGGAAATATTGCTTTTTCATAAAAAGAAATATATCTTTCTTTGTATTTTATGAGTTTAATGAGTCTATATTTATGAAAAAAGGAATATTTCTGAAAATTAAAACAATGTGTAACTGTGGAAGTGTAAGAGTGTAGTAAAACATGAATAGAGAAGTGTGTTTGTTTATATCCAGGCCTAACCTAACTCTCCTTTCAGGTTGACTTCCTTCACTACCAATTACTTTACATTATTGTACAGTGCTATTACACTGGGTTACTATAGAAAATACAAATAGTAGCTAAATGTTAACATTCTTTACCATTCACTATAACATTGATACATTCAGTTAAGTGTTAAATTACTGGTCTGGGGACTGGTTAAGTTCATCCTATAATTATAATTGGTTCTGAACCACCAATAAGCAGTATTAGAGCTATAAAACAAATTTCACTTGAAAATTTTAAAAAATACCTTTTTTAAAAGATATGCGTGTTGAGGGAATTGAGGAATTTGTAGGTCCCATCCCTACTTGACACATAACAAGCCTGGATAATACAGAGGTAGAGCAGTTACACGATGAGTCAAACGTTCCAGGTTTTATTCCAATGTTCAGGTGTAATTTTTAAACTTAATTTAAATAAATAGCAAGTGAACGACCATAAGCTGAACTGAATGATCGTATCATTGTATTGTATATTGAATTTTTTTAAAAAAAATATGGATCAAAGTGATCATAAACATTTAACAAAAAGCAACCATCCTTAGAAATTCAAGTTTGTGTCCATGGTTTGTACATGGAGTATCAACATTCGTACAATTTATTGACTATAATTACTTTAACTAGACTAACTACCCGATGTTTTCATTCAAATCTATTAACGCTCAACATATTTTTTCTCGGCCTCCCTGTCATCAGCAATCCAGTCTCTCGGGAAAGTGACGCCTTAGACCACTCGAATATAAGGCATGTAACAACACTAAATTGTGCAAACAAGAGTAATATAAAATGGAAGATAAAGCCCCCCCCCCCCCCCCCCGAACCACCAATACAAAGAAATAGCCAAGGTGATAGATTGTTATGTATAAAAATATTTCACCACATTCGACACCTGTGATGTTCTCTGGCAGACCACCCACAAAGATAGTTCTACAGCCAGGCGGGCGTTCTCGCGTGGTGGGCGGGGGAGCGTTCGGGTTCGGTGGAAACAGAGTGCAAGATTTGCAATGAATGATTTCTTTCACCATAGGACCACCCATCATGCTGGGGTCTGGGCCCATGATGGTTCCATCTGGCATCATGCCGCCCATCATGCCATACTGAAACAGTGAAATATAAAAACATACTTTGTAAAGATCAATATTATTAGATAACCTTATGTGTGGGAAGTAAAATTATTGGATTATTATAAATAAAAAGTTATAGTTGTATCAAAAGTTGGTAAACAAAATGCTTTATCCTGCTAAAAATGTTTTAAAAAAACTCAAATTTAAGTGATATTGTGCTATGGCTAGAAAAATTAGGGCTAAATTTTTCATTCTTAAATTTAAACATTGAATAATCATAAACAGTTTGCAAAAAAAAAAAAAAATGGATAGAAGAGCAAGAAGGCCTACTTACCAGAAAACTGTAGGCCTTAAAGTTCACAGTTAAAACACACTAAAACACATAATTATGAAATTTTGGGGATACATCAGTCCACTCTTCAGTAGAAGAAAGTAAAACACAGAATGAGGCAGAATCCTAGGTTAAACCTCAACATAAAATGATAATTATCAAGGATCTGCTAGTATGAGCCTGAGATAGCTACTAGAGTTCTGAGCTTCTTGCCTTGCATTGGGACATGACTCACTTCTTTATGGTTTGTGACATAATGCACAGTTAGGGGAGTGTGAGAAGAACCCAACAAAGGGGGCAATGTGAGGATGGTCATTAGAATGTCAAGGTCAGCAACGGAGTTGTTGAATGGAGGGCATGAAGAGCAGATAAAGAAGAAATAGAAAAGGCATCTTTTTGTAGGGCTGTTAGAACACAAATAGGCTTGGCGCAAGACAGTGTCAAGTACAGTTTACCCGCCTTGGTGGTGTAGTTGGCTAACGCGCCAGTCGTGCTGAGCCAGACCACCAAGGACGGGGAGCTCGAGGTTCAAATCTCAGTCGGGTGAACTGGGGTGGTTTTTCCTAAATGGTTTTCCACTCTCCCTCCACGCAAATGCAGGTTCACTTCCTCTTAATTCAACCTTCTCAATTCCTAATCCATTAGTGTAATTAGTACTTAAGCGTATAACCCGAACGGGTAGTAAGACGCGGTGCTAAATAATAATAATAATAATAATAATAAATAAAAGTACAGTTTAATGCACGCATGTACTAAGTACATCTTAAAGATAATTACTGCTCTAACTTCACTCTCTGATAGGCCAGCTCCAAGTGAACAGCTGTACTCAAGATGACGATGAATTGTATCAATATTAATGTGTCTGTTACTATTGAAGTATATTTAAAAATATTATATTTGCAAGAAGGTACAGGGAAGGTGGATAGAAACATATAAAGGGGACAAACACAATATGGCTTTTACAATGAAAATAAGAACACAGTTCACACCAGAGTCTAAGATATACGAGTCTGGCTACTCTTTAGTTCCAGTGATCAGATATTGAAGCCAAATGGCGTTAGTGTCGTTGCGGAATAGCGCGCGCGCGCAATTTAAATTTTGAAGAGAAGTTTGAAACTCCAAGCTTACATTTTACTGTTAGACAGTAATTATTTCATCCTGAATGTGATAAATAGTTAATAAAAATAATAGCCCACAACAAATTATAACATACAAGTTACAATTAATCATTTGCTCATCGATGTAAGATAATTTAAATCTGAAATACTGTATTATAAATCACTTGGTAATTATTTGTTTGGTAAAATTTGATCTTATAAACATGGCTATAAATTATTATTTAAAAAATGTATTGACGTATGAAGGGACTAAGGCATCAATCAGTCTTACCATCTAGCTCATATCATCTGAGGGGATTTTTGATTTAATCCTGATGAGTAGCATTTAGGGTAATTTGTCTGAATACGAAAATTAGAGTATTTCCTTCAATAAAGGGATATGGCAGAATGCAAGAATGAAATAAGCAAACATGAAGAGTGAATGAGAAGTAGGATTTTTGAGTGGGTTTAAAAAATATGAATTCACATTCTAAAGTGTGAGTGGTGTTAATTAGCTGTCTTAGAGGGTACGTTCTCTCAGAAGGCTCAATATCGCTCACCGACCACTTTTACTCATTTCCTTCTTGCATACAGTCTATAAAGTTTCAATATCGTTTTATTATTTTAAAAATGAGATCCAAACCTAGTACTTTGGTACTTCCATCTTTTAATGGTCCCAGGTTTGTTTTCCACCTTTAAGTAGACATTTTTCAAATACTATATTTGACTTAAGTGCCAAGACATTTATTGATAGTACCTATCATACCTAAATATTATTTAATTAAATTACTGTAGTAATATTACTTGAAGCAACATATCGATTGTTACTACCAAGCTGTAGTACAGTCATATTAAGAGAGTTTAACACGTAAGGAAGTGAGCAATTTCAGTAATATATGAATAATTAATTTAATATTTTTGTGGCAAGTGCCATTAAAAAAACTAAACAAATAGTGTTACTTTTTTAATGTGATGATGTCAAATACTTTCGAATGCAAATAATATAATTTTAGTTTTTATTGATTCTTCATATCTTTGTGAGTGTATTGATACAAAAAACTATCAATTTTTTAATATCTAACTACAAAGAGTGGGATATTTATGAGCAAGGTTTTTGAGCATCATTCCCGCCTTACTTAACCTTTCTAGACTTTTATGTGCAAATAAATTCAAACTTCAAACAAAAGTGTTCAAATAAACAACTTGTTGTTCAGGCCCTTTGTCTGGATTTTGATTCTAGTGAGATGTCTGAATATTACAAAATCAAATTATATTAAATAGGCCTAAATATGACTATAGTATCGTTTGATTTAACGTTTACTTGCAAGTATAAATAGTAATAGAAATTTCTTAATAATTTGCTGTTTTGAGAAAATAGTGTTTTATTTGTATCAGTTCTAAAGCAAACAAACTTTTTTATTTTGGTATATAAATAATGTCTAAAGCTAAGACAGTAGAAAAATCACTGTTATAAATAAACATACAAGTAGCCAAGGATATAGAAGTGGTGGTAACTGATATCTAGTAGAAGTTTTTTTTATTGCACACAATGATCAACCAATGTGGAAATAATTAAGAGAAAAACTAATGTTAAATTATAAAAAGCAATTGCACACTTTTCTTTTGCAAAATTCTTTCATCACTATCTGCTACAATCCACTCTCGTAGAATATCTTTTGGCCTAAAATGCTTTTCACAAAATCATCTATCATTAGATTTTTTTTTCTCAAGTTCTTTTGACCAGAAATATTTCTTGTATTTTTTTTTCACAATCACGTCTCTCGAAATTTGAGGGCGTATAAACGTTGACACACCAGTTCTAAAACAATCCGGAAACTTACATTTATTTTTATTTTTGACATATGAAGCCATTGTGCAGAAATAAAATCTTACAAATCTGAACAGCTGTTGTTATAAAATGTCACAACTATCCGCAACGCGCTTTCTCATATAGGGGCAAATCGTTCAAAGTCTGATCAACATTTACATAGGGTTTTGAATAGTGTGTCATAGGGGTGGTTCACATTTTACATCGCTGCCAATGGACAAAGAGGTAATGGTTGCCTCTCAAGAAAATCGATCGTCACCGCCCAAATCCCCCGACCTAGGTTTCATTCTATCAGAACTCATCAGAGAGGAGTGTGAAATGTTCAACGCAACTTCCTAAAAGAGGGAACCAAAACCAGAAGGGGAGGAGGGTGGGGGGTGTTTGCTAAGCCCAGGAGGTTGTCTCATCGTCAGGTAAAGTTGAGCTATCTGCTATTCAGAGGGAGTTATAATATAATGTTACTCACCTGTCCCATCCCCATCATGCTGGGATCTCCCATCATTCCACCTCCCATCATATTCATGTTCATGCCCATCATAGGGTAGGTCATGGGGCCCATCATTCCCCCCCACATGTTGCCTTGTGTTGACTGTGTGGGTTGCTGCTGTTGCTGCATGCCGTTACTACTTGTCATCTGTGCTTGTGAATGCGGAGAGGGCTGGAGCTATTTCACACAACACAGAGTGGTAATAGTCACCAGTACATGGTGTTATATCTCTACAACATGGACATGTAAAGTGTCAGAACATAGCTTGGATCATAGCAAACAAGTTGGCATAACTTTAATGCTACTTTATTTAAATGCATACTAATAATAATAATAATAATAATAATAATAATAATAATAATAATAATAATAATAATAATAATAATAATAATAATAATAATAATAATAATAATAATAATAATAATAATGATATTTAGCACAGCGGCTTACTACCCGTTCGGGTTATACGCTTAAGTACTAATTACGCTAATGGATTAGGAATTATGAGGGTTGAATTTAGAGGAAGTGAACCCACATTTGCGTGGAGGGAGAGTGGAAAACCATTTAGGAAAAAAAAAGTTCACTCGACCGAGATTCGAACCTCGATCTCCCTGACCTCGGCGGTCGAGCTCAACACGACTAGCGCGTTAGCCAACTATGCCACCAAGGCGGGTTAAATGCATACTGATTTTTAAAATATAAATCCTAAAATTTTAAACTCCTAATACATAATCTCATATATAAACCATGAAAGCTTGCCTAGAGTTTGAATTTTGGGTTGTAAAATATTAAATTATTAAGCATATTAAATTATTTGATATCCATGTGTTTGTTTATAAATGGGTGTACATGAGGGATCATTTAAATAAATAACACATTCTTTACCAAAAATAAAGCTCCTATGCAGTAAAGGATATTGTCTGGTATAATATTAAGATTATTGGTAGAAAGTACACCTTTAAAAAAAGCTTAAATACACTTGTTATCAGCGATATAAAAAAAAGTAGTCTTAACAAAAACCTATTGCAGAGTGAACAAACACAAAAGGAGATGGTCACATTAAGAATTGAAATTAATGACATTATAAAGTACAGTATTTACAAAAAAAAAATGTTGTCAATCACCTAATTTCTGATCAAACACTACACAAAGATTGTTTCACATTTGGTAATGAGATTGGCCCTAATAGTATCTGTAGTGTCTGGGACTGAGATATATGTTCTGTGACTAGACTAGTAAGTAAAGTAGTCAAGATGGAAGTAGAATGTTCCACTAGCAACGAGAACAAAACAAAAGTGATTAATATACCACTTTAAGTGAATGTTTAATTCAGAAATACTTATATACATAAAAGAAAAAGTATGTCCGATAACTTAGAATGTTTTGACCCGATGGATGAAGAATCCATAGTGGCCCAGAAATGGGAAAGATGGCTACATTCGTTTAAGATATTTTTGATGGCCAAAGACATAAAAGAAGATGAGAAATAGAAGGCTCGCTTGCTTGTTCAAAATATATGGTTTACAAAGAACAAGTCTATGGACTATGAAGCTAACGTCATAAGCTTAGAAATATGGTTCAAGAGGTAGGGAAAACATTAGGATAATATCTGACTAGACTTAAAACCCAAAGTGTAAGCTGCAATTTGGGATAATTTGAAGAAAATACTATCATCAACCAAGTCATAGAAAAGTGCTCGTCATCTGAATTATGCAGACTTCTCTAAAAGGAAGGGGATAAAGTGACATTAACAACAGTTTCACAAATAGCTCGTACGTTAGAACAATCAGAACAAGCCAAGACAATGGAGTGTTCATCAGCTACACAAGTAAATTAATCAGTTGCGGAGGTTGCAATGATAAAAACTTGTTATTGTGGTGGATCTACAAGCCATTTGGCCTGGCAGGACAATTGCCCTGCCAGAAACAAGACTTTTTAAAAATGTAATATAAAGGTTAATTATGCCAAATTTTGTGAAACTAAACACAGGAACAAGAAGAGGAGAATGTAAGGAAAGGAAAAAGAAGAGTAAAATACATAACCTAAAAGACAATGAAAGCAGTAAAGAAGAGTAAAAAACATAACCTAAAAGACAATGAAAGCAGTGAAGAAGAGTTTGCCTTCAAGATTAACTGTAAACATAGCGATGATGACAAAATAACAGTTAAACTCGGGGGAGTTAAAACTGAACTTATGATAGACTCAGGTTCCTCATGCAACATACTTGATGAAGACATGGAAAATACTTAAAAGAGGAAAATAAAAGGTTGCTGTGAAATATCAAATAGAGCAATATATGCGTATGGTACCACTAAACCATTTCATGTGTTAGGAAGATTTATTACAAATATGACACTAGGCGCAGGAAAACAATTACAGGAAAGTTGTTTTTACATTGCAGGAAGTGAGGGAACACCAATACTAGGGAAAAACTATGCCAGAAAGTTGGGGGTACTGAAGTTAGAGTACCCATTGAACGCCGTTATTGAAAGTGATGCAATGGAAATGGTGGAAAAGAAATATCCATCAGTGCTAAAAGAAACTGTCGGTAAAACTAATGGACACAAAGTTAAGCTAGGAATAGACAAGAGTGTGATTACAGCAGCGTGTGGATCAAGAAGAACACCGAGGCATTTAACATCGAGGAACAAAGATAAATTATAAGAATATGTGGAACTGGATATTATAGAAAAGGTCAATGAGCCATCAAAGTGGGTATCACCAATTGTGTGCAGCATAAAACCCAATGGGGAATTGAGACTTTGTATTGATATAAGGGCTGCTAACCAGGCAATCCAGAGGGAGTTACACTCAATGGGGAATTGAGACTTTGTATTGATATAAGGGCTGCTAACCAAGCAATCCAGAGGGAGTTACACTCAATGGGGAATTGAGACTTTGTATTGATATAAGAACTGCTAACCAGGCAATCCAGAGGGAGTTACACTCAATGGGGAATTGAGACTTTGTATTGATATAAGGGCTGCTAACCAAGCAATCCAGAGGGAGTTACACTCAATGGGGAATTGAGACTTTGTATTGATATAAGGGCTGCTAACCAAGCAATCCAGAGGGAGTGTTTTCAAAGTTGGACTAATCCACCTTTCACCAAAATGAGTTGGATGAATCATCGAGATACACAACTACTTTTACTACGCCTCTCGGACCATACAGACACAAGAGACTAGTTTTTGGTCTAAATGGTGAACCAGAAGAAGACAAAAAAAAACATGATTACTGCTTAAACAAGTTGTTGTCAGTATTAGAAGTAAAAGGGAATTTAACTTAATAAAGAAAATTGTGTATGGGCTCAACCAGAAGTTGAATGAATAGGTCATAGAGGTTGTACAACTGTTAACAAGCAAGATTGAATCAGTCGAGACATGTAGAGTGCCAAGAACCAAGGAAGAACTTAGAAGCTTCCTAGGCCTAGTAAGATATTACACTAAGTTTATACCAAATTTTGCTACCAAGTGTGAACCTCTAAGAGAATTACTACGGGAAGACAAGATGTTTAATAGGCGGCAGAACAAGATAAGGCAATCAGAAATTTAAAATCAGAGTTAACAAAACTAAATACACTGCTTCTTCCAACCAGGATGTAATAAGCTTATAGCAGACAAACCTCACATGTGTTACATATTTAGTTGTAATAGACATAGACGTCATATAAGAAACAAATGTTAAAAGTTGTTAAGTTTGGGCACATAGCAGACAGAAACATTTCAAGTGTGATGAATGGAACTACTACATTCATAGTAGTTATGATTATTTGTTTAGTGTTGTGTAAGATGGAGAGTAATGTAGTGTCTAGCCGGTACTAAAATGTTGCGACTAGACTGGTATTAAAGTTGCCAAGATGGGAGTAGAATGTTACAGTAGTAAAAAACCAACTTAAATGGACTTGGGGAATCAACGACATAACAAAAAGTGGTATTTACAACTGTTTGATGTGATCATTTATTATTTATTTAAGTGATCCATTTCACATTCAACGCCAAGCACAGCACTAGTTTTCTTTACTAAACTTCTAAGGGCCAATGTTTCAATGTCAGGTTAAAGTACTAGTTAACTTGTTGAGGTTTAATATAACCTTTAGTTAAAATTTCAGGTTAACATAGTTTACTGTTTGAATGGCTTTCTATGTGGAGGTTAGTTGACTTGGAGTTAATTTGTTGAATGCAGAGGTTGGTAGTATATTTTTACTCTGATGTCACCTGAACAAAAATATTTGTTAGTGGAAATGGGAATAAATGAATACTGAAATGCGTTAATAATCATTATCTAATTTACTTTTAAATACATTTGTGAGTCTTTTGCATGTTTCAGGCACATTTTACTAATATATTATATACTAATATTCCCTTCAAAAACTATTACATTATTTTTAAATCTACTTAATAGATTTAATGATTTATTTTATCCTGCTTAAGAATAAACTAGAGTGTTTAAAAAAGGGGTTTGGAGGGTGCACAAAAACCAGTACATATAAAACTTATTTTATACGAGCTAGTAAATAAATAATAATTTAACATCATCCTTCTACTCAAAAAGATTCTATAAACAATTAAATCAGAACTCACCTAAGTTTTGGGGTATTGCCATATCACTGAGCGGGTTCCTCATATTTCAAGAAAAACGTGTTAACAATGCTTGAAATATTAGGTTTTGACAGTTTGGAATAGTTTATGATAGTAAAAAGGATTACTAATTGCATATTATAATACGTTAATAACCCGATAATTATCAATAACTTAAATCTAGATAACTTAAATTAAAATTTTGAGCATCAGTTTAATATTTACATTTCTTTGTAATTTTGGCGAGTTGTTTAAATGTTAAACATAAAAAAATAATTTAAAATGAATTTTATTTAATATAAAAGGTTACCAATTTATTCTCCTTAATCCTTTGATAAAAAATTGTACACAATAATTTATTACTTGCTATTTTGTATAATATAAGTGTCTTATATATACCGAATTTTATGCATCATCACCTTATAGGTTACCACAGCTGTTTGTGATTTTTTTTTTCTCAACGGACAGGCCTAGGTTCATGTTTCAAGTGAAACTTTAATATTGTAGGGTAAGGGACTTAATACAAATATGCTAATTTAGAACTGTTCAAAAATTAAATGCAAGTAAGTTGTTTTGCACATAAATGGAAATAGCATGGCCAAAATATAGGCCAATAGTAGGCTACTTATATTCCTTAGCCAAACTATTCAATCATCAAAGAATCTGCATTAATATTTAGTTTAATACTAATGATCACCATAAGTCTATACATTTTCATCATAAAATCTGAATCGGATCAAATAGCATCATTAAACTTTATCTTAACGAAATCCATCAACACATATTGGAATGTTTTGAACAGTCAGCTGCAGAGTGGTGGCCATGTTTTTCTCTACGGTAATTAACTTGAGGTTTACTCACTAACCTATACACCTTCTTTGAGTTAGTTGAAACCTGAAGTTTAAGTTCAGGTTATGTGATAGCCTAACACTGAAACAGGTAATAAACATCTTAAGCTAAGGTTATAATTTAACCTCGACAAAACCTGACATTGAAACAGTGGCCCTAAGTCTCACATAATACACCACAAAATTAATCATCGTTCTTGAATCGAATATTGTAAACATTTATTTTAAGTTTTGTTTATTATCCGCGGGTTTTTTCCAGGGTCACAGTTAAATCTTGACATTCAATTGAGCTTTCTCTTAATTTTTTTCATTTTTTAGTCAAGAAGGTATTAAATGGAATCATACAGTTACATTCTTGTTGATTAACATTAAAAGCACAACACTATGGCATAATTTTAAACAATGAGTGGAAATGTATTTATCATATTATTGGTCAAATACGTGTAATTTACACCTGTGCCTAAGACAGTGAACTCTGGTAGTTGTGTACCTGTGTTTGCTGGTTCTGGTTCTCATTACTGACACTGTTGTTCCCAGCGCTACTATCTCTGTCATCTCGAGGCCTGTCACGGTCCTCTCGGCGCTCTCGCTCCCTGTCACGGTTACGGTCCCGGTCCGCTCCCGGTCTCTCTCTCGTCTATCTCCCCGCCCCCTTCTGTCCCCTCGATCCCTACGACCATCGTCACCATTGTTGCTGCCATTATTCCCCGCTGATACTCCGTCCATGCGATCTTCCCCTGGAAAATAATAAATATCTTGGAGCTCAGAATAAGCAAATAGAGAATGACCAAAGGACAAGTTACGAGTCTTGCACACACAAGTCGATTAGAAACTGATGACCGACATAAGAAAAACAACAATGATTAACGAAACAGTATATTCCTTGATCCCAGCGTGTATTGACAATTGGGATTGATTATTTTCAAAGGGATGTTACTTAAAAGTGGTAAATTTCTCAATCCCTTGTATTTAACACATTATTTTACCATAAAGAAACATTCTGAAAATTAAAAATGACACCTGACACGGGAATCGAACCCGGGACCTTTGGCTTAGCACGCAATGCTCTAACCACTGAGCTATCCAGGAAACGTCTCCATGCCCAGGGTCATTCTTCACTCATATTTTTAGGCAAAGTCTATGATGGACGTGCGGAAATTGTCGGCTACAAATGTGTGATTTTTTTTTATTAGGATCACGAGCTATCAGATGAGCAGCCACCTTCGACTCGGTAGTTGGCTTATTGCAGCCATTTGTACAATTATTATAATTGTACGGGATTGCATATTTAAGAATCAAATAGCCAAAGCTATTATTTATGCTTTTAGTGAGGATTACTCCACCTATATATCATAATCGAAGGCCTGATGAGATGAAGGAGTGAGAATACTACAATCTGGATATTCATACCATTTGAAATATATGAAGGTCCCTGCTCAATCAACTGATGGAGTATTCCAAAAAGCAAAAACTAAAGCTTGGCTATTTGATTCATAAAGAAAATGTTTAAATAGTTAGTAAATTATCTCATAGTTGTTCTTTAATGTTTTTGAGAAATGTAGTGCTTGCAGATTTCTTTCAAAATTGTTAATTAAATATTCAGTGATTGGATAAGTAAACCTGATGGGTAGGTAATATATAAATGGGTATTTACATTTAAATCCCCCAAAAATGGGTATTGAAAAAATCACTAGCTAACATGTCATTAATTTTGTTAAAACTATAAACAGAGCTAACTTTAAACCAATTTACATAGTTTAAATAATTATTTTACATTTTAAAAATAAAGCAATAGAAAGAGGAATTTTATAAAATGAGGCAGAATGTTAATCTAGTAAAAATATTTTTTGAATATCTTTAGATGCAGTTTCAACTTTAGAGTTTTTTTAGCCCAGTCTTACTATCTTCGGTTTACGGTTAAGTACCAATTACACTAATGGGTTAGGAATTGGAAAGGTTGAATTTAGAGGAAATGAAACCACATTTGCATGGAGGGAGAGTGTAAAACCTTTAGGAAAATCCACCCCCAGTTCACCCAATCAAGATTCGAACCTCAACCTCCCGTCCTCAGCAGTCTAGCTCAACACGAAACTAGCATGTTAGCTAACTACACCACCAAGGCAGGTTTTAAGAGATTGATAATAAGGTTAACTCAGTTATTTGAACTTAAAAATGTGAAAGAAGAATGGCCCTGCATGGAACTTTTTCAAGAACCAAGATAAAGAAAATCGCAAAATTTCAGAAATAGAAGAATTTTAAAATGAACGAAGCTCAAGTGATTCTGAATATTAATAGTCTGAATCACTTACCAATTCAGATGAATAGAACATTAATGAACTTGATAAAATACTGAGGTGGTGTGTGATATACCCTTAATGGGTTTTAAGCACCGCGTCTTTACTACCCGTTCCGGTTATATGGCTATGTACCAATTACACTTAAGGGCAAGGAATTAGAAAGGTTTTATAGGAAATGCGCCCGCATTTGCGTGGAGGGATAGTGGAAAATTATTTAGGGGAAACCACCCTCTGTGCACCCAACCAGGATCGAACCCCGATCTTGTCTTCGGCAGTCTAGTCTAACACGAGAGTAGTGCGTTAGACCACGCATGTTAATGTTGAAATAATGATTAAAGAAGACGATTTTGATTCAAATGAAGATAATTTTTCATAAAGGTGTAGTTTTTATTGTATTCCTTCCTCCTAAGAAAACACAAGAAATGTCTATGCTAGATAAAAAAATTAGTGTTTTTTTACTTGTATTGCAGTACCGGTAGGTCTAAAAAATCATATTGGGGTAAATATGCTGGGTATTTACCTTCAAAAATAAATACCTGAGTATTTTACATCACTTTTACAAACCCACCAAAATATTTAACACCAGATAGTCAAAAAACATTTTATTCTATATAATCAAAGTGGCTAGTAATAAAGTTATAAAATAACTTAACCATGTACTAATACAACATTTTATTATAAGGGGGAAGGTACGGTAAAGAGGAATCAAACCAAATTCGGTAAAAGGAATTAATACTATACGGCTTTTACAATTTAAAGAACACAGTTCCACTTTACATTGCTGGCACTGGACAAAGAGGTAATGGCTACCTTTTGATGAAAATCAATGGTTACCACCCAATCAATTCGTTCCATCGGAACTCATCCGGAAGAAGTGTGAGAAGCCCAAAGCAACTTGCTAGAAGAGGAAATAAAAAACACTAACTTGAGATAAAAAGGAAAGTGGTAAAGAATCATAGGACACTTATATAGGACCATGTAAAAGGAATAAGTAGCATAAAGGACAAACACAGGAAATAAACATTATAATGCAAATATATATTTATAGCCAATGTTAGTTTTTAATACATGTTTGTGGTGTTGATATTGTATCATTATCAATATGGATTTGCAAGTGTTGCATTATTGTGAGAGATATTTGTGTGGGTGTTTTTCTAATCTCTAAGGGCATGTGGGGGAGGAACAATCAAACTAGAGAGTGCAGAAATCTGGCCATTAGAATGTCGGAGAAAGCAAAACATCAGAATTGCCTTTAGGTTACGGATACAGCCACATTAAATATCATACTTGTAAACTATTGGAAGTGACGCCTGGACACAAGAATTGAACCCAGGACTGGCTTACCGCACCAATGCTCTACCGATGAATGAGCTATCCGTCTTAAACTATGACCCTGAGCATGCTAAGCCAAGGGTCCCAGGTGTGTTCAAAATGTACAAACAGTGGAATGTTGTTAAGGTCAACTGTTTGTAGGGGTGTAGTGGGACAAGTAACCTAGTGCAAGAGTGTATCAAGTACACAAGAGAGTAGCAACACAATGTCGCTCTGGAGGCTTGCCTCATCACCACTTTCCAGGACAAAACTACCGATCCTTCAGTTCACTACTTAGTTGCGCCATTACAATATATCTATCAATGAAACAGTCTACTTTTAACTACTATGGACTACCAGTTCAATGCAATAATATCACCAACAGTAAAGTAATATATTAGAAAAATAAATGAACAGTGAAAATATGTGAGTAAGAGTGGTATCTTGAAAAGTCATAATTTCAAGATATGCTATTGTTTTATAGTCTGTTCCACTCTTACTCTGCAGTACAGGTCTTATGGAGCGCAGTTGCCAGATCTCACCCGCTCGAAATGGATGGACAACTTTTACATTCAAACTTAGCAAATTATACAAACTTTATACACGCTATGGAAATCAATTTGAAGTTTGGGTTGTCAAGAATTGTGTATTATTCTTTTTATTACCATATTAATGCCAATTTTAATATACACTGTACACTGTCACTTGCAATGAATATATTGGAGATCGAATCCTTTCAAAGATGGTCTTCCCAAATACAGAGGTTTATACAAAAATATTCTCTGTTTGCATGTGAATGTGTGTGCACTTTTATAAACAATTGTAGTTATATTAATTTTAACTTTAGTAAGGAGAAATGTAATTTAAAATTTTGTAAGGAACATACTTTATAATACAGATCAATGACTTTTATAAACAATTTGGCCTACCTAATTCATCTTTATTATAGTAAAAGCTAAAACTCAATAATCATAATAGTAATAGATTAATATACAATAGTTTTAAAAATTAAAATACTGGTAACTATCAAGGAGGGGTGGAAGTGGGGATTCTAAAATCCATTCAAGGTAAATTTAAGCCATCTATGTAAAGTAAATAACATATCAGTTTAAACCTTAAAAAAATACCTTTATGCTTCATCGCTGTCCACGCACAAAGGTGTGGCTCCATCAATTGTGAAGTAGTGTTTAGTGGATGGCCCAGGTAGCTCAAAGTTTTGAGAGTGAGTAGGTGGACTTATGGGTGGAGGAGATGACACAGGGGACGATGAAGATGATGAAAATAATCTTATTAAAAACTGCTCCTCGTCTTCTTGCAGCTCGTCTGCTTTCCACATCTCATTTTCAATTTTTTTGACGTGATTTACATAATTGAACAAGTTTTCTAAAGAAACTTTTTTATACGCGGCAGCTATTAAAGGCCTCATATCTTTAACATTAAAACTAGTATTGTTCATTTTAATAAATGTTTTTACCTGAGCCCACACCATCTCTATAGGGTTAAGTTCACAGTGATACGGAGGCAAACGAATGACTTGTCGATCCACCACCTTCGCCATCTCATCCACCTTGTATTTTTCAAATTTGTGTTTGTATTTCGAAACCAAATACAGCATTTTCCATTTCAATATTTCGTCATCAACATCAATGTTCTTTTGAATAAGCCACTCAGCTATTTGAGCTTTACGCCATGATGTGGTCGGAATCGCTTCACACCTTCTGCTGTGAATGGCTGCATTATCGATTACGATAATAGCTCCTTCAGGTGTATTAGGAAGTAATTGTTCTGAAAACCACTTTTCATAAATGTCACCATCCATTTCGTCATGAGCATCTGCTGTGTTTTTCTTGCACAAAAACGTGAGTTCAGCACCTTCAACAAAGCCATTGTCATTTCCAGCATGAACCATCGCAAAGCGTGGTCTGCGAGCCCTTGGTGGCTTCACTGAATGGTAGTATCTTTCCACTCCTTGTAAACGCTATGTCCAACATTTACCCATGATTCATTTGTATAAATAATAGGTCTACCTTCAGCTCTGAACCTCTTAATATCCCTCAAATACTTATGATGCCAACTAATAATGTCATCCCTTTCAATGAAAGCACTCTTGTTTCCCCTCCGTTCATACTTAAAACCCATTTCCTTCTAAAATCTGTATAAGGTAGTTCGTGAGAAATTTGGCAGTGTGTCGTCTGCGTTTACCCTCGATAAACTAATACTTAATTTAGGGAGCAAGTTGTCGAACAACAAGGAATGGCCAAGACGACACACGCCACTTTGTACGCCGTCGTATGTGTTCATTCTTGAATTTTTTTGTTTCCCTTTTCTCTTTTGTTTTCTTTTTGAAGGAGTCCGCAAAGGACCACATTTTTGTTACTCTCTTAATGGGTAAATAGCTCTTTCGGAACATTCCGTGGCTTTACGTTTCCCTAACTGCTTTGATGATATTCATTGTCTTAGTAAAATAATTGAAAACGTTCATTACTATTTGACGTTCTTTGCTTCTCAGTATAGCCTACCTATGTTATGCACTTTTCTAGTTACCTTTTCCATGATAAATAGTTTAAAAAACTAACAGTAAACACTATGAATCAATAATATATATATATATATATATATATATATATATATATATAAATAAAATTTCTATCCCATATAAAGTAAAATATACTATAACTAAATATTTAAGGAAAGATTAAAATATGATAATATGATCAAACGTTTGGTAAAAATGACTATTAAACAACGCAACGCTCTTAGCACTCCACCGGTCCACAATAATATAATGACCGTAACCCGTAACAAAAGAATAATGGTTCACAACTGGAGAGAGGCTTCTTGGATGGATTTCAAACAGCTGTGCTTTGCTTTTCTTAGAGGATTGTAATCAATAGGATTCATTGGTGCGAAGCTCAGCAGGGTTATATTTATGTTTACACGGAGTGCTACGCCTAAAGACTGTTAAGACTTTCAGCATCTTACACTGATTTAAATCAATACTATAACGGAGTAAAGGACGAGGAAAGTGACTAAGAGTATGTGCACCAGTATTTTCCTGAAACTATGGAAAAATAACTTGTTAATATCAACCTCAGATAATTATTTTGTATTAGGTAGATGTACTTTTCGAACACGCTGATTATATCAACACACGATTTACAAACTATCCTAATACTACGAAAACACAACATCCAGTCCCCTTGCTGACAGTTTACCAAAGATAAATCTCAGACCGTCCCAGGAATGTAGCCCAGACCCCTATCTCAGTTGGCTCACGCTCTACCGACTGTGCTAAAGTGTTTAACTAATGACAGTGAATTCGACAACGATTCGAACCCGGGCCTGATTACAAACGGTGGCAAAGTGTAAATGCGAGTGTAAAACTTGAGACTGCCTCCTCTGTGGGTAGCTGGTTTATTAATTCAGAAGCATAGTATAGTAAAATTTGGAGTTGCATCTAAAATGTACTCTCAAATTTTTAACATTGCCTCGGCAAGTACAATAAATCCTTATTTATTAAACTATAATTACAAACACAAATGAGTATAATGAATGTATAAGTGATTGAACCTTGTATTTTGTGAAACCAATATAATCCATTGTGATGTGGATGGGATGAAATAACGCTTCAGTTCTCAACGCTACAACTGTATAACATTACGCTGCTCTTCAAGACCAGACAGTGTAAAGTGAAATACACCCTCTTCAACTTCAAAACGCTACCACACATAAATGAGGGGCGCTATTGGCCCATAATTTTTTTTTTAAATAAATTTGAGCTTTTCTTATCATTTCTTAAACATAATATACCTATGAAAAATCAAAATAAAAAAGTTTCCAACAAGACAACTTTTTCATGTTTTACTTTAAATATTTTCAGGAGGTATAATACGCTTTATTATTTTTTTAACATTGTATAAAAGATATTCCTTTCTGACTTTGCAGACGTTGTTCATAGCTATTATAACAGCCACCATAAAATTACTGGATTTTCCACACGATTGGAACGAGACTTATGACGTGATATATTTGGAACCCCATGAAACTTTTGACACAATTCATATTTTCATATTTTGAAAAAAAATAGTGATTCATAAACATCTGTGGTGGTTTAAATTGATTTCACAAGATGCATAAGTGAATGTTCTTTAATATGCCGTGCTTATTTCATAGAAATAGCAATGTTCAAATTTAAGAGACAAATGACAACTCCGCTTGGTAGAAAAAGGACAGCGCTAACAGAGAAACCAATGGGTTGGAAAGAGATGGTAATAGTCCATAAGAGCCTGTACTGCAATTTGAGAGTGGGATGGCCTATAGAGTTAGTTGCTGTATGTATTAGAAAAGAAGTGGGAATACAGAATAATGGTTTATCAACTATACATAGATTTTAAAAAGGCCTATGATTTAGTTAAAAGAAATAAATTATATGACATTTTAGTTAAGTATGAGAGACCCAAAAAACTTTTCAAGCTAAATGAGATATGTTTGACTGATACATGTGGCAGGATACGGGTTGGATGTTACTTATCAGATACTTTCTAAGTACATACTGGGTTGAAACAAGGAGATGTACTTTCTCCACTACTCTTGAATCTAGCCTTAGAGTACGCTGTTAGGTTAATGAAAGAGAGTAGGGAAGGGTTGACATTAAACTGTACAATGTAGCTATTAGGAAACTGAGATGATTTATCTTTGTTAGGTAAAAGTAAGGAAGGTGCCAAAATATTTTGGCCAGGAAATGACACCAGCACAAAGTCTCCTTCTTTCAATTTTTTAGATCTCTTGTCTGCTATAACACTTTGACCATTATTTTGGCTTTAATAACTTTCCGATGTAAAGCCAGTTATGAGACATTATCAACACTTTCCCTACTGGAATGCCATTCTTCATTATCTGATTCAGATGAGGTGTCATTTTTCTTCCTTTTGTTTGTGGGTTTTATCTATGTCAGGCTTTTTAGTTTCAGTTTCTTCAAGAACAGCGACCTAGCTGGTTTTTCCTTACTCTTGCTCACAGTTTTATGTGTGCGTTTTTCAAGTCTTATCCTTTTGGCAGATTCTTTTTCTGACTTCGTTCTTTCTTTAAATGCATTCCACTCTAAACATTCTCTGGATGTTGTTGCATATGGCAAACTTTCCTTTTTTCTTCCAACCTTCCCAGGTGATTCAATGGGCCACAAAATGTGATTTGCGAAAGAAGGGATTATTTGTGGTTGCAAGTTTATCTGAGTACTTGTTTTAAGTATTGCTGGGCTTTGAGTTCCTTCAGTATTTATTGTAGACATTGATGCGCCACATGCATTCAATGAACTCATCTTTCAAAATGCTGTTTTTCTGCTGAGCTGGTGTTGTTGCAACATTAGCTGGAATGAGAATCTTGAACAAATCTCCTATATCAGGAAGGCTGTCACCCAAATAACCGCTGGAGTCCAAATTCTTCTACACTTCAACATTCCTGGTGACACTTAACGCCTCTTGAACCAAAGCTTCTGGTAATGGTGCAGTTTCCTATGAAGGCAGATCCTCACCAATAAGTGTAAGTTTGTCTTCTTTTTGAGTCTCATCTGATGGGATACATCTGGAACGAATTTTCACCAAACTTCATAAAGTTCCAGTGCTTCAGGTTCTCCTCTCCAGCTCTGAAATCTGCTGCTCTTCCCTTTTTCATCAATGATTCTAGGTACAAGAGATGCTCTACACCAAATAATGTCAATACTAGGCCTAGTTGCTACTGGTGGACAGTGCCTTGATACATTTATTGTAGTCAACTGCAAATACCACATTCCTTGAATCCACTCTTCACTGTATTCACAGTTGCTCGTTCAATAAAAGTTGTCTCTAATAACCCGCCTCGGTGGCGTAGTTGGCTAACGCGACAATCGTGTTGAGCTCGACCGCCGAGGACGGGGAGATCGAGGTTCGAATCTCGGTCGGTGAACTGGGGGTGGTTTTTCCTAAATGGTTTTCCACTCTCCCTCCACGCAAATGCGGGTTCACTTCCTCTAAATTCAACCCTCCCAATTCCTAATCCATTAGAGTAATTAGTACTTAAGCGTATAACCCGAACGGGTAGTAAGACGCGGTGCTAAATATTATTATTATTATTGTCTCTAATAATGGCCCTAATACAGCTTTTGTGACCACTTTATTTCCAGTTTTGTGTACACAACATTCCACCAGCCACAGCTTTCAAGGGACGGAAGATTGAAACATCCACTGGGACCAATTGCAGTACAAAACTCTGCAACAATGTATGTTGTGTGAGATTTATCGCCATCAATCAAAAGAAGTATTGGAAACGGAACATTCTGTTTCTTGAGCCATGGTGGAAAAATATTTGCGATGTACTCATAATAGAGTGATCCAGTCATCCAGCCTTTTTTGGACCTCCTTACACCCCATTCACTGTTCAAATGTTGTGCTATTTCTCGTGATATCTTTTGTATCGGGAAAACAATCATGGGTGGAACAGTGTCTCCGGCAGCCATGACAGTGATTCCTTTTCATTTCCACTTTTCACTTCATGTAGGTTATCAAAAGAAACTGGTCCCAAAACATTTCCTGTTTTTGGTCAGGTTTCAAAACCAGATTTGTCCGCATTGTAAGCTCTTCTTGGGTCATTTAAAATATCCAAGTTATTTTCCTGTTTCAAGAAGCTGTAAAGCTCACGGAACCACTGTCTAAGATTTTCTTCAGTAACTGATGCTCTGGCTGTATTAATACTTTCATCATATCGTCGCTTCAAAGATAACTTGAACCATTTGATACCCGGCTGTCCATCTTTTAATGGTGTTGGTCTTTTGTCTGCTAACACAATATCTCTAACAGTCTCAAACAATGTCCTTCGCTTTATAGGGAAACCTTTTTTAGCATACGCCTGAATCCAGCTCACTAATAAATGTTCTTCTGCTTCACATAAAATTGAGCTTGGACCCATCTTACATTGAAGGGGAGCCTTGCCTTTAATTTTGTTGTTCAGTGTGCTGAATGGTATACCTTAATCCCTTGCAGCTTTTTGTATGCTGCAATTACCTGACTGAACTGCATATATTGCTGATTTTAGATTTTCTTCAGAATATTTGAAAAAAATCTTTCTTTGCTTTTTTGCAGTTCGATCATTGTATTTCAGTCTTTACACATTGAGGGATGTCAACATTTAAGATACTGCTACAAAACATTCACCTATGTATTAACGCAACAACCCAAAGACATAAAAGAAAAGCAAATAAATGCAGGCCTGTACTGATTTTTAGACAAACAAAATCAAGAAAAAATTTACAAAACTAATATAAATTATCAAATAAACCAAGCTTCTGTGCCAGATTTTATACAGCGAAAACTAGTATAATAAATGAAGTAAAATAACCTCAATATTTGCACAAAAGTTTCATTAAACTACCACCAATATCTTGTAACTTGACATCCACAACTGAAAGGGCATTTTCATTTTATGAAAGATATAAATTCTCGCACCTGTATAGTTTTGTAAAAACCTGTACATTTTCCTTACATTAACTAGAGCACACAAATGAGTTAAAAATAGCCTTGTCCTTTGCACTATATTAGAGGGAAGGGGTGGAATTCCAATGCCAACAATCACACAGTATTTGTTACTCACCTAAGGGAAAAGTGGAAGAGGGAGTTTAAGGTGAAACATTGGGAGTCAGTGACTCATTGTCTTTGTGCTATCAACAGTTATTTGTTATGTCCAGCTAATTTAGGGATAGAGATTCTAAATACAATATCATCTTTTATGCTGCATGGAATGAGGGTTGGGGAGAAGTGAGTAGCTTATCAACACTTCAGTCAGTTGTTGGTTAGTCAGCCAAAGAGAAGATATTAAAGGGGTGTCACAATTTGTGTCAAAATAACATTTTGGGGGTTTCAAACCTAGAGAAAATGTTAGGGGTTTGAAGCCTGGAGATCATTTAAGGGGTTTGAAGCCTGGAGATCTAAGGGTTGAAGCGAATCATTAAGGGGTTTGAAGCCTGGAGATCATTTAAGGGGTTTGAAGCCTGGAGATCATAAGGTTAATGAGAACACTTAAGGGGTTTGAAGTCTATGACGTGTATGGCGTGGCCTTGGGAACGTATGAAGTATGACATGAACTAAGCAAATAGGGGAGAAATCCGACGTGACCCTGGGAAGACTTTTGACGTAGCATTGGGAATGTATATCACAGTGGAAAGGGAGGTGGAACCCTTTTTTTAGTGAATTTAACGCATTTCTTGAACCCATTTCATCCCATCTTCAAATGTTTCATAGTTATTAAGCAAGGTATATATATAAAACATATTTTTTTAAGGGTGAGAAAAAAGTTTTTGAGATAATGATCACCAAAATATTGATAGTGATTTTTCGTATCTTTTTTTAATACAGCCAATTAAAATCTCACATGAAAGAGCTATTCAAGACCTTTCCAAAAACATTCAAATCACTTCTATAGGTGCCTAGGTTACTGAAATATTCAATGTTAAAGTTGACAAGATGGTGACAAAATTGGTCGAAATCACAAATTTTGCACCTCTTTAACTTGATAAATAAAAAAGATATGGACATGAAATTTTTCATACGGTAGTCACATAGCTCAGGTGTTTCTTTCAGTATGCCAAATTTAAAAAAAAAAGTAAGGTTGAAAAGTGCCTCTACATTGGTTGATTTGACATCAAATGTCCTGCCAAACAGTCCCATAGCATGAGTGGTTAACATAACAGCCAAACAGCGAGTATGTTACCTGATATTGGCATTGGAGGTTTGTTCTTGTTTATGTTGAACTCTAAGGGAGCATCATTCATGCCAGGGTTCATCATAGTTTGCTGCATCTGATGCATATGTTGCATCTGCATCTGCTGATATTGCTGCTGTTGTTGGTGTGTGCCTGGTGGCGCAGGTTGCATTGAACCAGGCATGAACCCCTGACCCATCATGCCACCTGGCATACCCATTCCTTGTTGTGGACCCATCATACCCATGGGCATTGCAGCCATAGGTGGAGGTGGTGGAGGGGGATCTGAAGAAGATCCACATTTGTTAGTTATATTCAGGTTTTCTATGTGCTTCTCGACCTTGCACTATTGTCATCTCTCTAAGGTGTATAGGGGGAATTGTGCATGCTACAACTTGCCCATGGGCCAAATTCAGTTACAAATTAATAAACATGATAAAATGACCCCCTCCTAGAAACCCTTCCCCTCCCAACGCTCTGAAATAAATCTGCTTTGGTTCTCAAGAGCTCGCTTGGGAGTGAGTCTTCTCAGGGTTAAGACCTAGCTTACTCGTCTGTT
This sequence comes from Timema podura, assembly GCA_033556935.1. NCBI lineage: Eukaryota > Metazoa > Arthropoda > Insecta > Phasmatodea > Timematidae > Timema > Timema podura. Next base: position 2,030,602 of record JAVRXN010000012.1, read on the forward strand.
CAAAAACTGCCGTGCGATAAAAAATATGTGCCCCGAGTCCTTTTAACACACGAGATTGTCTTACGTGAGGCAGAAAACGTCGGTCAGAAAGTATGATGGGGGAAAAAGAGAGAAATGAATTGTTAAGCCAAGGAGAGCACAGTTGACATTCCCCCTTGACCCTACAGGTCGCAACCACAAAATGTTTGTAGAAACTGAACAAAGAGATTGGGAGGCAGCTGGGAGCACTTGACATTTTTTCAGTTGTTTTGAAAGCTATTAACTTAACATAAAGATTATTGATATACAGTAGCCCCGTGGCTTCTTTGGTGCTGACTAACAGTTCACAGCTGACTTATGACAACTGCTAAACACATGTTTCTGCAGATCATATGGTTCAGCGTAGGGATACATAATTTGGTCTGGTAACTTTTCAAAGCCGTCAACTGTCAGCTTTAAGCTGTCACTCAGCACCAAAGAAGCCACGGGGCTACTGTAGTTTAGCCTACTAGTAAACTTTACTTTACTCGACCCACCAAATGAATTTATAAAGAAAAAATATAGCACCTAATTTATTTGTAAAGTTGATTTATTTCAAGTTTTTGTGGCATATAAAAATACAATGGTGAAAACTGACTGAACATTATCTTTAGAAAAAATGTTACCCGTATCAGTGAGCGCACGGAATAAACACAAAGCAAGCTTGATCTGGTTTCATATTGACGGGAAGATTAGGGCTCGAATCCCAGCTGGGTGTTCTGTGGGTTATTTTACTAAATGGTTTCTCACTCTCCCTCTTAGTAAATTTGAGTAATTTCCCCTCAAAAAAGCTTTACAAGTAGAATACTGGAAAACCCACAAATAGTAAAGTAATATTGGCATGAACACATTCTTGGTGTCAATAATTATTATTAATAATGCATCTTTATTTAGGGCTAGGCCTAAGCAACAAAGAAACCCCGTTTGTGACATTCAAAGTGTAGCTTACTATCCCCTTGAATTTTAAGTAGTGATATAGGCCTACTGAAATATTTTTGAAAAGTTATTACAGAAAACGCGAGTCTCTTACCTAAAGTTATTTAGACACAGTTGCAAGGTAATGTTAATAGCATTAATTTATTACTCTCCTTGAAATTCAATTTATTAGAGCAAAGTAATATTTAGAAAGTGAAAACGGGTAATATTTAAGAACAAGGAGTAATATGCATATTATTTCAAATTAGCAAGAAAACCTAGCTTCTAAAATGGCGAATGATTACGAATTAAATCAACATGGAGTAAAATGAAATTATACATAATAGTAATATGTTGCACATACTTAATGTACTAGGTGGAAGGGGTGGATTCCCTTGATAGTTGAATGCCATTTATCAAGAGCAAATAAGTTTGAATTGTACTTATACACTGTACCATTCAAATTTTAACAAAATATTAGACAGAACCACAAGAAATCCAATGATTTATCAAACCGTAAATTAAGCGGGTGGTCTACCTTGTAAAATGTGAGAAACGTTAACAGCGCCACTCCTAAAAACCGTGTATTTACCGAACTATTTGAACTCATATGTTCATCAATTGATATCTATAATATTACTGGATGAATATTTGCAGCTTATATTTTCAAAGCACACCGTTACGTAAGAGAGAAGCAAACTCTCTTACACACAAGCAAGGTAGTGTGGCATTTCGACATCATTCACCAATTTTTATGAATATATGAGATATATCAATGTATAATTAGTAGGGCTCAGATTTACATTTAGTTAAAATCGAAGAAATATGTATTTTATATGGCTTAAATTTGTCAAAATATTTGATTAAAATATGTGCTTATAATTTTTCATAAGGTAATATAACTAAATACAAAACAACATAAATTATACAAAAATTTAATTTATATAATTCATATAAAAATACCTTCCTTGATGATTGCTGGCTATTATAACCACGACGAAAAACGAGTTTGCGACCGTTAGCAGAGAGACACTAGATTTTGCATCAAAAGTTATTATGGCCGACCACTTTGCGAAAGCAAAGTCCTTATGAGAGTAAATATTTTCCTAGTCGAGTGACGCTAAGTTGCGCAGACATTTTACTGGTCCTTTGATTTGAGTTACGAGGTTATGTTTGCTAGGTTTTGTAATTGTATTAGGTGCTTGTGTTACCTGATTTAAACTTGACATCTAATTAGCACAATATAATAATCTCCAAACTTTTTGTGTGTGTTTCACATAATTTAACTTTAAATAGGCCTATATCATTATGAAGGCCAAGAGGGGGGATAGTACGCTTAAACTGAATGTTAAAAGAATATTTTCTTTGAAACATCTATCAAAATACATTATTATTCAACATCAACATACGGATAATTGGGACATTCCAATATTAAGATTAGTTGTTCGTGTTAAAATAGGCAATTCTATGCAGGGATATTCTAATTTAGGTAGGTACCACTGTTAACTGTGTCGTTCGTTTTTTTTTTAACTGAATGTGTCTATGCCCATGAACCTGTGTAACACTTGAGTCATGCTCGTAGTTATTATAACATGTATTGTCAAGTCTAAAACTGGTTAATTATTTCAATAAACCTGCGTACTCTGACAGGTTATAGGCCCAGGATTGTGGTGATTTGTGGATTTTAGGACGGGTAAAGTTATAAGTCAAGTGTGCGCAGTAATACGCGTGAACTCTACGTGTTTACTTGTTTTTTGTGACGCCGTTGCCAATCACCATCGTCATAATGGTTTTAAGAAGAAGACAAAACTTACAGAATTCCGCTTTTCGATGGCACTAATTTCGCCAACTGGAAGTTTCGGGTAGAAACTCTTCTAGATAAAAATCGATTTGTTGCCCTTTATTCAAGGTGACTATCGGGACTTGGTGAAAATTGCGTCTAGTGATAGTGCTGAAATTAAGGTGGAAAAGGAAAAAGAGATGGACAAGCTTCGGAAAGCCGATCGTAAGTGTAAGTCACAGATTATACAACGAATCTCAGACAGCCACTTGGATTGTGTGAAGGATAAGAACACCGCTTATGATATATGGCGCGTGCTTCGTAACACTTACGCTCGCAAAGGTATTGCTAATCAGCTTTTACTGCGCAAAACCTTGTTGATGATGAAATTTGATCCCTCTTTAGAGACCCTTGAAGTGCATTTTATTAGGTTTGATCGTACTATTTGGGAACTGAAATCGTCGGGAGCTAACCTCGAAGAACTAGATGTTGTCTGCCATCTTATCTTGACTATGCCATCTGAATATCAAGTTATTGTCACTGCCATAGAGACACTATCTGCTGATAATCTCAACCTGGCATTCGTAAAAACGCGCCTACTTGATGAAAAAGAGCAAACGTCAAGCAGAGGGTATTGATGGATGCAGCCAATCATTCTCTAGCGTTACTGATAGGAAGGCTACAAAATTGAAATCTTCCTAATGGTAAAGAAAGCATTTCCAAGCAAGTTACTGGTAATAAGTGCTTTTTCTGTCATAAAGCTGGTCACTTTCGTTCTGACTGTCCAAAATTGAAAGGCAAGAAGCAGCAAAGAATTCAACACGTAAAGCAAACGTAGCTGAAGCTAGTGATGATGAATTTATTTTGACTGTGTCAACATCAGTGGCTTGTTGTGATGGATCTGTGTGGTTGCTTGACTCTGGCGCCACTGAACATATGAGCAGTGATAAAAATATTAGTTTGGTCTCAAATAAGAGACGCCTATCAAAGTCTATCAAAATAAAAATTGCTAAGTCAGGATCGATGTTGTGTGCTGAAGAAATCGGAGATATACACGCGTCTGTGACTCACAAAGGTAATAAAAACTTTATCAAACTTTCCAACGTACTTATTGTCCCTGGATTACAATTTAATTTGCTCTCAGTTAGTAAAATGGACGCTAATGGGTTTAAAGTTGTGTTTGAAAAGGGGAACGCTACCATTCTTAAAGGTGATATTTTTGTGGCTGCTGCCACTCGATCTGGTAAAGTGTACACAATGTCTCTTTCACCTCGTGAAAAAGCATGTGCTGGTGTTGCTAGTTCCATTGTAGCATCATCTGATTTGTGGCACAAGAGGCTTGGTCACATTGTCAAAAGTGGTTTAGTTCACTTAAGTAATATTGTAGATGGAATCAAGTTTGATCAAGGATCAATCCCCGATTTATGTGATTCTTGCTTACAAGCTAAACAAACACGTATTCCTCACACAAAGCCACGCAGTAGAGCTAAGCGCCCATTGGAGATCATACACAGTGATCTTGTAGGACCCATTAAGCTTGTATCATATGATCAAAAAAAGATATCTGCTTACCCTGATTGATGACTTTAGTCTCTTTACAGTCATTTACACTCTAAAGGCAAAGTCTGAAGTATTTTCATACATCAAACAATTTGAAGCTAGGGCAACAGCTCACTTTAACCTAAAGATAAGTCGCTTTAGGTCAGATAATGGTGGTGAATTTGTGTCACAGGAAATGCTCGATTATTTAAAAAAAAAGGTATCCAGTCAGAGTTTACGATCAGGCATACCAGTCAGCAGAATGGCGTCGCAGAAAGAATGGGACGTAGCATCATGGAGAAAACACGCTGTTTACGCGGTTTTATAGTAGGTGGAGGTTAGTTAGGCTTCAACATATTTGGGATGTTAGTAGTCTGTTGACCCATCTCATGGGACAACATTGACCAAGACGTTCGTCTCTTTGGTCTCATTTTCCAATGGTGGTTAGGTTGGGATTTGAATCTTAGCTGTGTGTGATGACATATTTTATTTTTCTAAAAGTTTTCCCACTCTTCCTCTACACAAATCCGAATTATATAACTCAACCTTTATCATCTAAATACCCTATTAGGGTAAAACCCATGGACAGACCAGTTGACTAGATAATGAAAGGTAGGCTTAGTCTGTTTAAGATGGCTCAACAAAACTTTAATAATGTAAGTCTATAAAAACTGAATCGTACATACAGTAGTAATTATTACTTTCCACATTAATATGAATTGTAGGACTATGAAATATTGCAGCCAAGACTGGAAATAACCAAAATAAGCCCTATCTTAATGATTACATGCGATTTGGTTTAGGTCTAGGTTTTTTAATCATAAAAGGTTTACTAGATTTATCAGAAACCGATAATTAGAAGTTATACCTAGTTATACTGAAGTGAATCAATTATAACAACTCCTTATAAAGTAATATAATATCCTTATGTTCTTGATCACTTAACTAAAGTTTCAAGAATTCCCTTTATAAAATATGCATTTTATTATTTTTAACCAACCAAACCCTCTTGTTCACTTTATTGTTAACTTAGTAGGCCGACTGAGTATAAATATCCATTGTTTAGACATTAAGTTGTCAAAAATATTCAGTGTAAACATTATATTTGGGAGTTCTTGAACGCTTTCATCAACTTTAAATAACTTGTTTTACTTTCTAAGATCTTCACACAACATAATATTTGATTCAATCTTGAACGTGAGAACCTTTCGACACTATAAATTAACAAAATTAGCACACAGTATGCAGGCCTATGTATGTTCAAGTAGAATACCGCATATATAGGCGATTTTTTAATCTAATCCAGTGATCTCTATGTTATACTAGATGGACATAAACATACGCATTGCCCAGGACCAAAGAGTGAAGCTCAAGTTTATCTCTTCTTGATTTGTGTGTTGTGTGTGTGTGTGTGTGTGTGTGTGTGAGGGGGGTGGGGAGGGGCTGATTAAACGGTTTCTTTCAACGTTCTTATGCGAAAGCATGAATAAAAGTGTTATTGTTTGAAAATAGTGAAGTATTATACCACACTTGCCTGAAGAAACATTTACATTTAAAAGGATATAAATTAAGTTTTACATGTGCCTAATACTGTACAAATTGTTGAAATAAGACAGAACAATGAACAATTAATCACTCGCCAAAGACTTGTGCGAACTCTATTCCGATACGGTATGTTAATCCTATATCCTGTATCCAACTCAGTTTAAGGAGATCCTAGATTCTGTCCTCATTATTTTATTCTATGTTGTTGACCAAAATATTCACGTTGCTATGCGTAAAATATATCAATACAATAATAAATTAATTCTTGAGATATAATTATTTTTTGAATTTCTCCCCTATCTATGATTACAACACAAATACGAATAAAATCTTTAATATATTTAAATATGTAGTTATCATCCATGTTGTTTACAGTCTGTCAAGAGTATTCTTATATTTAAAGTTGGTGATTAGCTTGTATATTGGTTTAAGAAAACATATTATATTGAAACTTAGATAAATATAATGAATAAGGTAACTTAAAATTTGATTACATTTGTTTGAATGACATCCGTTCAAACAATCACTTAGCTTATATGCTTGTAGACAGTTTTATTATATTACCATTAAAAAAATTAGCTCATGTCTTGTTTAAGCTTTCAGAAACCATATTATATTGAATGTTCGTATAACTATAATGAAACAAGTTAGCTAAAAACTGTATTACCTTTGATTGAGTAACATACTTTGTGTAGAAGTCTTACGTTAAAATGATAATTTCGGTTATAGGCTTGTAGGAAGAATAGTATCTAATAAACCCTGATTTTAGTAATAATCCCAATCTGTAAGGCTTTGTTTCGTACAAGAATATTATCATATACTAGTATTTTGGGAGAATAAATTGCCATTTAGAACGGAAGTATAAATTTACTTTTGGAAGTTCTTTTATCCTACCTAAACACTACTATAGGGCAGGATTCTGGTACGAGATAAAGCCTTCCAAACGAGCTTTCTTCAAAAATCATCGTATATATGAGCCTACATCAACTTATTTAAATAAAAAAACTCAACAGTTTCCAACTTCGTTATGTCTTCAGAGCTTTGACTAACATATTTATTTAATTTTACTAATCACACATTGATGTATCTCATATATTGAATCAAATTAATGAACGATGTCAAAATGCCACATTGCCTTGTTTGGGTGTAAGAGAGAAAGAGATACCTGAAAGTTTCCTTCTCTCCTAAACATTGGTATGCAGACGACAGGTCGAAAATTTTAGCCACAGATGTCCATTCGTTATTTTATAGAGACAATGCATTGATCTCTATACTATAACTGGATGGACATCTGTGGCTGAAATTTTCGAGCTGTCGTCTGCATACCATTGGGTAAGAGAGAAAGAAACTTTCGGGTATCTCTTTCTCTCTTTCACCCATACAAGGCAATGTGGCATTTTGACATCGTTCATTAATTTGATTGAATATATGCGATACATCAATGTGAGAGTGGTTAAATTAAATAAATATGTTAGTTAAAGCTTTGAAGAGCATATAAAAGTTCAAAACTGGTTAGTTTTTTTATTTAAATAAGTTGATGTAGCCTAATATGTACGATGATTTTTGAAGGAAGCTTACTTTTAAGGCTTTATCTCGTACCAGAATCCTACCATATATTTGTGTTTAGTTAGGATAAAAGACCTTCCAGAAGGAAATTTCTACTTCTGTTATAAATTGCCGTTCATCAAACCAAAAGTATAAACCGAACGGGTAGTAAGACGCGGTGCTAAATAATAATATCAAACCAAAATATTATATATATATGATAGTATTCTGGTACGAAATAAAGCCTTACACATTGGGATTATTACTAAAATCAGGGTTTAGTAGATACTGTACTTTCTACAAGCCAATAACCTAAACTATCATTTGAACGTAAGACTTCTACACAAAGTGTGTCATTCAAACAAATGTAATACAGTTTTTAGCTAACTTGTTTCATTATAGTTATGGAAATGTCAACAAATATGGTTTCTGAAAGATATGAGTGTGAAGAAAAAAAAAATTTGTACTACTGTGTCTTATCAACATAAAGGGTAACGTGGAGATTAATAAAAATTTTGTGTTGGGCGCCACTCCTGGAAACTAGGAGAAAGAATAATAAAAAAAATAACAATAAAAAAATAATAAATACAAATAAACTTTAGCTCGACTAGTTTTGAACAAATGCACGATGACTTAAAAACTCAGGACCACTGGGTGTGGTTGGAGAACGTTTACCTAGATATTACAATGTTACAATATTAAAATAAAAAAAATAAAAAAAGCAATTTAAATACAATGGATCATTAAAAAAAACAAAAAATGTACTAATTGAGATTACAATAAAAAAAAACCCAATTGTTGAAACTTTTGTGGGTTATTATTATTATCATCATTGTTTCCCTTTTACTATATCCCAAACCTACCTAAGGATATCCGAATAAATATAATGTTATATGACAAAATAAAATATATGTATTACATAAATTCTTAAACAAAGTTAAACAATTAAATGAACAATCTCTTAGCAGGATTAAATTTAGGAGTTTTAATATATATATAATAATAGAGTGAAAGAAAATAATATATGTATAGGCTAAACTTTTTTAGAATATATAGTTTTGAGTAAGACAAAAAAAAATGGTATTGTTGAGGAACAAAAAAAAATCAATAGAATTAATATTTTTACATAAAAATAAAATATTAATCAATTCCCTGGAATAGATAGAGTCTGAATGTTTATTAGTCCTTTCTGAAAGTTTTTGTATATAGCTTGATAAAAAAAAATGAGAAATAAAAATATATTTAAAATTGAAGATTTGGCTGGACCTCACCAATGAATTTGTCCATGTTGAAACAGAATGTCTGAAGTCTGTTTCCTTTTATTTATTCTAACTCGTCCACCATTTGAAAAAATAAACACTCTAGTTTGTCTCCAGACACTTAACTTTCTATTTTAGTACTTGCACTTTTACTTTCAAACTATTGTTCCACTTGAAAACTAAATTTAATTAGGAGCTATATAAATTTTGCTCCATGTTAAAATGACACTCCGGAAGACAGAACCCTCTTCCTCTTCAAAAAATGTTCTAAGTTTTAAATTTAAAAACGTTCTATTCTCTACTAAGTCCAAAGAGAAAACTAATACAATAAAATAAAAGATAAAGTGTTGGCTATGAACTGTTTATAAAATAAAATACAAATTTAGTATCAAGATTTAAATATATGTCAGTGTTTCTTAAGAGAATTAAATGTTTATTTTAATATGTCAGAATTGAAATGCGCGCTAGTTTGGAACGTCTTCTTTTTTCTCTTTTTCTTACTACTTTTACAAGCACGAGACTCGCCACTCACTTGTTCATCATATCTGCGCATGCGTTAAAATAAATCATGGCTGACATTCAGAATAAATAGAAGAAGAGTCAACAGACCTCTTGGAAGGATATTAATATGTTTAAAAAAAGGTAAGTGTTCTTCCTTAGGTCAAAATTAATTGTTTAAATTATTTAAAACAGTGTTAGATGTTCTATATTCTGTCCTTTTAATTTATTTAAATGGATGTAAATATTATTATTTGTCACGCCGGCGACACAGCGTGTTTCAAACGAAAATAAACTTGAAACTATTTACAAAGCTTGGGAAAAATATAAGGAAATAAATGGTAAGGTGGCAAATAACGTTACAGTGCCCCCTTTTTGTTGTACGAATTAATTTTAAGCCTTAAATTACTTCGTGGAACAAAATAAATGTTTTTTGCCACAAAGTAGGCCTAGAATCTTAAATATCACAATCTAGATTCCATCTCCTTTTAAAATTAGTAAATTAGTCTTATCAAAGTGCCTCTACTTGTTCTGGTTCAAGGCGATAAGTAAGGATGGCATTGTTTTTTCTCTAGTCTTTCGGAAAAAAGCTGCTTTTGTACAATTAAGTTTAACTTGCATGTTCACGTAGTAAGTATGTAGCTACATAGACGGTTATTCAACCTAATATAACCTCTTGTCGTCTGCTGTAAAGGATCGCTCTTCATCACAAGAAAAATGGTACAACTGCCACGCCTTGTATTTATACTTTACAAATATTATTTAAACTTCACACGAATAACGAAATCTCTTTCTTTGTCTTGTAGCATAAACCGGAGCACTTTCAGTGGAGCTGAATATCCAGATCGACTTCACTGCACTCGTTTAAACTCGCTGATAATACTTCCTCCGCTGAGACTTAGGTGAGTTAAAATCTAACTTTCCTCTCACAAAAATGTCGAAACGGCTTGTGTATGTTCACTTGAGGTCCTTCCCTCGGAAATACATGTATTATTTATCACTTAGGTGATTTCATATAAAAATATATCATATTTATATGGCACACAGAAGTAGGCCTAGTTTCAACACTTCAAAAATGTTGTGTTTTGTTTACACAAAATCAACAAATAAATTAAACATGTCAAATTACCACCTGTATGTACATTTACTTCGACACCTTCTTCAACTATTGAAGATATATCATCAGACAATATCAATTCCTAGTACCAAATTATAGCAAAAAGTAAATTAACTACTTGTCACTTTTGTGGTATGAAAACAGAAGCTTTTATAGACAAAGTGTTCAAATTCAAATTTTCATAATTATTTTTATGAAATGGATATCTATACTCTCCCCTGCAAATTAACAGGTACCTGCTGTACAAAAATATAAACAATTAATGTTGGAACCCTTGAAAAAGGAAAATCACATCTACTCCATCCTAGGCCTTCGTCAACCCTCAACATGTATAAAATGTTTTTACACATCACTCATTTAAACATTAAACATTTTGATTTGAGACCTGTATTTACAACAACTATATATCCTTATTAAACTAATTAACACATTTTAAACATAAAGAGATCATTATTTCATAACAAATAATGGAAAAAGTAAATTCACTCATGGTACTTTAGTGACCTAGAATACAGGAAATCTGATAGGCCAAACACTTATGGCTAGAATTTAACAATTCTCTCAATGAATTCAGCTACTAAAACCTCTGCTTTAGGTAATGTAACAATATTATTAAAATATATTTATAATTAATACTTTAAAACTTGAAAAAGGAGATACTCCTGGGGTAATTTTCTTCCAATTTTTCACAATAAAAGGAGTAGGCCAAACACTTATGGCTAGAATATCACCATTCTCTCAAAGAACTTTATAAATACAACTTTTTCTGCATCTATTGACATACACAGAATTAACATATATTGATGCTTAGTATTTTAAAATCTGAGAAAGCAAATCATAATTTAGCCGCTTTAGGCTATCGTGTCACTTGAATGTTACATAGTAGACCTGGCATTTATACCAACTTGTTTGGAGCATAAGATATACATTCATTGGGTTAGCCCCCTACTCTCTTGGTGTATGACAACTTATATCATTACATAATAACTTATTTGGCTCTGAAACTCTTTGTTTTTTCCATTGAAACTGATTCATTTTTACAATTAATTACAACTCTTTTTCGCTTAAAACAAATTAAGCTTACAAAATAAATTCACACATAAAAGACCAAAATATCTTAATTAATTAAACAAATATATACCTAAAAAAAATTTATTTACAATCTTTTCTCTTTTCTTACAGAACCGTCGGAGTGGCCCCCTACAGAACCGTCGGAGTGGCCCCCTACAACTACTTGGCATGATGTTATGACGTTGGCGAGGTTTTATACTTTTGGGTCATTTATGAGCTCTGATTCGTTGGATTACACGTTGTGAAGGTAATTATACTTTTCTTGAAGACCTTATTTATTCTTCCATTTTTTATTTATCTATTCTTTCAAAATGTAATACTTCATCAAGTAATTCTTGCCCTGTTCACTTGTTTTGAGCTTTGCCTAACTCAGCAACTTAATAATTGGACTCCATGGTGAAATATATAGTTCCCTACACAGTTTTAATGACTTCTTGATGACTCCTTATACTTCACTGATAATTCGACGACTTTGATAAAACTTGCTTTTCGACGATATAACATTTAACAACTTTCTTGTTTTCTCCTTAAAACAACATATTTCGACGTAACTTATACACACATCAGGAACTGTTTGTGATGGACTCATCTCATTCACAAGGTCCTGGAATAATAATCGTCTATATCCTCAGGCAGTCACTGTCTTATCAACGACCAGTGACGCAGATATGACCTCCCAAAATTGACACTCTTACACCATTTAAAATACTCCTCCTCGTAGATTATCTCGTAACTTAAAACTTGTCATCTCATTCATATAGCTGGCTTTCTGGGGTTGCTCTGATTTTCCATGGGTGTCCTTGCATAACCTCTCTTCTTGATAAAAATCAAAATTATAATAAAAGTCAAAAAATCATCTTCGAATAGACCAAATAGATACATTTATAAATAAAAATGACAGATTTCAATTTCTTTAGAATATATGAATATTTTCTTCTTTTTACTTCCCAAAACTTGACATTTCACAAAGTGTAATAAACTTTCATCCCATATGGATACGATCCTCAGACCTCGACTTTTACTGACTTATACAAATCCATAGCTTGTACCTTCCAACGCTTTTTGCTGCTTAGTGAACTATCCCTGTTGTTACCGGTTTCTTTCCAAGACCAGTGCTTCAGAGATTGACACTGCTCTCAACTTTCAACTGTTCTACAACATTCCTTTTAGCCAACTATCAAACCACATGATTCAAGGGATTAACATGTCTCCCAAAACTTTCAACTATTCAAAACATTCCTTTTAGCCAACTATCAAACCACATGATTCAAGGGATTAACATGTCTCCCAAAACTTTCAACTATTCAAAACATTCCTTTTAGCCAACTATCAAACCACATGATTCAAGGGATTAACATGTCTCCCAAAACTTTCAACTATTCAAAACATTCCTTTTAGCCAACTATCAAACCACATGATTCAAGGGATTAACATGTCTCCCAAAACTTTCAACTATTCAAAACATTCCTTTTAGCCAACTATCAAACCACATGATTCAAGGGATTAACATGTCTCCCAAAACTTTCAACTATTCAAAACATTCCTTTTAGCCAACTATCAAACCACATGATTCTAGGGATTAACATGTCTCCCAAAACTTTCAACTATTCAAAACATTCCTTTTAGCCAACTGTCGACCCACATGATTCAAGGGATTAACATGTCTCCCAAAACTTTCAACTATTCAAAACATTCCTTTTAGCCAACTGTCAAACCACATGATTCTAGGGATTAACATGTCTCCCAAAATCGACACTAAACATATTAAATTACTGTTACAGGTTTGGCGTTGCTGCCCCCTACAACCTTGAGGTGGACTAAGTATATGCGGTGTTGAATAGTTACTGCATTCTCCTCGACTCGATGACATTTGGGCCCCCTGCGGTACCGGATTGCTGACCTGGGCGAGGAACTACTCGGTGAGTATAAAAACAAACCCTTCACTTTGTAGGTGATAATTACTGTTTCCAAAAACCACATCATCATATGAGGGGTAGTCAACAGTAGGCCAATTACCAATAAATTGCCTATTTGAGTACAAATCTCAAAACAGAACTGGTTAGATAACCACAATATACCTGGATCAAAAATCCTCTGTGTTTTACTAAACTCATTGGGCTGACCTTGTGGAAAATAAGGTCTTGTAACACAACTTCCATGCATCCATACTTTCCCTAAGCTTGTAAAGCATTTGTGTCGTTTCTTACTGACGTCGCTTTGTTCCTGAATATTTTGTTTTTTCTTGTTGTAGGTGTTTCGTTGCTTTGGCCGCCGGTGTGTTGACTCTCTTCTGAACCTGTTGTCGGCACAATGATGTGAGAAACTACGATGCAGGGGATCCTCAAAACCCTTTAGGCATTTTTCATTTCTGTAGGATGGACGAAGATTTTTCTTCTCAACTGCGGTAACTTCCAGATGTGACTCCACGACTGTGCTGCCCCTTATGCTCTGAAGCATTGACGCAGTTGGCACAACAATATTTGATAACTTTAAAATTTCCATATCTTGCATCATGACATGTTTGCGACCACACATTGACATTTTGTTACATGGCGATACGCCCAAACGTCTTGAAAATAGTCCTTCATACAATATTTGTGGTATTTCAAAATATGTTTTCCTCATTAGGACCAACATATTTGTCTCCTTAAACTGCTTTGCTTCTAAACCAAAACTGGATGTGTCACTGAGAACATGACAAAATAACCAAGAGCCGGACTGATTACTGCAGTAGCTATTAGGGTTTACACATATTTGCGATTCCCATGAACATTTACCAAGGCATTTATCAGAATAGGTACCTAGGTATTTGAAAGGATAAATGCAAGACATCCTTACTGACTTATCATTGCTACCTTCTAGAGGTAAACCTCTTTTCACCATAAAATTGATTACACCATTTGAACCCATAACACTGATCTTGTCTTGCTTCACCTTTATGGCATTCACCTCAATGCTAAGGTCCTGCATACCTTTCTCCAATTTTATAGTGTGGTCGAGTTGCTGTGCCACAGAATGCTGTGTCGACTCCAGCTCCTTACTAAATCGCTCTTCAGTGGCCTCCACTCTAACCTCCAAGTCGGTCCTGGTCTTGCCTATTGCCGCTGAAAACTCCTCCCTCATACTGGCCGTTAATGACTCTATGTGACGCAGGATCTCACCACGTGTTTCCTCCTGAGTGGAAACGAGCTTAACTTCAGTCTCCGAGAGCTTCCTCTCGAGGACTGACTGCCCTGCCCTCATCTCCACTAACAATTGTTGGATACCCGCCATAAGGTCAAACGAAGGGGTACTATGGAGAACTTCCATAGGGAAGGGAGGGGTTTTGTCCACCTCTGGTGACGGACCCTCAAAATAAGTCTGTGATGAGTCGTCGCTCAAACCCTCAACCACAACTTGGTCCCTAACCACCTTGTCCTGCCGTGGTATCGTGGTAGCAGAATCATCCTCAAACCCTATATCAATTGATTGTCCCTCCATTATTGTGGGTAAACCATCAACCTCATTCTTAATGTTAATCTTAGACTGTCTTGTGTCCCTACTTCCTGGCTCATTACCTAAACCACATTTGAAAATTCTAGGTTGCTCTCTCCTAACCTTATCGAAAAGCCCCACGTTAAGGCGACACTGTGAAGAAAAAAAAATGTTGTACTACTGTGTCTTATCAACATAAAGAGTAACGTGGAGATTAATAAAAATTTTGTGTTGGGCGCCACTCCTGGAAACTAGGAGAAAGAATAATAAAAAAAATAACAATAAAAAAATAATAAATACAAATAAACTTTAGCTCGACTAGTTTTGAACAAATGCACGATGACTCTAAAAACTCAGGACCACTGGGTGTGGTTGGAGAACGTTTACCTAGATATTACAATGTTACAATATTAAAATAAAAAAAATAAAAAATAGCAATTTAAATACAATGGATCATTAAAAAAAACAAAAAATGTACTAATTGAGATTACAATAAAAAAAAACCAATTGTTGAAACTTTTGTGGGATATTATTATTATCATTATTGTTTCCCTTTTACTACATCCCAAACCTACTTAAGGATATCCGAATAAATATAATGTTATATGACAAAATAAAATATATGTATTACATAAATTCTTAAACAAAGTTAAACAATTAAATGAACAATCTCTTAGCAGGATTAAATTTAGGAGTTTTAATATATATATAATAATAGAGTGAAAGAAAATAATATATGTATAGGCTAAACTTTTATAGAATATATAGTTTTGAGTAAGACAAAAAAAAATGGTATTGTTGAGGAACAAAAAAAAATGAATAGAATTAATATTTTTACATAAAAATAAAATATTAATTAATTCCCTGGAATAGATAAAGTCTGAATGTTTATTAGTCCTTTCTGAAAGTTTTTGTATATATCCTGATAGCTTGATAAAAAAAAAAGAGAAATAAAAATATATTTAAAATTGAAGATTTGGCTGGACCTCACCAATGAATTTGTCCATGTTGAAACAGAATGTCTGAAGTCTGTTTCCTTTTATTTATTCTAACTCGTCCACCATTTGAAAAAATAAACACTCTAGTTTGTCTCCAGACACTTAACTTTCCATTTTAGTACTTGCACTTTTACTTTCGAACTATTGTTCCACTTGAAAACTAAATTTAATTAGGAGCTATATAAATTTTGCTCCATGTTAAAATGACACTCCGGAAGACAGAACCCTCTTCCTCTTCAAAAAATGTTCTAAGTTTTAAATTTAAAAACGTTCTATTCTCTACTAAGTCCAAAGAGAAAACTAATACAATAAAATAAAAGATAAAGTGTTGGCTATGAACTGTTTATAAAATAAAATACAAATTTAGTATCAAGATTTAAATATATGTCAGTGTTTCTTAAGAGAATTAAATGTTTATTTTAATATGTCAGAATTGAAATGCGCGCTAGTTTGGAACGTCTTCTTTTTTCTCTTTTTCTTACTACTTTTACAAGCACGAGACTCGCCACTTACTTGTTCATCATATCTGCGCATGCGTTAAAATAAATCATGGCTGACATTCAAAATAAATAGAAGAAGAGTCAACAGACCTCTTGGAAGGAAATTAATATGTTTAAAAAAAGGTAAGTGTTCTTCCTTAGGTCAAAATTAATTGTTTAAATTATAAATGGTAGGGTGGCAAATAACGTTACATGAGCCAACTTAAATAAACAGGTATTATTACAATAATACTTTCCACAAGCCTATAACCTAAGTGATAGTTTGAATGCATGGCAACTATTCAAAGTTTGTCATTCAAACAAAGTAAACAATTTTTAAGATACCTTGTTCATTATATTTATCAAACTTTCAATAAAATATGGTTTCTGAAACCAATATACAAGCTAATAACCAACTTTAAATATAAGTGTTGTCGTGGCAGACTGTAAACAACATTGATGATAACTACATAAAAATTGAAATATCTAAGGTTTTATTCGTATTTGTACAGAATTACCTGTAAAACTGGATTGTATATCCTTTAATGTAAATGTTTCTTCAGGAAAGTATGGTATAATACTTCACTATTTTCAAACAATAACACTTTTATTCATCAGAGACATGTTTTCGCATAAGAACATTTAAAGAAACCGTTAAATCTTTCCCCCCCTCAGTGTAGCAGACGATACACTTGAGCGTCACGCTTTTGTCCTGGGAATGTGCATGTGTATGTCCATCCAGTTATAATATAGAGATCAATGAGACAATGATATAAACTAATGAATGATGCAACCTTGCAACACAAAACTTGAAAAATAAGTTGGTTATATCTTTGCACACACTGGTGCTACCATCTTGTGACTGGAATAGGAGATATATACAGATAAAAACAATTGTGTAGAACTCATATCTCGATATTTGATTTTTGGTCACATACAACCTTGTAATATTAAGGGGATGGATCACCATGAGAGATGAGTGCGGCCGGTTTCTAAGACGATTTCTCTGTACATGATTACTAAGAAAACTATTATACATATTTTAATCAGATTTTTACTACTGTAAAGATCAATTCATTTTCATGGTTTATAGTTTATTCCTATCTACCCAGACAATTCAAATTTAAGTTTTATAAAATAATTTAAAGATCACTGCATGAAACAAACTGGGCTTGTCATTTAAATGTGGGAAGACTTCGGCTAAAACTGTTTTCATTTTATTACAATAAACACATTTCTCTATCATTTAGTATAATTTAACGCCAGTTAAAAGTTAAATATTTGTAAGCAGCTTTGTTTAAATAATTTTTGCATGATCGTATTTTCTTGGTTTAGTGTTGTTTTTTTAAAAATCTGCAGACAAAGTATAAACCGAGTAAATATGATTGAGAATAATTATCCGTTCATTTTTCAGCATACATATTGTTCTAAACTAAAATAAAGTGGTACAGTTTTATTTTAATTCAAAAAAGTGTTGTGGTGCAGTATCCTGTGACCTATCGGTGTAATGTTGAACAAAATGAACCTCTCGAGAAAACTCATGACAGTGATGCCAAGCGTTGCACGGTGACGAGCAGATGTTCTCAGGAAAAATATCAACTCGACTGCGTTCATTTATTAAATCAGTTGTGTGAATACCACGTGTTTTGCAATGGAAGCCGTTTCTGTAAAAAGAGATCGAAGAAAATAAAATAAAAAAACTACTTTATCTCTCAACCAGACGAAAGAAAAATAAATGTTATACTCTTGTGAATTGGATAATAAAAAGTGTCATGAATTTATTATCATTTCTGCATGAAAAATACAATTTTAATACTGGAGTTTAAAATCCATCCATTAATTTCAAATCATGTGCGTAGAATACCTAATTAATATAATTACAGGACCCGTTTTGGTGACCTCATGATTTAAGGCACTACTCTTGCAAAAAACTGGACTGCTGAGGACGGGGATTGGTGTTCGATCCCAGTTTGGTGCTATGAGGTTATTATTCCTAAAATGTTTTCCACTCACCCTCCACGCAAATGTGAGTGTAAGTCATCTAAAAGCAACCTTACCCTTCTCTGACACATTAGCTTAATTAGTATATCGGCGTAAAACCCACACGGGCTCGGTTCACTTTGGTGTACCAATCAAACACTTTGGCCCTACCTTTGGTAATCTGATCTGTAAACAGAGTCAATAATTTGGTATCGATAATACGGGGCTAACTAAATCATTTTGGACTGTTGGCAATTTGAACAAGAAATACACTTGTCACAATAGATAAATGTCTTGAAACTATTTTGCTATCAATTGTAAAGGTGGATAATGAAACGGGGTGGGGGGACTATTGAACATGCCTTGACCACCGCGCTTTTAAAATTAATAACATTAACACAGATACATATTTAATTTTGACAATTATTATTTTACAAAATAGTTTCATCACAAATATAATTTTTACTTTCTCGCACCCCTCGCGTGCCATAGTCAAAGATTTGGAAATAACGTAAGCTTTAGAGAGGAAGGGTAGGGGGGAACACAAATGCTAAGAGGAGGATGTTACTCAACATATATAAGAGTGTGCAGTGTAAAGATTATTTCCATGTCTTTTTTTTTGTTCTTGTGATATTAGAAATGCTTCACTTCTTAATATTCTTTGATGTTATCCGTAAATTTACAATAATAAAGTAGGGTAGATAATAAATACGGTAATTAAGAGAAAGTGTTCCCACATTTGCGTGGAGTAAATGAGCAATCACGAGGAAAAACACCTCAATTCACGCGGTCGGAATTCAACCAAAATTTGTAGCACAGGTCCCTAATAAAATTAAAAACGTTGTGTTCATTGCAGAAGTTTTGATGAAGGACTTTGAATGTATAAAGTTGTAGAATGGATGTATTATTATTATTATTTAATGTGTTTAGCTAAAATTATAAAATAGCTAGTGATGTGTACAAGGCCGTAGCCAGCCAATAATTTCAGGGGGGGTTTGGTGGGCCCATCCCCCAATTGACGAAGACTAGAAAAAATTCTAAATAAAAAACTGTTCTATAAGCTATCTGACGTGTTTTTTTATGACAACACTACCCCATAACTATCGGAGGCTAGGACAAATTCTAATTATTAAACGGCTCTAGAAGCTCTCTTATGTGTTTTTTATGGTAACATAACCCATTAACTGCCGAAGGCTAGGACAAATTCCAGATATTAAATAGCTCTAGAAGCTCTCTAAAGTGTTTCTTTATGGCAACATAACCCCCTAACCGCCGAAAAATAAGAACAATTCTAAATACTAAACACCTCTAGAAGCTATCTGAATTTTTTTTATGACAACATAAATGCCAAAGGCTAGAAAAAATTCTAAATATTAAACACCTCTAGAAGCTCTCTGAAGTGCTTTTTATGGTAACACAGCCCCCTAATTTGTACTTGTACCTTAATTTTGATATTGTTTGAACCATAAATAAAGCCATATATATTTTGTTCATAAAATTTCGGGGGGGGGGGGTTGAACCCCGAAACCCCCCCCCTGACTACGGCCTTGGATGTGTATATATATTTTATGAACGTCCCTGACACAAAAGTGATTGATAAGGGAGAAATAGATTATAAAATGATCATGCTTCAATGTAAAACTTGTGTTTAAGCCTATCAAATTTGGTTAAAATTGATGGATGGATATTTTCTATACAATTGGGTGAAAAACATTTTCTTGCAGTATATTTCTTTATGTTTTATTGTAATTTCAAATACTTATATTTAGAGTTAGTGTTTATAATTTTTGAAGTACAGGCAATAAGTGTAATATTTATTCTATAAAAATTATACATTTTTAAAAATAAAATCTTTCTTTTTGCAGAAAATTTTTCTATATGCTATCTTCAAATTTGAATGTATATATATATATATATATATATATATATATTATATTATATTTAATAATATAATATAATATTTTTATATACTTATATTATATTTTGATGTACATTATATTATATATAAATATATATGTATATAATATTATTTAATCTGGTCAAAATATTTTCTTTCAGTTCCTGAGGTAAATGGTCGGATTAAAATTTTTGTCAAATAAACAGAGAATTTGTGAATAGATTTTTTTTTCAAAAATTGTTTAGTGGTTTTATGGATCAGGAAGGTTATGATCATAGAAATTGTACCTGCATTTGCGTGGAGGGAGCGTGGAAAACCAGTTTGGAGAAACTAACTCTAGTACACCCGACCGAGATTAGAACCTTGATCTCCCCATCATTGGCAGTCTAGTCTACTGTAAGAGTAGCGCGTTATACCATGAGGCCATCAAAGCGAGTGTTATACATGTTAAAATATGTATAAACGTATAAAGCTATATTTGATTATCGAATATAATTAATAAAAAATAGGTTAATAGAGTTTGAAATTCTTGATAGCTACAAGTTCATTGGTGTAATTATAGGGTGGTGGCAGAATGCCACAGGCCCACGCTCAAAATAGGGCCCATCACGCAGGTCCACCCACCCAAAATTAATTTGGTAATATATGAAAGCGTTGTCTTTCAGGCCTATCATTGTTTCGTAAAGATCTCATTATTCAATCAAAAATTACTCAATAGTCATTTTATTGCGCATAATTTATGCTGTACAAAAATGTATGTACATATTTTTCTGTAAAATCAATAGAAACAGCTGTCAGGTCATTTTCAAAACTTTACTAAAAATTATTTAAGAAGCACATGAATCAATAAAGGCTGCAGGGATTAGATACGTTGACTGTTGAGCTACTACCCGTAGCTTGTCCTTGGAGGAAAGTGTAGACAATTTCACAGAGATCAATGTTTGTTTAGCCTCTATAAGTGTTAATATTGATAATTGACTATAGATTTGTTTATAATATTTATTAATATTGTTTTATTCAATTCAGATTAAGTTTTTTACATTATATTGAAACTTTTCAGCAACAATTTTATCAAATATTATGGCTGTATGGTAATGCACTTAGAGTGGTTTTTCCTCAATGGGTTTACACTCTTATCTCTCCACGCAAATGTGGGTACACTTCCTCTAAATTTAACCTACCTACTCTATATTATTACGTATTATAAAATAATTCCAATAATAAATGTCTAAATATTTTTTTATGATCTACAATTATTCATAAGATTTGGGGACGGTGGTGTATTTTTTCCTTGGGGGCACCCACCGTGGGTCAATTACTGCATAGTTATGTCTTTGTACATGTTACAAGCTAATGTAGGTCAAGCTAGTTTTACAATAGTAGATTTTAGTGCATCTTTAAGTTTATATTAAAATAATAATTATTATTAGTATCTGGATGGTGTAATATAAGAAACTAAAGTAAATAATAAAGTAAAAAAACACAATTTCTTTCTTATGTTTTATACATATGTGTGTGGCCCCCTTGCCTTTTAAGGGTTCTAACACTTTTAAAGAAGGGTACATCTCTGACCCCCAATTTTCTGCGTCCATGAAAAAAGATATAAAAAAATAAACACTTTTTATGTTAATTGATAAGATATCTCTATCACCTATTATTATTTTTATTATTATTTTTTATTATTTTTAATATTATTATTATTATTATTATTATTATCAGACACTGTCCTCACCCCTCATAGCTTGGGTTAAGTCAGATGCTGAGGAAATGATCTACATTCTACGGTGTGTCTGTCGATAGTTTTATATCCAATGTTACTCATTGATGGTGAACTGGGAAGGGGGGAGGTTTGATAGGGCGGGGTATTACCACCAATTTCTTCTCCACCCTTCCCCCCATCAAAATGTGTCTTCCTCCAGTTTGTTTGGTTCCCTCTGATATACTTGAGTTTGAAGCTGAAAGATTGTTTGTATCAAACTTCAAATAGATTCTATAACAATCTATTATTATTTTTAAGTGCTTAAGCGCCATGCCCAAATAGCTTTTAGTGACATTCCATTTTCAAACATTTTTCCATTGGCTTTGAGTCATTCCCCTAAAAACTCCTCAAAAATATATTTCTTTACAACTGCCTTGCCCGAAACTAATAAAGTTTCGCTGACACTCTTGGTAGTCATCACAATAGTTTTTTTTTCCCATTGTGACTTACTTCCAGTTTGAGTTGTACACATGCATGAACTTGGAATGAGGAAGGTAACATTTAAGATTTAATGTATCCGCATTTGCGTAGAGTGAGATTGGGAACCATTTTAAGGAAAAATACCCTTATTGCACACAACTGGGATTTGAATTTCAATCTCCCCACCACCAGAAATCAAGTCCAATAGTATGTGCTACTCACCGTGTTCAACTGACATGTTGAAGATGGAGAGATCATGGTTCGATTCCGGTCGGGTGCTCACAGTGGTTTTTCCTAAATAGTTTTTTGCTCTCACTCCACGAAAATATGGATGCACCTCCTCTTAATTTAACCTTCCTGATGCCTAACACATTATAGTAATTATTACATAAGTGTACAGCCCTAACGGATAGTAAGAAGTGGTGATATAAATAAATAATAATAGCGTGTTTAAAACCGTTTTAAAAAAACACCCTCAGTATACACTACTGGGATTTGAACCCTAAACTCGTCACCAGCCAACCAGTCTAATACGAGAACGTCAAATTAAAAATGTTTTCTTCCGCTAGGTAAGAAATATTAAGAAAACCATACTACTGATTATATTAGTTCAAGCTAAAAATAAAGCAGCAGATTTCTGCATAGTGTGGTCTTTGATAAAAGCCGCACTCGGCTTATCAATATAAGGCCAGAAAGTAGTATCCTACCGGTCAAAATACAATCCATTTTAGGTCCATGCACTATCGCTGGAGACTATAGACTTGACAACACAAATACCCTCTCTTTTCTTGATCTATGACCATTCCCTTTATTGTTTATTCGCTAAAGACTTTCATTGATCTCTATAATATAACTGGAGGGACATATGTGGCTGAAAATTTCTAGCTGTCGTCTGCATACCATTGTGTAAGTGAGAAGAAAACTTTCGGGTTTCTCTTATTCTCTTATATCCATTCAAGGCTATGTGGCATTTTGACATCGTTCATTAATTTGATTCAATATATGAGATACATCAATGTGTAGTTAGTTAAATGAAATAAATATGTTAGTAAAAGCTTTTAAGAACATAACAAAGTTTGAAACTGCTTAGTTTTTTCTTTAAATAAGTTGATGTAGCCTAATATACATGATGATTTTTGAAGGAAGCTCGTTTATAAGGCTTTATCTCGTACCAGAATCCTGCCCTATAATTGTGTTTAGTTAAGATAAAAGACCTTCTAGAAGGAAATTTCTACTTCCGTTCTAAATTGCCGTTTATACCACCAAAATATTATATATGTGATAGTATTCTGGAACAAAATAAAGCCTTACAGATTGGGATTATTACTAAAATCAGGGTTTAGTAGAGACCGTACTTCCTACAAGCCTATAACCTAAATTATCATTTGAACGTAGGCCTAAGACTTCTACACAAAGTATGTAATTCAAACAAAAGTAATATATTTTTTATCTAACTTTTTTCATTATAGTTATCAAACTTTCAACATATTATCTTTTCTGAAAACAATCTACAAGATATGAGCCAACTTAAAAAAAATTGTAATATAATAATACTTTCTACAAGCCTATTACCTAAGTGATAGTTTGAATATATTGTAACTACACAAAGTTTGTAATTCAAACAAATGTAATCAAGTTTTAAGATACCTTATTCATTATATTTATCGAACTTTCAATATAATATGGTTTCTGAAACCAATATACAAACTAATAACCAACTTTAAATATAAGTGTAGTCCTGGCAGATTGTAAACAACATTGATGATAACTACATATTTAAATATGTTAAAGATTTTATTCGTATTTGTACAGTATTACCTGTAAAACTGAATTGTATATCCTTTAACGTAAACGTTTATTCAGGAAAGTGTGGTTTACGACTTCACTATTTTCAAACAATAACACCTTTTTCATCAGAGATATGTTTTCGCATAAGAACATTAAAAGAAACCGTTAAATCTGTCCCCCCACAGTGTAGCAGATGATAAACTTGAACGTCATGCTTTGGTCCTAGGCAATGCGTGTGTGTATGTCCATCCAGTTAAATTATAGAGATAAATGGAGATATACTTGGTAACACAAATACCCTCTCTTTTATTAATCTATGACCACTCACTTTATTGTTCATTATAATATTTGAAAGTTAAAAATCAAAATATACAATTTATGTAAATAAATGTGTTTAACAATACTTTAATGCAATTTGATAAATTGTTTATTGTTTCTGAACAAAACTAAGATTTTATTAGAATGAAAATAAATCAAAATATTAAAATAATGGGAGAGAACGTAGTACTAGTGCCTTATAAAAAGGAGCACGTGTCTAAGTTTGTTTACATTTATTTAATATTA
Source organism: Timema podura (assembly GCA_033556935.1). Lineage (NCBI taxonomy): Eukaryota > Metazoa > Arthropoda > Insecta > Phasmatodea > Timematidae > Timema > Timema podura. Next base: position 2,055,248 of record JAVRXN010000012.1, read on the forward strand.
TTCATAAGATTTGTTTAAATATCGGTACATTCATTTTATTTGTCTTTTCAGTTATGATTACAAATAAGGGTAGATACCTATATTACTATTTATTCCAGTTACTTATGTTGAAAAATGAACCATAAATAAAAGACACCTCTGTTTATATGTAATTTTTCATTTGATGGGCTTAGTACGCTTTATCCGGTCCATTATTGGCCAGTTTTTTTTAAATATCCACAAATTGATATCAGCTTAGAATTATTCCAACATGTATAGAATTAATTTGAAAATAAAAAAATTAATAAATCCAACATTTTAATCTAAATAAGTTAATATAAAGTTCCACTCACCTACGTGACAGTGGCTTTATTTGAATTGTCTTCGCACTACACACATGCACTTTACTGCACACTTTAATAAATCACGTTTCTGCCACCTCGGAAAGTGCATAGGGTTCATAAAACTATTTGGACAGCACAGTACAATTAGAGCCTAGTGGCCACTTATGAAAGCTGTGATTCCATGGCAAATAGATTGATTATTAATAGTGTTTTGTCTATTTTGCCATTATGCGCATTCTTTCTAGACCATGGGCCTTGAATTTAACAAAATATAGGCCTATTTCACTACTCATTAAACATTTCTATATATTTATACATATTTTACATTTATTTATTCCATTTAAAATACTATTTTATCTAATTTGTGCAATAAAGTGCTTAGTGCGTAGCCTCTTCAGGCACGGGTCAGAGTACCCTATCTTTCAGCCATTCTAGAACAGTTTAAACACATAGGGTGACCTGGCAGTCTAGGGGTAAGGTGTCAGACTTCCGTGCTTGTGTTCCGGGGTTCAATCCCCGGTCCTGGCACAGATTTATCTGATTGCCAAACCCTTCCTTCACCTCTGACAAGACGTGTATTAATCACAGCTTGTGAATGTGTGGAATGTCAGGCCTCCACCGGATTCGGATCCCACGTTAAACTGTAGGTCCTTCATTTCATCTCACAATCACCCTACCATCACACATTAGCGTAAGTGCATATAATCTGAACAAATAGTAAGACGGCTAATAATAATAAAAACGCATCATACTAAATTTTATTTAGTCCTATTTGAGGTATTTAACCTGCACTTTCTGAACCGACTGGTTATATCAGCACACGAGAATTTATATGAGAGAGAGTGAAAGGGTCTACCAATTTAGCCAGGATGGGTATTTCTAATACCTTTCAGGTTTCTCTTATATTCCACAATCAACATCAGCCTAAAGCCTTTACTTCCCCTCTGAAGGAAGTTATGCTACAGTTTTTTTTCGCTCACGAAAAATCAGTTGAACCCATGAATATATCGGGTCCTGAGGCAAGGACTTTACCTCAAGACCACCAAGGTCGACCATTTCACGAAATCCCAAACAGAATTTACCTTCTTTACAAAGGCGTATAAACCATCTGTAACAACCACATTTAACTTTACTTCCTAGTGAATTTAATTTTTTAAAGTGATTTGACTCAATGTAAGTGATGACAAGTATCCACAGTGACTAAATTCTAGAAGTGTAAAACCTATTTTGTAAAAAATATTTTGATGGGTTGGTTAAATAATTAATTAAAATGTTCTAATTTTCTTTGTCAAATTATGAGATTATTAATGTTTTTTTCACAACAACATAATCAAATTTCTGATTGTAAGAAAACAAATGCTTCTAAAGAATTCTAAATCATTTAAAAATTCTTAAAAAAAAAATCACCGAATTGATTTTTTTATGCACAGTCTTTTAGATAGTTAGGCTAATACAATTTTTATTTATTGACACATGAAACTTTAGGATAAGATAGTACATTTTTATTTATTCACACACAAAAGGTTAGGCTAATCTCACTGTTTTTTAATGTTTAAAACATTATAAATTTTGTGCACCAAAAAATGTCATGCTTTAAAAGGTTTCTTACACAATAGAGTTAGGCCTACTGTATTTGACGATTTGCTCATGCACATGTGAGATATGTGACAATCTACTTTTGATTGTTTTATTAGAAAATGCAGAGTTTTTAAATAAGATAATAAAACAATAATTAGGCTACTTATTTACAAGAATTAGGTTTGTTACTTAAAAAAGAAAAATGTAAAAACTTATTTGTAATTGCTTAATGTGTATTAATAAATACGTTAAATCTCCATGGGGGATGATCTAAGGTGTCAGAAATGTTCTAGGAAAGTCCATTAACACAGGTAACTTCTTTTGAAAATATTTATTTACCAATACGGTTATGTCCGTTTATAATCATACTCCCTTATGGGATAAGCCCTACATAGGAAACTGTGCATATAGCTCAATAAACAATAACTCTGTACTTAATCCATCCTCACCAACTTATCCACACTTCCCTATCCTTCATACTCCCTTCGCTTCAACAACATCCATACACCGAGTCATACATGTTATTTTATTATTAAAACTCTTAATGATTATCTTTTTTCACAAATTCATCTACAACACTTAGACATGTATTACATGGCCTAACCCTTCATTTTGATCCACACACTCTACCTTCATATATTTGCTTTGTCACTCGATCCACACTCATCCTCTCGACATGCACAAACCAACGAAAGATGCGTCTTTCACATTAACCTATTGGATTCCCTTTCAAATCACACTCCTTCAGCAACCATTCATCACTGACTGTCTATATGAGTTGTTTCACAAACATTTCTTAGATATCTCATTCCAACCACATTCAACTTGCTCTTGTGTTTCTCCTGACAAACCCTCACTTCACATCAGTAAAACAATGTTGGAGTGAACACACTTTTATATACTGCCATCTTTGTTTCTTTATATATTATTTCATTTGTTGCATTAGTCCACATAGATCCAAATACTTTCCAAGATGCATTCACCCATCTATCGATTTCACCATATATTCTTCCATTTTTACAGAACATTCTGTCCAGAAACACAAAATCATTCATATGTTCTAACAGTTTTCCATTTATACTAAGCTGACAATAATTTTCTGATCCATCTGTTATCAAAGACTATCACCTTAGTTTTGTAGACATTTATATGCAAATCCATTCTGTCTGTCGCCACATTCAAACAATTTAATGCATTCTGTAAGTAACTTTCCTTCTCCCACAGCATCATCTGCATATAAGAGCCCCTCTCACATTCATATTGTCTATTTGTACACCAACCACGTCCTCACAAGCATCCCTCAAACATAACACGAAATATTACTGTAATTATTGTTAACTAGTTACAAGGAAAAACATTGTGTTGACTACAACATCATCAGATTTCACTGTTTCTTACAATTCTCTTTTAACTTTGAGCTTGTTAACCAGTAAAATATATATTTCATTTGACTTAACTTTTCCCCCTATTTTCCAAAAAATATGTTCAGATTTTCTGTAATTTCGGACTACCGGGGTTTGGTCTATTGGGGTTTTACTTTACATATTTTAGTGTAGGTATAAGTGTTTTTTAAGTTGTCAATTCTGTGACTATATCATCCCTTTTTTTACATAGGGCCTAGTTACTAAATTACATTTTTATAAGAATCTAGCTAGGTCTGGGTTTTCTATTAATGTTAATTCACTAAAAGATCCACAATCTGTGTTTTTTAAAGAGAATAAAAGGGTCACACGATAAAAATAATATTTTATGTGTTTATAACTAAAAAAATAATTAAACAAGCTGAACTTACAAAAAAATTAGGGCCTAGTCAACCAAACTTAACCCAACCCTTAAAGTCTATCAAAATTCAATTAAAATACAATTTTGGATGGATTTAGAGAATAGCTATTTCCATGCAAAGTTGTTATTTGTGTATTTTGATAAAGATATTTTAATTAATTAATTATTTAATCAACCAATTAAAATTCTTTAATGGGTGGTACTTTTTTTTGTGTCTTATGGGATAGATAAGACTGCAAATTAAGATTTTTTTGTAAATTTTTTCCTCAGAGCTAGGCCTACCTATCATAAATGTTCTCTAGCTGCTTCAAGTCATATTTGTTCAGGCTACACACATTTAATCATACTTACACCAGGACAACGATCAACTCAATGTCACCCGCTTTGGTGGCTCCATGGTCTAAAATGTCACTCTCACAATATACTAGACTGCCAATGACGGGGAGATTGGGGTTCGATCCTTGTCAAGTGCACTGAAGGTTTTTTCCTAAATGGTTTTCCACTCTCCTTCCATTAACATTTAGGTACAATTTCTATAAATTCACTCTTTCTTATACCTAGCAGATTAGTATAATTAGTACATAGGCATACAGCCAAAACGGGTAGTAAGGAAAAAAAAGAAATAAACCTAATGTAACAGTCACTTAACAGAAATAAAACTATCGAATTATCAGGATTCACACAATGTAACATAACAATTCGAGCAAAACAAAAACAATCAGGCCTAATTTGAGTGGTTTTAAAACAAATGGGAAAATAGTACACACAGAGGGTGGAATTATTTACTCTATTTCTATGTCATATTAAAGCAAATTTAAGATTTTCTCTCCTCTAAAAAAACAACTTTGAGTTTCCAATATACCAAATTTAATTGGTAAAGTAAAATAATTGTATGCCCTATATACCGAGAGTCATACAATTAAGACAGAGTCACCATAATCACAGAAGAATGTAAATATTTTAACACAGTGACTTGTCACAGCCTGGCACCAAAAATATTTTAATACTTGATAGCTAAAATTAATTTTGTATGTTAAAACTATCCCAACCTAATAAAACCTAACCTTTCAAGTGTCAACAACATATTTTCATGACATTTCAGGATCCTGATATATCTGCCTCTAAACTAGGTACTAGTGGATATCATGTTCCTATTCCATTCCTTTTATTAAAATATTTTAAAAACAAGTTAGTTTATTTTAACAACTTCATCAACATTTTCATTCATTGTTGCATGAATAGGCCAGGCGTCAGGGCAAATAAATATTACTAATTAAAAAAAAAATCCCAGAAAGCTGGGAAATGTTTTGATCGCTTTATTTTGGGGGTATAATTAGCATACTAATTCCCCCCTCCCCCCGTCGTGTGAGGTCTGCCTTTGCCTCAACAATGGAAAAAAGATGCTAAAATTAGATTTTCTTTCAATATCCCCTTTTAAGTTAGTTTTACAGTAAAAGAGTCATGACCATCATTAAACATAGTTAAATTTTCTAAAAAAATGTTCCTTAGCATATTTATCTTGTGATGGATAGTTTCGCAGCTATAACCATGGAAAGCGTATCATCTTCAGGCAACCACACCAAATAATTTCTTACTCTCTATCTCGCTTCCTACGATACAAAATATTAATTTAATTGTAATGTTTGAAAAACAATGAATCCATTTATCACTAAATATTCATGGCTTGGTATGTCAAAACACTAATATTTTTTAGTACTCTCTAGTTTTTATACCTGTGTCCACACCACCACGAGGACAGTACCTATATGGTGCGTTTTTGTTAGCTAAAAAGTGTCTCCCTTCATACCAAGGTCCTACTAACTTAGAGATAATTTTACCAAATAGTTTGCATGCTAACCTATGTAACCATAATGTTAATTTTATTTTATTACATTTTCTATTAATTTATACTTAAGTCATTACCGCTAGCTTTATAGTTAAAGTGACTGTTAATGTCATCTCATTACAGTACAGCTAGTTAATATTAAAATAAACATTCCTGCTTGTTTTTGCTAACTATTTAGGTCATTCCATGTAAAATTCACAATTAAGTAGTATTTTCATCCTGATCCTCTTAGATTTTGATGAAACTTATTTTGTATGGTTTCTTCTTGTTGAGTAAATTCATGTATTTTTCTTTATCTTTTATTGTTTTAAATATTAATACGATATCTAAAATTTCAAAATAATGATAGACCTATTTGGTAACACGGTGCATACTTTACAAAATAAATAATATTAAACATAAAAGTTTTCATAATGGGCTTATTGGATAGATCTATTGAAGAAATCTAAAATACTACTCAACAAAATCATACTCATTAGTTCGAAAGGTCATCTAATTTAAAATTTGATCTTAAATTTCATTTAAAAGGTGCATTACTTTTTAAAATCTAAGATTATTTTTTGCAGTTGAACACACATTAAATACAGTAGTGAACATGTACCTCTATCAATTGGGACAAATATAAATTCAAGAGTTATTAATGTCTGAATTAAAACAGATTTGGGAAATTTAAACCTTACATTCACAATTGTTCGTGGCTTACTAAAGTAAATATGTATAAATCAGTTGGTGAAATAATGTTTTGTAATTTGTATTATATTTCAAATTAAAATTATATTGTTAATAGTCTCTAATATATATTTTTTAAATCACACTGAACTTGAGAATACAATGGTTAGGCCTGTGTACCATCGAGGATCCCTCATCACAGGTTGATGATGATGAAATTCATTAGGGCTATAACCTAAAATATGATATTGAAACTAAACATTTAAATATGTTTCCTCTAGATTGTTTTGGATGTTGTTTTTTGTGCTTCAATCTTGTGACATCTATGTCTGGTTTGGCAGCAATAAGTGTCTGTCAAGTTTGGAAGGAATCAAATGGGTGTTTTAACTTCTTCACACTCTAAAGACACTGTATCTTAAATTCACCTCATCTGTTTTAATTCAATCACAAATAACTCTTTTAAAAGCTAATAATTGATATTCATGTTTCATATTAATGCGTGTTTAAAATAAAATATTTGAAAGTTTTTTAATGAAATGTAAGTTAAAATTTTAAATTAGATGACCTTGAGAACTTATGTGTATTTCTTGAGTTGTATTAAATTTTAACAGCTATTGGAAATGAGCCCATTAAGGAAATTTTTATGCATGGGCTCCCACATTAATGGGCAAGCAAGAGGGGAACTTGCCCCCCCTTCCTCTGGAATCTACAATTTAATTTAATATATGAAAGGTTTCCTTTTGCAAAAAAAAAAAAAAATATTAATTTTTATTACCTTCTCTCAACACCCCGAAAAGAAAGTATTGTGATTGTCAAAAAATTCGAACTAGAGATTATGATAAATGTAAACGTTTCATGACCCCCTGAAACCAAAAAAAGGTTTTTTTTGCAATGCCGTCTGTCTGTACCTTGGACTAGAACTGAAAATATTTTGCAGATTGAGCTAAAACTTGGTATTTGGGTTTTCATAAGGTCCCACCGAGCGATTTTTTTGAATTAGGTGTCTAACCCTAAATTTAAGGGTAGTTTACTGAAGGGCAAAAAGAGAAAAAAAATCGATTTTCTCGAAATTAGCTCTAACATTTTTAATTACATTTTATATCTAGACTCTATTTTTATACTATAAACAAGATGGCAATCCTCATTTTCTCATGAAAATGACTTTGAAGGTACTTTACATAAGGGAAATTTTCCAATTTTCATAATTTTTCCGCAACTATTTGAGATACAAAGTATCCCATTATTGTAAAATTGTAGTACTATTAAAGATAAAAATCTATTATTTGAAATATATTTTTATAAAACTGATAGTTTCTCAGATATAATCAAATATATATTTTTTAATTCAGGTCTTTGAAAATGAATTTGATTCTTATCCTCTATGGTGGACAGAGATGTTTCTCTTGCTCGATTTTTCTGTAACAGTGTTCCTAGTTGCTAATGCCATAGAGTAAGTAACACTGTACACTAGATTATTTCATTTATTATCTTTAGGCCCAATCTTATAATGTCACGTTATAGTCCTCGTAACTTAACTGTTTGTAAAGTCTAACCTTTGGTTAAACTTGGCATTGTGTTTTACAATACTATTTTGATGTGCTCGTCAAGCTACGGACGGGTTCCTTCCATTAGATCTTATCATTAAGCTTCTTGGAGCACGAAATTTGTTACAAAGCTTTTGATTGGCTTAATTTGAATCAATAGATTGTAAGTAACTATTTAAATAGATGTGAAGTTATGGAGCTGTTATGAAAACATATTAAAGTATAATACATGTTTATGTTGTTGTTTATAACTTGTCGTGTTATTCAATAATCATATGCATAAATATAAGTTTATAATATATATATATATTTTTTTATGCAAATAAAGAAGGGTATAGTTTACCTACCTTCTTTATTTTAAACAGGCCTGTATTTTAATGCTATTTTCTAAGCTTAAAAATAATTAAATATCCAAACAGTAGAGTCAAAGTCAATTTTTAAACACACAGTTTAATATCCAGATAAAAACCACCCTTAATTAACCATGAACATGCACTGGAGGGGAGAAAGGGAAGAAAAAACACGTCCTATATTAGCCATTCAGGCCTACACATAATAGCTTACAAGACTATAAAAACACAAGTAGGCCTACAGCTATTGTCAATTACTAATAACTATTGAAAACAAGAAATAACCACTCTGAATCGCAAAGTGAAACCATTAGAAAGAATTTACATATTTTGAATAGGAAAAATGAGTCTGTAGGGCAAAGCCAAAATATTTGTACTTAAAGTCGATACCAGGAATTAAAAACCTCTGCTCTGACTTACAAATCACCTTATTTTAACTTGCCCAAAAGAAATGGTATCCCAAATTAAACAGCTATATTAAATAGAAGGAATAAATTTGACATAATTATTTTATTATCATTTTAGTGTTAAACTGGGAGTAATTTGTTCTTAAAAAAAAAATTAAAGTGGTCGGGATTGAACACGAGTCAATTTATTGGTAGGCTGACGCTGTACCATGTACACCAAAGAGACATTTAATAAATTTATTGAAAGTTAGAACTATAGCACCGCAAATCTGTGATTAGGTAGTCATTGGTGAAACATCTATTTAGTTACAGGCGGACAATATTAAAACCAAGAGAATTAATAAATAACTGTCCAAAGTTTTCTAAAAATAATAATGTAACCTCACTTGAATAATACAAATTGCCATAAAACAATATGGCGGAATGTTTGAAAATTAATGTGGGTGTTAAAATGCCAACCAGAAGGTAGACCTCGCGTTAAATTTACGAGCACTTTAACGAAGACGCTAGCGCTAACTGAATATTGTAAACTCCAAAGTAGTGGTAGTTAGGGCTTAATCCTATGTTAAGCCCTAATGAATAGAGTTTTTAGTAAATGTCTGTATCAAGATAAAAGCAAGAGAAAGTCTGTGTGGTGCTCCCATGCCGTTTATTCTTTTATTTGGCCTTACAATTTTTTTCTTTAAACAAAGCTGCTTTTGTATAAACAGTTATAAATCAATTTGGTAATAACTGTAGATGCCTTCAGTTTTTATTTAACTAGGCAGTGTTTATATGTAATGCTGTGAAATGAGTTCAAATTATAAAATTGTAGGAAATTAAATAATTGTAAAAATGCTTATTCTACATCACTAAAATTATTGAATCATTGTATAATGTATAATAGTTGGGATTTTTAAATAATATCACCAAATTCCCAAATTTAAGGTCATATATATTATAGTATAATATGATACTAAATCTATTTATAGCTATGAATAGAATGAAAATATATGATATTTTATTTTTATAAGTTTACTAACTGTGTTCGGGTTAAAGCAAAACCCTGCTTTTTGCAATTTCTGCATTTTTAATATTTTACATTGCCAGTATAACGCCAGTGTCCGAAGAAGGTTTTCCTGGCGCACACGTGTGCTTCTTTTGTAAAGTTCCCTGCCACCAAATTCATTATTATTTTGAAATTTAAGATGATAATTTATCTAAAACAGTAAAAATATAAAAAACTACAATAATCGACATATAAAAACTACAATAATGGACTACTCAATAACATCACACAAAATGACAGGTTGAAACCACCATTATATTGTGTTGACTTCACATGAAATGACCCCTTATCAAGAGTGTTGTTTGCTACTCCAAACCAACTATTACAATTCCTGGGATGGCTATTTCCAGATTCACGATGAATCGTGGCCAAGTCGCTCGACAGGAGATGGCAAGGAGGCTTATTACGACAGTGGACCTCTATAGAAACATAATTGGGATTAAAGGTGTTACGAATGTTACAACACTCCAAAATACTATTGTACTAGCCTCAGCCTTGATTTGAAACAAATATGTATTCTTAATAATAGTATTGAGAGGGTTTTGAACACCTAAACTTCCCCCTCCTGGAGACAAATTATTAATTCGAAGGTAAACTTTAAATGCAACATGTGCTGTCTTTGCAAAGTTCCAACTTTCCAGGGTTATGGTAGTTTAACTTTAGTTTGAAAACAGGCTCATCCAGGAGTTGGAGGGGAAAATGAGGCAGTTTGTCCTAGGACCCCCCTCCATCTCTTTTTTAGTAGAAATTATTGCTTCAGCCACAGCACCATACATAAAAGTCAAAAACTGCATTTTGTTTACTGATTTTCCAGCATCAGTCTACTACACACTTGGAAACATTTTCCCAGAAACATTGCTTGCAATTATGTTGCTCTTGTATTGGAAATGTATTTTAGTGTTTCAGAAACAGTTTGAAAATTATTTACAAACATTTTTTCTTGATTATTTAGAGTTTCCATTGTTTCTCGTCATCCATTTCAAAGGGTTACAAGAAACAAAGTGTGCGTGTTTGGATGTATTTGCCAATATTGTTGACAACAAATAACGTGGGCCAAGCCAGTCGTTCACTGTCCTGTGACCAACCATTTGTAAAAGAACCTCCAAATCTGTAGAAACATATGATTGAAGTTTCTCAAACCACTTCAATCTTTGAACCTCATTTCTGTCAGAAGATTATGTGCATAGTATGAATAACATGACCAGATTTGTTCTGCCCTAAAGCGAGACATGTTTATACCGGGGGGTTTGGGCGATATAGGCGGGATGGAATACCCCTCCGGCGGGGCTGAGGATCCCCCCCCCCCCATATTAAAAAAAAATTAAGCCTGAAAAGTCGTGTTTTTAGGCTATCGTTGACCTCTGCAAATAAGATATAATTTAAAAGTTTCACATTTAGCGAGTTTGTTTTGTGGTAATTTGTTTAAAACAAATAGAAAGCAAAACCTACGTAAGCCCAAACTTTTTTTTTTTGTGGGGTTAGAGGTTATGATTGAAAACATATAGACATTTAATTTATATGTTTATTTTTACAATTATTTTGCCATTGTTATATAAACAAACCTCTAAAAAACATACAAGTAAATAGAAAAGGAAGCACATTATATTTATTTACTCAATAAATTTTAGCATCTAAATTCTAAGTGTACATTTCTATGTTTCACACAGACTCAGTCATAATCATACATTTTATTTGAGCTTATTTGTTTTAACAGTGCTGGTGAGGACCACAACATTGAATAAAAGTCCTGGCAACTTAAGTCATAATTAATTTGTCACTAATATTGACCTTAAAACGCTCACCAAAGTTAGGTCTTCTCCGATGTCCACATGTTTGTCATTGCAGAAAAAACTCTCTCAACAGTTGCATTACTTCCTGGCAGTGCTAATACATATTCTGTGATTTTACTGATGTGCTGACGATTTATGGAGTTTTCTCTCAAAGTTAAAGTAGTTCAAGCCTCCTTTTATCAGATTCTAATTTGTTATCATTCCACACTGAAATAAGGCTATCATTGTATTTATTTACATTGTCATTTCATTTCATCAAAAAGCTCTGTATCAGAAGATGCGTTGAATTTTTTTATCGATAAGAAGTCTACGGCTAGTTGAACATCAGATCATTCTGGAGTTTTTTTCAAAGTTGCCCATTCAAACATCTTCAAGTCCTCGAAATGCATTGTCCACTGCTCTAAATATTGTAATGATGTCTCGTAAAATGTTACAATAGTCTTGGTAAAATCCTCTTTTTTAGGTCCTGAACAGTTATTTGTCATTAAGTTGTGCAGTACATGAGGAATAAATCTAGTATTAATCTTATTTTGAAGGTTCTCTTTCATTTTTTTTATTTCTGCAGTAACCTTGATGGCAGAAACATTCTGACCCTCCACTTTTAAAACTGATTTTTGGAAGGTAGCTGCTTTGCTGTGTATGAAATATAACCCACATTTCTGAGTATTCATCTTCAAAGAATGTCTTCAAAACCACGGGACATTTAGGTTGACTCGGAAAGTATTGCTTAAGTGGCAAATACAATATTAAAATTTTTTCCAATGCAGACATAAGTGCTAGCCATCATGTTTTGCTGTACCCCAACATTTTCTGGTACTCACTATCGATGGTGTAACAAATTTCTCTACATTTTCACACCCTTAATGTGTAGATATAGAAGTGTAAATATATTTTCACAACCACAACTTCTACATCAGGTTATCTACTGGGTCACGAACGTCACCAAAGTCTTAAAAGTTACTAATTGAAAAGGAGGTCATGAAAGTCCCTGAAAAGTCATGAATTTTCAATTTTTTAGTCATAAAGTCACGAAAATATTTTTGTTTGAATTTCTCGCACATTGTAACAATGCGAACATGTCAAATGTCGAGTCACCCATTGCCCATGATGCCATGCACTAGCCATACAAGTATCTTGATTGTCTGTACCGTGATACCAAGGACAAGGTTAATTTTCACCATCTAGTTTAAGTTTAATGTTGCGTGTGAGTGCATCATGCCTATATTTGCACATCCAATACCTACAATATCTCTTTGCAAAAAAGTTTCCAGTTTGTGATAAACATTCTCAGTTCCTTTTCTTCCTGCACCACCAAACGTACAGTTTGTGTTATCCCCAGCAAAAGAAATTATTTTGTCTGTTAGGTTATGCTTTTGCAACAAATCCTTTAAATAACTGACAATAACTTTGGAAGTTTCCCCAGGCTGAGACTGTAAGTCCAATATTTTTACTTTCACCCCATCAAACTTATCAAAATATCTCACCAACATGGGTAATATTTTTGTGACCTGTGGTTAGATGCGTCTGTCACTAAGGAAACATAATTTGCATGTTCCAACCCCCTTTTAAGTTGTGAATCAGCCAATGGTGCGAACATTTGAGTTACAATGGCTTGTGATTTTGTTCTAACACAATGAAACTTGGTTTAAAAGCAAATACTTATTACTTTTAAAGCACAATCATTGGAATGAAAGCTGCGACTTTCTCGCACAGTGTGACAGGCCCAGATACCTTTGGCAGTAGAAACTTTGAGATCTTTCTTGGACAGCACATTACTTTTGAAAAACAAAGAAATCAAATAGAACCAGCGGCCTGGTCTGAAGCTATGTGCCTCTGAGATTTTAAATGTTCTTCATCACAGGAACCTCGGTGTGCAACACTAAACTCACTACGACATTTTTCACAGACGACATCACTACTGTTCGCTTCACTTTTAAGCTTTATGAACGGATATTTAGCCTGTAAGTCAGCGTTGAAAGAGCACTTTCTTTTTGGCATTATTAAATATATTCGTTTGCAAACTTAAGTGCATACGACACAACTTATTAAAGTCTAAACACAACTCTTTTGAAATAAATAAATACAGTTGAGGTTACTGGCCGATCAAATCACCTATCAATAATCTTGTGTACTGTTAACGAACGTTGACGACTAACGAGTCCAACCGACTACTTCCGAAGGAGGCTTGATTCAGAACGGAAACTGTAGTTCCGAAGCTGTGGGCACATTGGTGTGTTACGGTGGAGTGGGATTGGCGTCGTCTAGATTAGGCTGATAGGCGCTGGGCTGGTGCACTGAGCGTTTAGACAAGTCCTAACAACGTTTTTATTAATTTATTTAGTTCACAAAATGAACTACCCTCCAAAGCGGGACAGTTGTGCATCCCATGGAAAATATTGGGAACAGCAGGACACATTTCCCCAAAGCGGGACGTCTGGTCACGTTATGTATGAACCAATCTGAAGCATTGTACGAACCCACCACCATTTTCTTCTTTTGTCTTCTTGAACAGTCCAGAGCTGCATACAAAGCACAAGCTATAGCAGCATCCTCCTTGGAAAACATCTTTTACTCAACGGAACTCTGGATAATAATTATAATGAATAATTAACACAAATACAATATATTTGATTTTAAAAATCCAAAAACTTAACTGGAAAGAACGGATGATATAAGCTGTCACAAATGATACAGTATTAAAAACTTATAATAGTTTTAAATATAAGTTAAAGACTCTCTGTACTGTCATTTTTTCTAACTAATATTTGATGTTGATCATTTGATCTAAATAAACTCCCATCTTCCTTCACAACAAAACCATATTCATGAAAATCCACCATTAAAGTTATACTACTTTAAAATAGGTTCACAGATTCTCAGCTCATTGGTTGTAACCGTACCGTTTAGTCTGGTCAAGGACAGCGTTACCCAACCGAGCTCTGGTATTGTCTTGGTCATAAGCATTTCATTAACATCAATACTAGGTCAACCGTAAAAACACTGGTTGTAAACATCATTACCAGGTCAACTGCAAAAACACGCCTTTTGTTATATGGTGGAGCAGTACCTACATACACTGTTATATGGTGGAGCAGTACCTATATACACTTATATGGTGGAGCAGTACCTACATACACTGTTATGTGGTGGAGCAGTACCTATATACACTTATATGGTGGAGCAGTACCTACATACACTGTTATGTGGTGGAGCAGTACCTATATACACTTATATGGTGGAGCATACCTATATACACTGATATGGTGGAGCAGTACCTACATACACTGTTATATGGTGGAGCAGTACCTATATACACTTATATGGTGGAGCAGTACCTATATACACTGTTATATGGTGGAGCAGTACCTATATACACTTATATGGTGGAGCAGTACCTGTATACACTGTTTATATGGTGGAGCAGTACCTGTATACACTGTTATATGGTGGAGCAGTACCTACATACACTGTTATATGGTGGAGCAGTACCTACATACACTGTTATATGGTGGAGCAGTACCTATATACACTTATATGGTGGAGCAGTACCTATATACACTGTTATATGGTGGAGCAGTACCTATATACACTTATATGGTGGAGCAGTACCTGTATACACTGTTATATGGTGGAGCAGTACCTACATACACTGTTATATGGTGGAGCAGTACATACATACACTGTTATATGGTGGAGCAGTACCTATATACACTGTTATATGGTGGAGCAATACCTGTATACACTGTTATATGGTGGAGCAGTACCTGTATACACTGTTATATGGTGGAGCAGTACCTACATACACTGTTATATGGTGGAGCAGTACCTATATACACTGTTATATGGTGGAGCAGTACCTATATACAATGTTATATGGTGGAGCAGTACCTGTATACACTGTTATATGGTGGAGCAGTACATACATACACTGTTATATGGTGAAGCAGTACCTACATACACTGTTATATGGTGGAGCAGTACCTATATACACTGTTATATGGTGGAGCAGTACCTATATACACTTATATGGTGGAGCAGTACCTGTATACACTGTTATATGGTGGAGCAGTACCTACATACACTGTTATATGGTGGAGCAGTACATACATACACTGTTATATGGTGGAGCAGTACCTATATACACTGTTATATGGTGGAGCAGTACCTATATACACTGTTATATGGTGGAGCAGTACCTATATACAATGTTATATGGTGGAGCAGTACCTGTATACACTGTTATATGGTGGAGCAGTACATACATACACTGTTATATGGTGAAGCAGTACCTACATACACTGTTATATGGTGGAGCAGTACCTATATACACTGTTATATGGTGGAGCAGTACCTATATACACTTATATGGTGGAGCAGTACCTGTATACACTGTTATATGGTGGAGCAGTACCTACATACACTGTTATATGGTGGAGCAGTACATACATACACTGTTATATGGTGGAGCAGTACCTGTATACACTGTTATATGGTGGAGCAGTACATACATACACTGTTATATGGTGGAGCAGTACCTACATACACTGTTATATGGTGGAGCAGTACCTATATACACTGTTATATGGTGGAGCAGTACCTATATACAATGTTATATGGTGGAGCAGTACCTGTATACACTGTTATATGGTGGAGCAGTACCTGTATACACTGTTATATGGTGGAGCAGTACCTACATACACTGTTATATGGTGGAGCAGTACATACATACACTGTTATATGGTGTAGCCGTACCTATATACACTGTTATATGGTGAAGCCGTACCTATATACACTTTTATATGGTTGGAGCAATACCTGTATACACTGTTATATGGTGGATCAGTATATATATATATATGTATAATATATACACTGTTATATGGTGGAGCCGTATCTATATACACTGTTATATGGTGGAGCAGTACCTGTATACACTTATATGGTGGAGCAGTACCTGTATACACTGTTATATGGAGGAGCAGTACCTGTATACACTTATATGGTGGAGCCGTACCTGTATACACTGTTATATGGTGGAGCAGTACCTGTATACACTGTTATATGGTGGAGCAGTACCTGTATACACTGTTATATGGTGGAGCAGTATATATATATATATATATATATTATATATATATATATATATATACACATACACTTATATTGTGGAGCCGTACCTATATACACTGTTATATGGTGAAGCAGTACCTGTATACACTATTATATGGTGGAGCAGTACCTATATACACTGTTGTATGGTGGAGCAGTACCTATATACAATGTTATATGGTGGAGCAGTACCTATATACACTGTTATATGGTGGAGCAGTATATACTTGCTTGGATCACCTTGTTTTCAGTAATTCATTTATGTAAATACTAAAACTCAGATGTGCTAAAAAGTTTTTTTTATTATAATCTGTTTTCACGTTTTTTAAAATGTTTTAACTTCAAAATTGTGTACTGTTTATTTTCACTTGAATTATGCACAATTGATTAAGTCTGATAAAGTAGCTTGTTTAATCACTCTCATAGTAGGTGGAGCTTAACAATATTTTGAGAGTAGACTGGGTATATTTTTAAATAGTTTTGAACCCATGTTGACAATACTCACTCTCCAAGTTTTGAATACATTATTTGATTTCAATAATAGTTTGCCATTTGACATGTTCAAATATTAACTCAAAATTACTGTATAACTGTTTTTTTTAAAATATTTTAATAAAATATTCAGCTTCAATTGATTCATTAAATTCTTCAATCATCATTTAAATTTAGCAAAGCTAAGATTCTTCATTTTTGAAACACTATAGGAGCTCAATACTAGGCCTACTTATTCATATTTACACTGTACTTTAATTACTTAAATATATGATTTTATTGCAATATGTGAATAGGTCCATAATTATATAAAATAAAGGTTGTGTAAAAATACATAGGCTACTTATTTTTGCAAGGCCCTCAACTAAGCTCTGCACAAAATAATTTGTAAACAGAGCAAATTAAAATCAATGGTCTCCAAACTAATTCTCGTAGTCTTTGTCTTCTGCTGAGGATTATCAGATATGTAATATTCATTCATTTGGCTGAAACGACTGTGTTGCTCTATCACACATGGAAACACTAACCATTGGAATAATCTCTCAAGTCAGGTGGTCGGTAGCAAACTTTTCTAAAACAGCACATGGATACGATGTACAACAGTACAACAGTGTTGAGTGTACATCATGTGCGGTTTAGTAGTTGTTATCGTATTCATTTGTCACAGGTACCACAATTGGATGAAATCTCCTGAACTTCAACATCTGACAGCTTCTGAGCCACTATCTCTAGAAGAAGAATATCGGATGCAACAAAGCTGGTCTCAGGATGAAGACAGTAAGTACACCAAATAAACTAATATTGTAGCCTAGCCTCAGCTAACACATAATCAGAAGCCAGGAAAGGCAAACTATAACATAAACAATTTAATAATTAGAAATATTTGTAAGCAAACATAAGATATAAATTAAAGTTCATTAAATAAGACAAAGCTTTACAGGGCAATCCTAGTGGCCAAAAAGTTTTTTCGGTGCACATATTATTATTCATAAGAACAATAATTATTACCACACTATGACCTTTAACACTTCTTATTTATAAAGTCTTGAGAAATGACCCCAAGGGGCTCACATAAAATATGTGAATATAATTTTTAAAAAGATCATCTTGATCACTACTTCTAGTAGCCTCCCTTGAGTCGGACAAATATTCAACATAATAATTACTAGACAATATCCGGCTCTTTCAGAATCCTATCAGAGCCATATCGTTGGAAAGTTCTTGACAACATGTTCACAGGATGAATATCAGAACAAGGGTCAAACGTCGAGTATTGTAGGGGAGGAAACGTGCTGTACAGAAGGGGAGAGGGGTGTTTCTTGTTGCTAGTTGTACGGGGTCAGGGTCTTGAACATGCAATCAGGCACATAGGCCAGTCTGCTCAATGAGCTGCATCATCCGTGGGCCAGGAGACACCTGAGTCATTGCACACGTCCCCATCTTCAAGCAGGCACAGGTGGTAGATATTTGTAGGCCCAGACCGCCGGTCACTCTCAGGTCTCCATGGCAACAGCCTCTGCAGTTTCCACGGTCACATCTCAGGTCTCCATGGCAACAGCCTCTGCAGTTTCCACGGTCACATCTCAGTCTCCATGGCAACAGCCTCTGCAGTTTCCACGGTCACATCTCAGGTCTCCATGGCAACAGCCTCTGCAGTTTCCACGGTCACATCTCAGGTCTCCATGGCAACAGCCTCTGCAGTTTCCCGTCACATCTCAGGTCTCCATGGCAACAGCCTCTCAGTTTCCCGGTCACATCTCAGTCTCCATGGCAACAGCCTCTGCAGTTTCCCAGTCACATCTCAGGTCTCCATGGCAACAGCCTCTTCAGTTTCCGCAGTCACATCTCAGGTCTCCATGGCAACAGCCTCTGCAGTTTCCGCAGTCACATCTCAGGTCTCCATGGCAACAGCCTCTTCAGTTTCCGCAGTCACATCTCAGGTCTCCATGGCAACAGCCTCTGCAGTTTCCGCAGTCACATCTCAGGTCTCCATGGCAACAACCTCTGCAGTTTCCGCCGGCCCATGGATGCGGTACAAATCAATAATATGGTGAACATGAGTAGTATTATAGGAAATAAGTATGTTTGAAGACATCCCTGGAGGTGGTAGGGCAATTACTGGTATGTGATGGAACATAACAGCAGATGTGTATAGGAACTCTTAGTATGTACGAAGGAACGCCCTTCATACACTACAATATGTGGGTACACTTCATCCAACTTGTACCTTACTCATCTCCACCTTAGTAGTGTCATTGTGGCTAGAGGCAGAGAATACCTGGTATTTTTGATGTCAGGGAAAATTTCAGGAAATAATGGGTAAAATAAGATAAAATCAGGTAACTTAACTACCATACTTGACTTCTTTTTTTTTAAATGCACTACCTAAAAACTAAAATAAAAATGAGAGAGTTTGTTTCTTGCAAGTTAACACAATGCATAGCCTAGATATGATATGATGGTTGAACAATGTTGGCTTTTTAGTCAGTAGCGTCTCGTGACCAAAATTCTTAGGCAAGCTTGGAAGAGGTGCCCCCGAGCTTAAAAGGGGAAGTCCTGGAATTTTTGTAAAATTCTTTATGCTTCAAGAAGCTATTTGGAGTTTTTTTTATGATAGTTGTGGCTTTGGGCGTCCTTCTGTTCTCGATTTACATTATTGTGCTATTACTTACTATAGACATATACTTACAAACTTTTGTTTGTTAGCTTTCACTGATACACACATCAAAACAAAAGTACCTGCTACAATAAACTCCACAAAACTCCAAAGCCCGGTTCACACTACACAACTTCTTTTACAAAAAGTTGTACAAGAAATTGTACAATATCTTGGTCACATGGATTGCATACAAATTTGTTCACATGGAATTTGTGATTGCATACAATATTTGTAAGAAAACATGGTGTTTTTGCTCTTTTTATGGAAAAATAATGATAAAATGTTTTAGAAAATATTGATATTTAATGTAAATAATTTCTTAATCTTTCCTAAATATTATAAAAATAAAAAAGAATTTATTCTTTATTTTTTAATATTTATCTAAAACAGTTGAAAGCCTTTATATTTGGGGTTTAACCTCCTTCAATTATAATTATTTGTTTGTTTTCAAGCATTTTTCTTACAATCACTCTTTTTTTTTTAAAATGTAACTGTCTAGCAGACAAAGTTTTTGTGTTTACAACTCAAAAGTTGCGTAAGAAAAATGGCTGATATAGGACTCTTTCTATTTCCCGAAATTGTATACAATAAGTTGTGCAAAGCAGATCTTGTACAAGTTTTGGTGTTCACACAACGCCATCTTCAGGCTGCAGCTTCTTGTACAACTTTATGTACAAGAAGTTGTGTCGTGTGTACTGAGCTTAAAGATGTGTAGGCACGGGGTCAGTAATTTGACAATATAATTTTCCCCTTTCATGCCATACCATCTCAATATGTATCAAAATCGGAGGAGAAGGGTAGTGACTTCGGTTTTATTCGTCACCTTTTGGGCAAGAGAAGTAATTACTTAGCTGCTTGCATTTTTACCCGATATCCACAGCTCTTCCCCTTATCACCCCTCCAAGATCTATGCCATCACAAACAAGAACTACACTATCTAGAGCAATGGGAGGAAACTCTGACAAATAGCGACTTTCATCCACCATTAGATGGACTAGTGCACGTCTTGCGTGCATGTTACGGTCACTGCCATGCATGGGATTTTTTTACTAATGCTTGAATTACATTTAAATGATTACCAGGAGAATATTTTTGCAAAGATTAAATAAAATAATTACATATCTTAAATCAAAGGCAAGCAGTGTTTGTATTGCTTGCCCTGACGCGACACCTCTGTCTTTAGTACACATTTACTTAGTGTTAAGATAACACCTAAAACATTGAATACTGGTGGAGAAAAAATACCTTGAACGTTTCAATATTGGGGGCGGGGGGGGGGGGGGGGAAGGGGTTTAATAACTGCAAAAGATTTAAAATAAATATTGGATGAATAGAAAAATAGAAATTCTCCAAAAAAAATTGGAGAAAGGCTAAGTCAAGGAATTTTGAACAAAACAATGTTTGGAAAATCTAAAAAATTAAAATAATTTTGAAGTAAAAGTTGTGTAGTAACCCTGAGTGTAGATATGTAGGTTCACACATGAGGTATAACACTAACCTTGCCTGAACAACACTCCCATACTTCCTTGTCACACATGAGGTACAGCACTAACCTTGCCTGAACAACACTCCCACACTTCCTTGTCACACATGAGGTACAGCACTAACCTTGCCTGAACAACACTCCCACACTTCCTTGTCACACATGAGGTACAGCACTAACCTTGCCTGAACAACACTCCCACACTTCCTTGTCACACATGAGGTACAGCACTAACCTTGCCTGAACAACACTCCCACACTTCCTTGTCACACATGAGGTACAGCACTAACCTTGCCTGAACAACATTCCCACACTTCCTTGTCACACATGAGGTACAACACTAACCTTGCCTGAACAACACTCCCACAATTCCTTGTCACACATGAGGTACAGCACTAACCTTGCCTGAACAACACTCCCATACTTCCTTGTCACACATGAGGTACAGCATAAAATGCCTGAACAACACTCCCACACTTCCTTGTCACACATGAGGTACAGCACTAACCTTGCCTGAACAACATTCCCATACTTCCTTGGCCCACATGAGGTACAGCACTAACCTTGCCTGAACAACACTCCCATACTTCCTTGTCACACATGAGGTACAGCATAAAATGCCTGAACAACACTCCCACACTTCCTTGTCACACATGAGGTACAGCACTATGCTTTCCTGAACAACACTCCCATACTTCCTTGTCACACATGAGGTACAGCATAAAATGCCTGAACAACACTCCCACACTTCCTTGTCACACATGAGGTACAACACTAACCTTGCCTGAACAACACTCCCATACTTCCTTGTCACACATGAGGTACAGCACTAACCTTGCCTGAACAACATTCCCACACTTCCTTGTCACACATGAGGTACAGCACTAACCTTGCCTGAACAACACTCCCACACTTCCTTGTCACACATGAGGTACAGCACTAACCTTGCCTGAACAACTCTCCCACACTTCCTTGTCACACACGAGGTACAGCACTAACCTTGCCTGAACAACACTCCCACACTTCCTTGTCACACATGAGGTACAGCATAAAATGCCTGAACAACACTCCCACACTTCCTTGGCCCACATGAGGTACAGCACTAACCTTGCCTGAACAACACTCCCACACTTCCTTGTCACACATGAGGTACAGCACTAACCTTGCCTGAACAACACTCCCACACTTCCTTGTCACACATGAGGTACAGCACTAACCTTGCCTGAACACCACTCCCACACTTCCTTGTCACACATGAGGTACAGCACTAACCTTGCCTGAACAACATTCCCACACTTCCTTGTCACACATGAGGTACAGCACTAACCTTGCCTGAACAACATTCCCACACTTCCTTGTCACACATGAGGTACAACACTAACCTTGCCTGAACAACACTCCCACACTTCCTTGTCACACATGAGGTACAGCACTAACCTTGCCTGAACAACACTCCCATACTTCCTTGTCACACATGAGGTACAGCATAAAATGCCTGAACAACACTCCCACACTTCCTTGTCACACATGAGGTACAGCACTAACCTTGCCTGAACAACATTCCCATACTTCCTTGGCCCACATGAGGTACAGCACTAACCTTGCCTGAACAACACTCCCACACTTCCTTGGCCCACATGAAATGCCAAAACTGCACCATTTAGATGGCCACATTGTTGTGGATCATATCCTCCAGAAACTGACAGTCTCTCTGCAGTGTGATAGTATTAACTTTGTTTCATGATATCCACTTGTAAAACATGGTTTATTATCAGACATTATCTACAATCATAATCAGGAACTCCTGTAGTACAACTTTAAAGGTTCAGACAGTTAATGACAAACTGCCAGCTAAAACACAAGCATAATAGTGTCTCACAGTCTTAGCAACCTCCCAAAAATAATATCATTCATTTAGCAACTATACGACTTATAAGCAAACATTGACCTTTTATCATAGCTACTACAACAGTTTTGTATTTACCTGCCTCAAAAATGTTTTTACCTGCTTTGGCGAATAAGATAATGAAAGTTAAAAGAATGCATGAGGATTACATGAGTTGTATTAAGATGAAGAGTAGGACAGAGTGGTTCCAATTAAAAATAGAGTGAATCAGGGGAGTGCCCTCTCACCACTACTATTTGTAATGGTAATGGAAATGGTCTTGAATAAAGTGGCAGGAAAACTCGGGGAGGAAAGAATGAAAGCCATGATGTTTGCTGATGACTTGATGGTATGGGAGGAGAATGAAGGAATAGCAACAGGAATGGACTGAGGAAGTGTAAGAAAGTGGAATGAAATTTAGCATAACAAATTGTGAAGTGATGGTAATAACAAGGAAGAGGATAAGGCCTAGTAAAGCTATAAAGTTAGATGGAATAGAGCTGAGGAAAGTACAGAACGTAAAATATCAAAGAAGCCTGATTGAGGAGAAAGGTGGAAGTAGAGAGGATGTAATGAGAATAGGAGAGTAGGGAGAGTTCAATGAGTGTAATGAACACAACTAATGTGTAGTGGGGACATAAAATTGATGAATTTATGTTGGCACAGTCGCAATACTTAATATTATTTGACACAGACTACAAATAGGCTTACTTGATTTTGTATATTCAATAAACATTTTCTAATATTTCTTTTTATTTGTGTTTGATTGATTTCAGAATGCACATTTATCATCCTTGACAGGCTCATTTATGAAGATAGTAAAGATGAGATTGGTAAGTATTGAGTACAGCCAGAAATAAAAATGGATGAATGAGAATGTGTCACAACTAAAACTATGCTAACGCATTGAACAATCTTATTTGAATAGTTGGGATTGCAATTATTATCAGCCAGTATGGGCACCTGTATTAAAACAATATCAAAAGGAAAAAAAAAACCTCCATATTGTGACATAATTTACAACTTGTTTTTATGTACGGAAAGTGTTTACTTTTGGGAAATTGTCTCATTTTTTCTTTGCAAAAACTTTTCAACTGCCTCGGTTCATCCTTAAAAGATTTATTTACTCTCTACACTATTAAGATAATTTATAAAATGTATCTATATCAGTTTTATCATAATTTATTTTAAGGCACTGTTGGGATGAAAAACGATTTTCTCTGAAATCCCAACATCCATTTTAAATAGTAGGCCTATATTTTATCACTTGTTTAACTTAACAAAGATGAATAAATTCAATCGCCCAACCTTCATTGTGTTACCTATCTTAATAAAATGAAGAGTATGTGTGTCTGTCATGAGCTTTGCACAATATATACAGGACCCAGAGGTCTGACATTTCAAAATTAGTAGACCCTGCCTGCGCATGAACATGTGCACCTCAAAGCTGACATTTCAAATGTTTTACAATAATTTTTTATTAATTAAAAACTGGGTCTGAAGAATAAAATTAATACATTTATATCTGTCTGTTTGAAGCAAATAAAAGCGTAGCAACGCTAGCACTTTATAACACAGTTATATTAACAGATTGAATTATATCAGAGCTGTGTAAGTACACTACTATCACAACACTTTCTTACATCACAATCTGCTGGTTTGGGCGACACTAGTAATATCACAATAAAGGCATGAGAACATTTACTTCACACATATTTTATTAATTTCATAATTACATTTCCCTAATGGTGCTTACTAATATTTCCATACTGTTTATAAACTTTAATATACTTATTGTATTACTATAAATAAGTTAATTTTATTTCCAGCTGCCATGATTGGAGATACCAATCTGTTTATTCATAGCAGTGAGGACTGTGTGAAAGTGGCTGAAGCCGAGATTATGATTGCAGAAGTAGCTTCTCGAGGAAAACATAGAGGATGGGAAGCTCTCCTCCTCATGCTACGATACGGTGACAAACTACTATTGATATTAGCACCTTTAAACATTCTACACCTTAGATGAAACAAATGGTGCCTGGGATATAATTACAAAACCATATTCTGGAATATAGTTTGATACTATTTCAACTATTTAGGTTGTTTCATTGTTGAACCTGAGATTACCACGTGATAAAAGGTGATAAACAAAGATAAAAAATAACATTCTTCCATGTTGCAGTTTTTATCAGTACCAGAGTCATTCCGTGTGAAATAATCCATTATTTTAACAGTCTTGGGTTTTTTCCCCAAAATTTGGTTCACCTAAGATGTCCCCAGATATAGTAAATAATACAAATGTTTTAATTTTTATTGGTGGTAGTTTTTAGTTACGACCCTCTATAATCTCAAAAAACTGCAATATTACGCTGAAACGCAATTACAAAATAAATGATTACTCATGCTAGCCTTGGAGGGGTGGGGGGATATTTTGTAGCTTATTTTACAAGCGTTCTTAATATGATATTTAACATCACTAGTTTTGGACATTTTATAATTTCAAGCTCATGCCATAAATATTTGACCTTATTTCTCCAAAACGGAATTTTTAAAAACACTGAAAAAACTCATACATGAATCCATATACTATAGCATAATCTGTAGAAAGTTTCATCATAGGATCACAGTTGGATCATGTTTTTGTTATATTTTTTAAAAATAGTATAAAGGAAAGATCATCTGTGTGAAAATTAAATTGTAATTTTATCTCACAATTCTCAATTCTTTTGACCAAGAACCTTGTAACTTATTGATAATGATAATGACCTTTCATGCCATGTTTGTTATGTTGGCATTGCGCTCTGGTGAAGGAATATACCACTTGGTCGAACACTATTATCTGTGACAAGACCTTTGATGGATCAGTGTATTTATGTACTCATATGAATGAGCTTGTCAGTATTAAATGTGATTGCCTTCAGGTGATCTAGTTATTTAATTAGTAATATATATGCTACAGACCTCTATTTTTTTAGTTTAGAACAGTCCTATTATACTGGCATGTTAAAGGCTAATTTATTGAAATATATAAACAATGGTACCTTTCCGCAAGTTAGATTATTGTTGCAATCCCTTCTTTCATGTTAACAACTTAAACAATTCCTTGTAAGATAATTTGTAAGAGCTGTGGTTGCTGCGTCCATCTCTTCCTTGCAAAGAGCGTGGTTGCTGCCATTCTCTTGCAATGCGTGCTCTGGCCTCTCTTGGGGTTTCCACCGAAGGTCCCAAAGATTGGGCTGGATCAAGGCACTTCTTGAAGTTTTTTATCTCCCAAAAGTGCGCTGCCGTAGATGGTAATAGTTAAAAGGATGGAGAGCGGAACTTCACTTCCACCATCTCAGTTGGCTCGTTCTTGTCCAAAACTACACCAAGCCACCATTGGTTGTTGGGTACTCACATGTTACATATCCTTTCACTTCGTCCTAATGTAAGTATCTCTTTCAAACCTCCTGACAAAGAGAACTTGTGTGATTGCTCACTCTTTGAAAATACCTGTGTCAGTATCTCTTCAAGAGTGTGTGCATACAGAGAGCAACTTGCAATGAAAACACAATGAAAACTCCAGTTTCTCGTGTAGAGTACATAGAGTTGAATGTAACTAGTTTATACTGCGGGAAACGAGAGGAAGACTGCAACGCAACTGCTGGGAAACTCACGCACCACCAGTTTCCCAGACACGACATGCTGTAAACCAGTTTACCAAGTTCCTTAGTTGCTCTATGTGTCTGCGGAGGATCAAGTGAGTGAAATGGCTGCTGCTGAAGAAAATAATATATTCGTTCAAGTTGTAGAAAAATATCCGTGTTTATATGATCCTACAGTTAAATGATATTCACAGAAAAATGTTACAGACAAAGCTTGGTATTTCGTCTTTGTTGAATGAAAAGCAAGTGGTAAGTAGAACATTATTTTTATATATATAAACGGTGGTTTCATTTCATAATGAAATCAGTTGCAGCTCTTGAGTTTGAGCTTGGGATGTAGTGCTCAAGGTGGAGGGAGGGGATACAAAATGGGGAAGGAAAGATTTCAATACATGGTGGCTAGAGCCCAATAGTAATAATTTATTTTTAACACATTACTACCATTATTTATGTTTGGACCCACCTCGGCGGTATAGTGGTCTAACGCGTCAGTCTCGTGTTAGACTTTACTTCCGAGGATTGGAAGATCAAGGTTCGAATCTCGTTCGGGTGAACTGAGGATGGTATTTTTCCTAAATGGTTTTCCACTCTCCCTTCACACAAATGTGAGTCACTTCCTTTGAAACGCATCCTCCACATCCTTAACCCATTAGCCTAATTGGTACTTAAGCATATAACTCGGACGGGTAGTAAGACGCGGTGGAAAAAAAAGTTTAATAAACAATACAACACAGTAATTGTCGGTAAAAATGATAAATACTGATTATTTCTTGCTATAAGTTTTTTATATCTAACTTTATAAAACAAAATTATAATATATTTAAAAAAAGTTGAAGGGGGTGCCGCAACTCCGCAGTTCTTATGGATGAGCCGCCACTGGAAAATATGCCCTTTTTGGTCTATGTATTTATGTTTCTGCTTGTCAAAAACATTTTACTATCACTAATTAGTATTGTGTGTGGAAAAACAGCACACAACTTGATGCAACTTATAAAACAATTTTTTTATTAAATACACAGTATAACACAATATAATTATTTTAAATGATGTTTATTGTCCATTGTTGTTGTGTAATATACCTTTTGCCTATATCTATTCTGTTGCACGACGATCACCAACCATGTAAGGCCATTGGTAAGGTACAGGTGAAACGTTTACACAATAGTCTACCAGTTTATCCCTGCAACAAACTGACTGTGAATGAGTAGTTAAATCTTCCGTTATAAAAAAATAATCCTTTATTCAGATGTGTGTGTTAGTGGAGATTTCACTGTAATAGATTTTTTAAATCTAATATCAGTTCAAATTTTAGATATGAGTAAAGTTTATTCTGAAATAAATGGACGGCTAGTGGGCCGTGCTTAAGATATTCAGAGACAAAAACAACACTTTTAATATCCAAACCATCAATGTAACTGCCATTGGAAAAATTGTCTGTTCATTGTTCCAGTAAAAAAGATTAGACCTGTCTTATGAAAAATGGCAAACTTCTCTTCAAAATCAAAATATTCCTCAGCCTCATTTTATTTTATGCTCTCCTTTAATATTTATCTAACTTAATTCAAGATCATAAGTTTTATGGCATGACTTTGAAATTAAAAACTGTCCAAAAGTATTTTTGTTAATTATCATGAAAGCTCATAAAATAAGGTTTTTCTCCCCAGTCTTTTATCATATTAGTATAATTAGTACTTAAGCATATAACCCAAAAGGGTAGTAAGACGCGGTGCTAGGATTTATTATTATTTATTATTATTACTATTTTATTTTTTTGTGGAGTTCATCAGAATCATTAATAAAACTATTTAAAATTTAACATTGACTGAAGTATTAGATATCATCTACTGGGTAATACTAGCAGTTTTTGGAACTGGTATTTAATTAGTGTCTGTGTAAAATGAATTACAGTTTTTTTCCTCGTCTGATCAAGATATTTTCAAGTCTTGCACATCCCTAATTATATTTATTGAATTAAAATAAAAGTACACATTACTTTTGATATTAACTATTTTATAGATACTAATTAATAATTTAAATAAGATGCTCTATTTTTCATATGAAACAGTTGCCTATTAATAACATGATAAAAATGTAAAATTGTTAATGTGTTATAGCATATATTTTTTGAACATTAAATATATTTTTCAGGTTGTGAAAAGCTTCATGTTGGAAAGTTCGAGGCTAAGATTTCCACAGACAATATTCAAAGTATCGCACTGTTCTCTAAATTAGGATTTCAAGAAGTACGTTTAACTTTTAGTACAGTATTACTACATTATTATTGTATGTTTATGGCCTTAAACAATATAAAACTTGACTGACTTACCATATTAATCTGCCACACTGCTATTAATAAACTATGAACCCACATGGTCTAAGCTGCAATAGACTGGGTCGCTAATAATGAGGAGACCAAGGTTTGAATCCCAGTCAGGTTACTTAGTGCTTTCCCACTCTACCTCCATACAAGTGCAGGTATAGTATGTTCTATACAACACTTCCTTACACTTTAGGAGCACTTCTCTTTCCATAGTATGTCTCTTACACACCTGTAGAAACCTCTCTCTGCTGCCCTCCTCTCACTATATCTTCTCTGCTGCCCCCTTTTTGCCTCAATCTCTCTACCCAGATACTTCACACTCTTTGCTTCTTTCAAATCTACTCCATCCAGTTATATCACCTTTCTTAGCCTTGTTCTCTGCCTTGTCATCTCCATCACTTCACTTTTTGCCAAACTAAATTTGATAAATTAATTGAACTTTTTTCAGAATTAATATACCTGCTCTAAGAGCAATATTCTATGGATATCCCAAATTCCTGCAAGCTTATTTCTAGTTAGAAGTGAACAAATCAACAACTTGAAGAAATGTCAAATTATAAGGAATTTCATTTCATTCACCATCTATTACTAGTAACACATTTGTATGGCAATACGATACATATATTGGTATGTATATTTATCTGGCCTTGGGTGCTGGGCAGGCAGTTTTGGATGCGGGACCGGGGATAAAAATGTTCCAAGCCTTATTTTATACATGGGCTCTAAATTCTTTATTTAAATAATTTTAATGGCATAACATTTATATACAGTAGAGTCTCGTTTAACTGACATTCGCTTATCCGACATTACGTCTTATCCGACATTACGTCTTATCCAGCGCCTCTAAATAAAAAAAAAGCTGCTTGTTTGCTCCTGAGTGTACCGCAGCCACTTGGTTGCCCCGACTGAAGAAGCTATGGAGATCGATATAATGATACTGCAAAGATGGCGAGACTTGGCAGCGAAAAAACGGCAATCGTCGGAAAAGCAGACTAGGATCACAATTTTTTTTAAATCATCACAGGACTGAACTTTTTATGGATTTAACTTTCGACATTGCTGTTACTTTAAGTTCATTTCATGCATTTCTAAATTTATTTACAGTCAATTTAAACGTTAATTTTTAATACAAATTTGGTGCTAAATTTGTAAATAAATTACTGTATAAAATTACCGTGCATTGAATTTTTTTTCTGTTGATTTGTTGTAAAACGTGATGTTTAGGTGCATCATTTGTAAAATTATAGCATAGTCTCACATTTAATAGGCTTTTTCTTAATTCCTCCTTATTATCCAACATTTTCACTTATTATCCGACGTTCTGCCGGCCCGTTTATGTCGGATAACAAAGACATCATGTTGAATACATAAAATTAGGTTTAGTTAAAATAAAAACACTCTTCCCTGGCCGAATGGTCTAAGGCCCACAGGCCACATCCTGCCCACCAAGCTCCGCAGATTGGCTAGTGGATTGAAAGTCCAACTACTGTATCTCTGGAGATGTGTTGTATAGTTCAGACGGAATGTAGAGGGCCTGACCTTGAACGGCCAGAGAGATCTTCAGTCTTTTATCAGTGGTGGGGGAAGCTGCAAGCCCAGTGTTACTCGGCCTTGGCTCCACCAACATTTTTTACGTGGTTTACAAGGGGTTGTGCGAGCTTACCCTCCAACAAAGTGCGTCCCCCATTCTATACCCGGTATCTCTCCTTCCAAGTGCCACCAACATCGTGTGTTTACAAGGGAGTGCGAGCTTACCCTCCAACAAAGTGCGTCCCCCATTCTATACCCGGTATCTCTCCTTCCAAGCGCCACCACCTAACAGCTGAGCTAAATAACATATTCTTGCTTTTGACCTTGAACAATGCAGGTGGCCGGGTGACAGAGTGGCTGAGAGTGACTCACACCTCTTCTCCCCTCCACCCAACAGCAGCCGATGTCTCGCCAGTTGATATTTGCCTGGATTAATGTTTTTGCCTTATTTACAGTAATATCGGAGTGCTTTGCTTGTAATTAGTCATATTGTATTTTTCCTATTGATGGTTTATATTTTAATAGCAGTTACTTATGTTTAAATGATTTTGACATGATATACTTTTCATATTTACTAGGCCTAGTCCTATTCTAACTTTTACATTTTTTAATTTCACCGAAATATATCAATATTATATATAATATCAAATTAAGTTTCACCCCCTCCCCCCTTTTAAACTACAAAAATATAATCTAATAACATTCCAAATTACTGCCAGAGTGAATTAAATGTCTGGCTCGCCAAATATTATGATATTTTGAAGTGGCCCGCATGGAAAACTAATTGAATAATCCTAGTCTAAGGTGTCACACTTGTGTCAGACTGGCCTGCTGATGATCGGGGAGATTGGAGTTCGAATCCTGGTTGAGTCCACTAAGGATCGTTTTTCCTAAATATTTTCCCACTCTTCTTCCACGCAAATGCGGGTAGATTACCCATAATATGCTTCCATCCTCATCTCTGCCCCATTAAGTAAATTATATATATAAAAAATATGGCAGAATAAAAGATTTAAAAAAACACTTGAATAATGTGAATAATGTGACTGCCAGAGCAGTCCTGAACACACGACTGAAATAAAACTGATAGTGTGCATGCCCAGTATTGACCAACAGGTCTTCTATTAGTTCATTGGCGGAAATACTCCACAGCAGCTTCCCCTCCATTTCATCCCTCCTGCCATTTGAATGCCTCAGAAGCAGGTTGTAGTAGGCCCTCGTGGCAAGGAACAAACACACTCTCACACTTGACAAATACCAAGCTCAAACAAAGATGCTCCCTTACAAAATTATAAACTATATTACGTTTGAGATTTAAAAGATATTTGTAAACATAAAATAAAGATTTATTTTTCTTAAAGAAGACAAGCTGTGTCCGTATATTTTATTTGAGATAATTTAAAAATACAATTTATTTTTAGCAAGGGATTTGAAAAGATGATCAGTTTTTTTTTAATGTTCAAAAAAAGTAATAAAGACTGCTGCAAAAGGCTTTTAGTATTGCAGCTACAGTAGCATCAATATTGTATTTTACAAAGTCTATTCTTTCCTTCAAATTCCAGCAGGTAAAGTCTGCTTCACATTATCAACATCTTACGAGTTTGTCCCTTGACTCAGTATTGTTCCTGAGGGAGAATTTTTTAAGAGACCATTTAAAATAGTAAATCTAAGACTTGGATACGTGCTAACTTGTCAGACAATATGGCAACTCCATTTTGTTTAGGCTACAAGTTTGATCAAACTATTTAATTACCATATACATGAAATGTTAAAAACAACTCCTAGATGTCTCATCATCATCATAATCATTATCAATGGTTTCCAACCTCTGTGCCGGGTTTGTCTAGTAAAATGCTTCCATATTCCTCTTTCTTCCACCCCTCTTCCTCTTTTATTTTCTTCTCCTCTTCTCCTCTCACTTGCACACTTTGTTATCTGCTCTTTTTCCATCCTCATACCATCTCAGTCTTGCTTCCTCTACAATCTCATATACTCCTTGTACCTCACTCTCATTTTCCCGGATAACTTCATTCCTAATCCTGTTTCTCCTGTGACAGCTAACATGCTCCTCACAAACTTCATTCCCATGTACTCCACTTTCCTAGTCTCTCTTACAGTCAATGTCCATGTTTCTGCTGCATATGTTACAATTAGGCACCTTAATACATTAAAAAAAAAAGTAAAACAAGATGTCTACCAATACTAGAAATACTGGAAATATACTTGATTTTATTTTTGATACTGGAAATACTGGAATTTCGAATCAGATACTGGAAAAATATTCAACCTTTTTACATTGAGTGAAATGTTGGATTAAGCATTTTGAAACCCCTGATATTATTTGGACTACTTATAGTAATATTTTGACCACCCCTCAATTACTCCCCTCTGGTCTATCTTGTTGCCACACAGTTGACCTTGTAGATGACCTTGCAGTGGGATGTTTGCCTCACTTGCTGACCTTTCTATTTTCAGTCTCTACGCTAAGCCCTCCCTCCCCCCTACAATTTTTTTTTCCAGCAGTCTGATTGACAAGAGGTGTATTAATCACAACTTGTGAACGTGTTGAATGCCAGGCCTCCACCGGTCCTCCATTTCATCTCACAATCACCCTACCATCACACATTAGTGTGTGTATAACCCGAACGGGTAGTAAGACGCGGTGCATAATAATAATAATAATAATAATAACAATAACAACACCAAAATATATCCAAATATGGTTTGTGGAAAGACACATTTTTTTCAAAATGGCGTCTAAATACAACACTTTAACTCTTAATTATTGAAATACTGACTTCTCTTTCACAGTTGATGAAATTATACCTTCCACCTTTATTGTTCCTCTTAAAATTTCCTTTCCAATGATAACCAAACATAAGTGGAAGTAACCACAGGAAATGGTACTACTGAATCATGACTACTTTGTATATATCATAAGGGAAATACTATACTAACTTAAGTTATATGCAATCATATTTTATCATAGATACAATATATACTTATTTTTAATTATATTTCTGCGTGAGCCATAAAATAGACAGTATAATATATTCAAAGTATGATATCATTATTTACATGGATAGTAGACATTTGAAATTAAGACATATACTAAAATTATACAACTGATTTGATTCATGGCATACAATGTAACGGAAATACCTAAACATATATCTAGGCAGTGAAGTATTTAAAATATAATGATCTTCAAAGTCACTGAAGTTACCCACTGCATTGTCAACTGGTTCACTGTTGAAGCAGGAACCTTTGCATTCCGAACAGGTTTTTGGAACACTTCAATCCTTTGTTTCGGCATCTACATTTATTTTAACAGCTGTTTTTGCATTTGCAATGAAGAAGCTTCATGAGAAAAGTTGGATCTGGAGGCATGTCCGTTTGATACGGAACAAAGGTACCAGCATTAGTCAAGCGCCAACCCCGAACTGTGGGATCCAGGTTGTCTGTTCAAATCCATTTTTGTATATGGTAGTATATTCAGAGATTATAATTATTAAACAGCTGATGCCGATGTTGGTGGCAGTTTTTTTACTTGAACAAGTGAAACAAACTTCACAGTCTTCAGACAAAATATTTTCTTACCTAAGTTATCTAACGGTTCACATCCTGTGACACTATAGATATACACAAGTGTTCTTTCACCAGCAACTAATACATCTTTATTTTCATTGTTAGGTTTTGTGAAAACCTCAGCACAGCCTCTGAAATTGGCACTGTTTAACTAAAAGTTTCACTACATCATGCCCTTTACCGATTCTAAATAATTGAGAAATAGTGTCCCAGCCTAGAATCGCGTGTGAAAAAAGAATATATTTACAACACTCACTACCAAGCTCATGTTTCAGAGCTTTGATATTCCATCTTTCTTGTTTTATTCACTGAAATACTTTTTGGTTCTGGTTTGAATATGATATCAAAATGATTAATCTCTGCATGGAAGCAAAGCAACACTAACAAACCAGTGTCCTCACCAATAACTACTATTTTCATTGTGCTAGATCTATATATATTTATAATAGCAGTATTTTTTTTAAGTTATGAATATGATGCTCTAAAAACATTTTAACAAACAAATTACAAATCAACTTTGTGTGCTTTCATGGATGAGAATTCCTTAATTCATCAAAATTAATATCACGCAGCATTTCAGCATTTGCTGCAAAACTGGTTGAGCTCGACAATCTTGAATCTGTGGATGAGTTACGAAGATAATTTTTTACTCATTAAAATACTAAATGATCTCTCACCAGATGCATTTGTTGACATCATACACAACAAAATTCTCAGTGCCGTTTCATTGTTAGGGAAAAGAGTTATTAATTGTTTTTCACTTACGAACTTCAAAAACCCGCCTTGGTGGCGTAGTTGGCTAATGCGGTAGTCGTACTGAGCTCAACCGCCGAGGACGGGGAGATCGAGGTTCGAATCTCGGTTGGGTGAACTGGGGGTGGTTTTTCCTAAATGGTTTTCCACTCTCCCTCCACGCAAATGCGGGTTCACTTCCTCTAAATTCAAACCTCCCAATACCTAATCCATTAGCGTAATTAGTACTTAAGCGTATAACCCGAACGGGTAGTAAGACGCGGTGCTAAATTCTGTATATTATTATTAACTTCAAAAACTCAGCAGGCAAATGGTGGTCCTTTACATCTAAGTTAAAAGCCTCGATGCAGGTCTAATCTACTGACAGTTCTGGCAGCCGGGCTCACAGCCTTGCTTATATATTTATTATAAATAAATTTTGACCCTTATAAATACCAACATTTTATTATGTAACTACACACAAAAAACATTTGTACACATTATCAATAAAACAAAATATAAAATTAAAAAGTTAATTATTTAGGCCTAAATATAATTTAATAAATATAAAAATATCTACTATTCCTCTGGCCTGTGGCCCCTAGGCCTGGGCCTAACGGGTAATCAGTCACCGAGTTTATCAGAAAGGGAATTAATTAATAGCTGCTTATTCTGTATATTACTTTGAAACATATCCTTTTTAATCTTAAGGGCCATATTTTTTACAAATAAAACAGTTTGTGACGTTCCCTTTGATCTTCTTGAATGAATAACCTATTTTGTTGATGGACCAGTAGGTTAACCATAAAAAACTATAGTCGCTTTTCTGTATTTTTTGTTGACATATTTTAAGTAACTTTAACATATGTCATGACAAGTAGCATTGCACGCCCATAGTATACATTGTAATAAGGTACCACCATCAATCACATAATGAACATTCATAATGGGTTCCATTTCTTCAAGTGATTCAAGTTTCATCACTTCTTCTGCTAACATTGGTTTATTCGCTTGTAACATGAATCTATGCATTAAAAAGTGCTGAAGGATAACTACATAGTTTGTTCTTGAATATAGTTTCTTGAACATCCTCGACTCTGTTCGATGCATCAACAAGCCTTTGAAAAAGTAGTTGCATGTTTATTTGTATGGTGTCTCCATCAACCATCACTGCTGATTTATGAGCAAGGGTAACTGCTTAAGCTTTCTGTTTGAAGGTATGATCTTTGAACTTCACCCCATACATTGACTGAATAGTAATAAAGCCAACTTTTGGCAAAGTAAACAGTGATATTCGCTGTTGCTACCATATATGTTGCAGTATTATGCAGTTCTTTGTCATCAGAAAAAGGGTTCTTATATTTGAAAAAAGATAACTTTCTGGCGTCACAATCATCCCTTTTAAATTTTGATATTGTGTTGTCTTTATGCTGCTCACTTTTATTTATTATATTATTATTATATTATTATTATTATTATTATTATTATTATTATTATCATTATCATTATCATAATCATTACTGCGTCTTACTACCCATTCGGGTTACGCTAATGTGTAATGGTAGGGTGATTGTGAGATGAAATGGAGGACCTACAGTTTAACGTGGAATCCAAACCAGGTGAGGCCTGGTATTCCTCACATTTACAAGTTGTGATTAATACACGTCTTGTCAGAGGTGAAGGAAGGGTTTAGCAATCAGATAAATCTGTACCGGGACCGAGGATTGAACCCTGGACCCTCAGCACAGAAGTCTGACACCTTACCCCTAGACCGCCAGGTCACCCCTGTTCACTTGTAAACTAAGATAAAGATTCCAGTTCTTGCATTGCACTATTAACTTCTGCACATTTGGGATTAATAACTACCACACTCTTTGTTGATATTCCTGCATCCCTCGGTCCTTTGGTAAGCCACCACTAGTTTTCAAGATTCGCATCAAAACTTGTTCAGCAACCAAATTGTTGACAGACCAGCCCATGAATAATGATATCATACTTTTAATATATTATGTTTTCTTTGTTATGGCTTAGACAGAAATATTGTTTAAAAATAAGTATTTATAATATTTCTAGTAAAATATGATTAAATCTAACTTAGGTTGGTATAGTATAACCTTATTATTATCCTTACAGGATATACAATGCATTCATAGTTCTTTAGTACCACTTCTGGTTATTTTTGATATCATGGGAAAGGAAATTTTAAGAGGAACAATAAAGGAAGGGGGTATAATTTCACTAATTGTGAAAGGGAAGTCAGTATTTCATAAATTAACAGTGAAAATATTGTCTTCAAAAGCCATTTTGAAAAAATTGCATCTTTCCACCAACCATATTTTGGTATACTTGGATATGTTATTTATGACATTTTTCAAGAGTGAATGCCGCCAGTTTCATCTTTGTACTAATTATTTCCAGGTTAAACCACATATTCAGGGGCCTAAATGGGTATAAAGTATGCCCGTACAACACTTCAAGGTCACTACTCTCCTCTTCTCATTACATCCTCTCTACACAGCTTTACTAGGCCTTACTTACCCTCTTCCTTGCAATTACCATCACTTTTATATGATCTAATAGGTAATAAGAATTAAGAGCCAGAGCTATTATTTATGCTTATTAGTGGGGATTACTCCACCTAGATATCATATTCTGAAAATTGAAAAATGACACCTGGACACGGGAATCGAACCCGGGACCTCTGGCTTAGTACGCCAATGCTCTAACCACTGAGCTATCCAGGATTCGTCTCGTGCCCTGGGTCATTCTTCACTCATATTTTAAGGCAGAGTCTATGATGGACTTAGCGGAAATCGTCGGCTACAAATATGTGATTATATTAATATCACGAGCCATCGGATAACAATTTAAAAATTGTGCAAATGGCAGCATAATGCCAACTACCGAGTCGCAGATGGCTGCGTTATCCGATGGCTCGTGATATTAATATAATCACATATTTGTAGCCGACGATTTCCGCTAAGTCCATCATAGACTCTGCCTTAAAATATGAGTGAAGAATGACCCAGGGCACGAGACGAATCCTGGATAGCTCAGTGGTTAGAGCATTGGCGTACTAAGCCAGAGGTCCCGGGTTCGATTCCCGTGTCCAGGTGTCATTTTTCAATTTTCAGAATATAATAGGTAATAGTTTAAAATTTGCCTCTATTGCTTTCATTTGAATCCATATGCACACCAGCGCCAAACTGATATTTCTTGGTATTCTGTATGGAAACTGTTTATCATGGATGTAAGTTTCAAGTCATTTTAAATTTGATTAGCAAGTAACTGATAAATATCATCCAGATTTGGATTTGATAAATATATTTATCTTATAGCTACTTTTGTAAAGCAAAGTACCATTCAACATTATTACTAAATGATAAATAATTATACTAAGAATACAAATTTATTTGGCTCAGGCCATTTGAATTAAATCAGTTCTGATTTAAAAATAAATGTTTGGTTTTCACTATCTTGAATATTTAATGAGATACCTTCAAAGATATTTTTAAAACAGCAAAATTTATAATAGGTAGTTCTGTTAAATAATTTGATCTGAAAAATATTATTTATAGTTCTTTTCTTTTTCTTTCAGGTGGTACACAACATTGTGTTTGATGAGCTGACTCTTGAAAAAACAGTGGATCATGGTTGGAAGCAATGGTTGTGTACGGAAACAAGTAGTTCCGTCACATTGACAACAGATTCATAGCCACGCACATACTTACTTTATAACTGAACTTTAGTAAATAGTGATGTGTACATTAAACTTAGCTACTCACCAAGAATATTTATCATATAGTTAGACTTTAAAATATTACAATATTTACTGAGTTCAAACTATGCTTGTTTATGATGAACTCAATCAACAACAAATTATATCAAGAAAAACAAAACAGGCTAGTTTTCTCAACCTTCTTGATTCCCTACATCCGATAGTTCCATGTACCTTCTAACATCCGCTCACCACGAATTATATTGACATTAACATTCAAGAGATACTTCTGAATGATCTGACATCTTAGCTCAGTCAGCTTACCTACTGAGTTAAGGGTCCCAGGTTCAATTCCCGGCATGGCCGAATAATTTATCATTGGTGAAATGTGGGTTTACCCTTTCACATTGATGAATTAACGACTGAGGACTGGATGTTGTGCCTGTCTTAGTCTTAAGTTAGATTATAAGGCATATGAAGCTATGTCAGGCCTAGCAAGCTGTTAATGAAACATATATGGCTTGAATAAAAAACTGACTCAGGCTGGAAACGGTAATGGATGTAAAAAAGACACTTTTTAAGAGCGCATTGCTTTCTCAAGAGAAAGTGTATCTACAGATTATCATTATTCCATTGGTTGATCAGATACTAACTAAAACACGCTCTTTCCTCCTGTCCCTAATCCCCCCAACATCTAGCCACATGTCTTCACACCCAAATGAAACCACGCCCTCTCATGTCTAACAAAATCACCACTTCCTGTTGAAACAGTTGACGTATTGATGTGTGACAATATTTTAACTAATGCCATTATGAGTATTTGATGGCATTGATTGATAGCTATGTATATATTACTTTTTAACTACTGTATAATATGTTCTTATTTCAAACATACTTTATTTTATTGGTTTTGTGACTTATGCAATATCCATAAACATTAAAATAACTAAAATGAACAAATATAATTTAATTTAAGGCTACCACATTATTTTTACCACCTTTATGTAATTTTATAGATCAGTTTTCAAAATATCAACAAGAAACTTTGAAAGAGTGCTTCTAGAAACTTATATCGTGTGTTCCAGAGTATTGAATGAATCACCAGTGAGGTGTCATCGAAACGTTATTTGGAGCTTAATCTCAGCTGATAAAGCATCCCTCATTACTGTGTTCTGAAAAATAAAAGCGAGTTTAAAACACAACACCAGCTATTCTTAGTTGTTTGAATGTATAACATACACTTTATCTAAAACAGCAATATTTATTGTATATTTACCCGCCTCGGTGGCGTAGTTAACTAATGCGCTGGTTTCATGTTGAGCTAGATGGCTGAGGACGGGATGATCGAGGTTTGAATCTCGCTCGGGTGAGTTGGGGTGGTTTTCCTAAATGGTTTTCCACTCTCCCTCAACGCAAATGCAGGTTCACACATTTGTAGCCGACTGTTTCCACACGTCCATCATATACTATGCCTTAAAATATGAGTGAAGAATGACCCTGGGCACAGGACGATTCCTGGATAGCTCAGTGGTTAGAGCATTGGCGTACTAAGCCAGAGGTCCCGGGTTCGATTCCTGTGTCCAAGTGTCATTTTTCAATTTTCAGAATATGATATCTAGATGGAGAATTCCTCACTAGCATAAATAATAGCTTTGGCTATTAAATTATTTCCTATTTTAGTTTAATTATTGTGTTTCAATGTATGATCACTAGAACTGAAGCTAAAGAGTAAACCTTTGTCATAAAACCAACAAATGAATTACTAAAAAGCCCTGTAGACATCACTCCCATAATGATCGGCTGGCTAGAATATGTGATAACCTTCATGTAACGTTCACTTAACGTGAAAGACCTCCCAGGACATCTATTACGTTAAGTGAACTGCAAGTGAATTTTAAGTTAACTGCATCATGATTGTTTCCATTTAAGAACACGAGGAGAACCTTTACGTTAAGTTATAACAAGGTAACCATAAGTGAACATTAAGTTGATCATGATCCCGGCATAACAGCAAACGCCTGATAATGAAATTGGGTATAAAAGTTTATGTGAAGATCTTAAAGATTTTGATTTATCATAGCAATATCCATGTTGCTTATTAAAACATAAATTTTTGAGTGAACAGTCACTTACAGAAAATTACGCAAAGTTCCATAAAATCTGCAGAAACAAGTACTATAAATCGAAACTGGCAAGATCACTGTCGACAAAGAGAATAAATGAATATCAGAAAGTAGATAAAGAATGTAGTACTTCTAGGACTAAACGTTCAGTATTTATTGTGGGTGATGTAAAAGATGCATGCTTCTTCTGTGATGAGTCAGATGCGGAGCTTGTTAATGTTCGTATACTGAAACTGAGTAATAGGGTTTGTGATGCTGCAGTTATCGTTAATAGGTTGCATAGATACAGAGTGAGTGTGTTATATAAACATGTACAAGAATAACAAACAAATTATTTCAGCAATATGTCAGTGATAGTGTTGTGTGGCAGTACCTGGTTTTGCAAGACATGGTAAGAAGACATGCTGTAGACTTAACAGCCCTGGTGAAAATCTCAAGAGGAAACCAGAGAAATCCAGAGCAAACCAAGCTCTGGGTTTTACTCTGGTTTTCATCGTATGAAACAACCAGAGTTAGTCTGGTTCGTTCAGGGTCTCTGGCTTACTCTGGAATCGTTTGGTTACCTTGGGATGCTCTGGTTTTTTATTTCTTCAGAATTTTCTTGTTTGCAATAGAATACTCTGTTATTTTATTCTGGAATGTTATGGTTTGCAATGGAATACTATGGTATTTTACAGTTTCTTTCTGGATTGCTATGGTATTTTACTCAGGTTTGTGATGGTTCTCTCTGGATTGCTATGGTATTTTACTCATGTTTCGTGGATTTTCTCTCTAGTTCTCTGGGATCTATGGTATTTTCAGGTTCTTTCTGGGTTGCTATAGTATGTGTTGGTTCACAAGTTCAAATCATGAAATTGAGATCTAGTGATTAAAAAACACATATTTACAAGAGAAATTTTATAAAATTATGATTAAGAATAAAAGATGCATTATGGTTACATTTTGTAACTATGATAAAGAATAAAAGGTTAATAAAGCATATAATTTATTTAACAATTTTAAAAAAATATATAAGTATATTCATCTCATTAGTTGTCACTAAATAATTTATTGCAACAAAATAAATAAATTGATTTTTCTGCATTTTTAACCCTTTCTGTTTCATTTACGGAATATTCCGCCAATTAAAA
Source organism: Timema podura (assembly GCA_033556935.1). Classification (NCBI taxonomy): domain Eukaryota; kingdom Metazoa; phylum Arthropoda; class Insecta; order Phasmatodea; family Timematidae; genus Timema; species Timema podura. The sequence continues at coordinate 2,096,998 of JAVRXN010000012.1, forward strand.
TTTGCCCAGGTGTCATTTATTATATATTCCACCGCAGCTTAGTATGCTTCATGTGTCAAAAACAGAACATTCCTCGATCACTCGTTTTTCTGTGTTACAGAATATTTTTGTAGATGGCAGTGCGGGATATTTTGTCAAATATAAATGACGGTGAGCTCAGTGATCTTACAAGTGATGACAATGACTGTGATAATAGTGAAGATAAAACCCTTTCATAATAACGCCAAGCCTCTTTGATGTGGATACACCCCCAGTAGAATTATTCTAGGCTCTTCTTTGACTGCAAATGTTAGACCATTTATGTGAGGAAACTAACCTATATGTTGGCAAACCATGCTGACTTATAATACCACATTATGATTGAAACATTAAAATTCATGTTTTTTGACTTGAGTTTCACACTAGTAAGTAAAAATTATCTATTTAATAAAAATATATTTTTTGTTATAATTTTGGTTGGAAAAAATTGAGCATGTGAGGATAAAGCTTATTATTTCCATCAACACTGGAAGGGTTAAAATTACAAATTATTTATGTGGGCAATGGTGGCGGGCAAAGAAAGGACCGTTCCTGAAACAAACCAATTTTTTTGTTAATTACAAAACTAAACACTTTTTAAGTATTTTACACTAAGTAAAAATAGGTAATTGAAAATCAACCATAAAAGAATTTCTAATGTGTTATCATTACCTAATTAGTCATAACATTTTTAATCAGCAGGCAAGCTTCGTTTTTTAGACCGGTGGGACTGGAGGTCAGCTATCTTCCCGCCAACAAAACTGTTCATTCTTGATAAAAACATGGCTTTGGCTTCTCCAGAATACCCTCGTTTATCGAGGTACTCTTCGTATCGTATAGTTACCTGAGCTGGTGATGTGTTGCTTATTGGAGAAGTGGACGTTATGTGTCGGTGGGGAGGGGGGTGCTTCCCTTCTTCTCAAATACACAGTAAACTGCTTATACATTCTTTTCACAAACTTATTGTGAGGTGCTAATTGAACCGTTCACTAAAAATATAATTTATTTGCAGCAATAATTCAGTAACAAGATAGCAGTTGTGAAGTTAGGATGCTTCCAAAAACTTTGAAGTGTGTTACTTTAAATGTATACGTGCGAAAATATGGTGGTGTATTTAAGACAGATGGTACCATACAACCCAAATTTTCCAATTCAAGTGACTTTGTGATGCTAGTCCATATGGCGTAGGAGGGGTGCTCTCCCATATTATGGAAAATGGTACCATAAGACCTGTAGCTTTTGGGTCACGCACGTTGTCTAAAAGTGAACAGAACTATGCACACATAGAAAAAGAGACTTTGGCTTTAGTGTTCAGCTGTAAAAAATTCCATAAATATTTATTTGGTAGATCCTTTACACTAATAACAGATCATAAGCCACTTACATCACTGCTAAGTGCTACAAGAGGGGTACCTGTAATGGCAGCACAAGAGTACAACGCTGGGTGATCCTTTTAACAGCATATAATTACCAGTTGGTATATCGAAAGGGAAGTGAGATTCCAGATCCAGATGCACTGTCAAGATTTCTTGTGAAGGAGGAAAAGAGTCAGAGCAGAGTATTAATTTATTTTCTCTCTTTATGGATTTACCTATCACAACCAAAGAAATTGAGAGAGAGACAAGAAAGGACAAAACTCTGAGGGCAGTTTAGGATTTTATTTTGAACGGATGGCCAAGAAAGTTGAATAAAGTAACATTAATGCCCTACTTAGATCGCAAAGAAGAACTGTCAGTTGAAGAAAATTGTCTCATGTGGGGAAATCGAGTAGTTATTCCTACAATATTCTAGGAAGCAATCTTAGGAATATTGCACGAACATCCTAGTCTATGCCGAGTGAAAGCTCTTTCTCTCAACTATGTTGGTGGCCCAGACTATACTCAGACATAGAAGACATGGTACTCAAATGTGACATTTGTCAAATGACACAACAAGGACTAATAAAGGCCCCTTAACATCATTGGTCTTGGCCCAACAGGAAGTGGGAACGAGTAAATTTAGATTTTGCTACAAAAGACAAACACAACTTCTTGATTCTAGTTTACGCTTACATAAATGGGTAGAAGTGTTTCCCATGAAGTCTACTACATCCACAAAAACTATTGAGAAGATTCGGACATATTTTGCAACCTATGTTTGCCCAGAGAAGATAGTGTCAGATGGAGAATCGCAGTTTGTTTCCCAAGATGTTTGAAACTTTTCTAAGAAGAATGGAGAAAACATATCTGCTCTCCTCCCTACCATCCACAGTCAAATGATTAAGCTGAAATCATGGCGAAAACACTAACAAAAAATCATTTCTTGAACAGGTGCTGCAAGAGGAAAGGAATAAGGAAAAAGGAGTATACAACATAAAATAGATTATTTTGTCTTTGCCTATCGTAATACACTCCATACACTTACAGGAAAGACGCCAGCAGGATTATTCCTCGGCTATAAACTAAGAACAATACTTTCACTATTGAAACCGAGCTTGGCTCACATATTGAGTCAAAGCTAGAGAAGATAAAAATGAGTGCGGATCATCAACGAGAACCTAGTCACAGTTTTGTAAGACATCAGAAGGTACTTGTCAAGAGTTAAGGGTAAAGAGGTTCAATGGATGCCCGGAGGGATTAGAAGTGTAATTAGTCCAATGACGTACTTGGCTGTGGTAAAGGGACAATGTAGGTTCATGCATGCAGATCATCTCCGCAGCTCAGAAATAGGAACAAGTGAACTTCATAAATATGTGGAGGATACCATCAATTATCAGATTTACAACAGGGACCTTTTCAGTAAATAATCCACCAACCAGCAACAGGTCCTCCTGCTAGTTTACAGGGGAAGTCACAATCACAAACTCGCCAAATAAATCAACCACTAACAAGTCCCTTGGAAGAGAGACCCCAAACATGCTTTCACAGACAAAACCGGCAACTCAAGGTCAACTAACAAAGAAGATTCAGAACCTCTGTTGAGACGATCAACACATGTGGTTCGTGCCACAAGAAGATTAGACTGGTAGTTACGGATCAGAAAATTTGTAAAGATGAAGGTGTTGTAAGATATTAAAGTGAAGAAGTAAGATGGTGGTGACCGGGAGAACAAGAAGTTAGTTTTTGATGTAGCCAGAGAAGTGATGATCTGTGGAAGTGGAATGGAATGAAAGTGAACATACAGAACTATATCCAAAGTGGGGATTTATTGTTATATAGAACTAAATATTTTGTGACCTTTTATATACCAATAAGGTATGAGTGATAAGTACAACAATTAGAAGGGGCATTATTGACAATAAAGCTACATGCAAGTTGTGCAGTTGTACATTCAGCGTCTCTCATGGTGGGAAAACGGACATTTTACAGCACGTTCGTACTCAAAAAATACATTGCAGGTTCCACCTTCTTCAAAAACTGTGGGTGGCTTTCCTTTAAAAATGATACAGAAGAAGAAGACAAAGTATTTGCAGCGAAATAGCAATGGCCTACTATACTGTCAAGCACCACCAAATCTTTTAATATAAGTGAATGTAACAATAAGCATTTCGAACTTTATTTTCCCGATTCAAAGATTGCTGCAAATATTTCCAATACCCGAACTAAATGTTCTGCTTTGTTAAAACATGTGATTGCGCCCCAATATGTAAAAGAGGCTAGCTCTGATATAAAAGAAGAAGCCAGTCTTCTATGCAATTTCTACAGACTCGTCTTATTATAGTAACGAAAAGATATTTCTTATTGTTGCACAGAACTCTACCCCTAAGAACGGAATGGAAGTAAAGTTGTTGCGAGTTGCTTCACTGACAAATGAAACATCTAATTCTACTGTGGAACTGTGCATCCACACATTGAAAACGTATGGATTAGATGCAAACAAATATATTGCATTTTGTGGTGATAACTGTAATTATTAATTTGGTGGGCGTGAACGTCGTGGGAATTAACGATGTTTTCTTTAAATCGAAAGCTGCATTAAATGATGCCATGGAGGGTGTTGATGCCCTGCACATTTGGTACATAATACAATGCGTACTGCTGCAAATACTTTATCAACAGATGTTTAAGTCGTTGTCATGAAAATATTTCACATTTAATATATACACAGTACGAAATGAACATTTAAAAGATTTTGTATTTTTGTTGGCGTTAAATATCAAACAATTCTTTCACATTCCAAAACATGGTGGTTGTCTTTGGTAAGTACTGTTGAAAGAATTCTAAAACTGTTTGAAGCTTTGAAACATACTTCCTCTCAATCCTGATTTCACCGCCAAGTGGTGTACCCCAGGATCTGAGTAACCTGGTGGAGGTTGGGTAGAACCCCAAAGGAAACCAGGTCAGATGCAGACGAGAAACAGGAGACTGGTCAGGGCCAAAACCAATAAGCTTGGTACAGGGTTTGGCCAGTTGGTAGGAGTGTGAGGGTTGTGGTGATGATTTATCTCATCAGCACAACCCTCACACTCCTATCCTCAGTTAGGTAAGGTTACCACCAATAGAAGTCTACCTGATGACTTATTAGTGGCAGCCTCACTTCTCAGGTATAGGCCACGACAGGAGTAGTAATTCGATTGCCGAGACCAACAAAAATACTCAAGAAAACAAAGTCAAATGCCGGATTGGAAAAAGAGTGAACAAACAGCTACGAATAAGGACTCTGAACATTGAAACACTGACTGGAAGATTGGAGGAGATTGTGGATATGATGGATAAAAGGATAGTGGATGTCCTAGGCCTGAGAGAGATCAAGTGGAGAGGGAGCAGCGTAAAGGAATTAAGGAATGGCTTCATTCTACGTTGGATGGTAAATGATGAAGGGAGGAGAAACGGAGTAGGGTTTGTAGTGAGAGAAGGGCTGCAGGTGGAGGTGGTAGGAACGAATGACAGAATAATAAATATTACATTAACTGACAGGGAAAAGGGTGGAGGTGATACAAGTGTATGTCCCGCAAGTGGGGTGCCCAGTGGAAAAAAAGGACACGTTTGAAGAAGAACTTGAAAGGCAAATGGAAAACGAGTGTCAGATTGTAATGGGGGACCTCAAAGCAAAAGTAGAAAAAGAGAGAGGAGGGTTCGAGGTGTTACGGAAAGAAGGATGTGGAAATAGAAACGATCGAGAGTAGAAGGTTGTTGAGGCTACGTGAAATAAATAAAATTACGGTGGCAAACAGCTCGTATAAGAAGGAAAAGAAATCCATAAGATCTCAGATACAGAAGGGATGGTGAGCAAAAGTCGGTGATAGACTACTTTCTCATGGATGAAGAAATGAAAAGGCAGACTGTAAACATAAATATAAAACCAAGTGTGTCCTTATATTGTGACCATAGGTTGTTGGTGGCAGACATAAAGGGATGAGGATGTAGAAGAAAGGTAGTAAGAAGAGAACGTAGAATAAGGGTGTGGAGACTAAAAAATGAAGACGAATGAGAGCTGTACCTAAGAAAAGCAAGAAGCTTAATGCCCAAGGATGTGATGCAAAGTGTAGAGGTAGAATAGGAAAAGTTTAAGGACAATTTTTTTTAGAACTGCAGAAGAGGTATGTGGGAGGACAATTAATAGTAGGAAGTGGAAGGAGACACCCTGGTGGAATGACAGAGTGAAAGAAGTAGTGAAGAAGAAAAACAAAGCATTCAGAAGGAGTTTTAAGAATAGGAATGAGGAAACAGAGGAAGAATATAGGGAGAAGAAGAAAAGAGCGAAGCAAGTGGTATGGGAAGCCAGGAAGGATTGAATACGATAAAGGACAGAAATACTGAAATGGGACTTGCAATGAAGTAAGAAGTTGTTATATAGCCAAGAAACAGGAGGAGAGAGAAAATAAAATAAATTAAAATTATAGATGAGAAGGAAGAACGTTGTAGATATGAGGGAAAGAAAATTAACTATGGATGAAATATTTTGAGATGTTCAACCCAGAAGAAGAAAGAGACGAGAGTGTGTACACGCTTTTTAGTTGATCGAGCTTACAAAGTTTGAAAGCTCAAACGACAAGTTATTGTACAAACAGTATTTACAAATTCAAGCAAAGTTGTTATCAGGGAAGCTTAATTTGGAAAACTCCTTTACCTTAGCCCCAGCTCCAACGTCCCAACAACTTGTTTACTACAACAGAAAATAACTTATAGGTATCACGTTCCTAATGCTCTTTGTTTATTTTAGGGGAATGCATAGTAATATACAGCCAAGGATAAGTCCGTGTTTGATAAATCAGGACGTTGCTTTAAGTTAAAGTAAACAAACATAAACAGTAAATAAAGGCAATGTAAGACCATTTATTACAAAGTTCAAATAAAGCAAAGGTAAATAGAGAGAATAATTTCTAAAACGACTTAAGCGTAGATAAAATAATTTAGCTTCTAGAAATTTGATAAGTCTCAGCCTTCATGATAAATTCAAACAAAGTATTAAAATATTACATTCAGGCAAGCGCTTTAGGAATGTAGAATACGAATGCATAACATAACAAGTAATAGAACAAATATCTTTATAATGACAGCTAACAATATCAGCAATTTAAAATAATCAGAGACTTCAGTCTACTGGCGTCAGTACCGGACTTATATATAATATCAAGGGAATGAAGTAAAAGTCCTAACATTAAAGTAACATCTGGGCAGGAACGACCAGGACAGTAATTGCCCATTCTAATACTATACTTAAGTCTACGAGAAACAAACAAATAATTAGAATCCCACAAATATCTGTCATTTAGGAGAACTCGGCGTCCAACCATAAAATTCATTCAAATGCGGCTAACTCAAAATATACCTTCGTCAGAGAAGCGGATAAACCATCATGGTAAGCGACCAAGCCTAAATCGTTTCTCAATTAAGTTAAACATCAAAGAAAATAAATTACCTAACCTATCTCAAAAAAACTTCATAAGATTAATATTCCTCGCAACAAAACTTGTAGTTGCCATAACTAAGCTTATCTAACCTTAGATTAATTCTATCAATTAGGCTTTCTCAACACATCTTAGTTCAAGATTAAAATCAAATACTAAGCAAAATAGTTCTAACAAACTTCCTGGCCAAACGGTGTTACGTTTTATCCTAATTTTAACTAACAACCCGCCTCGGTGGCGTAGTTGGCTAACGCACTAGTCGTGTTGAGCTCGACCACTGAGGACGGAGAGATCAAGGTTCGAATCTCGGTCGGGTGAACTGGGGGTGGTTTTTCTTAAATGGTTTTCCACTCTACCTCCACGCAAATGCGGGTTCACTTCATCTAAATTCAACCCTCCCAATTCCTAATCCATTAGCGTAATTAGTACTTAAGCGTATAGCCCGAACGGGTAGTAAGACGCGGTGCTAAATATTATTATTATTTAACTAACACTTCCAACTAAGGACTACATATATATGCAGCAAATTAAATTGTACTTAATTTGAAACGTTGCCAAAAATATAACTTGATTTAAAAAAATGCCTAAAGAAAATTTTAGCTTACGTTATGCGTAAGTTAGCCTCTAGAACTAGACAAACATCAAAGAGTGATTAAGAATAGTGAGCACAGGTATATAAGCAGTTTATTCTCAGTAGGGGTAAAATGAAGGGAGTTACACACGTGACAAAGATTACTTGTTGCGAGAACAATCTGCGATTCACAGTAAGAGTTCTCGATGACGCATGCACACAAAGTCATTTATTCGGGAGAGCTGAATTGTACCCATTCTGAATGGTATTCATCTAGACATTTCTTAAACAAACACCACAAATAAAAAGTCTAATTTGTATCCATCCTCATAATATCTACAAAATCCTGAATTGTATCCATTCTGAATGGTCTCCATTCAGACAGTTTTCAAACAAACGACTTTAACAAATATCCCGATTTGTACCCACTGTAATTATTTGCATTATATCCACAATATCCTGAATTATATCCATTCTGAATGATATCCATTTAGACATTTCTTAAACAAGCACCACAAATAAAAAGCCTGATTTGTATCCATTCTCATAATAGCTACAAAATCCTGATTTGTATCCATTTAATTGCGGTGCCACTTATATTATATATGGCAGTAGCAGAGATTCTCCTTAACTCATTCCATGCTTACTAGAAAGCAGCACTAGCCCTATGATAATATATAAAAAGAATAAATACTTATTCGCGTTTCTATTAAAGGAATTATTTAAAGGTACTTTACAAATGATTGATTTTAAAAAATAATTATGATAAAGTTTAAAATTGGTACATAAGGAAGCATTTCCTAAAATAAATTAATATTTTGAATAGTTTGAAAAATGTAATATTTTTGGATCCCGAAATTTCATGAAAAATATGTTTACGCCTGAAAGGTTAAGTTTTGTTCAAGTGGGTCCGTTTATGATATGAAAAATTATAACTATTGCCCATTAAATACTTTGGTGCCATGTTGTGATATTCTTTGAATATTATTATTATTATTATTAGCACCGCGTCTTACCACCCGTTCGGATTATACGCACTTACGCTAATATGTAATGGTAGGGTGATTGTGAGATGAAATGGAGGACCTACAGTTTAACGTGGAATCCGAACCACGGTGGAGGCCTGGCATTCCTCACATTCACAAGCTGTGATTAATACACATCTTGTCAGAGGTGAAGGAGGGGTTTGGCAATCAGACAAATCCGTGCCGGGACCGAGGATTGAACCCCGGACCCCCAGCACAGAAGTCCGACACCTTACCCCTAGACCACCAGGTCACCTCTTTGAATATTCATGTTATAGATAATAACGTTCTTCTGTGATTGATGAGAGTTTTGTTGATTTATTTGGATTATATATAATTTATTTTATTTTACAATATTAATTAGGTTATTATTGTAGATTTGTTTTGCTTCTGTGTGTAGAGATGGCAAAAAATATAAAACTTGTCATATGATGACAAAGAAAAACAAGGAATCCCGCTCTCTTTATACCTACAATCATAGAAATAAACATAAGTCCTTAACTTATATGCTTACTCGTACATAGTCACTTTTAAGCACAGTCTCAAGAACTCCCTTCAAATAGCAAGATACTTTTTATTATTTAACAGTTAAAAGCAAATACTTTTATTTTTTAACACTAACCTCCCTCTTGTTTCACTTCTGCTGGATAAATGGTTAGGCATTTCTACTCATAGTAGGCCTAATGTGAATAAATTCCATTATCTCTATAATAATCTGGATGAACATCTGTGGCTAAAATTTTCGATATGTCGTCTGGATACCATTGTGTAAGAGAGAAAGAAACTTTCGGATATCTCTTTCTCTTTTACACCCATACAAGGCATTGTGACATTTTGACATCGTTCATTAATTTGATTGAATACATGAGAAACATCAATATCTGATTAGTTAAATGAAACACATATGTTAGTAAAAGCTTTGCAAATTATATCAAAGTTCGGAACTGGTTAGTTTTTCTTTGAATAAGTTGATGTAGCCCAATATATACGATGGTTATTGAAGGAAGCTCGCTTGTAAGGCTTTATTTCGTACTAGAATCTTACCCTATATTTGTGTTTAGTTAGGATAAAAGACCTTCCGTTCTAAATAGACGTTTATCCTACCAAATAAATAAATATATGATAGTATTCTGGTACGAAATAAAGCCTTACAGATTGGGATTATTAGTAAATTCAGTGTTTAGTAGATACCGTAATTCCTATAAGCCTATAACCTAAACTATCATTTGAACGTAAGACTTCTACACAAAGTATATAAGTCAAACAAATGTAATACCGCTTTTAGCTAACTTGTTTCATTATAGATTATCGAACTTTCAACATAATATGGTTTCTGGAAGCAATATAGAAGATATGAGCCAACTTTAAAATAAATTGTAATATAATAATACTTTCTATAACCTAAGTGATAGGTTGAATGTATGGCAACAACACAAAGTTTGTCATTCAAACAAATGTAATCAAGTTTAAGATACCTAATTCATTATATTTATCGAACTTTCAATATAATAGCCTATCGTTTCTGAAACCAGTATACAAGCTAGTAACCAACTTTAAATATAAGTGCAGTTTTGGCAGACTGTAAACAATATTGATGACAACTACATATTTAAAAATGTTGAAGATTTTATTCATATTTGTACAGTATTATCTTACAAATATGAATACTGAATTACTGAATTGTATATTCTTTAGCCTAATGTAAATGTTTCTTCAGGAAATTGTGATGTAATACTTCACTATTTTTAAACATTAACACTTTTATTCATCAGAAACATGTTTTCACATAAGAACATTGAAATAAACCGTTAAATCTCCCCCCTCCCCCCACGACGATAAACTTGAGCGTCACGCTTTTGCCCTCTGCAATGTGTATGTGTATATCCATCCAGTTATATTATAGAGATCAATGATAAATTCACATTGTCTGGACCAGAGTCAAAGATATACGTCTGGACATATAGCTGCTGCGGAGAGTGGTAAATATAAACCCTTTTTGGGGTTTCTTCAATCAAACTTAACAAAACTAGTACATAAAACGTAGGTCTGTGTTCAAGTTGAGTATGATAACCTATAAATAAGATTTCTTAATCCATCTTCAACCCAAGTAGCCCTACATTATAAACTGATGAAATTATCTGTAGATAATAGGATATGACACTTTAACACAAATCTATGAAGATTAAAAGCATACAATTACAAAAATATTGTTTCTTTATTGCCATGCCCTGTGTGAGATATAACCTACTTTAATATTTGCTTAGAGTGGGTGATAATTTTGCGTGTGTAAAAGTTTAATAAAATGACGTTGTTAAAGTAGCTAATGCTGTTAATTTGTCATAAACTCATAATATAGTATTTAAATACAGGGTCGCCAACAAGATGATACTAGGGATATTTAAATATAAATGCACATATAAAATATATATCTCATTGTGTATAAAACAAGCACCTTATATACAGGTATATTATGTATTGTTTGTAAAAATAAGTCTAATAATTTAAAATCCATATTTAGATTTTAAAGTCATAAGACAAGTAAAAAAAAAATCCTTTTTATATTAAAATAGAGATAGTGCTGCTCTCTAGTAGCACGGAATGAGTTAAAGAAATATCTGCTGCTGCCATTTATCAGACAAGTGGCACCGCAATTAAATGGATACTAATCAAAACGGATACAATTCAGAATTTTGTGGATATTATGAGAATAGATACAAATCAGACTTTTTATTTGTGGTGCTTGTTTAAGAAATGACTGAATGGATACAATTCAGTCGTCTCATTTATTCATCGATTCATGGTTGGGGGGGGGTGGGACAGAGAGGAGGAATCATAAAAAATTTCCCCCCAGTTCTTACGCGCGTTAAACTATTTAATAGAGAATGACACAATTGTGATTGCGAATATCTATTTTGGGAAAAACATCGCATCTGGCTGGAAGATTAGTAAAGTTTGATTTTTCTAGGTTGAAATATAATAACTAATAAGCGCAGACCTAGTGATAGTACATTCTACAATACTATTGGTGCTATATTAGAACATTTTCATTCCTTTAAATATTTACCCTTTTCTACGATTTTGGTGAGTACAAATTTATTTTATAACACTCTATTCTAAAATTCATGAACCAGCTCAATATTGCTATGAATCAATTCACGGATGTCTTGTTGTGGGTTTAAAAAATAAAAAGCTTTTTTTTATGTTATGTTATTAAGATTTTTTTTAACATTTCCAATTTGCGTACTATCCCAAAATCAATAAATTGGTTTAAAAATAGTACATTTGATTATTAAATGGAAAGCAGCCACATCCAAAACAAGTGCGTGTGCAATAGAAGCCTACAGTGGAATCCACCTTTTAAGGTTAGTTATTGTGCCTTGTTAGGAAAAATATGCAAGATATGATGTTAGGTTATACCACATGTTGTTATAAAGCTTGTCATATTTGAAATTTTGTAGTATATTTTGAAACACATTTTCAAAATAAAATCCTGTCATAAAATTGTGAATATGATTTGCTTGCAATATATCTCTATAAGGAAAATATATTTTCTCTTTATGGATAATTGCATTATATTTGGAAGAATGTACAGGAAAGGTGGATAGAAACATATAAAAGGAATGAACAAAATATGGCTTTTACAATGAAAAGAAGAACACAATTCAAACCTCACAGTGGTGCCATCAGACAAAGAGGTAATGGCTGCCTCTTTAAGAAAATTGATCGTAACCACCTGATCCCCTGACCGAGATTTCATGCTATCGGTCTTTTGGCTGATGGTGAGTGGAAAGTCCGGGAGGGACAGCTGAAAGCGAACAGACGAGCCCGGCCAAAGCCATTTCTTTATCAAACCTTCATAGTACAATCCGTAAGTAGTCAGAAAAAAAGTTAAAACAATTTGCAAACAGATGCCATCTTATCCAATGGTAAGGCTGAGTCTCCTCTATCTTTGGCCTCTGATCCATCTCTTTCTAGCCCTTGTGGAGTGGAGTAGAACGGATCTCGGGGGTGTTGGGGCTGGAGGTTAAAACCCCGGAGGTAGGATGGCTTGCGAAGCCAAGGTGTCTTTCGGTGCGGTGAGTGCTGTTGTCAGGGCTCTATATAGACCTCCGACTGAGCATTTAAGACTAAGACGGAGAAGTTTGCTACCACGGCTATGGTGCACGTCCTTCATCAGATGATTGCAATCAGTTTCCCACCTTTACGTGATCACTAGACGTATATTGGATTCAAGTCTTACAGCGTGATTTCAAGGCGCTAATGAAAGGGAAGAGTATTAATAATTAATAGACTTACAGCAATGTTAAAGATAGTGCCATCGAACGATTAAATCAAACACATAAGAATATGATGTGGACTAGATACACCGCTAAAGGATCATATGGATGGATCGATGTGATCGATTCCTTACTCAATAAGCATAATAGAACAGTACACTCGAATGTCTCGATTGTAACTATCGACGTTAAGGATGATAATCTTTCACGTATCTTTTATATACATCCCAAGATGATTGATCGTGTGATAAACAAGCTTAAAGTTAGCGATATCATTCGTAACAGCAAGAATAAGGACTTTTTGCGAAGGGTTACACAGAAAATTGAATGGTGGAACTGTCCATGTTAAGTATCAGAAATATCCTGCGTGTTAATTTCCCTCTAGACTTTTGGAGACGCCCAGTTTGAGACAAAAAATCAATTTTTTGGAACTAAAAATCTATTTTTCATGCTAATAATCTTGGTAAGAACATAACCAATATGAAACAACTCTGAAAATTTATTAATCTTCTTTTGTAATCTTGACTGTTTGGCACGGTTTCTTCCGTCCATATATCTTCAACTCAAACTGGAAGGTTATAGTTGGCTGGGCTATTTTATTAATATTTCTTTTTAAATTTAATTTTAAGCTGTCTTCTTGCCAAAAATATTCTCTAACTAGTAAAACTACTCCAAACTTATAGGTGGGGTGGCTGGATAGTTTGTGAACACTAATTTTTTAACTTTATTTTTAAAGTTTTCTTCTCAAAGAGCAACTCCATTTTTGCAAAGAGGAGAATGCTATCTTGAATATACAACTCTGAATAAATATTGTTCTCGTGTATTTCTTCTATGTTAGTATAAGATTTTTTAAAATATATGTAAAAGTGGCTTAATCAATTGCATTGGTGTGAGGAGGTTATATAGAAAAAATGCTCTCTCCTTAGTGGGGAGGGGAGATGGGAAAACTTAAATGATAAATCACAAGTGGAAAAACATTTAAATCGCTGATTGATCCACCTGAGATTTGAACTTTAAGGTGGGGAAAGAAAGGAGACCCGAGAAAGGACCAGTTTATTTAAGTTTTTATGGCAAAACCTTTTTTGGTAAAATAAATAAAATATTTCTCCAGTAGAAAACAAGAGTTTTAATTTTCTTCACATGTTGGTATCAACAATTGTTGAATATCAGTCATGAGCATAGGGCATTAGATGATAAACTTTATAAATGAAGAGAAAATGTTGTCACTAAATTCCAGGACATCCTTGGAAGATATTCAATAAATGTTGATATCACCATGTGACGAACTTTATACTATAAATGTTTGTACTGGAGCAATATTTTATTTATTTATTTAGGCCCAAAAAAGTTTTGCCATAAAAACTGCAAATACACTGGCCCTTTCTCGTATTACCTTCCATCCCACCTTAACCTCCCCATAAATGGAAATCAAATCAATTAATAGACTGTAACCTTATAGTGCAGGACAGTTAGGGTTTGACCCGGACATTCAAAATAACAAGCTAAAAATCGCAAGGTACGTCAATGGGGCCCCTAAAAACTCAGACCTAAAAGCCCTAGAAAATCACTCTTGGGGAACCTCCACCATCTTGGAAAATGGTAGCCAAAATATGGTTTTTCACATTTTTCACCGTTACTGTTGCTCTGATGACAAAAACACCTTTGTATCTTTTGATAGAGCATTAAATTTTACACAAAAATGTTCTCTGACCATTTATTTGTGGGAGCTACATTTTTCGAGGTAAATTCTTTTTACAAAGTCAATTTGCTGAAAAATCAAATTAAAGAACTCTACATTTACAATTGACTATATGAAATTATTAAATTTAGGGGAACTGTTAAAATCGCAACCAGAGATAAATATTTTTCATTTTCATTGAGTATCAACTTTTTTGAAAGCTTTTTACCACCATAAAATATGTATTTCTATAATATTTAGAACTGAAAATGAGTAAAATAATTTCTTGCAGTGCAAGTAGTTAAAAACTCTCGATGGAGTTGATATGTAATGCTAATGGGCAATGTGTGTTTCTGGGTGCCATTATAACATATCTCCAAGTTTCATCCTTCTATTCAGTTACGTATTTGAAATTGGACATATCTGAAATTTGATTTTGCAACAAACTCAATAAAAAATACTTTTAGCATGAAACACCACAATGTGGTTTTTTACTACAATATTGGCTCTTTTCATAAAAGCAACTTACGACGCAACCATAGCGTTTTTTCCCACCATCTTTAGAGATGTTGTCCTTCAATTTAACAGAAAAATACATATGCATTTTAAACTGAATAATCTTTTCCTTTAGAACTGAAACCTCATGTCGATATCTTTAAAAATGTGAATGTAAACACTTCTAACCGTAATATGGTTGCATTTATGGTATAAACAAAGTCATGTTTTATAGCAGGTAAAACTGGTAGTCATGCAGTACCTGAAACCATTGTAGTACCCGACAGCTGCAGACCGATGGCGGTAGATCTGCGACATTTTGCAGCGGCGTGTCGTTGGTGACTCTGGAGAATCGTCCACACTTGTTACATGAAGAAATTGGTCTTCTTCATCCTAATCTTCTTCCTCCATGACTGAGTCCCAGTTACGACACCCATGTCCAGTGCAGTAGCCAATAACTGAACAATTAAGGCCAATTTTACTGGACTTGCAAGTTTTCTTTTCACGAACATTTTTACAGTTGCAGCTTGTCATCTTCAGTAGCTTGCCAAGAGCAGGATCACGAGGTGATGGATTTGAAGTATAGCGATTATTTTTCAACATAAATCCTCGTCTGTGGGATGAACTACTTTACAAAGCTGTACTTGATGATATAGTCTATAGGAGTACTGTCACATTGCTTCAGATGTTGGAGGAAGTGGAGCTAGTTGAAAGCTGCTTAGATGCATACTGGGCATAAAGCTGTAATCATTTATAGTCCAGTGTGTCCTAATACTTACCAGGATAAATATATGACATGAAAGCCTCTCCAGCGGCAGCAATAGTGTCAGGAGTAGAAGATGAAGCAATGAACAGCTTAATATGTTTTTAAAGTTCTAGGTTGCTCTATGGTTTCTTAAATGATCTGACCTTGCCTACCTTGAATGGAAAGTACGTGGTGTCACAACGAGTCATGGCATGTAGGAAGAGTAGCAATGCAGATAAATCACCCAGAGACTGATTTTTACAATATTTTAAGCTTATTTGTTATGTATATAGTATTATGTTTTACCTATATTTATCAGATTTCACTTTTATTTTAAATCAATATTTTTTAACTTGTAGATTTTGCTAATAATAATAACCCAACTATTTAAGGCCTGTTGTTTTATACAAAACGTTGGTGTATAGTTCATAGTTTTATCTTATCTTACATACTTTTTGAATAGAAAATTCATGCGATGCATATCGACATCGCTAACACACTCAATATCACAACACCGCATTAGCACTCAAAAGAAAATAATTGTGTCCCACAGGCATTATAAAATAACCATCAGCACATAATATAGGGCCTACTATACGATGGGTTTGGCACTTGTCTGCAGAGTAACACACCACACAACAAATTGCTGGTACAGACTGGAATGCTGCGTCACGTCATCCATGGGAATGCCTCCCACGGCAAGCAGTGACACTACACCTGCTATTGTTGTACCTTATAGAAAGAAAACTTTACAATCCAGAAAACAGTGGTGCCCACAAAAATATGTAGAAACTTTTTTATGTAAAATTAAACGTTCTTTCAAAAAGGGTAGGTGTGTTTGTCGTAGGAGCAATGGTGACCACGAAAATGTCAAATAACTGAAATTTGGGTGGGTAAAAATAACCCTGTGCTCTTATAGGGGATAACATTTCTGAGATTAAAAAAAGAACAGGAGAATGTAATACAGCTGTTCCTCACACTACGCGATTGATTGGTTCTGATAAATAATCGCGTAACACGAAAACGCAAGTGAAATGATTTTAAAATGAGTGATATAGGGATTACTCCAAAAGAAATAAGAGTCTAAAACTTGTAAATGAATGCAATTTTTAAAATTTATATAACTAGTACAATGCATTAGGTAGCCTACACTTATTGTCAATCTTCAATCCCCTGAAACCTGATTATTAGTGCTGACAACGTGTAATTAGAACGCCTTAGAGAGATCGCCCACCACTGTATCTGGTTTCTTCACCCGAAATTATATTATGGTATAATAAATTGTTTTACACATTAAATACAAAATAAAATATACAAAATACAAAATTGTACTAAAAACATTTGTTTAAAATTGTTTCCATCTGAAGGTAAGATTCACTAAACGTTGTATGTGTAGCCAAAATGTCTAATTTTTATGAAAATGGGATTAATAGACAGAACTCCTTAGTTTTCAACTCTAATACTTTCTAACAACATCATCATTAGCAGCAGCAGCAACAGCAGCATTATCATCACCAACTGTTTCCAACCTGTGGTCGGGTCAGTTTATTAAAATGCCTTCATCTTCCTCTATCCAAATAAAAACAGGAGGGAAGCAGGGGGAATGCCTTTTCACCATTACTATTTTCAATGGGTATGGAAATGGTTGTGAATAAAGTCACAGAAATATTCGAAGAGGAAAGAATGACTTGATAGTATGGAGAGGAGAAGGAAGAGGAAGTACAGGAACAACTACAAGAATGGAATGAGGAATCAAAAGAGTGTGTTGAAGTGTTATGTTTTGGCTGGTGATGCCCCTCGTTGTTGAGTCAAGTTGAAGAGTGATGTTTTGTGCTCTTTGGGGAGTCCTTCTCTGGATGTTCTCGTTGGCGAGCCTAATAGTGAAGTGGGAATAGAAGGGATTGAATGATTCTCTTCTTTAGGAGTCCTGGGTTGGAGTTCGTCGTGATAATATGGGTTTTGTATTGATATCATTTATATATAAAATACGTTAATATGTTGAAATTTATTATTCATTAATTTAAATCCAGTTTATTCAGAATAATTTTATTGGCACACACGATACGGCAGCTTAGCGCGTCGTAGACCATCCCTCTGTAAGGTTATGGAACGACTGGCTAGAGGAGCCTTCTTTTTCAGTATATCTTTCAGAAAAATTCATTCTAGGATGTTCTTTCTGTCTTTCTGTCTTTATTTTGTTGCACCAGGCTTCATTAGTTATAGAAGTGAGGGCGAGAGAAAGAGAGTGTTTTCGAAGTGGTCATGTTTCACAAGTGTTTGCAATATGGCTGTGGGGACGTTCTAAACAATGAAAATATAAGCTGACGTCTTAATGTCGTCGTAAAAAAACAAATAAATAATTGATCATCCAAGTGTGTGAGATTTACTAACATATCTGGATACATTTAGTTTTATGTTCTGAAAATATTAATTAATTTGGAATATGTTAAGGGAGGGAGCTTGTTTTACCTCACTGTTTGGCCCATGCGTCTCTCCTATGCACTTGCACAGACCACGCCAACCATCATATCACATTAGAATGCCCTGCTGCACCCTGAAGGGGAGCTTGAGAGAAAATTCCAACAAGTACCAACCAATTGGTCACACCTCGTGGTTTCGGATTCTAACAAAAGGACTGTCGCATTTGCGAAGTTCTGAAACAAAGAAAAACATATTATTAACATTGGTGGGGGGAAGAAAGTATATTTGGAAACCGAATAAGGGTTTTTAGAGTTACGTGAAGATACACTAATCTATGGAGAGCTGGGCGGGAGACTCCCAAACCACTGTTTGACACTTCTCGCTTATCCTATCAGGACTTAGGGACGTCGGCGGCACCCTTCAGGGTCGATGACGTAACTCCCAAGTCCTTTGATAAGAGGATTGGTGGCACCGGGAAGTCTGTCGTAGAAGGACTGCGCCAGCTTCCGGAAGTGGTCATTGACGGTAGGCATATCCAGGTCACGATGTATATTCACATTCCAAAGTACCAAGGTGCGTCCACAATGATCCTCAGACACCCACTCTGAAACGCCTGCATCCTCCTCATATACGTGTCCGCCAGGTGGCCCCAAGCAGGACACGCATAGTCGAGGATCGGCCTGAGAAACTGCTTGTACAGTGTCAGACTGTTCCTTGTAGAAAGGGCACTACGCCTGTTAAGCAGTGGGCCTAGGATTCCCAGCCTTTGCCTCGCCTTGTTCAGTCTCTCAGTGCAGTGTAGTCTCCAGGTCAGTCTGGTGTCCATTTACATGTGAAGAGAACTGCTGTGCTCTTCTCCACGTTAGTACTTGTCCTTCAGGTGGTCAGTCACCCCTCCAAATGCGTCAGGTGCGTCTGGAGTTGTTTCTCCACCAACTGCCTCATCACGACTCCACTACTAGAGCCACGTCGTCTGCAAACAGTGCCAACTTGGTGTCTGGGGATTTAGGATTGTCGTTCACATACAGACTGAAGAGCACCGGGCCCACGAGGGAACCCTGGGGCACTCCAGCCTGGATGCTTCTGACTTGGAAAGTGGCGTTATCAAATGTAGTGGAGAAGGTGCTGTGGGATAGATAAGATTGTACAACCTTAACTAGGTAGAAGAGTAGGTTCAAGGAGAGGAGTTTGAAAAGGAGACCTTCGTGCCAAACACGGTCAAAGGCCTTTGCACGTCGAGAAAGACAGCACCAATCAGCCTGTTGATTTTGAAGTTTCTCTTGACCACGAGCCGGACAATTGTGTGAGACGTAGCGTGTCCCACCCGAAAGCCGAACTGATCGTCCCCCAGGATGCCCACCTCGCGAACATATTGGGTCAGTCTCGTCAGCAGAAGTTTCTCGAACAACTTGCCCATACAGTTGAGCAAGCTGATCGGTCGGTAAGAAAAAGCTAGGGCCGGGTCCTTACCAGGTTTATAAAAGCAGAGGACGTTGGTGTGCTTCCAGAGCTCAAAGAAGTGACTCAGGAGCAGGACGGTTATGAATAACTCCACGAGGAAGTTAATCACCTCCAAGGGCAGCTTTCTGAGGACCTTGTTATTGACACCGTCGCGTCCGGGGGCCCTGTTTAGTCTTAGAGCAGCTAACGCCCGCGACATTTCTGTCGCCTTCGTGGGTTCAGGTTAATCCAAGGGTCTGTAGGAGACAACACCGATGACTAGAGCCACTTGCGCAATGTGCACCGGGTCTGACGGGTTGTCAGTCGGTACAAATTGTGCCTCTAAGTGCTCAGCGAGAGCATCGACCTTATCCTGGTCGGAGTTGGCTAGCCCGTTACGACCTACAATAAGTGTCCTTTGTGCGCGGACCCACATCAAGTTCCTCGTCATGTGCCACAGGGACTTGTCCTGCACGTACGGGCTCTCAATCTTATCCTCCCAGACACTGTTCCGGTATTCTTGGACCATCTCGCGAACCTCATGGACTTTGCGGCTCCATTTAACCTTGTCTAACGGGTCCCTGAGATTTGCCAAGCCTTCCTCAGCCAATTTATTTCCAACGTGGAAGTTATGAACTCCGCACCACGATCGATTTCTGCTGCTGTTCGAAAGGTAGGGATGTGTTCCAACCTCTCTCTTCAACATATTCGTGAACCTGTCACAGTCAGTGCGCTTAAGATCAGGTTTTTCGGGGTCTATGAAGGACACTGCGCACCCAGGGTCACAAGAACGGGATAGTGATCCTAGTCTAGCTCAGCTAGAGACTTCAGCAATAACTACCGTCTGATCCTTCTGGAGACAACAAAGTCGAGGACATCCGGGAAACCAAGAGGATTGTGAGGGAAGTGGGTGGGGGTGGGGGCCGGAAGACACCAAGCCAAGTAGAGCTATGACGTCGTGGAGCAATCAGCCACGAGCGCACATAATCCTAGAGCCCCATGAAGGGTGCTTAGCGTTGAAGTCACCACCGATTAAAACAGGGGTGGTACCTCGAAGCGGCACCTACATGTAAACCCTCGTAGCCCGGTCGAACATGCGGAGGGAGGGAAGATGATGGAAATAAGTCACACTGGGCCGGTAGAGGTCACCAATTGGATAGCCGTTGCTTTCATGTGTTGGAGGGGAGGAAGGGAGATAACGTGATGTTTAAGGCCCCTTTGGACCAGGACCGCCGTCCCACCCCTTCCAAATACCCCGCTTGGTCGCTCCGATTTCAGATGAACTCTACTAATGAGAACCTCATTGTGGAGCGCAAGTGGGTTTCTCCAACAGCATTATGCTGACACGATGTTTTGCCAGGAAACTTTCAAGCTCAGCCTTCTTCCCCGTGACTCCGTTAGCGTTCCAGAGTGTGACAGTGAGCTCCTTCAGCACAGGTGGTCCTCTTTTCTAGTGTACTGCCATGAGAGACCAGGTAGAGGATGATGTGTTCCATGACCAGGTGGCCACGTTTACTCCTAGGAGATTTCTGGACCTTCCTCAAGAGACTCGATGAAAAGTCCCATGGATCCAGTCCCGGAATGTCTTTTAGTAGCTCAATACAATTTTCGAGCTTTGCACTGTTACTCTCTGGGGTGGATGAGGGAACCGGGTTGGCTGTGGGAGTGGCATAGGCGAAAGGGGTAGATGTGAGGAGTGGGTTGGTGTGGGGGTGTCAGGGCGAAAGAAATAGGGGTGGGGATTGGTAGGAAAAGTTTGGAATGGTGCAAAGGGGTGGGGATAGAGGTGCAGGGCGTGGGTGAGGGGGAAATAAAGGTTGGGATTGGGAGAATAGTGGTCTTGGAAGGTCCTCGACTGGGAGGGAAGAACCAGATGCCACCGGTTCTGTTAGGGTGGCTTTGGCAGGTGCCTTGGCCTGAGGTGGAGGGATTGGTCTCCCTGACAGCACACTGGCGAAAGATTGCACCAGCGGCTTTGGTGTTGGACCTGGAGTCACGGTCACCTTCCATACCACAACGTGCTCCAAGGGCTTCTGGCCTTCTCTTAGACGATCCTTCCTCCCTTCTTGACCCTTGGAGTCCCGCACAGTCCCTACCACGCGCAACGACTTGTACGTGGGACAGCCCCGCCATGCCGAGGAGTCGGCTTCTGAGCAGTGAAAGCACTTCCGGGGAGATCGTCTCTCCTCCGGGCACCCGCCCCTCTTGTGCTCACCACCATGGAATCCACACCTAGGATTAGCATGGCAATCTCTCCGTACATGCTCCAACCAAAACCAAATCTTGTACTGAACCGGGCCGCCGGGAGACTTGTACTTCTACATCTTGGAAACTGCCCAGGACTGATATGGAGTACAGCCTTGCGGTATGCTTCCCGGGAGTCATAGAGACAACGAAGTTCGGCAACCGCTGCCTTCCTCTGGTCCTCTGATCTCGTTTCTACTGGGAGAGCATCTGGGTGATGGATTTCACGGGGAGACCCATCTCCACCAGCTCTTCCTGGATGTCGCCAGGGTTTGTCCATATAAAGAGTCCCTTCACCACGACCCTGACCAGTCACTCCCGTCCCAGCTCGTAGGACCAATGCTGGATCCCCAAGCTCAGCAAGAAATTCTATAGGGCGCAGTAAGCTTCCTCCGACCCGCAATGGAGGCGAACTCGAACCCCCGGCTGCCTGACCACTTCCACAGGCTCGCGAACCTTGGATTGGATGTCCCTCGCCACCTTGGAGTAGTCCTCCACATCACACAAGATGATGAGAGGGCTTTGTATGGTGGCCCAGAACCACTAGTACCAGGGTGGGGTGAGGCACGGCTTGCGTTGTTAACCTTAGGTTTCCGCCACTTCCCACCTTCGCCCAACGCTGGCGCACCCTGGACCGGGCCACCGTTGCCCTCGCTCTCATCACCAGAGCTACCTATTAAACGCTTAGGGTTGTCCCCTGGTAACTTCCTGGTGTTTCCGGCCTTACCCCTTTGGCGGAGTCTTACTGTCTGAAATTCCTCAGACTCCTCATCGAACTCCTGGCTTGACTCTTCTCACATAAATGGGAGATCTGGTCCTGAAGACAGTCCCTCCACGTTCACGGAATCACACGAGCTGTCGACAAGCGTGAAGCGTGTGACTCGGTCTTCCGAGCCTGAAGAAAATTCAGCCAAGCGTTTATTACCTACCGACATCCCTTGGCGGGAGGTGTTAGAGTTGACGTGGGTTTTTGAGGCCCCTGTGATAATGCTCGCGTCAACGCCACTTGCAGTGGTCTTTACCAGCGAAAGACGGCTGGGATCCCCCTGGTCAGGTCTTCCGTTGGCACCGTATGTTTCCATCCAACGTGGATGCGGGAGATTTCACCATCCTTCCCTGTTTGTGGCCCATCAGCCCTGAAAAGGGCCTCCAGTTCTTTTTGGCCACCAGGGCAGCACACCTCCTGTAGTTAGAGGGGATGCGCTAGACTTGCCCGAATCGGCATTGCTGTAGACGCTTTGTAGGGGGGCGGCACTGACCAACGAGCCCAGCTCGTTGAGCAACCCGAGGCTCAAGAATGCAATACCAAATGCCCCGGTGGATCCGTCGGTGGCAAGCACACCTCCGGTAGTTGAAGGGGCCCCACTGATTTCAACCTGGCCATCTGCACCCACCGACCGTGTTTGGCACGAAGTTCTTTTTTTCAAACTCCTCTCCCTGCACCTACCCTTCTACCTAGTTAAGGTTGTACAGTCTTATCTATCCCACCACACCTTCTCCACTACCTTTGGGAATGCCACTTTCGAAGTCAGAAACATCCGGGCTGGAGGTCCACAGTGTTCTTCATTGGCCGGTGATCTTCAGTCTATATGTAAACGACATTCCTAAATCCCCAGACACCAAGTTGGCACTGTATGTGGGACAACATGGATCTAGTAGCGGAGTCTTAGCAAGGGCAGCTGGTAGAAAGGCGACTCCGGATGCACCTGACGCAGTTGGAGGGGTGGCTGACCACCTGGAAGACAAGTATTAACGTAGAGAAGAGCACAGGAGTGCTCTTCACATGAAATAGAAAGTTTTACAGGCCAGCTCAACTTCGGTTGTTCGAAGAGCAGATCAGATGGGCAAACAGTGATAATTACCTGGAACTTACGCTGGACACCAGACTGACCTGGCGACTACACTTTACTGAGCGACTTAACAAGGCGGGACAAAGCCTGAGAATCCTAGGCCCACTGCTTAACAGGTGTAGCGCCCTGTCTACAAGGAACGTCTGACACTGTACAAGCAGTTGCCCAGGCCGATCCTCGACTATACGTGCCCCGCTTGGGACCACCTGGTGGACAGGTATATGAGGAGGATGCAAGCGTTTCAGAGCGGGTGTCTGAGGATCATTGTGGACGCACCTTGGTACTTTGGAATGTGACTCTGCATCGTGACCTGGATATGCCTACCATCAATGACCACTTCCGGAAGCTGGCGCAGTCCTTCTACGACAGTATTCCCGGTGCCACCAATCCTCTTATCCAGGGGCTTGGGAATTACGTCATCGACCCTGGAAGGTGCCACCGGTGTCCCAAAGCCCTGATAGGATAAGCAAGAAGTGTCAAACAGTGGTTTGAGAGTCTCTCACCCAGCCTTCCATAGATTAGTGTCTCTTCACGTAATTCTAAAAACCCTTATTCGGTTTCCCAATATACTTTTTCCCCCAACTAATTTTAATAATAAAAATATGTCTTTTTTTTTTTTCAAAACCCTCGCCAAATGAGACAATCCATTTGTTTGTATCCGAAACCACACGTTATAACAATTGGTCGGTACGTGTGTGGAATTTTCTTGTTCTCCCCTTCAGGGTGCATCAGAGCATGCTAATATTCGTCTGCGTCAGCGTCTGTAGCTGCGTCAGAGGTCAGTCCTTAATAAATAATACTCATCTAAATCCAGAGAAAAATATATACTTCTACGGCTATACTATTTACAGAAATGATAAGCCTCAAGGCAGGGGAGGGGGCACGGCTATCATGATTAAGACCCATTTACCTCACTACCAACATCACTTTCAAAATCTCAAGAATATTAAGCTACTGGAATAAAAGTAAATACTAACGGTGGGAGTGTCCTATTCACGGGCCTATCAAACCCCGACTAAAACGTACGCCACAAGACTTAGACGAAATCACAGACGCAAACAAACTGTTTTTGGCGTGCGATCTTAGCTCTAAAAACACAATTTGGAACAGCCGAGTAACCACCGGGAACGGACGAATACTAGCAGACCACACTGACATGACTACGTAGTTGTTGCTCCACACGAACCTACATTTTATCCCTCAAATTACTTAACTAGACCCGATATCATAAACGTGGCATTGATCAACATTGGTGTAACCACTGTGGATATGACGGTATTAAAGGAACTGGATTCGAACCACAATCCCATATTGTGTGAAATTAAGACGGAAAACAACTTTGAGATATGAGGACTCAAACAAACAACGTTAGCTTGTGACTGGGACGAGTTTAGGCAGACATTAGTGGATTCATGACCCGAAATACAGGAGATAGAGACAACAGGCAGACGCTACGTTACAACTATTCACGACTACGGTGCAAGAAGTCTACAGGATAAATACCACTTTAACACCAATACAACACGACCTCCAATAACAATACTCGGATGTGCACTTTCTTATAGCCCAGAAACGGAAGCGATAAGGGACTGGCAGTGGTACAGAACCCCACACCACAGTACGAATTACAACTGACTCAGAGCCCAAGTGCGGAGGAGAGTCAAGGACATTAGATGGAATAAATGGGACACATACATTACTGAGGCAGCACCTGACAGAGACAAGTTGTGGAAAGTAACACGACAACTCACGGTGACCACCAGGAAAAAGGCTGTACCAGCAATCCATGGGGAGCACGGCATGGCTTACGAAAGCACAGAGATAGCTGAAACCATAGCCGTGGTATTAGAAAAGCAATTCAAACCTAACCACGAACCAAAGGACCAAATTACTTAACCAGAGACGTGACTAGAACAGTCAGGGACTTTTTGGATGGACCAAACGAGACTCGAGCAATGATAACTACTTTGTAAGAGCTCAATAGCAGATTAAAGGACTTACTTAGGAATAAATTACCAGGACATGACTACCTGACTAACGAAATACTCAAACAAATGCCAGGGAGGGCGGTGCTAGTGCTATTGACGATACTAAACTCACTACTGACGCTCTGATATTGCCCAGATGACTGGAAGCTGGCTAGAGTAATAAAATCCCCAAACCTGGAAAGGACCCGATGTTCCCCCAGAACAGAAGGCCAATATGTTTACTTACGACTCTGAGTAAAGTATATGAAAGATTAATTATCAACAGATTGTAAAGAATAAATGATACACTAGGTATTATTACACCTTCAGTTTGGATTTGGAAACCACCATTCCACCACCCATCTGACAGTAAACATAGTAGAAGAAGTAATCAATGCTTTTAAAGAAAAAATACATAATAGTTTTTTCCCTAAATGTTGAGAAAGTTTTGACAAATTTTGGCACTTTGGACTCATTCAAAAATTAATAAAATCTAACCAGGCCAGCTTCCTCAGACGACGCACGTTCCAGGTGTTTCAATTATTTACTTTAAATATTTCAAGAGGTATAATGTTTTAATTTTTTTGGAACCTCATGTAAAATATATACATTTTGTACTTTGCAAGTATTATTCATGACAATTACTACAGCTACCAATAAATTATTAGATCACCCACAACATTGTAACGAGACTTATGACGTGATGTATTTGAAAATTCCCAAAACTGAGACACAATGCTAATTATCACATTTTGTAAATATCAGGGGTTTAATTTTTTTTTTACATAATTTATATTGCTTTCAATAGATGAATCAATAAATGTTATATAATATGTAATGCTTCTTTCTTAGAAATAGACTAAATATTTTAATTATTAAGTTATAAAATGACAACTCCGCTGGCTAGACAAGGGACAGGGCCTATGGGGAGATCATTGGTATAGAATGATATAGTAATTGTCCATGAGAGCCTGTATTATAATTTAAGAGTGGAATGGCCTATAACTACATTATTAAATATTTGTAAATAAAATATTTCACTAAGGAATACATTTGTCAGCCACTAACCAATAGCCCATGCGTTGCACGGCTTTGGTATCTTTTCCCTCTTTGAAACTATCTAAAACTACCCCCTTCCCGTCTCATCCTCTTAGGAATCGAATTTCAAAAATTCCCAAAAGATTTCTGACCTGTTATCTATAAAGAACATTCTCATCTTTCCAGCTCAAGCAATTTCGAAAGAACATCCCCTCCTTCTTTACCCACTTAGAGGCTGAATTTCTAAAAATCCCAAAAAGTCTCTGGCCCGCTACTTAAAAAGAACCTCCCTGCCGAGTTTCATTGTTCCAGCTCAAGCGATTTGGAACACAAAGAAAAACCACCCCCTCCTGCTTCACTTCCTTAGGGGTTTAACTTAAAAAACGAACTTCTGTCCTGTTACCTAAAAAGACCTTCCATGTCAAGTTTTATTTTTCTAATTTTTCTAGCTCAAGTGTTTGGGAAAATACGGTTGTACCTTAAAAAAATCTCCCCCACCCCCATAAGGGTTGAATTTCATGAAACCCTTCTCTCCTAAAAGGAACCTTCCTGCCAAATTTAAAGATTCTAGATCGAGGAGTTCTGGAGATTGGGTGATGAATCAGTGAGTGAGTGAGTCAGGGCTTTATATATATAAGAGGTGATGGAATATTACACACAATATGAATATAAGCTTTCTGGTGTTAAACTAGAGAAAGCGAGGAAGATTGATGAAATCCCAGTGCACCCCCACCCCAATAAATTTTTTGGCTAGCCAATGACTTGTGGTAGTACCGGTAACTTAAGAAAAGTGCAGATTTTAACCAAATTAAAGAATAGCACGATAGACCCGTGTAGCACGGCCGTCTATGTAACTATGAATATTTTTTATGACATAATTAATTGCCCTCGCGAATTGTTTTAAATAAAAGCAACATTAAATTTTAGTTTTGGTTTTATTATGTACAGTTTTAATGAATCAAACTGTTGAAATATCAATTAAATTACATCCCTTCTACCCAACTTGTTTTAATTAAAATTTCCTGTTATTTTTTCCTGCCTTTCATGTTCCGCCTGTGTAGCTTAATTAAGTTTCCCATACTTTTGACTAGATGTTTTCTCGTCAGAAGTATAGTCCTTCTGTTGCAAGTCATGTCTCACGGATATTATCGACTCTGTTGGGAAGCCTCTAGTACTGATTAACTTAATGTTGGATTAAATCTTTCTCCGACCTTTTCTTTTGAGTGTGCTTCTTAACAGCTGTCTCCGGGTGTTCGGGCCCTTGCTTCTTATAGTAATATTTGGAGTTTGATATCTCTTGTTGCTAAAGTAGGGGTTTAAGTCAGTAGACTCTTCTTCAATATAATTCCCTGCAATGTGGATATCCGAACCACTCGATAATCGTCTGCGGGCATCAGAAGTGGACTTTGGTTCGAAGAAAAGATTAGATTTTGATATATATCTATGTGGAGTGTTTAATAATTGTCTCCTTATTAAATGATTTCGACGGTTTCTGACACGTTTCGATGATCTTTCCCCAGTAGGATAAAGTCTCGATCCCCTAACAAAACTTAGGAAGAGCCTCTTACTAAATTTACTTGAAGGTTTGCTTTTCTTTTCTCTTTTTCTTCCTCTCTTCGAATATGTAATAGGGTTGTAAGTGGCACGAACATTTTTTCTCTCGTAATACATGGGTTGTAAATGACCATCGTCATTATCATCCTCATCGTAATCTTTTGAACCGTAGACATTATTATTATTATTTAGATATTTATTTCCTTTCGAATATTTCCCTTTAGGTCTAGTCAGTCGTATTAAGTTGTTGGTGACTCCCGCATGTTCGTCAGACTCAAAGAAAGAAGGAGAGATGTCGTGATTCTTCCTGGGGATACCTACTGGTCTTTTTCCGCCCCCAAGACGTGCCATCTTGGGCCGATCGTCCTCGGAGGAATATTCTTGATCATCGCCGTAAAGACTGTTGTCTTCTTCTTGAGATAGTTGAGGAGCGTGGGCCGTCCAGTGTTCATCACTGTGGCCTCTTGATGATGTTTTGCTGTTATCGTAGTCTTCCTCATCCACATAGAAGTTCCGAGACTGGTATGACGGCATGTATAGGCTCACGTGAGGGGACAAATCCGCGGTACCTGGACAAACAATACAATAATACAATATTTAGTACTGCAAATGATGCGATACTTGGAACATCCAATATTTGTGATCACAACCTTTTAGTTTGAGGATGAACCATCAGAGGTCCATGCGTAGGTCTTCATCATGACTGTTTATACTTGGAAAATGTATCATTTCGGTTTGTTGAATTGTCTGTCAGATTCAAATAAGAATAAAGGTTATTAAAACAAAAACAGATCAAATAAGGATAAAGGTTATTAAAACAAAAACAGTTTTCATACATTTATATGTCAAGTAACATGATCTGTATCTTTCACTTTTCTTGTGAAATGTTATCATTGTTGATCACCAGAACAATGGTTTGTATTTTTACCAGAATCCTAATATAGCATATTATTATGTTTTAATAATTGAGGTTTTTAAAATCATTCCACTTGGTTTAATTTTTAAGTGGGATTTCTGTCTTAAAAATTATTTAAAATCGAAATAACGATACAATAATTTCGTTTAAAATTCCAATATATAATATTTAAATTAAAAATAGAATAATAAATAAACAAATACAAACTTTACTTTTACTAGTAAAAAAAAGTTGAAGAAGAATCCATTGTTTCATAATTTAAATTAGTTCTTCGACGGATCTTTATTTGATAGTTAACATATATGTTAAATATATTATTTATGTAAACGTAGACATCCCCTCGGCCCCCTCGCCTTATCTCTCTTGAATGTCTGAAAAAATTGAACGTGTTTCAACTCCTGGAACTATCTGTCACTTAGGTATACTACCCTGTGAATTCAAACCAGTGCCTCGATTGAAAGTGGGGCCGTCCACTGGGGTTTAACACCCTGTCTGGTCCTCTTCTTTCTTCGCCATGATAACTTAGTAGGAAGGGGTTACTACAACAGCATCGGGACACACATGCACCAACTACTCTTGCTAGCGTCGTCACAGAACGGACCAATGATCATCAACATAGTACACAACACGTAAAATATCAAATGTTATTCTTTAAAAATGTGAAGTAAGGACAATATTTTTATTACTATACTACCCTAAGTTTTGAATAAACATGGGTAGTATTGGTAGAGGCTTTGAGGTTTCCCAGTCCACCAAAATGAAAGCTGGGTGTAGTCCCCTCTCACCCCACCCGCAGGTTTCGACAATGTAGTCAAACACAAATGTTACTTTAGTCTCCAAGTCATCAAGTTGACTAATTCGAAATGTTGGCAAAATAAAGTCATAGGTTTTAACTTTACAGTCAGGAAGAATGATTTTTAGTGTACGCTCATGGCTATTGGGATCAGCTACAAGATAAGTGGTTCATCGTACTTTTCATTGGTCAAATTATCATAAAATAGCACTATTCCAGCATTATTATTTATGTGGAGCAACCAAGTATTCATTAAGCTCTAAAGTTTCTATTTTGCATCGAAATGTTTTTATCCATTTTGATGTTGTCATCGGTTGTAGACCTAATACTAACATAAGTGCAAAATCATGGAAGAGAGATTGAAATAACTAATGTTATCTTAAGTTCGGGTCCAGCACTTTAACTAAGCTGGTAGTGTGTCTGTCAACTGAGTTAAGGCCTAAGGGTCACAGGTTCGATTTCCTGGAGGGAAATTGGGGCTTAACCTTTCAGGGTATAAATTGTGGGAACCGGGTGGCTAGTTGTCGTGTTGGTTCTAGTGTTACCTGATCAACAACTTTGAGTAGATAACGTGACTACCTAACGGGGCGTATGGTTCCAGTTTGACCTTTGACCCCGATGCTGATTGTTCGGATTTGGTCACGTGACCACGCCAACTCGCTTTCTGATTGGTTGTTGATTCCCCCTCCCTCTGGCCCCATCGCTCTCTGTTTGGGTGTTGGTTTTCCCCCTTAACACCCCCTGATCCCCTCCCCTTCTCCCTGAACCCCTTACATCCCCCTAACCCCTTTACAGTGTTCCAAGCATGTTGGTTCTTGTTCCATTGTTTTTTATGTGTGATCAATGGTATTTTAATTGGTTTATTATGTGTAATCATTGTTATTTTTATGCCTGGGTAGGATTGAGATGGGCGTTGGAGTTTATTTTTTATTTATTGGTGTGCGGTCCACGGCATCGGGCGCGGGAACACACAGCAAGAACATCTCCCGACGGCAGCGTAGTGTAGAATGAGACCAACTGGCAGCTGTTTGCCAGACTTTCACTTCCCGGAACACACGGCACGAATCTTTCCCAACGACCGCTTAGCGTAGAGTGTGAGAAATGGTTCCCCCGCCTTGAGACCACTTTCACTTCCCCTCACCCCCTCCTTCAAGGCATGTGTCGCAACCCAGCGCCAGTTTGGCGGCTCAACAAGGCAAGTCGAGAAAAGAATAAATCACGACTTTGAATGATGTCGCAATGAGTTTTCCTTGATGAATGGCGCCCACTTGGCGGTTAGACCAGATGAGTTGAGACAGGAATAGATCGTGACCTTGAAACCGTGAGCTAGGTCATTGACCTTGGCAACTCTTCCCCAGGCAATGGGTTTTCCCGATGATGTCATCGCACTGTCGCAACCCCTGATGGCTGGCGCCAGTTTAGCGGCTCGACAAGACAAGTCGAAACAAGAATAGATCGTGACCTTGAAACAGTGAGCTAGTACAATAGCTCATTGACCCTATTCATGTTTGGTGCCTGTTTTCTAGCTCAATAAGTCGAGACTTGTATATGGTTACACTACGTGTAAGGAACAGACAAGCTTTGCGTGAATAAAACACGATATTACAAAACTTATATTTATTATACATTAAAGGTTTTACAGACATACATTAGCGGTTTCACAGACTTACATAATATTTACTATATATTAAAGATTTCACAGACATAGATAATATTTATTATACACTTTTACAGGAATGACACATATATTCGTTCAGACGTTTTTCTACAGTGTCTCTTAGATGTGTTAGTAAATTTATTTTTAGTTCACAATCCAGCATGTAATAGTTCAAACTGACGAGTTGACGTGTATAGTAGGTAGCACTGATAAGATCCAGGTTTCTGATGTGCGTTTCCACCGTAGGCTGTTCGAGATCGATGACATCCTCTGATTCTCTTAGCGTGTCGCATACATCCACGACGAGTGTGTCGATCAAATTGTTGCAATAGCGTGCGACGGGGTCGACCACATATCCCGGCGGTCGACGGCCACGTCGATGAGGTCCCACACCTCACAAAGACGTGCCCAGCTAGGTGCTAGATAAGCGACCCATTTGAGTCCGACGTCTTGTTTCTCGCTTATGACGACCATAAGGTCACCGCACATGCGTCTCAGAGAGATTTCATGATTAGTAAGACTAATCTTCTGAGGAGGTTGCGTGTTGCTGAAAAACTTTTATAAGACCGAATTTTAGCTGCCCACTTCTTGCCACTTTGTACGGTTAGACACCGCACAGTTCCCTCCGTATTTTTCTAGTTTGACATATGGAGTAAAGTTGTTCTTGAAGCTCATGCCGATGATGACTCGCTTGGCGTCGACTTCGTCCAGCGGGAACAAAGTGTTGAAAATACTGGTGATGGCAAGTGGCTTCACCGGCTTTGCTTTGTGGGTGCAAACCTTCCATGATGTTTGATCGCTTCGACGACTGTCATGATTATGACCGGCAAACATTCAGGACCCCCTTTTAAAGGCGCACGTTGATTGGACGCAGTCTCTTGAGGGGCGCAGGACTTTATCTTCTTGAAAAATGTGTTGTAATATCTCACCACCTTAGCGTCGTTGCCTGTATGATTGGTGGGCGAGAATAGAGTTAGGAAAGTTTTCATCGAAATGTTCTGGGCGCGATAGAGAAGGTACATGAGACAGTAATGACCGCAAAAGTCTGAGGCTATGCTTTGAAGTTGTAACGTGTTATGAGACGTGCGGGAAGTGTTTTTGCATATAAATGCCAGATGTGACTTTATACGGGGTGAAAAACCATAACTGTCAAAGTATTCTCCCACGCCGTTCTTGTCGATAAAGATGGCGACCCAATGCTTCCCAGGCTTGGTGTGTGGATCCGTGTTGATGAAGAGAGCGGAAAGTCGCGCTATTCTTGTGGGTAGTTGATCAGCAGGGAAAACAACCGACCGTACAGAACGGAACCACGAGTTTGTTTTCAGCGCAAGTCTTATGGTGTGCGTGTCCATCTTCAATCATCCAATCTCGAAGTCTCCAAACGATGGAGGCCGAACAGAAATTCCATACAGAACTATGTGCCATGCAAATGGTGCGGCCGAATTTAAGTGTTTTCAATGACGAACAACCTCTGTCGTACAGTCTACAACGGGCGTAGGCGTGTATTTGGTTAGAAACTTTTTCTTTTCTGAACCCTTGACGTAGATGGTTTCTGCACGCATTGTGTCACGGGAGATGAGAGATTCGAGCAGGCTGTAATCCACATCACCGCTATACCAGGGAATACCATGCAGTTTGTTGACGATATAGTCGCCTTGCTTTTTAACAGGGGTGGAAATTTCCTCGATAGTGAATGGGGGTTTTAACACCCAATGTTGAAGTACTGTATCACATACAGTTAAAAAACTCAGTACCTTGACGATAAACTGTTTGCTGTCGTCGATGAAGCTCTGGAAATCTAGAATGACGTCCATGATTTGAATGATGGGTGTAAGGGAGGGAAGTTGCTTATATTAACTCCCATAATCGGTCACGACGTTTCTGTCCTTGTCCACGGTGGTGATGTTAGCAAACTCACCATACACGATACAGTTGACGGTTTTGGATGAGAGCTCTGGTGAAGATCACTTCGATGCTCAGAGAGCCATGCATCGTCAAATTCCAGTGCGATGTCATGTGGGTGGACAGATTAGGAGTGAGGTCGAAATCCATGACATGATATCTCTTAGGAAAGGCTTCCCGTGTGATGTCACTACCTTCGTTCATGAAATGGATATCCGTTCAAGAAAACAGTGTGTGGTAGGACATTACATATTTTCCGTTTGAAAAATCGGTCTGTAACGGTTTCGAGGGCACTTGTTTCCCCGTCCACGTACAGCGAGAAACGTTCATGACGTAGGTTTGGAGGTTGAACGGGTTCTTGCGGCGTCTCCGTTGAACGCTGCGTTTGATACAAATATCACGATGCATCGTTTGGGTAATTGTCCGGTGAATACGTTGTCCAGTGATTTCCCTTGTACAAGCATAGGATTAGTGAGTGTTTTTAGTTGCACGTGGGTGATGGGATATTTTGTGGGACTGACGTTTAATGCCTTGGCATGTGCCAACAGTATAGAAAGTGCTACTTTGACTCGCCGCACTATAAGAC
Source organism: Timema podura (assembly GCA_033556935.1). Taxonomy (NCBI): domain Eukaryota; kingdom Metazoa; phylum Arthropoda; class Insecta; order Phasmatodea; family Timematidae; genus Timema; species Timema podura. Next base: position 2,131,004 of record JAVRXN010000012.1, read on the forward strand.
TGGCTTCAACGATGTGAACCTTAAAGTGCGGCGATTTCAGGGACGGCCATAAGACTAAATCCATCTCTGGAACTGACCAACTTGACTCAGAGTTCGTTGTCGTTCAAAAGTTTATTTCTCTTGGTTAAACACATCACCGTGTAGATACCCCAAAAGATCCACCGTTTTACTTTTTGCCATGGGAATGCGACGGGATGCTGGAGTTAACCTCCTCAAAGGTTTCGAGGCTGTCTGCGAACCAGAGACCGCAAGTCAAATGTGTTATTTTGGCTTCATTTGTTGTTATTGAGCAGCGTCTCAATATACGATCTATAAGCATACGTGTTGCTGGGTGGTGAGCCTAGTTTTTGGTTTAAAAACACATCCACCAGTGTGAATAGCGAATATAACCAGTTGTTGACGGGAGCGATTTGATCCACCTCGATGAAATTACCACCGTCGGGTTTCATGATAGCCACCCTAAGATAGAGCATGGTTGTGAAAGATCGATATAGAACTCGCCTTGACCGGTAACGGTAAATACTATGGGCGAATCATCGGTGAGGGAAGAGACAGGTTTTTACTTGATCCATAGTCCACTTTCAGACTTGTTTGGGTGGGTGGGACGGAAAAGAATCAAGTTCACTGCTGGCACACTCGCAGGACTGGGGGTGTAGAAACGACATTTCAACTGAAAATATCTACAGCTTATTTCTTGACCTTTTATGTTGGGCAACGATAGAAGACTGAAGTCGATGCTTCTTACGACGCCCTTTATATCCTGAGCCGGTCATCAGTTTTGCGATCTTCTACTCCGCCTTGCGTTTCAGCTTTGTTTCAGCCTCGCCGACACGTTGACGTAGGGCCTCTTTGAATGGAAGACGCTGATTGGTGACGTCGGAGAGCACGTCGATACCCGTATAAAGCGCCTGGTTTCCAATGGCTTTAGCGCCGTTTCTCAGCAACGGTACGACGCTATTGAAGGGCCGCTGAAAAACTACCTATCCATGCCCGAGTTGATAGGGAACACCGCGGTAGATTAAGACATTCCTGTTCAAGCTGGTTGATGTAGTATCCTTGGTAGGGACAGTTCATGTGGAGCAGCGTCGAAAATGAAGTTTTACGTACACTTTTTCAAACTCGAATGGTACGGTTCACCAGTTTCTGTTTTTAAATTGATTTCCAGGCTTTCAATTTCCCTTCTAAGTACTGGCACGTAGTGCATCGGTTCGTAGCTAACTGTCTTATGTATGCCGTAGAGATAGTTTGTGTTGTTGATACCAACGATACGTAAAAGCGGTGCCACAATATCACCCACGGACTGAGGATCGACGATATCCGTGTAGATGTACATTTGCGAGGACAAGCCTAGTAGAATATTGGCAGGTACGGTGACTTTGGGATTTTGATCAGATTAGTCTGAGATCGAAACCGATCTGTCGACTTAGTTGACTAGATAGAGTCATCACTGTATATTGGTGAAGAAGAAACAACGTCCACTTTTTTGTTAGGGTTTGTGTACTTGAATACAACTCCGAGATCCCCTTTAAATGCCTCTGCTTCGTTTAGGGCTCTGACCAATTCATGATAGTGCTGTAATTTCCAGGCGGGATGTGATCCTTGAATATTTATTCCACACTGTTAGCGTCAACCAAGTTGTACCATACCATTTTTGGCCCTCGGGTACGGTAGTGAAGAAAACGGATATTGAATTTTGCGAGAGTGACTTCCCATTGTCCGTCGAGTGTAAGATGGTAGGGTAGTTGCGGGGTGAAATTAGCGAGGGTATTTTTCGGGAAATATCCCATAGAGCTGTCACTCGGTAAAGTGATGTAAAACTGGTCCTTCATGGTAGGGCGCTGACGTAATTGGCAGGATTCCAAGAATTAAACTTGGTGGGGTAACTTTTCCACTGCACGCACACTTTCTTTCTGGCACCTTTAACTTTGGCACGTAGTATTTTATCAACTTTAAATGTTTCGGGAAGACGTACTCGTTGCAATTCGGGTTCGTAAAACGTTCCCTCCACCTTCTCGCCGTCAATGTCGGTCAATTATGTAGACGATTGGTTGTCGCAACACGACACTGCCAACTTTGAACATTTATTCGTTACAATTGCTTTGTAGCCCTTTTAAAACAGCATTTTGGATTTGGAAATACGCACCGTGTCACCGACTTTGAGTTTAGGCTTACTATTCGAGTTTGGGCAACGCTTGCCGTACAGATTATTTCTGACTTGAAGCACATTGATTTCTGAAACGTTTGAAGATGCCAACTTGATACTGAAATGTTTTGCACCGTTGTAAGCGTCAACGAGATCATGTAGGACGTCCCCATAGCGATACGTGTTATTTTTGCTAAAGTAGCGCCACATGAGCCCTTTCAGAGTTCTCTTGAATCGTTCCATGATGCTTGCCTTTACGCCCGGATTATGAGTGGTGTAGTAATACACGCCTTCTTTATTGAGGAATTTCCGGACTAGACGTGCCGTGAACTCTGTACCCTTGTCCGGCTATAGACCTAGAGGTTTACGTCCACTTTGTTTGAAAATGTCTGAAAGGCATTTCTCATGACGCTCCTCTTCTTGGATGGAAGCGTCCTCGCCCATGCCAACCTTCTAAGCACGTTGATGACGGTAGTAAGTACATGGCACCTTCGTTGTATTTTCCGAGACTTCGCATATCGTTGAGATCGGCTTGCCAGAGATCGTCAATGTTTGACACCACGTACTTGTTGCGTGGAAACCTTTTTATCACAGGTTTATGTAGGGTATAAGCGTCCTGCGCACGAAGCCATTTTCGTACTTTGTCGGGATCTTTCTTGGACGCCTTTATGTGCGACGCGCACCTGCAAACCCGCAGGATGAGAAGGGTCTTAGTAGATGTCGGATATACGGACCATTAAGCTCGGAACGGCAGCCACCTGTTTTCGTCCACCCTTTTCAGTTTCTTATTATTAGGGCGTTGCGAAGGTGTAAGTGGTTGGAGTACGGGCGTCGGATCTCTAATGGGTGCCAAAACGTTTCGGATTTACAGTAAATTCTTTCGGGACGTTTATTTTTTGAAGCGCCGTGAGAAACTCTCGCCACCATGACGGCTCGCTGTGTCTTCTTGCTCTGACCAGATCGTTGACTAAACCACAATATTGGATCCACGGAGAGGCGTATCGTGAATACTCACTTCCCGTTTTCGTCCCAAGTAAATTAATATGTTCTAGTAAAAGCTCGGCTTTTTACGTGCCTGTAGTGGTATTGTATTGAGTACAGCAGAGATGGAAAGTACAGACACTTCAGGGGATGTCGTGGTGGTGGTGGTATTTTCAGGTGGTGGAGGGTGTTGACTAAAGTGCAGATAGCGCTGTAGAACTTGTTGGTATAAAGTCAATTTAGACTTGTCTTCAAGTTATGAAGCGAGGATTTTTTCAATTTCCTTGTCCAGCTCGGAGACCACTAGATTTGTGTCTGAGCCACTTGTTGGTTGTGTTGACCTTACGGTGTAATGTTTACGGGGACACCAATATCATCTTTTTCGTGTGTTCCATTATCTATTTGTTGAATAAGGAACCGAGGACACCGCTGATTAGTGGGGCTAAAAGTAAGGGCAGGAACGCTCCTCCTCTCTGAACGAGTAGTCGTCTCTTCTTCTTCCAGCACTCTCCTCGTTTGACCAGCTTGCGCAACACCTGCTTGTGAGCACGTAACTTTGTCTTCTGCGCAATTTTCAACAGCACTCGCCCTTTTAAAGTGTTGTAGGCACACTCACAAACAGTGTCAATCAGTTTCTTGTCGGCCGTTTTCAACATGATAACACGTTGCTGTGGGTTCATGCGATGCATCGCACGCAGCAGGGGGCTTCCTTCAGCACTTTGGAACTCATGGTTATGAAATTATCTGTAATCGGGAAGTGGCGGTGTTTTTATAGCTTTTGCGTGGTAGGTACACGCAGCACCCGACATTTGTGCGGGTTCTATATCAGAACCATTCGGGTGTACCTTGCTTGAAATCTAACAATATATACCCGTGGGGAGTACTTGTAGCGTCAGTGGAAACCTCTTGTAAAACTCGGGGTTTTCAGGACACACTTGACGTGCAAAGTGCTGAATCTGAGCTTTATCTCTAGGATTTTTTTTAAAAGCATGATACAATTGTGCGTTTAAGGAAATGTCTCTTTGGCCCTTGCCCTGGTGGAATATATTTTGTGTAAGGTACATGACGCTAATATTTTGATGGTGGCATCTTTTGGTGAAAAGATCGACAACCACTTCGTTGGCTTCACGCATCAGGTAGTCCAGGATAATCAGATGTGGAGAGTCATTATAGGTGTGATCCATTTCCGCTAAGCCCTTACAGAATATGACGTGGGGACTCTGCCCGTCTTGTTCAGATCCCGGTTGCCATAAAGCATAATACCAGGTGATTTTATCAAATTTAACGTCACACATTGTGTCAAGGTGACGGATAAAGTCGGCCACAAAATGTGACCTTCCACAGACTGAAGGGCCGCTGATGATGCCTAAAATGGATGTTTCAACTTGTCCATAATGTTTGATACTGAGCTTATAAGCTAAATAAACTTGTATTTATAGGTAGGATGGAGGGGGTGTAGGCGTTAAAACACAAACATAACAGTTTTTTTTATTATATTACAAATATACTCACATCGTGAAAGTTACATTGATATTTATTTACAAATATATCTCACACCACGAAAAGTATACTTGGAATATTTATTTACAAATATATCTCTTACCCGAAAAGTATACTTAGAATATTTATTTACACAAATAAAATTTTTTACAAATATATCTCACACCATGAAAAGTATACTTGGAATATTTAGTTACACAAATTAAAGTTTTAGAAATATGGCTCACGCCATGAAAAGTATACTTGGAATATTTATTTACACAATCAATGTTTTTACAAATATATTTACACATGAAAAGCATTTAGAAATTAATAAAACAAATAAATTTTACAATATATCTCTCACAATGAAAAGTATACTTGGAATATTTATTTACACAAATAAGAGTTTTTAAAATACTTGAAATATTTATTTACACAATAATTTTACAATATATCTCACACCACAAAAGTTACTTGGAATATTTATTACACAAATAAGTTTTTACAAATATATCTCACCACGAAAATATACTTGAATATTATTTACACACAAATAAAGTTTTAGAATATAGCTCCGCCATGAAAGTGTACTTGGATATTTATTAAAAAATGATAGTTATCTTAATATATATAATTTCTGTACGTGTGTATGTCACGATTCTCCTAAACGGCGGACCGATTTTGATGAAATTTTTGTGGTGTTTGAGTGAGTTGTGGATGTTTTGATTCACAATTGGACCGGTAGGTGGCGCTGCAATCGGGTTATAGGAATTTTTTTACATTTTAAGGGAATTTTTTGGGGGGATTTTTTTAGATTCTTTGCATATCAGAACATGTAACCTCAAAATATTTGTGTAACTCACTAATTGGAGTTCATTGTGGATTTGTAATTGTGATGATCACATAGTATTTTTTTAATTATCGAAATCAATTATGCCACCCAAACGAAAAGCCAACGTTTGGGCAGGACAACGTCTGTCGGGTCCGCTAGTATAATAGATATTATGGAAACAATAATCAATTTCTTGAGCTCGTAGCGGGAATAGTGGCCTCGGTACTAATTTATAAAGTCCAGTTTAAAGAGTATTTGAATACACAACCAGATGGTTTCAATTTAAAATATGTACAAGGAAAAAAATACAACCAACTAATACTATTTGACTAGAATAATCAGGTAGGTGAAGGACTGTACTGGCGGGTGAAAAATATAAAAAAGTATCCCGGGTACATAAAATAAATCAATAAAAAATTATGCGTGTTTTCATGCAGAAAAAAATATAAAAAAATATAAAAAATCGTTGAAAAATGGTATGTTAGTGGAACTGTCTAGAGTGAAAAAAAATATGATTATTCAGCCCGTCTAAATGATCACCTTTTAGTCGTGGCGAGTGCGTTTACAAGGACTCTGAAACCCAAAGGGCAACGTGTTATAATCATCGGTTATCCAACGTTTGGTGTACACGGGCTGGTAGATTTTATGCTGCGAAACGGTACATACAGTCGCAAGACCTTTTCTTACTATTTTGTGCGGTATATATATGTATCTTTCCTCAGCCTGTTCGGTGTCCATCACTTTCAAAACGTCAACATTAACGTCGTTACGGTTGCCATAGTGAATTTAAAAAGAGTTTAGCCATTGTGCGGGGACCAGGGTTTTTACAAACAGAGCCGAAATCGAGTTTTACCCCTATCCTCTCCTCATAATTTTGAATGTAAGCTAACTTCTCATCTTGCGAGGTACACCACTCTGGCCATCCGCTGGCTTTTTGTTTAATTTTCAAAAAAGTATCAATGTAGCCGTGAAACAATTCGCCAGATCGTGTCTGATGGTGATAAACAGATACATTGTACTCCCACACTTCGTGTACGACTTCAACGGAGTAGCCTTTCTCAACGGCTTTCCGGATCTCGTCAATCACCCAGACACCTGTCAACCAGCGATCTTTTTTGTCGTTGTGCTGACACGCGCCTTGGTTTTTCTCCTCCTCGCATTTCCTGCACAAGATGAACATTAACTTGTCGTGCATCCGTGTAGGCAATACGGGCAAGAATAAATCCCGCGGAGGCGTCACTGTAACTTTGGCTATGCCTTCTACTTGATCTATAGCGAGACAATTTGGTTCCAAGTGAATTGTGTGGTGGCCGATGGGGTATTTTTTGTACTTGCAAACGTAAGGATATAAAGAACACATACATCCAAGTACTTGAACTTCTCTCAACAAGAAAGGTCTGCTTCATGGAAGAGTTCTATACAATTTGTACGCCCACCAAAGAATACGTCCCTGGGACTGAGGGGCTCCATGCTATACACATCGTGCTAGAGTACAAATTGTTTCAAGTCCTTGTCTGTGCGTTTCATCGCATTAAACATACACTCCCATATATCTACGAGCGTGTAGCCGGTATTCTTAAATTTTTGCAAGTAAGCCATGGTCGTTTCATAGCGCGTCTTCATGGTCTCGTGGGGGACGTTTTTGATAGGGGTGGTCCTATTGGGATAACAGAGAGGGCCCCCGTGCCAGTAACAGCCCCAGAACTGGAAGACGGTAGTGGTATCTCCAGCTTTAACAACGTCGTCTACACGTCGCCCTAACACATATTCCTCACGTCGTTACCCGCATGAAGGATAGAGACACCACGTTGGTGGGCCTCCCAGCAGGGTCATTGTGCGGCTACGTGCGACTGTTGGTCTGCGCACTTATAGCCACCGTTAGGGATGTTACCAATGGTATTCTCTTTAAGGTGACTTCGGCGGTAAACCAACATGGCCGCTCCTGCGATCTTACACGCCTCTCTGAAAGGTACCACCTTTGCTTTTTCCATAAGTATATCTCTAAACTTTAGGCAGGCCTTCCGTAGGATCTCTACGTCTTTCACGCAATACAGTTCCAACTCGCGAGTCCTATCGCCCCCGCACTCGGTGCAATGATGGTCATTTACATCGATATGAAGGCAGGCCTTGCAACAAGTCTGCATGACACAGAGGTTAGGTTCGTGCAAGCACCTTGAAGAAGCATTTCTTGTCTGCACTCAAAATTATAGAATAAAAACATGAAATTGCTCTTTTCCAGTGACGTCTTGGATGGGGCTGGTTTCATATAGCAGAAATGACCAAAAGGACGATGTGTCTCGCATACTCTACAAAAAGTCTCATAACACCTGTGCGAATAATTTGATCTTTTCAAACTGAAAAATTGCTCAGAGTCCTCACAAACCTTTTTAAAATCACAGATCGACATGTGACCTCTTCAAAAACCTGGACGTTTATGGTTATCAAAACATGTCTGGTTTGTGAACCAACGCCCACAGTCTTTACAGGTCACAGTTCTACCTCCACTGCAGACCACTTTAGCGTATCACTTTTTGCACGCGGATTTGCACTTAAATGCGGCTGTCAAGGATGTCATGACATAAAAATGGTTTTGTTTATCGTCGTGAAAATACCAATCAAGATAGCCCTTAAAGGAGTGTTCAGGAGGAGTAGGCCCCTCAAATAGGACTTGCCTCCCCCGACGGTCCCTGAACACGGTGATTTTGTATTTGGAGAGGTATGTATGACATTTTTCAGTTCAGTAAGCCCACCACCTTTCAAAAGATTCACACGGGCATCACGGCATAGTTCTTTTGCTTTGTATTTTTGAAAAGGACGACCCTTTTTGATTTGTTTGAAGGTATTCACGTCCATGCATCCTGGTTCTCTTTTATTATCACATATAACTTTGGCGACATTCAACTTACGGGCAAGGCAAAGTGTGTCGCCATTTTGAATCGTAATGATTCCATGGTTATTAAGACTATATGTGCTAGCAGGGGATAGCTTATCACAATAACGTGCACTCCCACGAGGCTTCTTAAAATCGCTGCGTTTAACATACAGTGGTGCCGTACTTAAGAACAAGCTATTACTTTGCAACACGTGACTTGCATTATTGAGCACAGCTCAAGCGTCAAACTGATCCTCCAGCCTAAATGAGACGTATACAGGATTCAACGTCGAGTCCATGCTGTTCAAAAGTAAGCCAACATGATCATTGGCGCTGACACCATGATCCTGCAGCCGATTGAGCAAATTAGTTATTTTTCTTCAGGCCAGCTTAATGCGTCACGATCGCTTGCTGGAGCACCAAGATATACGGTAATTTCTATCCCCGTATAAAGAAACCCCTCAATTGTTTTCTCTCCTCGAAAATTCGAAGAGGGAGATCTTGGGATAATGCTCCACCAACCTGATTTACCGGGCCACTAATCCCTGATTCTGGAGCCGAAGATGGTCTCGCTGTCGCCGCCGCCATGGGTTGCGGGAGGACCGCGGACCCACCGCAGCTTGGGTTCGAACACCGTCTTTCTATCTTGTTGACGGTGGTCCTACAGCGGGGAGAAGGGGTCTCACAGCCGGTGGCGGCGGGAGGATTGTGCCACCATTTTCACCCTCCATTTGCACTATAGCACACAAGCACATGTCAAAGTAAACACTTTAAACATAATTGTTCCAAATTTACGCGTCTTTTTTTCTCTTTAAAATGATACCACAAAATTTATAATAGTTTTCAATTTCAAACTACTTTTGGTATTTATATAATATGTTGTTATAATTTTTACTAAAGGTAAAACACCAGCATTTGCAAAGTGTGTTTAATAAATACACTTGAACCCTAGAACATGTACAAAATACAGTCCAGGGCAGTTAATTTATCACTATGAAAGGTTAAATCCACATTTTTACCCATGCCAGGAACTCGAACCCTGGACCCCTGGATCAGCAAACCAATATATAGGGTTTTCTCTCTTTTTTATAATCGGCTAAAGCAACAATATAATTTCCCCGGTTAATTATTATGCCGGTATATATTTGAATACCTTTAAAAATATATGTATACAAACACTAAATCTACATTACAGCAGAGTGAGCGGAACATTTTTTCGGCTCTAAATTGCATTTCAACGCCATCTGTTATTTCGATAAGTAAGTAAGTTTGCCACACAGCGCTAATGATTGAAAAATCTAGTTTAAAATAAGGTATTGGGGAAAACGTGTCTTAACACAAATTGGTAAAATTAGAAGAAAGTAATTTTTAATGGTCAGAATTAGGTTTTCTATTGGTAGAAATAATTTTGTTTTAAAATTATAAGGGCATTTTTTCATTGAATATTATAATTTAATTTAAATCCGTTACTGTTTTCCAGCCTAAAGTTCGGGTCAATTTTTTATGCATAAAATGCGAATAACTTCAAAGTTTAGGACATCCACAAATCCGGCCCGCTGTCTGTTAATATTTCAGCCCAACATTTTTAGCCGTGTTGGGAATTGAACCCGGGACCAATAGTTTAGTATACATACATGCTATCGAATGCGCTAAGGTGATGGTTGAATTTGTTCCAACACATTGCAAACACGGCTAAAGCGACTATTATAATTTTCTCTCTCTTTTTATGTTTGTACCGTGAAAATAAGAGCTAATGTTCTCGAAACGGTCAGCTGACAAAATGTGCGAAACAACAGTGGTTTTGGGGAAGAGAGAACGTGGATAACTCTTGCGTAATAAGCTGTCTATTTTCAACCTAGTGGCTATATAGTATTGTTACTTGTAGATGGTACTAAAATATATATAATGGCAAACTTACATATCAGCTGGTCTATCGCGTCCAATTCACCCCAAACGCCCCAAACGTCAGGGATCGCATTTCTGCTGGCGTCAGTATGGTCCTGGGGGACGTAGCCTGACAGTGACGGCGTGAAGAAAGCGGTACCTGACAAACCACCGACCGCTTCTAGAAGCGGCGCAGGTATATACCCCACCGCTTCGCTGCTTTCAAGGGGCGTCGCCCACACACACGCCTCTAAACCCTCTGCCGGTGCCACGTAGTCACTCAGGCCAGTGTGTAGATTATATGGATCCCAATAGTCTGAAATTTAATAAACACATATTAATTACTATCGTGGGAAAAAACCACTGCCTATTTTCTAAATATATAGCAGGAAGCTAATTACCCATGGAACAGTCGCCATCCGCCAGGCAAATTCCGTCCTCGCTAAAAAGCGCTAGAGGGTCCGGGCTATCCGACACTACCGACGCTGCGGGCATCGGGAGTGAGTCTTCTTGACAGTCTATCAAAGAAACAAATACCGTTGTTAACAAAAGACGTAATAAGAAAATTGTGACCACTAAAACATACAAAACGCTTTTAAAACATACCTGAATTTATCCAATTTTCCAGCGCGTCGAAACTCATTATGATGTTAACTAGCCGCAATTTTTATTCACAATGACCGAATGTAATGATTTCAAGGTCTATTTATAGTCGCTTCAACGGGGGTGTGCCGTGTGTAAAGGCGGCGGCTTCTTATTGGTCGATAATATTGTTTCCACATCGGTTATTGCCCAATCCACGTAAATAGGCATCTATATACCGTTATCTTTCATTCGCGCTAAATCTTCCACCGAAGTTGGACGCCTTTCTCCGGTGTTGACTAGGGGGGATCCGAGGACCACTATCCACCTTCAGCAGTCGTGTTTATTTTTTCCATCCCCACAAATGCGGGTACACATCTCACCCTGTTACGGGAGGATGTAGGGTTCGAGTCCCTGTAAGCTTGACAAACGCTAATACAAGCCCTATATTGTTGCGCTAAAAGTCCCGGGTTCGAATCCCGTCAATGATATCTAACAGGAGTAAGCATAAATAATATCTTTGATTGTTTTCACAAAAACCCTGCGCAAATGATGGTACATCACTAATTTTATTATTCTGTCTTTCATTCGGGCAAATATATCCAGACGGTGTTGGAGAGTTCAATTTCCACTCGTGTTCAGGTGTCAATGACGCGCAAATGTGGGTACACATCTCGCCTTGTGATGTAAGGGTTCAAGTCCCTTAGAGGGCAATAAACGCTAATTACTTCACATTTCAAACCCTGGCAAATGCTGTTGCACATTTCGCCTGGCTAAAATCAGCTCTTATCTCACGCTTGCCTGAAGAGATTAGTTCGAATCCCTGTCGTGCGTGTGTACTGAGGCCGATTTCCTTCCTTATTGTCCACGGTTTGTGCCCCTGACGGATAGTAAGACGCAGTTCTAAATACCGATAAGCTTAACTTCGTGTCTATTAGCAGAGAGGTAGGGGGATTGAATCCAGAACGACCGTGTCACTCGGCCTTCACACAAATGCAGGTGTATTTTATATCTTCCTCAACCCTGATATTACTTATGAATTTATGTAGTTATATATTATCACGTCAAAATATAGTTGTAAACATTAAATTCAAGTTACTCAATTCAATATTACCTATGAATTAATGTAAGAGCTATATATTATTTCGTCAAAATATAGTTGTAAACATTAAATTCAAGTTACTCAATTCAATATTACCTATGAATTAATGTAAGAGCTATATATTATTTCGTCAAAATATAGTTGTGAACATTAAATTATTTTTGTTGTTATAAGTGGCTCGAGGAATAAAACGGTTGTTTTCACTTTATACTTGGGTAGCAATCTACCGTCACAATGCATTGTATACTTGCATCGATGGTCGTATGGTCTAAGGCGTCACTAGATTCACGGTGATCGACGTTTGAAGCAAATGCGGATACACATTCTACCTGGTCTAAAAAAATCAGATTGACCAGCAAAATGGTGAGGGTGCAGGTAGTACAGCCGTTCTAACAGACATTAGCTGTACTAAAGATATCGAGGTTTGAATCCCAGTGTGCATTCCGTCTAAATGTCAGGCTCATCTAATTCTGGTGGGGGTAAATCAAATCCCCGCCGTGTAAACTGTAGGTATTTCTCCCCCCGGAACTTTTTCTTAATCATCCCCATGATTGATACCTACATTCGCGCATGTCGACGGACGATACCATACAACCAATTTTAGTAGAAAATGTTTGTAAGGAACGTACTCTATAAAACCAGATCAATGGTTGTTACAATAAGTTAGTAAAACTTCAAAAGTGAGTTAAGAGGTTGTTTATTGTAGAAGATAGAAAAAAGAAAATGTTTTGAAGAAAAATATTAGATAAATATCATTAAAAGAAATATTAGAAGTTAATAAAGATAAAATCTTATATCATGTATGATCTATTATATATACAACACTCCTTAATTATACTAATTATTAAAAAATTATACATCAAAATAGTTATAATTAGGAGGGTTAAAATATTCCAAGATTCTGGTAGAATAATTCAAGAGTTAAATTATTATATGAATTGGTCAAGGATCCGTCAATTAAGAATGAAGAATAACAATGAAGAATGAACATAGTAATCCTATGAAAGACCATCCCACTAAACCTTAATAAAAAGTTTAGCAACTAGAAAATAATACCAAGTTGATTAGATGAACAATTACCAGTTAATATATAATGGCATTAAAAGACTTTGTGAAACACATGTAAAAGATAGAGGAATCGAAATTCTATGTAAAAATAATTCAAATCAATTGCATATAAACATATTAAAATACAAATTAAAAATTAGAAATAACATAGATTATAAGTTGCAAGAAAAGAATAGTAGTAAAGTAGGAGTTAATTATCATTGCTAAAGGGGTACAATGTAGGTGCAACCACCGTAAAAGTTATATAATACAAATTAAAATGTCAAACAGATTTTGTAGACTTAAAACATTGGAATGTAAGTTATATGTATATAAAGTCTAAGATGTCATAGAAGAAATGTACATAATTGAAAACTGATAATATAGTTCTGAAATAATAATTAAAGGACGTTCCTTAGCTGGAGTGTTTTGGTTCCTCTCTTTAACATTGCTCTGCCTTTAGGTTGGATTGAAGTTACGACGGCATGTTTCGGCTATTCAGCCATCATCAGGTTTGAGACAAACCAATGCAATGATTAAGTATTGGGTTGTAAAAATGAATATAAAAGGAAGTGATAACGAGAAATTAATGAGAATATAAAGAGACTAACCTAGAACAAATGTAGAACTGACGAGTATTAAATTAGATAGTGAAACACTTACGGTACTTTCTCCCATTGTTCCGGTGCTATGAAATATCGCAGCAGTGTGGGGTATTTCTTTTATCGTGTAGGTCCGATAAATCTCTATGTTTGTACTGGGAGGAATTTTAATAAATATTAGTAATTAATTTATTAAATTGATGCAAAGTTGGCATTTTTTCTGTTGTGAGGAGGATCAAATTATTTCTAGTACGAACATTGGATTAGCCCAAATAAAGGTACACTTTTTTTAAATTAATAAACCAGATGGAATTATAGTAATTATCTAAGAAAGTTAGTATTAATTGGTTCATCAATGTTCTACTGGGAACTCTACTATCGCCTACCTACCTCAACCACTAGCCTGCCTACCCCTACATCAACCCAACCCCCAGATGTCTGTCAACTTTTTGTCTGACAGGCGACAGCTTAGTTGGGCTGCAGGTGAATTGCGGCCGCACGAGTTGTTTACCTCCAAAGAGACAGTTGAATTGTGGACTCACATTTTTAGAGCCAGGTACTAGTTGCAGCCCGGGCTGTTGACTTACTTATGTTGTTGTTAGTGTCCAGATAGTTGTCAGTGATTAGATCAATTCCCTTCAAACCAAGCCATCAAACCATAAGTCTTGATTTAGGTTCCATTCTGTATCAAGTGTTTTCAGCAATGGGGTTCATCACGAGTGAAAAATCGAAACTACTTATTGTTTATGAAGGCTACAAATTTCATTTTCATAAAACGCTCAAGGATGGTGTGCAACGGTGGCCATGCTGTAAGAAGTTATATAAGTGTTCTTAAAGCTATATTTAACAAATAGTATCGTTGAAAGCGACACCGGTCACAATCATGAAAAATGCGATGAGAAAATCTTTAATCTACAAAAACAGAGTATTACTTTTAAAAGAAAAACTGTGGAAGATATTTCTTCCAAGCCGGCAAAACTGATTCGTATGGAATTGAAACAAAAAGATGTCCCTACTTGGACCAACAGTGATGTGACACTCATTTGACATAATATGCTTCATGCTCGTTCATCTGTGCTCTCCCGGTTGTCAAGTAGCGCTAAGGACACGCATGCTGCTTTGAATTCTATGAGCATTAAAACTAACATTGGTAAACAATTTGTGCTTTTGAATGATGAAGTCACCTCTATAACTGGGTTTTCTACGAAAAAATAATTGAAAGCGTTGTGGGAAGTACAGAAGATTTGTGTTGATGGAACATTCCAAAGCTGTCCTAAACACTTCAACCAACTATTTACCATTCATGGTTTCAAAAATGATGTTTGTATATCTTTGGGTTTTTTTTTGCGCTGCCCAAAAAGTAAAAACTACGTACAGTATACTTCTGCATTCCAATACGTAGTTCGTGACAGCATTTCTCTCGGTGCTGCGTGCTTTCTGTCCAAAGTTTTTATAGACTGAATCAGCAACCCATAGTGCAGTAGAGGAAGTCTGGCCTGATGTAGAGTAAGAAGTTGTCGGTTTCACCTTGAACAAAGTTGGTGGAGGAACTTTAGGCCTCAATCAAGTCTACAACGCTCATACCAACACTCCCGAGAGTTATTTAAAAAACAACTTTTTGGACCACCTTTTTTAAATTCCACTTACGTCATTGACTACTTTACTGACGACTTTATGGCGGTTCAGCCGTCAGAAGTTGCAAGGATTGTGCAGTTCACCGACTACATCTTCTACTACATTTCTTTTGAGGCAATGTTCCCCCCTAGAATTTGGGCCCAGTTTTCTGCCACCTGGAATAGAACCACCAATAGCTTCGAAGGTTTATATTCCAAATTGAACAGTTCGTTCTACAGTGGCCATCCCAACATCTACAACCTCGTTGACGTATAACTTGACGTTCAAACCGAGACGTACGTCAAATGCAGGAGTAAGGGTTTAAGAAGGACAAAAAACATAAGTGAAGAAGAAGCATTCATTAAGGAACAAATGACAAATCTTGAGCAAAAAGAAAAAGAGCCGTGCGACTTCGTAAAAAAATTGAGCTTCAAGTTTTTGCCAAAACCATTGAATGACAAGAACTGAGGAAGTTTGGACTGTACGAGGGATGTCGATATGAGGCGATGATAGTTTCTACCTGAATTTTAAGACAGCATGATAGAAAGTACACTGCTAATTGGGTGGACGCAACTCATACCTCTCTCTCTAGTGAGCCGGAACTCACCTACACAGCTCAGTTGTGCGGTACAAAGAACAGATTAATAGTCTCATTCCCCTCTCTCAACCCAAACTCTCTCAGGCGAACTGGGATGAGCTCACATATATTTTCTTTCAACTGTCGTCGTAGAGTAAATCAACTTTTATACGCACTTTCAAATAGGCCTAATATCATTCTTAGTAGTTTTATTTGAACTTTTAAATATTTGAATAATGGATAGTTCTGTCGTTGTTGCATTAAAACTGTTTAGATCTATTATAATCTAATAGATTAGCGTTGAATACGAGACACCTATTAAAATGAATTTGTACATAATTAAAGTATAAAATTCTAATGTAAAAATGTTGTGTTTCTTTTATTTATGTGCTTTTTATAAATAAAACCAAGATAGAACTCTAAAATCCTGATTTAGTTAAAATTGTTAGAATAGAAGAAAAATTCAGCTATTGTTCGGAAAGATTTCTATCACTTCACAGCTAAACAATCAAAACATTTGCATCTTCCTCTAAAAAAGCGAAGAAAAGACGTATACAGGACAATCTTATAGATTACAGTAAACAGTGAATAATATATATTATATTGTTGTTTCATAATATTAGTAAATATTGAATAAGCAACAACTTGATATATTATGTACTGTAGCATAATGTCGGCATAATTTCTTATAATTATCCAACATAATTTGGTTACTTTTGTTGTAGTAATTAATTTTTTCACTAAACCAGTAAGAATGTTGCTAATTTATCAAAACACAAGGCCGTAGTCAGGGGGAGGTTTTGCGGGTTCAATTCCCCCCTCCCGAAATTTTATGAACTAAATATATATGGCTTTATTTATTTCACGGTTCAAACAATAGTAAAATTAATGTACAAGTACAACTAACATTTCAGATAGCTTTTATTTATGTTTATCATCTAGAATTTTTTTCTAGCCTCCAGAAATTGGGAGATGTGCCCACCAATCCCCCCCCCCCCCCACCCCGAAATTACTGGCTTGCTACGGCCTTGTCAAAACACTGTATTTAATTGTTTATTTTTGGGGAGTGAAGATTAGGACGTCTAAAGGTCCAAGCTTCTGATACTTACTAATGGAAATATTACCGTTATAAGGACTCAATTTTTAGGGGAATCTTTAAAATAGCTTTGTTCTTCTATCAAATTAACCAGGTCTAATATTGTTTTTAAATGGTAATCATTTATTGGTTTAGTTGTGTAACAAAACTTGAAAATCAGGCTAGCTAAAACATTATGTTAATTTAGTAATTAAACTTTAAATGTGCTCAAAGCTGATTTGTCCCCATACACAATTCTAATGGCACCTTTAGAAGAGGCTACCAAGATAACTATGTCGATCTCACACCACAATGGTGTTGTAACCTTATTTGTGTAATAGGGGCGATTAGCAAAAAAGTTGTTTTTAACATATTGGCCCCCAAGCCAAAAGGGGGATCGGAAGCCCTCCTCCAGAAATTTTCCGAAATTTGGATGCACTTAGAGTGGTCCACACTTAGAAAAATTTACGAAAAATAAACTCCTCTAGAAGTTATTTGAAGTGGTTATAACCCAGAAGAATTTTTTCAATTTGGAGTTTTCTAAAACTATTTAATGTGTTCTTCAAATCGAAATCTTTTGAAAATGTATTTCCTGTGAATGTTATTTAAGGAGGTTTTCCCCTGACAAAATTTTGAAAATAAGATGGCCTTATAAATATTTTATAGTGATTATTTAGTGGCAAATTTTAAAAATTGTGATGCCTCTAGAAGATATTTTGAGATTTAAAATCGTAGTTTTAGTTTAGTGCACACAGCCAAAGAAATATTTCTTACACTTATGTTTGTGTTACGGGTCTTACAGAATGTTAGGGTTATCTACAACTTACAAGCAGGACACTGTGTGAGGCGTAAAAAGCCCTGGAGGAAAACCTTTACATATCAAGAAGTCTTCCTATAGTACAGTCAAATCTCGATTCTACGACCTCGGGAATAACGTCCCTCCCGAAGTAACGACCCTTTTTTGTGGAACCGTGAAAAATGTGGAGAAAAAGGTCGAAAACTTTAAGAAAATCGGCCGTAAAATGGGTTTGTTCCAATTATTTAGGTCGCTGGGCTGCGATTATTTTTGTGACGCTGTATTACTAGTAACTGGGGTAGGTCAGGTATAAAAATAGACATCACCCCATCAGTGCCAGCCAATAGCACTTGACTCTGTCTACCCCCTCCCACAAGCAAGACAATGTTTCCCCGCGCGCGACTGTCGCTACATCATGCGCCAGGCTTGTTTTTGCCATTGTTATTTAGATTCTCAATTTGGTTACGTTTTTGGTTTGATTTTGTGAACGATTTTTGAAGACCCATGCTAGTTTTTTTTAATTTAATACGAACTTATAATTTCGACGAAATGAGTGAAATGAGAAGAAGATTACAAAGAAGAAGATTGCGTGGCAGCATGGCATCCCGAAGTCGACACTTTTCACGATTCTCAAAATAAGAGAAGAAATTGTGAATGCGGTGCAGAAGGAAGGCCAAAAATTTGAAGGGTGCAACGCATGCTAATCTGGAGCAAGCTATACTGGAGTGGTTCAGCCATCAGATTGCAAAACGTGCCTATAAACGAACCGATGATGCAGAGGAAGGCCAATGAATTTTCTATGAGGTTGGGTATAGAAAACTAGGTGTTCAAGTGGGTAGTTAGAGCGTATCAAAGTGCATCACAGTATATCCAGCCACAAGGTCGTCGGTGAAAGCATATCGGTCGACCCAACACCGGTGAGGGAGTGGATGCCCTTGCTCCAAAACATCCTTAGGTGCTATTAGCCTAGAGATGTATACAACGCTGACGAGCTGGGGATGTTCCACAAGCTCATGCCAGATCACCCTCTTGCTGTGCAAGGGTGCGAAGAGGAACAAGGAGTGCCTCACCATCCTGTGCTGCAACATAGATTACAGCGATAAGATGAAGCCCCTCATGATCGGGAAGTTCAAGAAACCCCGGGGTTTCAAGGGCAACATTCTGCCTTGTGACTATGATTTTAATAAGAAGGCATGAATGAATTAAGAGTTATTCACGAGGTGACTTCAAGCCTCCGATTCGAAGATGGACGTCGCAAATAGAAAAGTCGTGCTCTTAGTCAACAGTTGCACCACACATCCTGCTCTCGACAAACTCAGGAACATCGAGCTTGTGTTTCTGCCAAAGAACACCACCAGCATGCTTCAGCCTCTGGACTGGGGGATAATCCAGCAAGTGAAGGTGCAGTTCTGCGAGATGCTTGTACGGAGTATGATGTGGAATCTCGACATGGGAAAGGAGGTCAAAAAGTGGGATGTGTTCAGAGCCATGGAAGGAATTGTTGCCAGTTGGAGGGCCGTAAGACCAGCGGTGATCACCAACTGCTTCCGACACGCCTACTTTGTCCTACCAGTCAACGAAGAGACTGCAGTCTATGTGCTTCCCACCGCTGCCAGTGCCGAAGACCCAGACGACCCACCGCCAGTGGACGCCAATTCTCAGCCAGGCCCCTACACGGAACCGCAACCTGGCTCATCTACAGCACCTTCGTCTGCCCCCCTGACTTTCACTCGGCCGTGTGACGAGGAAACGTGGCAGAGATTAGCCCCAGACTGCACGTATGAGGAGTACATAGCAGCAGACGATGAGCTCACAGTTTGTAACGCTGATATAATCAGGGAGCAGCAAGAGTCCAGCGATGAAGAGGGGGAGGAAGAAATTGAAGAAGAGCCTTAAGACATCTCCACAACGAAAGATGTTCTGAAAGGCGTGGACTTCTACTTAAAAGCACTTAAGCGCCAGGGCGCTAGCGAAGAGCTGTGGTTCCAGTTCTATAATGTGAGACTTCGTCGAACAAACTGGAACTAAAAAGAAGCAGGCCTCCATAATGGACTTCATTAAGAATTAGGTAGTTTTTTCATGTTTTGTTTAAAAAAATGCAATTTTTGCGTATGAGATTTGGGGGTGGAACAAAATTGGTTAAAATTCCAATAACGACCCCTGGGAAATAACAACCCTTTTCCAGGGATCCGTGAAAGGTCGTAAAATCGAGAGTTGACTGTATTTAACTGAGGAAAATATCTCAAATACAGTTATAATGTTCGTTTGAAAGTTTTTAAGTAAAAACACAATTCTGATAGTTCACATTGCAAGTAAGTTATTCGTGGTATGAAAAACAAGTAACAAACCACTACAATTTCAAGTCTTTTGCTGTAATCACATTTTTAATTTATTCTGAGCCTCTTGATAGATACCCTACATTCTACATACTTCAGGCTAATAATTAAACATTGGCCTTACATTCTACATACTTCAGGCTAATAATTAAACATTAGCCCTACATTCTACATATTTCAGGCTAATAATTAAACATTGGCCTTACATTCTATATACTTCAGGCTAATAATTAAACATTGGTCCTACTTTCTACACACTTCAGGCTAATAATTAAACATTGGCCCTACATTCTACATACTTCAGGCAAATAATTAAACATTGGCCTTACATTCTACATACTTCAGGCTAATAATTAAACATTAGCCCTACATTCTACATATTTCAGGCAAATAATTAAACATTGGCCTTACATTCTACATACTTCAGGCTAATAATTAAACATTGGGCTTACATTCTATATACTTCAGGCTAATAATTAAACGTTGGTCCTACATTCTACATACTTCAGGCTAATAATTAAACATTGGCCCTACATTCTATATACTTCAGGCTAATAATTAAACATTGGTCCTACATTCTACATACTTCAGGCTGATAATTAAACATTGGCCTTACATTCTATATACTTCAGGCTAATAATTAAACATTGGTCCTATATTCTACATACTTCAGGCTAATAATTAAACATTGACCCTACATTCTACACATTTCAGGCTAATAATTAAACATTAGCCCTAAATTCTACATATTTCAGGCTAATAATTAAACATTGGCCCTACATTCTACATACTTCAGGCTAATAATTAAACATTGGCCCTACATTCTACATACTTCAGGCTAATAATTAAACATTGGCCCTACATTCTATATACTTGAGGCTAATAACTAAACATTGGTCCTACATTCTACATACTTCAGGCTAATAATTAAACATTGGCCCTACATTCTACATACTTCAGGCTAATAATTAAACATTGGCCCTACATTCTATATACTTCAGGCTAATAACTAAACATTGGTCCTACATTCTACATACTTCAGGCTAATAATTAAACATTGGCCCTACATTCTACATACTTCAGGCTAATAATTAAACATTGACCCTACATTCTATATACTTCAGGCTAATAATTAAACATTGGCCCTACATTCTATATACTTCAGGCTAATAATTAAACATTGGTCCTACATTCTACATACTTCAGGCTAATAATTAAACATTGGCCTTACATTCTACATACTTCAGGCTAATAATTAAACATTGGTCCTACATTCTACATACTTCAGGCTAATAATTAAACATTGGCCCTAAATTCTATATACTTCAGGCTAATAATTAAACATTGGTCCTACATTCTACATACTTCAGGCTAATAATTAAACATTGGCCCTACATTCTATATACTTCAGGCTAATAATTAAACATTGGCCCTACATTCTACATACTTCAGGCTAATAATTAAACATTGGCCCTACATTCTACATACTTCAGGCTAATAATTAAACGTTGGCCCTACATTCTACATACTTCAGGCTAATAATTAAACATTGGCCCTATATTCTACATACTTCAGGCTAATAATTAAACACTGGCCCTACATTCTACATACTTCAGGCTAATAATTAAACATTGGTCCTACATTCTATATACTTCAGGCTAATAATTAAACATTGGCCCAACATTCTACATACTTCAGGCTAATAATTAAATATTGGCCCTACATTCTACATACTTCAGGCTAATAATTAAACATTGGGCCTACACTTTAAAATTCCTTTACCTCCCCAGGTTTTCCAAACCAGAGAATATTTACTTTCCCAATATTTTATAATAAAATCTATAGGCCAACATACATTGCCTTCTATTAAATTCTTGGCACAAAGATCATCAATATATCACATTAGTTTGAGATAAAACTAATAGTTTAGACTTGGTAATGCTCTCTATTTCGTATTTCACAAATGATTGAAAAAATCCACCTAGGTGGTGTAGTTAGCTAACGCGCTAGTTTCGTGTTGAACTAGACTGCAGAGGAAGGGAAGATCGAGGTTCAAATCTCGGTCGAGGGTGATTTTTCCTAAATGGCTTTCCACTTTCCCTCCACGCAAATGTGGGTTCACTTCCTTTAAATTCAACCTTTTCAATTCCTAACACTATTAGCATAATTAGTACTTAAGCGTACAACCCGAACGGGTAGTAAGTTTTGGTGCTAAATAAAATGGCACAAAAATTTTTTAAAAAATGTCACACCCAATTAATTCACTTTTACGGGTTTTCTCTGTTTTCCATGTACACTCCGTTTACCCTGAAAGGCAGCAGTCTTAGTCTCATGGCTGAAGGGAGAGTTAAATGTTGGGAGAGTTCCAAATTGTAAGTCTATGACGTGATGTTAAGACCTCTGAGAAATAAGAAAGTTATTTTAAAAAGGGTTGGTGGAACCTTATTTGTGAGATGGGAGGAAGGGAAATACAAGATTTGTTTTTAATGAATTTTTCTTCCTCCCAGTTAATGTTTGAAAATTGGATGCCCTAGAATGTACTTGGAGTGATCCTAAAAAAAAAAAAAAAAAAAAAAAAAAAGAATAGAATTTCCCAGATTTTTTTTTACATATGGATAATCCTGGAAGCTATTTGGAGTAGTCCTCCTCCAACAAATTTTTGAATATTAGATTCCTTTAAGAGCTATTTTAAGTAGTGGTGGGTCAGATTTTTACTTTCTTTCTATCTTACAGGTAGAGAAAGTATGGTGATCGTCAAAAAAACGAACTCGAGATTTTGATGAATTTTGACGTTTCATGACTCTCTGAATCCGAAAAAGTGGTTTTTGAATTTCCGTCTGTCTGTCTGTACCTCCAACTAGAGCCTAAATTATTTTACCGATTGAGCTGAAACTTGATATCTAGGGTTTCCATAGGGTTGCCCCAAGGAGTTTTTGGAATTGGATATCTACCCCTAAAATTAAGGGTAGTTTACTGAATAGGAAAAAGAGAAAAAGTCGATTTTCTCAAAATCGGCTCTAACGATTTTGATTAAATTTCATTTATAACATTAATAAATATTCCAAACAAAATGGCTACTCTCAATATTTCGGCAAAATGGATTTAAGGGCTCCGGTCTGAAGTGTAAATTAACATTTTTTATAATAGCTCCGAAACTATTTGAGATATGAAATTACTTAGCATTACCAATATGTATATATATTTATAATAAAAATATTTTATTCGAAACATATTTTTATAAAAACCAATAATTTTTAATCTATACGCAATTATTTATATATTATTAACTTTTTGGACATTAAAGCTTAAGTATTGCGATCGTAAAAAAACTAACCTGAAATGTTGATGGATGTCGACGTCTCATGACCCCCGAACCCTAAAAAATAGTCTTTGCAATGCCGTCTTTCTGTGTGTCTATTAAAACTTAAAATTAAGGGTAGTTTACTGAAGGGAAAAAAGAGAAAAAGTCGATTTTCTCAAAATCGGCTCTAACGATTTTGATTAAATTTCATTTATAAATATTAATAAATATTCCAAACAAAATGGCTACCCTCAATATTTCGGCAAAATGGCTTTAAGGGCTCCGGTCTGATGCGTTAATTAACATTTTTTATAATAGCTCCGAAACTATTTGAGATATGAAATTACTTAGCATTACAAATATGTATATATATTTATAATACAAATATTTTATTCGAAGCATATTTTTATAAAATCAATAACTTTCAATCTATACGCAATTACATGAATTTTTTTAACTTTTTGGACATTAAAGTTCAAGTATTGCGACCGTAAAAAACTAACCTGAAATGTTGATGGATGTCGACGTATCATGACGCCCACAACCCTAAAAAATAGTCTTTGCAATGCCGTCTGTCTGTGTGTCTGTCTATAAAAACTTAAAATTAAAGGTAGTTTACTGAAGGGCGAAAAGAGAAAAATCTGGTTTTCTCAAAATCTGCTCAAACGATTTTGATTAAAATTCGTATCTAGGCGTTGATTAAGATTATAAATAAACTGGCTATTTTCATTTTCCTATGAAAATTATTTTTAGGGTACTTTACAGAAGCGTTAATTTCCGTATCTCCACAACTATTTGAGAAACTAAACAACTTATCATTGCAAAATTGTAGGACTATTAGAAATAAAAAAACTTTTATTTGACATATATTTTTATAAAAGCAACAGCTTCTGAGATATTTGCAAATATATTAATACAATTTTGTGAGCTTTAGTTGTAAACATATACTACTTAAGTCTTAACGCAATAATTCTCCAATGCCATAGAGTAATTAAATATAAGTAAGTATCTAAAAATGTATGTTATTTTTCCTTAAAGCTCTTAGGAGAAATGTTTGCATAGCAATGATCTATCTCCATTTTAGACTCAATAGTCAATATTTACATTTTTATTGGTCAAAATGTATAAATGAATAATTAAATATCAATGCGATGACTTGAAGATCTGCAACACCTTATAAAAGGTTAAAATTTTAATCAGAAATCGAAATTTTAATAAGAAGTGTTGACCCTTGTGGAAGACATTTAACTGTTTGAAATGCTCTTAGGTGGACAAAGATGCGCCTCTTTTCTCATTGATTATATATCATTGTATATTATTTTATGCGTGTTCTTATGTGGAGTGGTGATGATACAATGTACATTATTCCGTTCAGAAATCTTACGAGTTTATAGAAAGAGAGAGAAAGTCTGTGTGGTGCACCGTACCATTTTTTCTTAAATTAGATTCCCTAGAAATTATCTAGTGGTCCTGCTGAAGAAATTTTGATGCTTAAAAAAGATATTTAAAGGGCTCCTCACATGATTTTTTTACCATCAAAATTAAATGCCTCTAAAAGCTATTTGAAGTGGTCTATCCCCAACACATTTTTGAAAAATTGAGGCTTTTAGATGATAAACTACTATCTCTGAAGGTCGAATTGCAGAATCAAATTAAGATAAATAGTTTCACAAATTGGCTTCTTGAAAAACACTTTTGATATCAACATTAAAATCTTCAGAAAAATTCGGGGAGATGTGTGGTGTTTGAACCCTATGACCCCCTTCGCTACGTCCATGATATATAATTCTTTTATAGGCTCCACCATAGTTAAACCATGCAAGGTAACCCTAGTGTAGGTATCAACCCTGTAAAGAGACATATATTGGAAGGCAACTTAATGGACCTTTAAACCAGAGTTGATTAAATATTTATTATTTATCTTACAAATCATGTGTACACGATCAATAAGTATTACCCTTTGGCTTGACTATTCTGGTATTGTTTATATTTAAGGCAATCACAATGATTAGGCTTAATTTTAGGTAGTATATTTTTGTGAAATAGTTTTTTTGATGTAAGAAAAATAAACTGAAAAATTAGGTTATTTTAGTTTTCTATTAAATTAATAACTGGATGTTTTTATTGCTTAAAATTACTAAACTAATGGTAAGAGAAGTATGTTTTATACATGGGTTTTGAATTTACTTGAGAAATATTGGGGGCCTTAAGATATTCCTAGCCCCCTGAGATAAAAACAAGGGGGACTCAAGCCCGCTTCCTCCCTCCCCCTCTGTTCCGGAACCCCTGTACTTTCGTATTCGCCTGCATGAAACATACATGCATTGCCCAACGGGGAAGGTAGCACTATAAACGAATTAGTCACCAGATTTCGCGCGAATCGCTTTAAGTTCAAACCAGTCTTTTTTACTAGTCGAGTATTTCCCCGACTGTATTATTTTCCTAATTTACATTATTATATCGATATTACTAGTTAAAATCGTGTCTAAATATTTAAATTCATTAACCGTGTCAAATTATATGTTGTTTCCATTAATCTCTAAATTATCTTCCTCAATTTGTGTTCCCTCTGTGAATAGTGAATAGTGTTTTCAGCGTTCCCTTCCAAACCTATTCACATTCAAATATTACCCTAATATACTGTTTATTGTATAAACTACAAACACTATAACTGTAGAAAAAGCAAGAGGATGAAAACCCTGCATTTTAATCGAGCTATCTATATTTAGGATTTAAATTTTTATTTGAATTTTTAAAATGAAAATTACAAAGCCTAGAAGTGGACGTTAACAATCCATGCCCAATTTGACTCTTCTGGAGGTAATATAGTTTTAGCATCTTATACCTCTTATTCGCTGTAGACACTAGTCCGAGGATCTCATCATCTCATCAAATATCATAAAATCAATCATTTAGTTACTATTTTTTTATTTAGCACCGCGTCTTACTACCCAATCGGGCTATACGCTTAAGTACTAATTACGCTAATGGGCCAGGAATTGGGAAGGCTTGATATAGAGTAAGTAAACCCACATTTATGTGGAGGGAAAGTGGAAAACCATTTAGGAAAAACTACCCTCTAGTTCACCCGATCGAGATTCGAACCTCGATCTCCCCATCCTCGGCAGTCTAGCTCAACATGAAACTAGCGGGTTAGCTAATTACGCCACCGAGGCAGGTCAACTTATTATTATTATTATTATTATTATTATTATTATTATTATTATTATTATTATTATTATTATTATTATTATTATTAGCACCGCGTCTTACTACCCGATCGGGTTATATGGAGTCTAATTATTGATACACCCAATAGGTAATAAAAATAATCTAATTTTCAGAGAATCACCCACATAGCCTTTCGGGACAGTCAATTTTCAAACATTTATCGGGGGATAGAAGGGGGAATTGAGTCCCTAAAAAACTTTTTTTTTATTTCTTTCCTGCTCCCCCTTCCCTTGGACAAATAAAGCTCCACCACCACTGAAAGGGTTCATCCTGTATTCTACAGTGGTATTTGCTAGAAAAAAAATTCAGATTTTCTTGGTTATTTGGAGGGGTCCCTATTCCCGACGGCCTAATTCAAATCCTCTACCACACTGAAAAATAGTTATTTATACTAGTTTTTTTAAACTTTGGGTTAGAGGCTACCCGCCTGCAAAATGTCATCTTTCTAGATCTTCTGGGCCTCTAGATTTTTTTTTTTTAGCTTTGGGATTTAGGTAAATCCCCCATTTTGTAGGTCCTTACTTATAAGCTGTGAGCTCTCAAGGGAAGGGAACAGGAATTGAAAATACTAATATATTACATATACATAGTGTCAGAGGTGTTATTAACACCTTTTAAATAAATGGAGAATTTACTCATATTGTACAGTACATCACAATATACCTTAGTTTCTTTCAATTGAATTAATATGCAACCCAGTCTTCCATAGGGGGTTTGTCAGCGTCTGAATATCAACCTTTCAACGTCCCCAATAACTGATGGAGCAACGATTTCTGAAGTTTTTGTTGTGTTTGTTTTTGTGTACATACAACGTTTCAATCAATAATAATACTAATTTTACATTGCAGTGTATCTCAAAATGAAATAATGTAACATACAGAGAGAGTCTCAAATTCCAGATGTATTAACAACTGGAGTTTTTCCACGGCTTCGCTCGCAATAAAGTTGGGTAAAACACTTTTTTTTTCTAGCGAATCTCCTAAACTACCAAAAACACAATTATTTCAAACATGGATGAGCCAAGGTTTTTTATATGTCGATGAAGACACATATTAACAACTACCTAAAGTAAGAATTCCATTTTTTCCCCCCTTAAATTTTGCAGTCCTTGCATAGAGATTTTCTTGCTTACGTGGAGACACTATCACAAGGAAAACTAAAATATATAGTTTACATTTACTATTTAATAAAAAAAAAACTGAGATAACCTCATTTACACACAAAATCCTAAAATAACTGAAAAAACACACAACTATATTTAGGACGAACCCGCAAGCAAGTTAACAGTGTCTCTTTACGTGGCGGCATTGTTACAATGAACACTAAAAGAAAAAAAGGCTGTAGTCGGGGTTAAAATATCCTCTAAATTTTATGAACAAAATATATATGGCTTTATTTATGGTTCAAACAATATCAAAATTAATGTACAAGTACAAATTAGGGGCTGTGTTACCATAAAAAAAACACTTCAGAGAGCTTCTAGAGCCGTTTAATATTTAGAATTTGTCATAGCCTCCGGCAGTTAGGGGGTCATGTTACGATTAAAAACACTTTAAAGAGCTTCTAGAACTATTTTTTATTTAGAATTTTTTCCAGCCTCCGTCAATTGGGGGATGGGCCCACCAAATTACCCCCCTCCCCCCTCCCGCCTGAAATTATTAGCTGGCTATGGCCTTGATAAAAAAACTAGTTAAAATTTCCTATCTAAAAAAAAATAATTGAAATCAGACTGTAGTAAGCGCCCAAATATACCAAACAAAATTGTTCTGTTAGTAGTTTTTCTATTAGTTTTGTACATTTTTAACACCGCCCCCCTCCCCCTACTTATATAATAATACAAAGTGATTGTATTTTTTCCGGCGGTCATCGTTTCTTAACCGATTTTAACCTAGTACGATCCGAAGAAAATACATCCCTACCAATAGAACTAATACAAGAAATTGATCAGCATCAGGATACCAACTGAAAACACAGAAGAAAGAATTCACTGCTATCAAGCCCGGGATGGAGTACTGTCAATACATAACAACTTGGCTTTGGCTAAAGAAAGATAAAATCTAAATACACATTTTCATATTGCCAGTTTGTATTACATTTATTGTCCGTATGTGTATGTGTATTGTGTATACTAAAGTACAATTGTGTTTAAAGAGTGAAAGCAAGACATGTAAACATGTTATTATTATTATTATTATTATTATTATTATTACTAAGATAAAGTGCAGAAGTGAAGTGCTAATCAAAGTTGAGTGTTGTGAAACTACAGGTTGATTATATATTCTTGTTGTATGTTAATACTTGACTATGGAAGGAAAGTTTTAAACACTGGAGGGAATAATGAAGTGACAAGGTTTGAAATGACGCAAGTTTTGTTTTAATGGGAATTCGAGCACTCAAATATTTTAGTGTTATTAATAATAATTAGTCACTCAAGCTGTAGCTGTAGTGAATGTTACCATGATACAGATAGTGACTGTAGACAATGTTACCATAATAGAGATAGTGAGTGTAGTCAATGTTACCATGATACATATAGTGAATGTAGTCAATGTTACCATGATACAGATAGTGAGTGTAGTCAATGTTACCATGATACATATAGTGAATGTAGTCAATGTTACCATGATACAGATAGTGAATGTAGTCAATGTTACCATGATACAGATAGTGACTGTAGTCAATGTTACCATAATAGAGATAGTGAGTGTAGTCAATGTTACCATGATACAGATAGTGACTGTAGTCAATGTTACCATGATACAGATAGTGACTGTAGACAATGTTACCATAATAGAGATAGTGACTGTAGTCAATGTTACCATGATACAGATAGTGAATGTAGTCAATGTTACCATGACACAGATAGTGACCGTAGTCAATGTTACCATGATACAGATAGTGACTGTAGACAATGTTACCATAATAGAGATAGTGAATGTAGTCAATGTTACCATGATACAGATAGTGACTGTAGACAATGTTACCATGATACAGATAGTGAGTGTAGACAATGTTACCATGATACAGATAGTGAGTGTAGTCAATGTTACCATGATACAGATAGTGACTGTAGACAATGTTACCATGATACAGATAGTGAGTGTAGACAATGTTACCATGATACAGATAGTGACTGTAGACAATGTTACCATGATACAGATAGTGACTGTAGACAATGTTACCATGATACAGATAGTGAGTGTAGTCAATGTTACCATGATACAGATAGTGACTGTAGACAATGTTACCATGATACAGATAGTGACTGTAGACAATGTTACCATGATACAGATAGTGACTGTAGACAATGTTACCATGATACAGATAGTGACTGTAGACAATGTTACCATGATACAGATAGTGAGTGTAGTCAATGTTACCATGATACAGATAGTGACTGTAGACAATGTTACCATGATACAGATAGTGAGTGTAGGCAATGTTACCATGATACAGATAGTGAGTGTAGACAATGTTACCATAATAGAGATAGTGAATGTAGTCAATGTTACCATGATACAGATAGTGACTGTAGGCAATGTTACCATGATACAGATAGTGACTGTAGACAATGTTACCATGATACAGATAGTGACTGTAGACAATGTTACCATGATACAGATAGTGACTGTAGACAATGTTACCATGATACAGATAGTGACTGTAGACAATGTTACCATGATACAGATAGTGACTGTAGTCAATGTTACCATGATACAGATAGTGACTGTAGACAATGTTACCATGATACAGATAGTGACTGTAGTCAATGTTACCATGATACAGATAGTGACTGTAGACAATGTTACCATGATACAGATAGTGAGTGTAGACAATGTTACCATGATACAGATAATGACGTAGTCAATGTTACCATGATACAGATAGTGAGTGTAGACAATGTTACCATGATACAGATAGTGACTGTAACAATGTTACCATGATACAGATAGTGACTGTAGTCAATGTTACCATGATACAGATAGTGACTGTAGACAATGTTACCATGATACAGATAGTGACTGTAGTCAATGTTACCATGATACAGATAGTGAGTGTAGACAATGTTACCATGATACAGATAGTGACTTTAAACAATGTTACCATGATACAGATAGTGACTTTAGACAATGTTACCATGATACAGATAGTGACTGTAGACAATGTTACCATGATACAGATAGTGAGTGTAGACAATGTTACCATGATACAGATAGTGACCGTAGTCAATGTTACCATGATACAGATAGTGACCGTAGTCAATGTTACCATGATACAGATAGTGACTGTAGACAATGTTACCATGATACAGATAGTGAGTGTAGACAATGTTACCATGATACAGATAGTGACCGTAGTCAATGTTACCATGATACAGATAGTGACCGTAGTCAATGTTACCATGATACAGATAGTGACTGTAGACAATGTTACCATGATACAGATAGTGAGTGTAGACAATGTTACCATGATACAGATAGTGACCGTAGTCAATGTTACCATGATACAGATAGTGACCGTAGTCAATGTTACCATGATACAGATAGTGACTGTAGACAATGTTACCATGATACAGATAGTGACCGTAGTCAATGTTACCATGATACAGATAGTGAGTGTAGACAATGTTACCATGATACAGATAGTGACCGTAGTCAATGTTACCATGATACAGATAGTGACTGTAGACAATGTTACCATGATACAGATAGTGACTGTAGTCAATGTTACCATGATACAGATAGTGTCTGTAGTCGTTCTCATCTTCTTCATCATCTTCTTTGGACATCGCTCTGAAAGGCTGGAAGAGCAGCATCTTGGCCGGAGCACGAGCTGGTAGTCTGTATATCTTGTTATAACCCCAGATTGGCGAGCCTGTCAGGACAACTAGTCCCAACACAAGCGTCACAAAGACCGTCATGCTAAACACAACAAACTGGTTACTTAAGACTACAACTTTCTTCACTAGGCAATAAAGATATGAGGTGTACATTTACAACTCCCCCAGACACATGAGTAGTACGACGCTATAATTACTTTACAACAATTTTTTTCCTCCTCATATATTTTTCTGATATTTAATAAATATTTTTTTAAAAATCTCAATGCAACTTAAAGCTCTAAAAGATACACGATTATTAAAAATGATAAATATGTGTTATTAATTTTTCACTAAGCTATGTGGTTTATGTAATAAGATATGTCTTTAACTTTTAAATTCATTTCTGCGTGTATGACAGGTGACAATATAACTTGGCGACCATCTGATTTCGTTGATTTAATTAGAAAGAAACTAAACACTTCATTATAACATAATTTAATAAGATGTTTATTTATACACAGTATTTAATTATGATATCAAGCGAGTTTAAAGGTAGCTATTTATAAAACTAAATTAGTTCTACAGATAAACACTACGTGTTAATTAATGTTGTTAGAAAAAAAGAGTCAGTTTGCTGTTTTTTACTAAAAGTTTATTACACTTTTTTATATTGTTATTAAGTTCTAGTGTCAATAAACTATCTTTTAAATAAATAAATGGTACGGAACCTCCCACGGACTTTCTCACTCCATTGTTAAAAATAAAGATATTTACTCAAAGTTCGTAATATAATATGTGAAACCAAATAATATACACTAGCGAACCCGAGAAAAAATAAATGGTACGGCGCACCGCACAGACTTTCTCTCTCTTTCTATAAACTCGAAAGATTTCTGAACGGAATAATGTACATCGTATCATCACCACTCCACATAAGAACACGCATAAAATAATATACAATGATATAGAATCAATGAGAAAAGAGGCGCATCTTTGTCCACCTAAGAACATTTTAAACAGTTTAATGTCTTCCACAAGGGTCAACACTTCGTATTAAAATTTCGATTTCTGGTTAAAATTTTAACATTTTATAAGGTGTTGCGCATCTTCAAGTCATCGTATTGATATTTAATTATTCATTTATACATTTTGACCAATAAAAAATGTAAATATTGACTAAAAATGGAGATAGATCATTTCTGTGCAAGCATTTCTCCTAAGAGTTTTAAGGAAAATTAATATACTTTTTTTAGATACTTATATTTAATTACTCTATGGCATTGGAGAATTATTGCGTTAAGACTTAAGTAGTATATGTTTACAACTAAAGCTCACAAAATTGTATTAATATATTTGCAAATATCTCAGAAGCTGTTGCTTTTATAAAAATATATGTCAAATAAAAGTTTTTTTATTCCTAATAGTCCTACAATTTTACAATGATAAGTTGTTTAGTTTCTCAAATAGTTGTGGAGATACGGAAATTAACGCTTCTGTAAATTACCCTAAAAATCATTTTCATAGGAAAATGAAAATAGCCAGTTTATTTATAATCTTAATCAACGCCTAGATACGAATTTTAATCTAAATCATTAGAGCAGATTTTGAGAAAACCTATTTTTTCTCTTTTCGCCCTTTATAAAACTACTCTTAATTTTAAGTTTTAA
Source organism: Timema podura (assembly GCA_033556935.1). Lineage (NCBI taxonomy): Eukaryota > Metazoa > Arthropoda > Insecta > Phasmatodea > Timematidae > Timema > Timema podura. Next base: position 2,163,950 of record JAVRXN010000012.1, read on the forward strand.
TAGACACACAGACAGACGGCATTGCAAAGACTATTTTTTAGGGTTCGGGGGGTCATGAGACGTTGACATCCATCAACATTTCAGGTTAGTTTTTTTTACGGTCGCAATACTTAAGCTTTAATGTCCAAAAAGTTCAAAAATATATATAATTGCGTATAGATTGAAAGTTATTGATTTTATAAAAATATGCTTCGAATAAAATATTTGTAATATAAATATATAAACATATTTGTAATGCTAAGTAATTTCATATATCAAATAGTTTCGGAGCTATTATAAAAAATGTTAATTTATGCATCAGCAGCCCTTAAAGCCATTTTGCCGAGATATTGAGAGTAGCCATTTTGTTTGGAATATTTATTAATGCTTATAAATGAAATTTAATCAATATCGTTAGAGCCGATTTTGAGAAAATCGACTTTTTCTCTTTTTTCCCTTCAGTAAACTACCCTTAATTTTAGGGGTAGATATCCAATTCCAAAAACCCCTCGGGGCAACCCTATGAAAACCCTGGATATCAAGTTTTAGCTCAATCGGTAAAATAGTTTAGGCTCTAGTTGGAGGTACAGACAGACAGACAGACAGACAGACAGACGGAAATTCAAAAAACCACTTTTTCGGATTCAGGGAGTTATGAAACGTCAAGATTCATCAAAATCTCGAGTTCGATTTTTTTGACGATCACCATACTTTCTCTACCTGTAAGATAGAGAGAAAGTATAAAGAACATAAACGTTTTGAGAGACTTACGTCTTATCTACTTACTCTATGGAATTAGAGAATAATTCCGTTAAAACTTAAGTAGTATCTTTGTACAACTAGAGCTCACAAAATTGTATTAATATATTTGCCAATATCTCCGAAACTATTGGTTTTATAAAGATATAATTCAAATAAAAGTTTTGTATTTTTAAAAGTACTACAATTTTGCAATGATAAGTTATTTCTGGAAAAAACCTAGAAAGTCATTTTCATGGGTAAATAAAAAAACATTTTCATTATAATCTTAATCAACTCCTAGACACGAATTTTAATTAAAATCGTTAGAGCCGATTTTGAGAAAATCGATTTTTTCTCTTTTCGCCCTTTAATAAACTCCTCTTAATTTTAGTGTTAAACAGACACACAGACAGACTGCATTGCAAACACCTCTTTTTAGAGTTCGGGGGGACATGAAACGTCGACATCCATCAACATCTCGGTCACATATAAATATATTTGCGTTTAGCTTGAAAATTATTAGTTTTATAAAAATATGCTTCAAATAAAATATTTGTTTTATAAATAGACCTAAATATTTGTGATGATAAGTAAGTTCATAATTCAAATAGTTTTGAAGATGTGATAAAAAATGAAAATTTACAGATCGGATCGGAACTCTTGAAGTCATTTTGCCGAAAAAATAAGGGTAGCCATTTTGTTTACAATATTAATCAATGCTTAGAAATGAAATCTAATCAAAATCGCTTGAGCCGATTTTGAGAAAATCTCTTTTTTTCTCTGTTTGCCCTTCAGTAAATTACCCTTAATTTTAGGGTTAGATATACAACTTCAAAAACTCCTCGGGATAACCCTATTAGTACAGTAGGTAAGAGGTATAAAACCACTCAACTATGCATTTTATGATTAAAATATGAGCTTTGAAACACATCTTAAGTGGACCCTCCTGAACATTTCTGGAAGTGGAGACATTGATTCCGACCTTGCAGGTTCAAGATGGCGGCCAATTCAAGATGGCGTCAGATGCATTCTTAACATTCGTTATATCTCAGCTTCTAATTATTTGATTTAAATTTTTATTTTTTTTAAATTAAAGATATTTTCTTTTGCTTTATTTAATATAGATATGTTTTGCTCATATCACCCATAAATCTTTATATATTTCAATATTAATGTAATTATGCCTCTAAAGTATTAATTTATGCAGAAATTAATTGAAGTCTGTGAGTCTAATAGAAAAATAGTTCAAATAAAAACCATAAATAATTTAATTTTCTTTAATCTGGTGTGTTAAATAGTCTATATTATGCACAGGAGTAAAGATACACCATTTTGCTGTCTGACACATTTGGATGAGTTGTCATTTGTAGCCACTTTCAAGTTATACTTAATATGGTGTACAGTGAAATGTGCAATATGAATTAAGGTCATTAAAGGTTCTTATATTAGTATGTAGGCTTAGGATACCTTTATGATCAGTGTTAGACAGGATTAACTTTTTTTATTAACATAATTTTTATTTTATGACATTCTTTTCGTAAATTGCAATATTGGTTGAAACTGTCAGTAACGTTTCCTGTTAAAAAGGACTATCATATCATTAATATTAAAAATATTTAAAGGTTATGGGAGATAAGAGCAAAACAAAAATATTTGAAACAAAGAACAAGCAAAAACCTTGTTAAAAAGGAGTATTAACAATAACATGGTTAAAATGTGTTATCATTTATTAATAATAGCATCACAAAGAAAGAACTTAGTCCAAAGGATATAAATAAACTTTGTTAGATTTAATAAAACTATGGATCATTTATATTCTTCCATTTATGGGTGCTAACAAAAGGTTACTGGTAAATATATGCTGCAATACTACTACTAAGAGTGAGAGTATTTTAATAATGGTAAATCCTATTTACTGCATTCTCCATCACAAGCACACAGAGCTGTGCACTTCAGATTCTGTATACCACACTTACCTCTAACTCCATCACAAGCACACAGAGCTGTGCACTTCAGATTCTATATACCACACTTACATCTAACTCTATCACAAGCACACAGGGCTGTGCACTTCAGATTCTATATACCACACTTACATCTAACTCCATCACAAGCACACAGGGCTGTGCACTTCAGATTCTGTATACCACACTTACATCTAACTCCATCACAAGCACACAGGGCTGTGCACTTCAGATTCTGTATACCACACTTACATCTAACTCCATCACAAGCACACAGGGCTGTGCACTTCAGATTCTATATACCACACTTACATCTAACTCCATCACAAGCACACAGGGCTGTGCACTTCAGATTCTGTATACCACACTTACATCTAACTCCATCACAAGCACACAGGGCTGTGCACTTCAGATTCTGTATACCACACTTACATCTAACTCCATCACAAGCACACAGGGCTGTGCACTTCAGATTCTGTATACCACACTTACATCTAACTCCATCACAAGCACACAGGGCTGTGCACTTCAGATTCTGTATACCACACTTACATCTAACTCCATCACAAGCACACAGGGCTGTGCACTTCAGATTCTATATACCACACTTACATCTAACTCCATCACAAGCACACAGGGCTGTGCACTTCAGATTCTGTATACCACACTTACATATAACTCCATCACAAGCACACAGGGCTGTGCACTTCAGATTCTGTATACCACACTTACATCTAACTCTATCACAAGCACACAGGGCTGTGCACTTCAGATTCTGTATACCACACTTACATCTAACTCCATCACAAGCACACAGGGCTGTGCACTTCAGATTCTATATACCACACTTACATCTAACTCCATCACAAGCACACAGGGCTGTGCACTTCAGATTCTGTATACCACACTTACATATAACTCCATCACAAGCACACAGGGCTGTGCACTTCAGATTCTGTATACCACACTTACATCTAACTCTATCACAAGCACACAGGGCTGTGCACTTCAGATTCTATATACCACACTTACATCTAACTCTATCACAAGCACACAGGGCTGTGCACTTCAGATTCTATATACCACACTTACATCTAACTCTATCACAAGCACACAGGGCTGTGCACTTCAGATTCTGTATACCACACTTACATATAACTCCATCACAAGCACACAGGGCTGTGCACTTCAGATTCTGTATACCACACTTACATCTAACTCCATCACAAACACACAGGGCTGTGCACTTCAGATTCTATATACCACACTTACATCTAACTCTATCACAAGCACACAGGGCTGTGCACTTCAGATTCTGTATACCACACTTACATATAACTCCATCACAAGCACACAGGGCTGTGCACTTCAGATTCTGTATACCACACTTACATCTAACTCCATCACAAGCACACAGGGCTGTGCACTTCAGATTCTGTATACCACACTTAAATCTAACTCCATCACAAGCACACAGGGCTGTGCACTTCAGATTCTGTATACCACACTTACATCTAACTCCATCACAAGCACACAGAGCTGTGCACTTCAGATTCTGTATACAACACTGACATAGAACGTTGCCGACTCTTTGCAGTAACGAGATATCAATTGGATTGATTCTAATATGAGGAGTAGGATGGTCCAAGAGGGTGACCAGCCTTCGGATAACTTGGACCAACTCCATTCAGCAGTGGTAGGAATATCTTGCGTTGGCAAGAGGGATTGGACTCACACTCTTGGCTGGAAACATGCTCTTTTGGCTTGAGGATGCAAAGCCTTTGTTGTAGGAGGGATCATTTCCACCGTTCGATTCTTTTTGGTGAATAGTTCTCTTCCGGTATCATTCACCAATGTATGTGCGCAGGATCTGTCATACAGGATGAATATACATTTTTTCCACCTTGTGCATTACAGAGTCCAGATTTCCCTTGGAAATAGCAACAAAAGCCTCCGTGGCCTCAGGAAAGCTGTCCATCCATCTCCTGCTTTTAATTTAGCTCTTCCACTGAAGGTATAGGGGAAGGGTGTACAAAGTGGCCATAGCGGGCAAAGTGGCCATTATCATTTTTTGACGCTGTTTGGTGCTGCTACCTATCCAGGAGATCGTGAACTACTTCGTACAGTTATATTTAGTTGTGTAACGAACAAAGAACGCGGTGGCTGCATTTGTTGGAAGTGTATATTTAAAAAAGTGTTTTCGGAGCTTGCTGATCTAAGGTAGGCATCATTTGTAATATTTTTTTACTTGTTAAACATTCTATTTTATTATTGATTAATAATTTTACGTTGAATATATGTACTTTGGCCTAATTGATCGTATGTTCAATTTAACCTTGAACCTACTTGTGTGGGGTTGAGTGACTGTTATTTAAAATGGCGTCTGTTAGGGTAAAGTGGCCAGGTTCCTGTCCACTTTGCCCGACGTTGCTGATAACGTGCACAACACACATACCTACTCCATATATACGTTTATAATGTTATGTATAAATATATAATGTTATAAATAAAATCAATATATATATACAAAATATATATATATATATATATATATAATTATACACATTGATTTTAATGCAGTGTTTCTTTTTTCCAGGAACAATGCCTTCTAGCTATGTTATAAAGTCAACACAGCAAAGCTGGGATGCTGGAGCAATGGCACGTGCAATACAGGCTGTGCGTGATGGAATGGCCTATGCAACCGCAGCTAGAAATTTCAATGTTCCCAGAAATACACTAAAGAGAAGAGCGTTAATTAAAAACATAGATGCCGTTGAAGGTAAGAAAATTCTTGGGAAGTTTCGTAGTATTTTTAACGAAGAGCAGGAAAGAGTGCTTGTGGATTACATCCTTGACATGGAAGTGAGACTGTTTGGAATCTCGCGTAATGATTTACAGCATCTAGCTTTTCAATTAGCAGAAAGAAACGGATTAGAACATAATTTTAATAAGGAGAGAAGTATGGCTGGAAAGGACTGGATAAGAGGTTTTCAACGACGGCATCCTAATGTGACTTTACGAAAGCCAGAGGCTACATCTGCTGCAAGGGCAAGAGCGTTTAATAGGCCTAATGTAATGAATTTTTTCTCATTATTGGAACAGGTCCAAACCAAACACTTTTATCCTCCTAGCAGAGTGTTCAATGTCGACGAGACAGGTTTGACAACAGTGCAGTCAAAAAGTTCCAAGGTTTTTGCTTTAAGAGGAAGGCGTCAAGTCGGATCTTTGACCTCAGCCGAAAGAGGAGTTTTGTCTACCCTAGTTATTTGTATGTCAGCAGGTGGAAATTTTGTTCCACCATTGGTGATCTTTCCAAGACAAAGGATGAAGGTAGAGTTGCAGGACGGCGCTCTCCCAGGAACGGTGTTTTTTGGTCAGCCTTCTGGGTGGATGCAGACTGAGATATTTACAGAATGGTTCAATCATTTCTTGGCTCATGCTAAGCCCACTGTTGAAGATCCAGTTCTGTTATTGCTTGATGGTCATACAACACATACCAAAAACATTGACTTTATTGACAAGGCTAGGGAAAACCACACAACAGTTATCTGCCTACCCCCACACTGCAGTCACAAACTACAACCTTTGGATGTCACCTTTAATGGACCACTAAACACCTATTTTGTTCAGGCAATTGAGAAGTTTTTGAGAAACAACCCTGGAAGGTTAGTGACACAGTATCAAATCTGTTGGTTATTTGGTGAAGCATATCTTCGTGCAGCAACTCCATCTATAGCAATCAACGGGTTCAGACGCTGTGGTCTAGTGCCATTAGATCCTAATGTTTTTGGCGATGCTGATTTTGCTACTGCAGAAACAACTGATTGTGTGGTTGATGATGAACCTGCAAAACAACCTCAAGATAAAATGCAGGAAGTAGTAGCCCTACAACAAATGCCAGGTATAGAGACAGAAGAAACCCAAGAGGAAGAAACAATGGAAAGCAACGTTCCTTCAGCAAGCGCTCACTCCTCTGGAAGCGCTGACTCCCCCGATAGAAACAATTTGACAACCACTGCCAACCCCGCTAGAATCAATGTAGAACCAGTGCCTGGAACGTCTTTTGCTGTAAGCCCCAAAGATATTATGCCAATACCACACCAATATCGTCAAGTATTAAAGACAAAGCGCAAGAAGGGAAAAGCAGCAGTGCTGACATCAAGTCCGTATAAATCTGAATTGGAATCTGCAAAAGAAGAAAAAAAGAAAAAATAATCTGAAAGAGAAGAAAAAAAGAAAAAAGAATCTGAAAGAGAAGAAAAAAAGAAAAAAGAATCTGAAAGAGAAGAAAAAAAGAAAAAAGCAGCTTACGCAAAAGGAACTGTTTGCTCCAAGGACTCAAAAAGGAATAAAGTGTCCAAAGTAAGCAAACAATTATTTAATAATAAAGCCAGTGACGATGAAAGGGATCCTCTTTGCATGTACTGTAATGAGGCTTACTCGAACTCCAAAAGTGACGATGGTTGGATTAGGTGCTCTGCGTGCCTGTGTTGGGCCCACGAAGCATGTGCTGGATGCGAAGAAGAGGATGATAATTTTGTTTGTGATCTTTGCCATTAAATCTTGATTTGTGAACTTTAATCTTAGTAAAAAAACTATTTGCTTAACTGAAGAAATAAAAAAATATCTAAACACAGATCACACTTTACATCATGTATGGCTAGTAATAAAAGTAAAGTGTTGAATAAATGTTTCTACATGCAAACAAAATAAAATGCGTCATTCAAATGTTGTGGCGGGCAAAGTGGTCAGGCCTGGCCACTTTGCCTACCTATGTTGGGTAAAGTGGCCATTTGGTACTTGATTATAAAAATAATTATTATTAATTTAGCTTTCAATACATTTATCTCAAATACTCAATAATGAATTACTATATGGTACACTATGTTTTACAACAAAAATTAATAATTTAAAACCGTCATTTGTATTTTTTTTATTTTTCTCCCGTTAAGGTAGCCACTTTGCCCCCCTTTCCCAACAATCTCGTGCAATGGAAGGTATCCAAGATTTTTTTCACTTTCAAAGGAGAGGCTGCAAGGTCGGAATCAATGTTTCCACTTCCAGAAATTTTCAGGAGGGTCCCATTGAGGTGTGTTTCAAAGCTCATCTTTTAATCACAAAATGCATAGTTTCTAATTCTTACCTACTGCATTATATGAAAACCCTAGATACCAAGTTTTAGCCCAATCGGTAAAATAGTTTAGGCTCTACTCCAATGTACAGACAGACAGAAAGACAGACGGAAATTCAAAAACAACTTTTTCGGATTCGGGGGGAGGGGTCATGAAACTTTAAAATCCATCAAAATCTCGAGTTTGATTTTTTTGACGATCACAATACTTTCTCTACCTATGAGATAGCGAGAAAGTAAAAAGTAGTCATGTATGTTTTACGGTTCAGTAGGCCAGGCCTATATGTTATAATACCCTGAGTACGTAAACACTTTATACGAAACGTGAAGTGCATAATTTAGAACATCTACCGTTCGATAGGCTTTTCATTTGAAGTTAATACTAATTACCATCAGTTAGTTAGAACATAATATTACCAAATATTTCTGTCATATCTATAGAGGCTATAAAAATTTCCATCGTCTTCACATTACAATGTATCAGGTTATCAAAGGCAGTTGCGGCTTGTGAGTTTGAACACGGGAGCGTTGTAACTTGAATTCATTAGGGAGTGATACCGTTAACAACATACTTACACATTTTACACTTCAATATATAATGCACATATATAATTATTAAATTCTTGAACAAGTTTATGGTTTAACAAAATCATAATTTGAAAGCAAACCTTTTTATCAGAGCTAGTTATTAGATTCATTTATTCTCGATTAATTACTTTTATTATTGCATACTTATTTATAAGGATAATTATCTTGTTTCTCTCTTGTGAGTTGTAGTAACAGTTGTATTGGTTTAATGACACACAGGTAGTGTTGTAGCTAGCTATAAATAAATGGTACGACATAATAGAACAAACTTTCTCAGGGGACTGAGCTGAAAATAGTGTTTTAACCGGAAAGGCGGGTTTAGAGCAAAGACCTGAGCTTGACACAAGCGGAAGGGGAGGTTTTCTGAGTTGTTTTGCATTATATAAAATGGAAAATGGCTATACCCACCATTACGGATAGCTCTCAAATTGATGATGTTAATGTCAAATGGTTAGCAAATACCGGTATTTACTCTTAAGAATATAGAATGGGTTCTTTCATTAATAACTTATATTATTTTAACCAAAGCGCACGATCATCTTTGATAGTATAGTAATTATTAAGATAAAACCTCAGACGATATATTCCGATATATTAATTTATGCAGGGTTCGCTATTTTTGACATCTCAAAGATTATAATGTATGGTCTTCATTACAAAATGAAGCTTTCGGCCTTAAAGGTTGAACTATCAAAACACTAACCACAAAACATGTTGTATCAGGTGTCATGCCGGATCACGATCAAATTAACGTTCACTTAACGTAATAGATGTCTGGGAGGTCTTTCACGTTAAATGAATGTTACATGAGAGGTATCACGTGATATAGCCAGCCAATCATTATGCGAGTGACATCTACAGGGCTATTTAGTAATATTTTTTTTGTTTGTTTAGTGACCAACTATAATACACAACTCAATGGCAGCAGTTAATAATTTCGCTGATGAAGAGTTAACTTTGTCTGGGATCGGAGGAGCCCATGACACTGTGAGTGCTCTTTTTCAAGACAAGCCCGATATGACTCCAGGAAAACTTACGATATCTGCAAGTTGTGCTACACAACATTCTGTCATGCCAAAATATGCAAGCCTACATTAGGCCTGCAAAACGACCAAATATTCCAGAGGATTTTCATGTAGTGCTGAGTTTGACTCAATGCCATAAAATGATAGAAAGGTGTATGAAAAGTGTGACAAGCTATGGGAGTTTGTAAGAATCGTACACACAGTTAGAGAATTTACATCAAGCAATAGTTTGCAGCAGCTGGTGTCATCGTGGACTGCATTCAATGCAATAGTTTTTCCAGATGATCTACAAGTTAAGTAAGATGGATTTCTTCCTGTCATTCCATATCCGGTAACAAAGCATGAGACTGTCTATGATTCAGGTTTTCTCTTAAAGATATATATTTCAAAACTGTCTGAATGGATACCATTCCTATTGGATACAATTCCAGTTTTTGTGGATATAATTCAGGTGGATACAATTCCAGTTTTTCACAAAAGCCGTTTATTACAAAACTGTCGGAATGGATACCATTTCGAGTGTCTACAATTCCAGTTTTTGTGGATATAATTCAGGTGGATACAATTCCAGTTTTTCACAAAAGCAGTTTATTACAAAAACTGTCGGAATGGATACCATTTCGAGTGTCTACAATTCCAGTTTTTGTGGGTGTAATTCAGGTGGATACAATTCCAGTTTTTCACAAAAGCAGTTTATTACAAAACTGTCGGAATGGATACCATTTCGAGTGGATACAATTCAGTCCCTCGCTCAAGATAGATTCTCAGAGTCATCTGTGTTATCAATGTTTATCACATGTCTGACGTGATCCAACCATTTTTAATCAGTCTCCATGGCCAGAGGGATGTGTTGCAATCTAGATTTTTAGGACCTTCCAGTTTTGTAACGGCTGGATCTATGCTACTCACAGAAACTGGTTAAACACACTTGCCCTGATAAACATGTTAGACACTAACATCAGGATTGTGAGTGAATTACGGGCAAAGATGGATTAAAATATTCATTTATGGTCAGTCATTTTTGAAAATGGCTACAATTGATGCCATGAGATAAAACGGCGATGGCCCTATAGCTAATAGATGTTATTAGAACATGTCCTTGGTACATTCTAAATTTCATGATTCTATCTATCGTCAAGTGAGGAATTTCTATACCATTCTGACCACTATAGTTGCAAATGGATTAATTATCCCTATAGTTAAAATTCGAAATGGCCTAATTAGTCCAAGTTTACGTTCTTCTAATTCTTGGACTGTAAGTAAATATAATATACTTATTCACCAATACTCTTAACCGTTCAAAATTTAATATTTCGAGTGAGTAGACCACTTTGAGGATAAGCGGTAGAGATCAGTTCGAATTGCTTGTGACTCGAATCGTCTCAAATGATTGAATAATACCAGATGTGAAAATCAAAAAGGAAAAGTCCTTGAGATGCTCAAAAGCACACTAGGTAATACGGTTCTAGGTGGGTCCAGAGTACAACAATAGGATATTATCAACAATAATAATAATAATAATGTTGAAGGTGTTAATACTAATAAAAATAATTATAAGACTATATAGCAACGGTTTTAATTGAAGAAAATAATTCATATATCAAATGTTTTAAAAACATTTCATGCCTATCAAAATCGTGAATAAATTATTATGAAACTAAATTCTTTACAATTAAGTATAATAATAAAAATATCCATTTAAATATACCTGTACAAAGTGATTTTAATTTTCTGATTAAAGCAGATCATTTAAAATAAATACTTAGGCACAAGATTAAGATTATAAATATTGGTTGAAGAGAATAAATAATATAAATTTATGTTATACACTTAAGTACTAGTTACGCTAATGGGTTAGGATGTGGAAATGTTAATTATAGGGGAAGTGAACCCGAATTTGATTGGGAGGAGAGTTGACAAACCTTTATGAAAAACACCCCCGGTTCAACCAAGCGAGATTCTCACCTCGATCTCCCCGTCCTCGGCAGTCCAGCTCAACACGAAACTTTATTAAAAAAAGATTTATCTCTTTAGCTGTAAAATAACATTTTTTATAGTAAGTTAACTATTTTAAACAATAATATCTGTTTTCACCAATTTGTGGGAAATGATATCCAAGGTTTAAGAAGAGAAAAATATCTCAAATATTTATATATATATATAAATATATATATGTATATAGATATATATATTTACACATATATATACATATATATATATATATCTAAGGTATTTAAAATTCTCTATTTGAACTGAAGAACACATCTTTTCTACGATTTTTTAAAAATGTAAGTTTGACCTGAAGTATGTATTTAAACCTATTATTATAACTATAGAATTTACACTTATATTTTAAATTTTAGTAAATATATTAATATCTTCCTAACTTGGTTTATCAACTTTACTGATTGTGACTAAAAATTTTTCATTTTTCTTAACTTTGCATAGTTTTAAATACAATGTACGTGCAAACATCCATAACATAAATTAAAGAATAACTCAATTTAGTCACTATAAAATTAATATAAAGTCATAACTCAAGCTTAGCCCAAGAACTAGCTGGTGTATATTGTTTTACCTTGTATATAGATGAATACTTCCTTGGCCTTCCACCTAACCTCTTTTTGTGGGAAGCGGTAGGGCTTTGTGTTATCTACCCTAGCTTCTGGATTCTTCTCAGCATGCAATTTCAGGAGGATGGGGACAGACCACATCTGCTGTTTCATGAGTCTGAAACTCTCTAATTTTAGCATAGAGATATTTTCTGCTTTCGGGAGTCAAATCTTGAGGGAAGATCTTCTTAAGGGCTGTCTTCTTTAGCTATTGGTATAGCAGTTACGTCGCGTCTATGCAAGCAAGGCAAGTGTTGCTTACCTTTGTTTGATGATAAGTTATTATTTTATTAAATGTTTGCAAAAATATTCTCCTGGTAATCATTTAAATGTAATTCAAGCATCAATGGGTTTGAAAAAAAAATCTTGCATGGCAGTGACCGTAACATGCATGCCAGACGTCCATTAGTTTATCTAATGGTGGTTTAAAGTCAGTAATCTTCCAACTTTCAACCCATTGTTCTAGCTAGTGTTGTTTTTATGTATGACATCATAGATTTCGGAGGGGAAAGAAGGGAAGAGCTGTGGATATCGGGTAAAAATGCAAGCAGCTAAGTTATGACTTCTCTTGCCCAAAAGGTGACGACTAAATCTGAAGTAACTACCCTTCTCCTACGATTTTGATACATATTGAGATGGTATGGCATGAAAGGGGAAAATTATATTGTCAAATTACTGACCCCGTGCCTACACATCTTTAAGCCCGGTAAACATGACACAACTTCTTGTACATACAGTTGTACAAGAAGCTGCAGCCTGTAAATGCCTTTGTTTGAACACCAAAACTTGTACAAGATCTGCTTTGCACAACATATTGTATACAATTTCGGGAAATAGAAAGCGTCCTATATCAGCCCTTTTTCTTGCACAACTTTTGAGTTGTAAACACGAAGACTTTTGTCTGCCAGACAGTTACATTTAAAAAAGTTATTGAAATAAAAACAGTTAAGTGGTTTAAAATAAACAAATAATTGTAATTGAGGGAGGATAAACCCCGAATATTAAAAATTTCAACAATTTTAAAAACATAATAAAAACGAGAAAAAAAGTTTTTATTTTAATAATATTTAGGCATTATTAAGAAATTATTTACATTAAATACCAATATATTCAAATAATTTTATCAATATTTTTCTAAAAAATTGCAGAAACGCCATGTTTTGTTCAAATATTGTATTCAATCACAAATGCCGTGTGAACAGTCATTGGTTAAAATTTGTATGCAATCCATGTGACCAAAATATTGTACAACTTTTTGTACAAGAAGATGTGCTGGGCTTTAGAGTTTTGTAGAGTTTATTGTAGCAGGTACTTTTGTTTTGATGTGTGTATTAGTGAAAGTTAACAAACGAGAGTGTAAGGTATATTATGTCTATAATAAGTAATAACACAATAATGTAAGTCACAGAAAGAGACGCCGAAGTCACATTTATCGTAAAAAAAAGCAAATAGCTTCTTGAAGAATAAAAATATAAGAAATATAAATATATCTCGGGACCTTCCCTTTTAAGCTTGAGGGCTCCCCTTCCAAGTTTGCCTAAGAATTTTGTTCGCGAGACGCTACTGTGGTATCGTTCCAATGACGAATATTATAAGAATTTATATCGGTTTATATTGGCACTGCACAACGCGTAGGAACTTTCTGCTTAATTTGAAATGGCCGTCATTTTGTAAGTGTAGTATTTGTTCGTATCCAAAACCAATGAAATACTGATGCCTTTCTATGATGAAACACTGTTTTTCCATCTTCATTTTAGTTTTAAACAATAAAATAATAATAATAAATAAAATAAACTTTAGCTCGACTAACTTGCACAAAGACACATGACTCTAATTATCGAGACCACTGGGTGTGCTGGGGAGCGTTTACCTGGATATTACAATGTTAATGTTATCTTACCTACAACAATGTGTTCCTAAGTCTCTACAAGAGTTGAAAAAAATACTTAAAATAAGACATGAATAATTTAAATAAAATGGATCATTAAAACAAAATGTACTAATTTAGATTACAATAAAAAAATACAACTATTGAAACTTTTGTGGGTTATTATTATTATTATATTATTGTTTCCCTTTTACTACATCCCAATCCTACCTATGGTATTCCGAATAAATATAATGCTAATATGACAAAATAAAATATATGGTATTACATACATTCTTAAATAAAGTTAATCAATTAAAATAACAATCTCTGAACAGGATTAAATTTAGGAGTTTTAATATATATAATAATAGAGTGAAAGAAAAATATATATAAAGGCTAAACTTTTATAGTATATATAATTTTGAGTAATACAAAAAAAAATGGTATTGTTGAGGAAAAAGAAAAGAAATCAATAGAACAAATATTTTTACATAAAATAAAATATTAATCAATTCTCTGGATTAGATAAATAATCTGAATGTATTTAGTCCTTTCTGAAAGTATTTTGCATAAATTCTGGTAGCTTGATAAAAAGAGATAAAGAAATATATTTAAGATTGAAGATTTGGCTGGCTCTCACCAATGAATTCTCCATGTTGAAACAGAATTTCTGAAATCTGTTTCCTTTTATTTATTCCAACTCGTCCACCATTTGAGGAATAAACAGTCTCTAGTTCGTCCCCAAACACTTAACTTTCCATTTGTGTACTTGCACTTTACTTTCAGCCATTGTTCCACTTTAAAATTAAATTTAGTCAGGAGCCATACAGATTTTGCTCCATGTTAAAATGAGACTCGGGTTAAAAAAATAACCCTAATCCTCTTCAAATAAGGTTCTAAGAATCAAATTTAAAAACGTTCTATTTTCTACCAAGTCCAAAGAGAAAACATAATTAAAACAAAGATAAATTTTCAAATATTAAAATAAAGATAATCAAGATAAATATATGTCAGTGTTTCTTAAAAGAATTAAATGTTTATTTTAATCTGTCAAAATTGAAATGCGCGCTATTTTGGAGGTATATACATCTCTTGTTTTTTTTATTACTTCTTTTACAATCACGAGACTCGCCACTCACTTTTTATCATATCTGCGCATGCGTTGGAATAAATCATGGCCGACATTGAAAATAATAAATAAAAGTCAACAGACCTCTTGGAAAGAACTTAATATGTTTAATAAAAGGTAAGTGTTTTCCTTAGGACAAATTAATTGTTTAAATTATTTAAAACAGTGTTCGATGTGCTCTGATTTTCTAACGGCCACAAAGTCGTTTAGGTTCTTCTAACTTTGTGTCCTCCTCAGGCGACTACGGTGATAACCTAAACAGGCGGGATTACAAGTGACCAAACATATTACGATTTTTTTTCTACTAACGTTACAGGTTTCTCATACTGTGCTCTCGTCAATAGCATTAATAAGGGGCCCGGGTTGGGGGGGTTCACCCTGGCAGCACTTTAGGTCCACTGCATAAAAATTGGGTTTTTATACTTTCGGGCTAGTATAAGACGTCAGACGCAATTTATTATTTATATTATTTATTAACAAAAGAAATAAAATGTATGTACATAACAATACACTTAAATTTCCCTATCATTCAAATTTTTATAAATAAAACAATAGCACTCAACTTTGATTTCTTAAATATATGTATATAATATCGCAACATGTGGTGGAAACTTGATCCTAAAATATTCAAGCATAAATCCAGCGTAGACCATGTTCGGGCTCACACAGAATGGAAGGAGTTGGAAATTAAATCCGACATTGAGCAACAATTGATAAAAAACGAACAAAAATAAGTTAAAAACGAAGTAAGGGAAATATTTTCAAAAATTGTTGGTTATGATTTGACTCCTAGCTAAACAATTTCGCCTTACGGGATCCTCGAGATCGAATTTACTATGAGACTAATACTGAATCTGAATCATCGGGAAATAGATGACATTTTTCAGAATTGGTTCATTTGTTGGTGAAATATGATCCAGTGCTACGCGAACATGTTTTAAAAATCAAGATGAGAAAAGATTGGCTAAATCCTATATTTCGCCTATTATTCACAGCGTGTTTATAGAAATTTTGGGTAAAATGTAGGAAGCAAAGTTATCGAGCTAGTATTGTATTCGACAACATTCGTTATATTTCTCATTGGGATCAAACGAGACAAGTTTCACTCCACAATATGTGCGATGGAAATAAAGTGAAGGTAGTAGAATAATTTGTTGATTTCATTGAAACAAAAGCCAAAATAAACTGCCGAGAATTATTCAACAATGATTTTGCAAAAATTAGGAAACGACGGAATTGGAATTTAAACTTGTAGAGGACAAGCATTTGATAATGTTGATTTGATGGTCAACATAGTGGCGTTCAGAAACTTTCAATGAATTTAATAGAAAAGCAGAATTTGTCACAAGTAAAAATCACACGCTGAATTTAGCGAGTATTTATGCAGCTTTGATTGTTGCGAGTTCTGTTACTTTTTTTTGAACTTGAAAGAATTGGTTAACGCTTTTCTTCCTTGACCGATTGCTGGGATATACTGACTTCATTCACTGGTTTAAGTGTCAAACCCGTTGTAGAAACTCGATGGAGTGCAAGGGGTAAAGCTGTGAACATTATTATAAATATATATGTATATGCTTGAAAAACTTAAGTGGGTCATAACAGTTAACTTGTAATAAAAAACTACAGGTCAGGTGCTGGCGTGCTGCTTGGTGCGTTACAATCTGTGCTTTCTTGGTCTGTGGGAATCCGTCCTACCTGGAATGAACTACACATAAACACACCTCCAAACAAAAGGAGTGAACGCACAGCAATGTAATATAAAAGAGGGTTTTTAAAGGAATTCTAACTGAAAACAGGGACGAACTAGTTAACATTTTAATTGCGTATGCCAAATAAATTTGTGATATTCTTGAGATATTCATGGAGCGTCAATGTCAAAGTAGAAAGAAAAAACTGATGGCTGGGTAAGAATCACGAGATTCTGAATTGGTATACGAAATTGAATTGAGTTGTGAAGAAAACTGTTTTCTTCGCTGGACAGGATGGTCCAATAAATTACTCTCAGGTTTTAACAGCTTCATGTTCTTGCTTAGAAATATGCCTTTTTCACTCCGTCGAATATTTTGAATGACAAATACGAGTGTCAACTAAATAATGACTACCGGTACGATGACATTTATAGAGAGTTCCTCGTTGAGAAAAAAAAACCTTTATAGTTTTATTGTTGTTGCTGCTGCTACTCAAGATGAAACACACACGTGGAAGGATGATCCCCTTGAACTTTTAAATTTATTAAAAAATAAAATTTTGGGTACTCAGTTCCGAATATTGTAAAACGGTACTTCTACGAACCTTCCTCATAATTGCTGTTAGTGTAGCTGCTTGTGAAGTGAGTTTTTCTAAATTAAAATTGATCAGGGATTACTTAAGATATATTAGAAGTAAGGGCCCCGGACGTAGCAAAAAAAAACTATAAATGCAAGGAAAATCATCTAGGTCCACGCAAAGCGCTAAGCTAAGTTTTCAAAAATACTTAGCACGCAACTATAACACCCCTGTATCATTGTTGTGTTTAAAAGCTTATATAGGAAAATATAAAGTATACCAATTAGTAAATACTTGATCTGCCAATAACGTATGTTCTACATAGTTGTATGAAGAGCTACGCAATAACAAATGTATAAAATAAGAACAAAACTCCAATATAGAATGTATCACG
Organism: Timema podura; assembly: GCA_033556935.1. NCBI lineage: Eukaryota > Metazoa > Arthropoda > Insecta > Phasmatodea > Timematidae > Timema > Timema podura. Next base: position 2,181,648 of record JAVRXN010000012.1, read on the forward strand.
GTGGATCATAGTATACTCGAGGTTAATAAAAAAATCAAAGGGTTTATTAAGATTAACGGCCTTTCTTGGCCAATATGGTTTTTTGTGGTACCTAAACTAACGATAAAACTTGCTTCTGGGTAAAGAATTTTTTGAAAATTCTAAAATGATAATATTCATGAGTAACAAACAGCTTATGTTCCCTCATAATAAAAAAGGACTTGTTACAGTAGAACTGAAAGAATTGTCCAAACTAAAATCTATTAATATGATCAACAAGGATACCGAGAATAATAAATTGTTACAAGAGCTATTAGGTGAATTCGGTGACGTTATCATGGGTAAAATCGGTAAGACTAACGTGATGACATATGAGATTGTCATATTGGACAGAAACCCTGTCAGATCACGACCATATTATTTTACCCCTCCCAAGTTAAATGTGCTACGCAATCACACAACTGACCTTCTAAATAAAGACATAATAAGACCTTCTAGTACCTCATTTACTTCACCTGCCTTCTTAGTTTCCAAACAAGGAAAATACCCCGTTTAGCTGTGGGTTATCGAAAATTAAATAGGAATATACGTTTTGAAGCTACTCCCTTACCCATGCAAGAAAGGGCGTGCCAATATTTAGGTAAAGCTAGAATATTTACAATGTTGGATTTAAATAAGTAATTTCACCGAGTTCCTTTAAAAGAACAATGCAAGCAATATACGGCATTTGCTAAGCAAACAGGTTTGTTTGAATATAATTACCTTCCATTTGGTTTATCAGTCGGGTCAGGAGTTTTAACCAGGCTCATGGACATAATTTTGGGAGATATTAATTATAAATTCGTTTATAATTACCTTGACGATTTCAACAACAACAACAATAACATTAGCGAACATAAGGTTCATTTAAAAGAAGTGTTTACACGATTACGCAAGACGGGATTAATCATAAATGTAACTCAAATATAATACCTTGGACACATAATTTCATACAAGGGTATATCCATAAATACAGAAAAAATCCGCCCTATAGTGAAATTTAAAACACCTAATACCTAAAGAAATTATCAACATTTTTGGTATGGTGTCCTTTTTGGCAGATTTATTCCGAATTTGACCTCTGTGGATGAACCTTTATATAAATTACGAATAGTCCAGTAAAATTAGGCAAGATTTTATAAAAGAATGGAAAAAATTCCAAAAGAGATAAAAATTGGAGGATATCACCAGTATGGTATTTCAAACAACATACTAAAAGTCCCCGACAATCCGAGTTGTGCTCCAGCCGCCATATTGGAAAATGTCGGGTGAACGGTGAAGTTTGATCATAATTGCTTTATTAAGTGAAAATGGCGAAAGCTGAGCCGAAAGTGTGTTCAGACATAAATTCAAGAAAATAAAATTTCCAATAACTTTAATAAGATAATTTTTTGTGATTTAACCAACCATTTCACCGTTAATATATGTATTTTCTTTACAGGTGCTGCCCGTTCTGCCCGTTGTGGAGCTTGGATGTATGTGATCATCTGAAATTCAATTTAATAACATATTTGGCAAGGCAACAATGGATTGTGTTATCTGTGAACAAAGGTTGAGTGAAGGTGACACTGTGGTTGTGAAAAAAGGCTTGAATGCTATAAAGAGCAGCAGTTTACGTCGAAAAGATGGAATATTTGAGAAATTGGAAAATGAGACTAACGTGAGGTTACATAATAAGTGCCGTAAAGACTATACTCGTGAGAGTATTATTACTGCTGCAAGTAATCGTTCGCCACAAAAATCAATACTCCTTCGATCAGCAGTACATATATTTGACTTCAAACGGGATTGCTTATTTTTGCAGTGAAGTTTGTGATTTGCAAGCAGAAACGAAAAAGAATTTGAAAAGGCGACTTCAAATATTTGAAGTTCGATCCTTAACATTCAAGGATCAAATAATTGAAGCTGCCATCAAGAGGAGTTATGATTGGGGAAGGACAGTGCTTGATCGAATTCGTACAGTTATTGATCTAGTTGTAGTTGAGGCTAGGTATTACCATCCTTGTTTCACTAAATTTTACACATCCTTACGTACATCGGGAAAACGTGGTAGGCCTGAAGATGAGTGCATTTCTTCAGCATTTATGCAGTTATGCTGCTACCTTGATAATGATAACGACGAGTGTCAGTACTCGATGAATCAACTTATGACGAAGATGAAGGAATATCTTCCACAATATACTGATGTCTCAGAAAAAACTCTTAAGAAACGCCTATGTAATCAATATGGAGAACACATGATAGTAACAACATGGAAAGGGCAAACCGCTACAGTATGTTTCGGTGATACAGGATATAAAATATTAACCAACAATTGGTACACACAGAAAGAAGAAGATACAAAGAACGAAAGACTTAGAATTGTTAGAACTGCAGCTGCAATAATTCGAGAAGATATACAATCTCAAACATATGCCAAATATATGTATCCCAATCCACATGAATGCTTAAAGACAGCTGGTGATATGGTTCCAGAGACATTAAAGGTCTTTACAGAGGGTGTGATTATGAAACGAATAAATGGAAATGACTACTCCAGCAAAAGAAAATGTGTGTGTATTGAGCACGCCATTATATCAGCAGTAAGACCACGGTTATGTAATTCAATGATTCAGATTGGACTTGCAGTTCATTTACATAGACATTTTGGTTCAATAAATCTTCTTGATATGTTATCAAGCATGGGTTTATGTGCATCCTACAATGAAGCCGTGTTGTATCTTAGTTCTGCAATATTAAGTGATAAGGAAGTGTTGCTGACAAGGAATCATTCAATCAATTTGTCTTTGATAATGCAGACATCAATGTACGGACCTTGCACGGACTAGGAAGTTTCCACAATATGGGGAGCATTATGTGCACTACTCCTGCAAGATCTGTTCATCCCAGAAAAGAAATTTTCGATTGAAGAAGCAACCACCAGAAACTTACCTTGGCAAATTTGGTAATGTTCCATTACGCACATACGTTGTGCCTGCTGTCCGTGGCCTGCAGAAAATCAAGATAAAATAAATTGAATACAAGAAACAAGTAGCACCATCAGTACATGTTGCATCACTTCTTGATTTTGTATGAATGTATGGAAATCGCCTTACCTTGTCACCAAGTCCAAGTTTGAGTGGTTATATGGAGCTTGCTACTGAAGGTAGCAAGGAATATCACATTTATGAAATAAGTATATTACCATTTATAAAGCTGCAGCCAACAAGTCCAGTTGCCATACACTCATCCCTTATGTTCGCAGTTGAAGAATGCATGAAACATGGTCAAAATGCATGTATTTTACTTTCGACCAACCTCTATATCTGAAAGCCTCTGAAGTTGTTGCGGTTTCTCTAGATAACGGAGATCTGTCGTCAGTTGTCCTTCGTCTATGTGGATTCCACATGCTTATGTCGTACATGGGAGCGATAGGATACATGATGAGGGGAAGCGGATTGGAAGAAGCTTGGTCAGTAATATGTGCTTCGAATTCTGTTGAAAAAATTATTTCTGGACATTCATACGCACGATTATTACGAGCACACTTTATCACACAGTTAGAATTATCACGTGTTCTCTTTGAAAACATTAATTTCACTGATAAGCATAATCAAGACATACTCGAAATACACCAGTTACTTATGACTTTGAATTCATCTAATGTTGATATAAAAACCAATGAAATAGTTAATACATTGTCTGAGAAACTTAATGTACTCATGAACTCTAATGCGGAAACCAGTCGTATTTATAAGCTGTGGGTTCAATATTTCAGACAAGTTCTGGTGATTCGTCGTGTTATTCGAGCCGAAAGATCAGGTCAGTGGGAGTTACATATCGAGTGTGTGAAGGAAATGCTACCACACTTCTATGCTGCCGGTCACGTTGCATACGCACTGTCAGCACATCTCTACTTACAGCAGATGCTCAACTTACACACAATGATGTCACCAGAAGAGTACGAAAAGTTCACATCCAAAGGATTTTTAACTATCAGGTGGTCAAACAAGTTTTGGTCGGGGGTATGGACTGACATGACCATCAAACAGGTCCTTATGCGTACTATGAAAACATCAGGTGGCCTCACACATGGTCGTGGAGTGAGCGATAGTGTGCTGACGAAATGGTTTCAAGGAATGCCAGCAGCTACATACGTATCACACGCAATTGAAGAATTTTGCGGAAAATGTTATGTCTGTGGAGAGAAACACGTTGAACTAAGACCATCACGCCAGGCAAGAGATGATAAGGATGTTAATAAGTTGTGGCATGGTTTCAAAAACATCCACCTTTTAGAGAAACAGGCGAACTTGTGTCTATTGCTACTGGTATTGTTAGTGACGAAAAAATAAATTGTGAAACAGCAATTGATCTTGGAACAGATGCCATGTAAGCAATGAAAAACAGCAATTTTGCAGATGTAAAGTTAAAACGTACCAACAGAGTAAAACCTTTGTCTGCTGTTGTCTGTAGTATTAGGATGCATAATGAAATCATACCTGTGAACACGATGCACTTGCTTAGTCGCATTATATGCGCAGTAGACACACAAGATCTATCAGCATGTTTTCAGTATGAGTTAGCGCCACAACCACTTTCCTTATTTGATGATTCAACTGTGATGCGGAAATGTAAAAAATCAGTTTTATATGAAGTTCTGGAAAAATTTGTTCCATGTGAAATCACACTTTTAGAGGAAACATGCACATTTGTTCTCGATGGTGGGCATATACTGCATCGAGTTATTTGGCCCCGTCAAACAACTTATAATGACTTATATGCAACTTACGCATCATACATCTTGAATCATGATGGTGATATCACTGTTATCTTCGATGTTCCCCAATATGTACTAAATCAGAAGATATAAATCGTCATTCAAGGAAACTATATTCTGCAGATATTAAAATTTCGGGAGAAATGATAACGAGCACAAATCAAGAGAAGTTCTTAGCCAACAGTAGTAATAAAGCAAGAATCATTGAGTCTTTATCACATTATCTGGAGAGTGTGGGAATTCAGGTGAAGTGAGCCTAAGCAGATGCGGACAGACTGATCATCACCACTGCCGTAGATCTATCTTACACTGATTCAAATGTTGTAGTGGTTGGAGACGATATTGACTTACTTTGGCTGTTAATGTACTTGCTGATAAGAATGTAAATATATACTATGTGAAACCTGGACGAGGTAATATTCCAAGAAGTTGTATAGCTCACGACAACTCCAGCAAAAAACTTGGAGCAGAAATGTGTAGTTGTATATTGTTCTTCAATGCAGCAACAGGTTGCGACACAACCTCTGCTTTATATCGACAAGGAAAGAAGAAGGCATTTACAATGTTAAATAATAATGAATTGTTAATGAAGTTAGTTAAGATATTCAATAAACAAGATCAAACAGTTAGTGCAGTAACAGCAGCAGGAGAACAGTTTCTGCTGTGTGTGTATGGCTCACCAACCAGCATCAATTCTTTGGATTTATTACGACATTATAAATTCACTAGAACTGTAGTTAGTTGTCCAAAACAGAAGCCAATACATTTGGCTGCTTTACCCCCAACTAGTGCAGCAGCGAAACAAATGAGCAGCGATGAGCAGCGATGAGCTGCGATGAGCAGCAGCGAAACAATGAGAGTTCATCACCAAGTTCAGTTATGATATGGAATAGAACTGAATCCCACTGACTGGGGCTGGAAGATGCAAAATGGTTTCTTGATGCCTGTGACAACTGATTTGGCCCAGCTCCCACATCTTTACTGAAACTGGTTTCGTGCAATTGCAAGAAGGAATGTGGAAAGGCATGTGGTTGTCGGCGGGCTGGACTAAAATATTCCCAACTTTGTGGTGTATGTTGTGGTGGCGATTGTTCTAACTATGAAATATACAATGACATAGAAAGTGAACAAACAGATGAAGAGGAGGAAGATGCACATCTCCATGCTGAGAATAATAATATTGCTAAAAAAATTTGTCTCACACATGACAACGAATGTTATTCACATGAACTTAATTCAGAAGAAGATTAAATTCTTTTTCAAAAAAATATGACCATATGTCAGTGTTGTCCACAGTATTTATTATGTTTTATTTATCTCAATTGTCATATTAGGTTTCTTTTTCTCAATTGTGATGTATGTTTATTTCTCTCAATTGCCATGTATTTTTATTTCTCTCAATTGTCATTGTAACGTTTATGCCGATAAACGTTACAACAACAGAACATAAAGCTGTGCAAATGAACATTATTCAAGACACCAAAAGAAATAGACAGTAAAAATCTACTCACCTGATGCCCATTCACCGCAGACTGCCTCACCGGCCGATCGAACTTCCCCCCTTCCCCCCCCCCCCCCCCCACGCGAGCACTACATCCTCGTCGGAGTGTTGAGTGAAAACTAACAGGAATAAAGGCGTGTCGAGTTAGACACGAAATCATCCTATGCATCATGGGAATGTGTGACGTAGAAGAGGCCACGTAAAAAGAAAAGAAGAAATGTTCGAGTCTCTTCTCCAAGTTTATAGTTTGTTCCTCTCCATGAATTACCACCCCTTCCCTCTGGTCCGTGTCGGTGTTCTACTGTGTTCTGTTTTCCCCCTTTGTTCCCCCCCTCTCAGAATTAAATCATTTATATACCGGTGTCGTTTAGTTTAAACTTCACTTCTTGGTTCGGCGGTGTCGAAAGACATTTACTAGGATGATATTAAGGTATAAATTCTATTTTCGGACTTTGTAAATTCAAAAGTCCCTTTTGGACCCACGTTAGTTATTTTCAAAACTATATACCAAAAAATCAAAATGTAATCATGGACTAAATTTAGGTATTGTTTTTTAAAGAGAAATAAAGTCCCCTCAGGATGCAAGTCTTTACCATGATTAATTTAAATGTTTATAATGATAGACTACAGGAATCATGTTTAATAGCCCATCTGGCTCAGAAGGTAATTTTTACTGTAAACAAAAGTAACTTTATATGATTTTGCAAGGCCACGCATGGCGTGTGGCCTATGAGAGCCGAGGCGTCTCATTTGCCCTTCCGGCCGTATATTTTTGTACGTACTTGTTTTATATTTTGTTTTGTAGACTGTGCCTTTTGCACAATAGGTATTTTTGATAGCAATGATACCCTAGTCAATGTGAGATATTCCAATTATTTGTTACAAAAAGATTCCAGTTTGTTGTTTGTTGAACTATTGCCCAAAGATGGCCGAGTTAAACTTAGCTGTATGGCGGATTGCCATAGAGACCCAATAGGGGTCGTGTTGTAAACTTTTTGGTATTCATATAGTCCTTTTTGGAACACGTGTCATGAAGACTATTTCACCTTTGCGGCTTAACCCATTTGTGATGACTATTTTACTATTGTGGGCTTAACCCAATTTATGTATATATTTACCTATTTTTCTTATGATTGTTATTCCTAATATCAATATATATATATATATCACTAATATTGTTATGTTTCATAATAAATATATATTATTTTCATTCAAATATTTTTCCTTTATATTAGTTAATAAGTCTTAACTCTTTTATAGTCTCGTCCTCTTCCCCTGATATATATATTTTTTATGTCTATTCAGCTAGTGATATTGATGAGAGAGTTCATGATAACACAAAATGATGTATAGGTCAGAGAGACAGGCCTATTCGTCACATATTGTTCTATCGGCTCCACTGCAAATATCATTTGTTGTATTTTTTTTAACCTTTGCATTCAGTTTAAATTTGTGCACCAGCCTTTGTCTATGAGAGGACAAGGGGGTGGTACATCATATATGTTTATTTATCTCAATTGTCATATTATATCAATTTTTAAAATGTATATACAATTTTTTATCTATGTGTACATATGTTTGAGTTTATTCGTTACAAGTCACGAAATAAAAGTGTAAAAATTGCATCAAGACCAGGCAAATTTGATTAAAAAAATAATGAGAAAAATTTCCGCAGCAGTTATGATGAAACGTCACCGTTCATCCGCCATTTTCCAATATGGTGGCCGAGCAAAAGTCGGATTGTCGGGGACTTTTAGTATGTTGTTTTAAATACCATACTGGTGATATCTACCAATTTTTATCTCTGTTGGAATTTTTTCCAATCGTTGTTCTAATTTGCCTGGACTAGAAAACAAAAAGCTGTTTTTAATTGGAACGATGCGGCTGACCAATCTTTCACTCAATTAAAAAAGGCTCTTATTATGGCGTCCATCCTACGAATGGCATATCTTAGTAAACCGACGCTTCCTTTTCAGGTCTTGGAGCTATGCTAGCTCAAAGAATAGAAGGACATATACTACCAGTAGTGTACGCTAGTCGTACTCTACACCTCCACGAGTTAAATTATCCCACCTATGAACTTTAATCCCTCGCTATAATATATGCCATAAACATATTCAGACAGTATTTGGAATCGCAACCGTTTGAACCACGCACTGATAACTCAGCGGTGGTTGTGTCTACTTTAACATCAACGACAAATAGGTAAGATAGAACGTTGGATTACTCAACTACAAGAACTTAGGTTCAATATTAAGATTATAAAAGGCAAGGACAATTCTATAGCCGATGCGCTATCAAGAATGTTCGAGGAAGAAACTATAGAAAATTGCAACAATAATCTTTCATATATTGGATTCTTAACGCAAATACCGGAAATTTATACATAAATACGGTCTGAACAACAAAAAGACCAAGAACTGAGTAAGATAATTGAAAGAATATCAAATAAAAAGAATATTACCGATTAAAAAAATTTGAATAATATTTTATATCACAAACCATCGACTGAATCAAAATGGAAAATATATGTTCCAACATCCATTCATAATGTTCTATTTCAGTACTATCACATTTCGCCGGTTGGAGCACATCTAGGGGTGGCCAAAACCATCAGGTTTATACGTAGGCAGTATTTTTGGCACGGTATGGACAGAGATGTACGCGCCAGCGTTTAGTCTTGTGATATTTGTATACGATCTAAACTCAGTTAAAATTACAAATATGGATACTTGTCATAAACAGTATCAGAATTTCCAATGCAACGTTTGTTCATAGATTTTTTTTGGCATATTACCCAGAACAAAACACGGTGGTAAATACATTCTTACGGCTGTAGACGTTTTTTCTAAGTTCGTGTGGTTCTTATCCCTAGCTGAATCTACGGCTGACTAGACTGTACAAGCTTTACAAAATAACATTTTCAAAAGCTTTGGTTTACTTTGTTTCATATTTTCTGACAATGGTTCTCAATTTACTTCTCACGTCTTCAAAAACATGTGTTTTCAGCTTGGTGTTAAACATTATACTACAGTGCCCTATTATCCTCAGCCAAATTTATGTGAGAGATCTCATAGAAATTTAAAATCTGCACTCATAGTTTTGTCTTCGCAGTCTGTAAAGAATATGTATGATAGCTACACATTCAATTATATTAAAAATTTTATTTGTATTTGTACATTATTACCTGTAAAACTGAATTATATATTCTTTAATGTAAATGAATATTCAGGCAAGTATAGTATAATACTTCACTATTGTTAAATAATTATACTTTTATTCGTCAGAGACATGATTTCGCATAAGAACATTGATATAAACCGTTAAATCTTACTCCCCACAAAGTAGCAGACGATAAACTTTAACCCTAGAACACTAGGATGGGTGAAAGTTCACCCAGGGAAATTTTTGAACGGCTACCGAACGTTGGCTGCACTACCAACCAACTTGTCACTCAAGGTAGTTTCCTATAATCCATTGATGGGTGAAACTGTGGTTTGAGTTGATTTGTGTCCGATTTTGTTCTTTCTGTTCTGAATGGTGTTGGGTGAAAATTCACCCATCCTAGCTATAGTGATAATTTATTTTTACTATTTTCAAGTAGGTACAAATATTTTCATCTAAATATTGGGTGTATTTTCAAGCTGAAATTTTGAGTACATTGTTCGCAGAGGAGCTAAATCTGGAGAATGAGGACTCAAATGAAGAAGACCCCTCACATTTCATAGATCCTAAAGAGGATCATGTAGCGGAAGATGTCGTAGAGGAGGATGAAGAGGATGATTCAGACAATGATAAGGATTATATTCCTGCTGACTCGTCGTCATAGTATGATGAAGAAACTGAGCCTGCCACTAAAAAATTAAACAATCAAAGGAAGAGTCAACTCCTGGACGACCACAGAAACATTAAAAAAAAATGAAGAGTGCCAGAAAGGAGCATAATAAGAAAAGTACCAGGTCCAGTTGGTGAAATACGAATTTATGCCAGAAAAATAGAAAGTGGGTCCTTATTTTTCTGTGAAGAAATGCTGGAGATGATTGTGATGTACACGAACTTGGAGGTGGCTACACAAAGAGTTAAATATTACTGGATTGGTAATGTCGATCTGTTTGAAATAAAAGCTCTCATCGGGATTTTGTATATATATATATATATATATATATATATATATATATATGCCACCAAACATAGCAATCACATATCAGCAAAGTTTCTGTGGGGAAGTTTTGGCTGTCAAATATACCTTTGAATCATGCTTCTTGAACGTTTCATGTTCATCATAAACTGTCTTCGTGACATAAACCTGCTGTTTGAGCCAGTACATCTAGGCAAGGACGGTGTCTTTTGTGTCCTTCTAAGCAGGACAAGAAGTATGCGGTTAAATGTGCTAAGCGTCAGTCATTCTTCTGGGGAAAACACAGGGAAAATATTTGCAAAAGATGCAAATGAGCTGATGGGGTTTATGGAACTGTGAAAAGCACACACAAAGAGTATTTTAGTTTAGTATTATAACAAAAATAGTTAATATCATTATTAAATTCACGTTTCATTTAAAAAACTTAATTCAGACTCTAAAGAATAAATTTTGAAAAAAATCAACTTTTTTAATTGTATGAAAAAAGCAGAATATTTTGTCAAATGTCTGGCAAAAAAAAATATTAAAATAATTCACATTTATTTTGGAATTGTAAAGGTTTTTTTTAACTTAAAAATTTGTACAGGTTGTTCTTCCATCCTAGAAAGTCCCTAATCCAAACCAAGGGGAAAAAATATAAATATTAATTAAGAAAAATAAAAAATAATATGTTGGGTGAAAATTAACGCATCCTAGTATTAGGAGGTAAAAAAAGATCCTAATGTTTTAGGGTTAATGTCACGCTTTAGACCTTGGAAATGCGTATGTTTATGTCCATTCAATATAATGTATAGATCACTAGGTAAAACCTGTGATCTCTATATTATACTGGATGGACATAAATCTATGCATTGCCAAGGTCCAAAGCATGTCCCTCAAGTTTATCGGGTGTTACATTGTGGGGGGGAAGGATTTAACGGTTTCTTTGAATGGTTCTTTGAGAAAACATGTATCTGATGGATAAAAGTGTTATTGTTTGAAAATAGTGAAGTATTTTACCACACTTGCCTAGCGAATAATTTACATTAAAGGATTTACAATTCATTTTTACAGGTAATACTATACAAATACGAATAAAATCTTGAATATATTTAAATATGTAGTTATCATCTACTTTATTTACAGTCTTCCAGGTCTAAGCTTATATTTAAAGTTGGCTATTGGCTTGTAAATTGGTTTCAGAAAACATATTATATTGAAAGTTCGATAAATATTTAATAAGGTGTCTTAAAATTTGATTACATTTGTTTGAATGACAAACTTTGTGTAGTTGCCATACGTTCAAAAATCAAAAGGTTATAGTCGTGTAGAAAGTATTATAATAATACCATTTTTTCGTTATATTGCCTTCACAAACTATATTTTGTTAAAATTTCAATAACTATAATGAAACAAGTTTGTTAAGAACTGTATTACTTCTGTTTGAATTATATACTTTGTGTAGAAGTCTTACGTTCAAATGATAATTTAGGTTATTTGCTTGTAGGAACTACGGTACCTACTAAACCCTGATTATAGTAAGAACCCCAATCTTGAAAGATCTATTCCGTACCAGAATAATATCATATATTAGTATTTTGGTAGGATGAACGGCCACTTAAAATGGTCGTATTGATTCACTTTTGGAAGGTCTTTTATCCTACCTAAATACTACTATAGGGTAGGCTTCTGGTACGAGATAAAACCTTAAAAACGAGCTTCCTTAAAAAAATAATCGTATGTATTAGCGTACAACAACTTATTTAAAGAAAAAACTCACAGTTTCCAACCTTTATATGCACTTCAAAGCTTTTAATAACACATTTAACCCATTTAACTAATCAGACATTGATGTATCTAATATATTCAATCAAATTAATGAACGATATCAAAATGCCACGTTGCCTTGTATGGCTGTAAGAGAGAAAGAGATAACCGAAAGTGTTCTTTTTTCTTACACAATGGTATGCAGACAACAAATCGAAAATTTCAGCCCCAGATGTCAATCCAGTTATATTATAGAGATCAATATGTAAAACACAGGCGTAAAAGTCTGCAACATTCTAGCCAACCAACTAACCATAATTACTTTCAGCTTATATTAGCACCACTTGACAGATTATTAAACAATGAGGATTTTGGAATACTAACACAGCTCCTGTAGAAAGCTTAAAAACGTAAACAGATTTCAACGAGGCGGACAAACAAAATACAATACTTTTTAAACCATATGTAATATTTGAACTCTATTACATAAACTTTTGTTTTCTAGCTGTATAAAAAAAGTCTTTCATTATGGGGAAAAGGTATAATCAACATACTTAATGAATCATCCAGGGAATATAGTTTTGGCTAATAAAGAAAAAACTTCTTATCTACTAATTAAGATGTTAATTATAAGTAGTTTCTGAACGTCTCCTGAAGTTAACTTTACTTGATTAAATATATAATTTTATTATTCTAGAAATATCTCCAAAACATAGTGTTAAGTTAAAGTCTTAACATTTCTTCTTAAATATCTTGGTTGATATACTAGAGATTCATTTATATATAAAACAAAAGTATTTTGTGGGTCAAAACTCATTTATATATATTTAATTAACTGTGTGAGTATTGAACAAAGCATTTTTTAAAACAAAATAAATTCTATCAATGCAATATTTATGTTAATAAGTTTGTTAAATATGGTTTTGATTCTAGATTATAATATGGTGATAGCTTGGTGATATTGTATGCATCTGTCATATTAATTTTATAAACGAGACTAACATTTCTTCCTTGTTTGCGATACACAAGTGTTTTTAATTTTAAATGAAATGGTATTTTAATTATTTCTACTACCTGACAAAGAAGGCCATGGTTAAGTATGTAATAAATAAAAAAACGAGATAATAATTTTTGTAAGGCTTGCAGCATTTAAGGAATTCAAATAAATTAGCAAAGAATCAAATTTTTAAAAATAATATACATTTTTATCTTGATTTATTTTTATAATCTTTTCACCCATAAATCAAATATTATGTTTTAAAACAAAAGGAAGTTAACTCTACTCCAATGCCAAGGATATTTAACTAAATGATTTATTAGAATATCAAAAGCGTCTTCTCCAAGGTTTGTTCTTTCTTCCTAGGAAACAAATCTTGTTGCTTAGCAAGAAAAATCTTTGTGGTGTCTTCTTGGAGAACCATAAAAGACGTTTATGTGTGTTTGTGAGAAATAAATTAAGTAATATTGAAGAATCCAACGAAAATGAGCAGCGGATGTTTCGGAGGTTGTTTCAGAGGGCTAGGCCGGCGTGTCCGAGGGGCGTTTCGCCGTATCCGGGAGCGTCTGGTACTGGTTCGCCGAAATTTATACCACGGTAAGTCACGAACGTGCATCAATAGTTTATTTGTCTTTTCTATGTCAAATGTTTGTTGCTCAAATATCATTATCTTTACTTCAATAACATCAAGGTTTTTCAAAACAATGTTTTAGCTACATATAGTAACATCAAAACTAAGTTACACAGACACAAATCTCTCTTCTAAAGTAGAATAAAGTGACTGGTTTTAAAGACTACTATATTCTCCTTAATTAGGGGCTGTCCATTTAAACCATGTATCTTAGGCTTAGTGATTTGTGGGAGGTGGGAGAGTGGGGAGCTCTAATGTCTACATGGTGTTACATGAGGGGAGGTTTGGTTACAGTATATCAAAGTGTTACAAAACACAGATCTTATAACCTACCTAAAGTACTCACATTCTAATGTTCAATTTTTGAAAAATTTACTTAGCATGGCGTCTCACTACCCATTCGGGTTATAGCCTAAGCTTAAGTACTAATTATGCAAATAGGTTAGGATTTGAGAAGGTAGAATTTAGAGGAAATAAACCCGCATTGGTGTGGAGGGAGAATGGAAAACCATTTAGGAGAATTTGCCCCTAGTTCACCCAACCAAGATTTGAAACTCGATCTCCCCGTCCTTTTCAGTCCAGTCCACAAAATATTAGCGCGTTATCTAACTACGCCAACAAGATGTGTTTTAGAAAATTATTATTTTAATGTTTTCACCTTTAATAAACGTAGATGGCCTATTTACTTATAGATTACAGGTACGGTGCTCTGAATAATTATCTACGATGTTAAAAATGCAAGTTTAGTACTTAGGCTACTATTTGCTTAGTAATATTTCGAATGCACATAAGTGGCACCTGTCTGCCCGAATCTATGAACCTCAACACATTTGATGACACACATTATGATGAAATAATGAGATTCATTCTTGGTGAGAAAATTATGTAACACTAATTGAGGGTGTGGGTGTTAGGTTTAATATCTACATGAAGTTTCACGGGGGAGCTAAACAGGTAAGAAAAAGTATTACCGGTACGTGGTTTATGACTGACCCCTTGTAGTAGCATCAAATTGTTGTTTAAAAGATAATGTTTCTCTTTATATATTGTAGCATAAGTTAAAAAGACATTCTTTTCTTTATATATATATATATAGTAGCATCAAGTTGTTGTTAAAAAGATCAGTTTCTCTGTGTTAATTAGTGATGGGTCGCTCGTGAGCGAGTCATTCAAATTGAACGATTCTTGAAAGAGAGCTTTGAACAAACAACTTTCGCTTCGCGAGCGATTTGTTCACACCGCCATTACATGCTACATAGAATGAGTAGGAGTGTTTGTCAATCACGACTCTTCTGTCGTTCTTCGTTGGTTACTACGGAAAATCAACTATAAATGCTTACTATCGTTACTAGATAGCAGCACAGCCTACAATATTAAACTAGCTATTTTTCTTAACATCAATAAACATAATTCTGTGAATTAGACACTAAAGGCTATATGCTAAGGTTAATTATTATAAGTAATATGCGTAAGTCATAAAATGAAAGAATCAAACGCAATAGGCTTCGGATATATAACACATAAATCTTAATTCGTTCATAAGTTGAAAGGTAAAGAACAGATTTGAACGCTTGGAACGGGAATTGTGATAACTAGTTAGCGCTCGCTCGTCAAGTTATGATAGTGAAGGGGTGAAGGGATTGGGAGAGCCAGACATGCTGTGAACGATATGACTCATATGAACGACTCTTCATGAACGTCTCCTTTGAGTGAGCAAGCTTATGTTAGCTATCCCGCGTAAACGAGCTGGTTCGACCCATCACTAGTGTAAATAGTAGCATCAAATTGTTGTTAAAAAGACAATGTTCTCTATAGGCTATATATAGTAGAATAAGTTGTTAAAAAGACTGCCTCTATAAAAACATCAAGTTGGTGTTAAAAAAGACTGCCCTCTATAATAGCATCAAGTAGTTGTTAAAAAGACTGCCCTCTATCATAGCATCAAGTTGTTGTTAAAAAGAGTGCCCTCTATAATAGCATCAAGTTGTTAAAAAGACTGCTCTATTTTACTAAATAATATCATCAAGTTGTTGTTAAAAAGACTACCCACTATAATCACATCAAGCTGTTGTTAAAAAGACTGATCTATATAATAGCATCAAGTTTTTTTTATAAAGACTGCCCTCTATAATAGCATCAAGTGGTTGTTAAAAGACTGCCCTCTATAATACCATCAAGTTATTGTTAAAAAGACTGCTCTCTATAATAGCATCAAGTTGTTAAAGAGAGAAGGTTCTATGTATATATATATATATAATATATATCATCAAGTTGTTAAAAAGACAAGGTTCTATTTATATATATATATAATCATCAAGTTGTTAAAAAAACAAGGTTCTCTGTATACATATAATAGCATCAAATTGTTAAAAAACAAGGTTCTCTGTATACATATAATAGCATCAAATTGTTAAAAAGACAAGGTTCTATGTATAATATATATATATATAGTAGCATCAAATTGTTTTTAAAAAGACAAAGTTCTATATATATATTGTACAGTGTTAACAGGCAAGATTTTGTACACAAGCTTTAAATGATCAAACACAGAGAAAACCAATTAATTAACTATGAGCCTACCATTGCGAGTGGTGACTGAGAATACCTGGAGTGATGAGATGATAGCTGGGGTGCCCCACTCTTGTTTCTTGAGCACTTATGAATTATTTTACATAAGAGAGTTACATGGATGTGTACCCTGAGAGCTAAAAAAAACACTTGAACTCACATTTTCCCAGTTATACTAAGAAAAGCGTGGAATTAGCGAGCCTAAAGCCATTGGGGGAGAAGGTTCAATGCGGTGATGACAAATAGTGCTAACGAATATTATTAATAACACAAGGAATTAAGCACAGCTGGCTCAATAGATATATTCATACTAAACATATATAGTAGCATCATGGTGTTAAAAAGACAAGGTTATCTATATGTATAGTAGAATCAAGTTGTTGTTAAAAAGACAAGGTTCTCTATATGTATAGTAGCATCAAGTTGTTGTTAAAAAGACTGCCCTCTATATTTATAATATCATGAAGTGGTTGTTTACATCAATACACTTTTATTTTGTTTGAAGGAACTACAACAGTTAATGGCCGGGAAGCCAATTTCCAATAACAGCAGTTCGCCATATTAATAATTAAAGAATTACATTATATTCATAACTAAATTGTCTAAAATGAAACACAGCTGCAGTTAATGTGGTAACACTTAATAGTAATTAAGTAATTTGTTTTTAAAGACAGACTGTGTGCTGTCAAACAGGTTTTAAGATAGATCGCATACACAGACAAAAATGTATGTACAAAATGTTGTGCAAGAGATCATACAATATTTTGGTTTGATCAATTGCATACAAGATCTACCTAAGGACTGTTCACACAGCATATTCGACAGCTTAAATTATTGTGAGAAATTTGATAGTTGCTTTGCTCTTAGTTGAATAATGACAGATATCAAATAAATCAATGATAAATATATTGAGTTTATTCTTTATATCTAATATAATAAAAATATAACTTTAAATTGTAATGGTTTTTATTAATAATTACATTATAATAAATTAAATTTGTTCAGTTTTGTCAAATAGGCTTACTGTTTTTTACATTTCAAAAGTTTTACAGTAAAAATGTCCTCTAGGATGAAGTTCTAGTCCCTGAAATTGTATAGAATATGTTATACAAAGAAGATTATGTACAATCTCTTTTTAATTTGATATCAAAGTATATTCGCTGAGTGGCTATTGAGAACAAAGGTATAATATTTTGATTACTATAGAAATATGATTTTACAAACGTGTTTTTTAATTTATCAATAAAAATGGGAAAACTTTTTATATTAGGGACACCGAATAATTGAACCAAATTCCAAGTGGCCTCGTATTAGAGAATAAAAAATAAAAGATTTTACTCTATAGTCAGTAAATTCTTTTGAGTTTCTTCTTACAAACCCTAACTTTTTGAATAATTTTATAACAGTCATAATTTTATGTGTGTGGAGAAAGTAAATTTAGAGTCTAAAGTAAAACCTGTTGTTTGAGAGGTATACATTGTTCGGAGTGAAGACGTATTTTTATATACTAGTGATTCTAATAATTAGCTAACTGGACAAAGTTTTAATCTTGGACAAATATATCACACGCTTCCTTCCCCCCCCTACCCCCTCACCAAGATGGTTATTAGTAATTTCTCTAATTATTTTCGCTTCTCCTTGGAAAATAGAACAACAAATTCTGATACCCGCCAGAGTGGCATAGCTAGCTAATGCGCTGGTTTTGTGTTGAGCTACACTGCCGAGGACGAAGAGATCGAGGTTCGATTCTCTGTCGGGTGAACTGGGAGTAGGTTGTCCTAAATGGTTTTCTACTTTCCCTTCACGCAAATTTAGGCTCACTTCCTCTAAATTAAACCTTACATTTCCTAACCCATTATCATAATTAGTACTTAAGCGTGTAACCCGGACGGGTAGTAAGACGCGGTACTATATAAAATATTAATTATTAACAAATCCTGAGACTGTCGTTATGATGTGGGGAAGGGGAAAAGGGTGTACTTGAAATTCACTGGTCAACAACCATACAGGAATTTGAGTGAATGAAAGTCCAGTGTTAGGGAGCTAAGCTCTTTCCACTATGCTAATTAATATTTAATAAATTTAGTGAAAGTTGTATTAACTGTTGTTTACAATTCTTTGAATATATTATTGGTTTTTGGCCTTTTATTTGTAATAAGATAATGAAAAATAAATTGGTGAAAGATATAAAGTGATTACCCTCAGAAATATAATTTTGGGGGAGAGGGTAGTTCGGCCATTACACTTGAAATTCAACCCTGTGTCGGCAATTAATGTCTTAATGAAACCCTATTGTTTTATTGGAGAAAATAAACACATCTGTCAATCATAATGTTTTTATATTTAATTAAAAATAAGACAATTATGCCTATTAATTAAAACAAACTTGTATAAGGTAATTTTATCTAATTTTGAGCATTATGGAAGTTTTACTAATTTTTACTGTTTTTATTGAATGTATTTATAGATTAGTTTTTCGCTCAGTTTCTGGCAGCTTTAACTCGCTATGAGGATCATTTAATCCAATTGAAATGTACCTACATTTGCATGAAGCGAGTACATTTTTTGGGTAAAAACTAAGTAAACACACAAATCCCCTTTACTATCAAGCCAGTAGGTTTTAAGAGTGATGCCTAAGACAATGTGACCACTGGTGAAGATAGTAAATAGTTCAATACAGAATAATAAAATAAACCTGTTATGTAAATATCTAGTCTAAATTGAATCGGTGGTCGCAAAAACTAACACTTCACTTTCATTTTAGACTGTAGAGTCAGTGATGTAGAGGTCAGGATTCGAGCTCTGGTAGGGTGTACTGTTGGTAGTTTTTACTTGTGTTCCCACTCTACCTCCATGTGAATATTTGTACATTACCTTTGAATTCTACCTTCCTCATCCCTCTCCTATTAGAGCAGTGGTTCCCAACCTTTATCAGACAGAGTACCCCCAGCTGGCTCGGGTCCTTTCCGCGTACCCCCTACCCCAAATCCTCCAGGCCCCCCCACCCCCATCTGTTCCACCCATTACAGATACCGGGAACTTCTCCAAAAAAAGTATATGTTGAATTAAAATAAATGGTCTATTTTTCCATTATACAGTTTTTTATTTTTGAAATAAGCAAACAAATTAAATCGAAGATTGGATAAAAGAAAAATTAATGTGATATTTGGGACTGTATTTAATTTCAAAATTTTGATAAAATAAGGCTCAAAAGAGGATAAATACAATCTCAAATCTGGAGCTGCATGTAATTTGTTTCTATATTTATTTTTATATAAGTATACGAAGAAAACGCCCGTTAACAAGCTTCGTGCTAGCAAACGGCAGCAAAAACATAATGGCTGTTCTCTAAAGTTCATTGTATTTGTCACCGTGACGATCCCAAAAACTGACCGCCATATAAGAGGTTCTTCAGAGTGGTATCTGATGCGAGCTCTAGCAACTTCTCCTTTTCATTAATCGACAATGGAGCCGGTTAAAATACTCTTCTTTGAAAGAATTAGATATCCACCAATCACCCATTTCCGGCTCTAAAAAATATTTTTCAAATGAGGATTTTAATCCTTCCAGGTGCTCAATTATCTTATTACAGACTGTTAAATTTAGCTCGGCTTGTAACAAGAAATCGTGAAGTGTTTCGAATATTTCAGGCTGTCCTTTTTTAATGCACTTGTCCCAAAAAAAATTTTTTTTTCCGGATTCAATTTTGTCGACAACTTGAAAAATTTTACAATTTTTTTGAAGTGAAAGATTGAGTTTATTAATCTGGTGGAAAATGCCACTCAGGTATGCAAGGCTTTGTAGCCATTCAAAATCATGAATCCTGGATCCAATATTTTTAATTTATTAATTTATTTCAATTTAATTTGAAATTAAATTGAAACTTATTTTAGAAACCAACAACTCATATCAATATAATTGATTGTTTTTTGAGGGACAATGAAATATAATTTATCATTTGAGTGTTAATAGTTAAATATTTAGAGAACAAATATTTTCTTATGAAATGCGACTTTCTATATTTTTTCTAGGATTAACTTTTTAGTTTTCCTTTTATAGTATTTTACCTTCAGATCTAATCGAGGTCCTTTTTTTTTTTTTATTTGATCTAATGTCAAGTGCCCGGCGTTGCCCGAAAAAAATAAATAGCTTTGAGAAATCTCTCTTTAAACTCAAGGTTGAGATTTTTCTCTAAATTTGAGGGTTAAGTTTTATCGTGGTGAAAGACTTTGAATAAGAAAACATTATTTAACAGTACACTCTGAGAGAGTCCAAGTCTATGATCCACTCTCCCCTCCTTGTTTTGTAGCTACCAGTAATGATTTTCACGGGGTCAAAGGCGTCAGACTCACAATATATGAAAAAGCTGTTAAAAATTACTGAGGAACAAATCCTCAAGATCTGTCCTAAGTAGATATGCCAAATTGTAGTTTTCTATGTATCTTTGTTTCTAAGCTACTTGAGCCCAAGGTTGTGAGAATAGAATGTTACCTCTATTAAAGCGGTTTTTTAAAGATGGTACGTCAGGGTGAGTGATACAACCGAGTAACCGCGCGACTGTCTCAACAGCTATACATCCCAGTATTTGATCGAAGATAACTGCTCGACGTAATATATATTTTATTTAAAAACACTAATTAGTTACTGGAGCACCTTTATGTACCTACTAGCATAAGTACCCGGCGTTGTCTTGGGTAGCCCTACATTGAAGTGTGTAGTTACCCCGGGTAACGTTTTGCTACCAACATAAAGAAAAAACAAACTCTTCATTTTGTTTCTCCTGACTAAGTTTTTAATTACTGTATTTACTTTACGGCATTAAGAACTCAAAAAGTTCATAGCCGCACTTACAAAAGTACTCCACCTATCCCTATCCTGAACTAGCTCTATCCAGTATATCTCAGGTCCATTCTAATGTTATCCTCCCATCTGCGTCTGGATCTTTCCACCAGTATCTTCCCATTGGCTCTACCAGTCAGTACCTTGACGGTTCCTGTTGCTTCCATTGACGGTACATGTCCTGCCCACCATAATCTGGGAGATGTAATTACCCTAACAATATCTGTTAATGAGTACAGGGTATGTAGCTCCTCACAATGTAACCTCCTCCACTCCCTTACTATCCTCATCCATTTTTGGACCTACAATCTTCCTAAGCACCTTGTTTTCAAACACTCTAAGCGTATTTTCGTCATGTAAGGCACGAGACCATGTTTAGCACCCATAGAGAACAACAGGTAAAATTACTGTTTTGTATATTCTGAGTTTTACATTCCTTTACAACAGGCGAGATGACTACAACTAACTGACCGAATAATAGTTAGCATTTCCCGACTGTGTTATTTTCCTAATTTCTAATCTAATATTAGTATTGCTAGTTAAAATTGTTCATAAATATTTGAACTCTATAAGCCTATCAAATTATAAGTTGTTCGCAATATAATCTAAACTATTTTTTCAACGATCATATATAGAGCTATAGACCTATAGACCCATTCGGGCTATGTTAACTATGCCAATGTGCTAGGAATAAGGGCACCCTTATTTGCTTGAAGGGAGAGTGGGAAACAGTTAAACAGTTTAACACATCAGGTTTGTGATAATATCGAGGAGAGTGTAATCCACCTCTGGCCATACGGTCTATCCCACTATTCTCGTGTTAGGCTAGACTGCCGAGGACGGGGAGATCGTGGTTCGATCTCGGTCGGGTGTACTGAGGGTGTTTTTCCCTAAATGTTTTAACACTCTTTTTCCACTAAAATGCGGATGCACTTCATCTAAATTATACTTTCCTCATATAAGAACCCATTGGAGTAATTACTAGTTAGACGTATAACCCGAACGGGTAGTAAGACTCGGTGCGTTTAGACTATGCGACAAGTTATGAAAGTTATGTTTTGAAACAATGTTTTGCAACTTGTTGGAAAATCAAATGAAAAATGTTTTAAAACATTGTAGTATTAAAACAAATTTCATGTTTTACCACCTGTTACACGTTTCCCGTTGGGTGGCGGTAAAGATCAAAGAAACATTTGGTTTTAAAACATTTTGCACAAATTTCGAATGTTACCGCTAATAATTTTCTAACTGGAATAGCATCCCTAAAAGATGTATCTTTTCTCTCTAGTCAACTATCATTATCTTATATATAATTTGATAAGCCGGTTTCCAGTAATAGAACTCATGAGGAAATGGCTAAACAGATTTTGACAAACGAACACTCATTTTAAAGGTTAGAGGTCCAGAATGCCGATAAAAATAGTGGCCTAAAACTTAAACCCAATTAATCAGCAATAATCAGCAGCCATCGCCACGACTATCCACTCGTATTTAAAACACGCTCAAAGTTCGGGCTGCTCATCCGAACAAAAATCCTGAAACTGCTATTAGTTCTATCAAGTTGGATATCAAATAACAGGTCACACCCCAGTATTGATCTCTAGATAGTTAAGATGGACATCGAATCCAAAACCATCTTGAAGCTATTTATTGCTGCAACGTGGACATCCTCCGACGCCAGGATGCAGACTGACTGCAACTTGTTTAATAATGGCACATGTCGTTGCATCAATAACTTAAATACGATGTTTTAAAACAATAGGAAGATTATATACAATACTCCAATGCCAAAAATATCAAACTAAGGGATTTATGAGAATTTCCTGAACTTCTCTACAAGGTTTGTTCGTCCTTCCTAGGATACAAAGATACGTAAATTATAAATACAGGTTGCTAGAAACTGGAATTACTTGTAAATATATTTATTCCTTGATAACTTCATTGGTTCATATTGCGCTCCAGTCAATCAATTGTTTGCTGGTTTATATAGTCGTTGCCTAGCAATATAAATCTTTGTAGTGTCTTTTCGGAGCACTACACCACACGTAAATTTGAGTTTGTGAGAAAAGATTTGTTGAGTTAAAGAATTAACCAAAAATGTGCGGCGGATGCTTAAGTGGTTGTTGCGGGATTATCATAGGCCTAGGCCGGCGTTGTCGAGGAGCGTTTCGCAGTATCCGGGAGCGTCTGGTACGCCGAAATGTACGCCACGGTAAGTCATTTCCTTGCATCTTTTCAATGTCAAACTGTTGCTACACAGCTATCATTATTTGAACTTCATTAACATCAAGTTGTTACAAATAATATATTCTCTGTACATATTATAGCATCAAAACTAAGTTACACAAACAGAAATCTCTCTACTAAAGTAGTATAAAGTGACTGTTTCTATTTACTTGGGGTAGGGAGGTTAGATCATTTCGAAGATCGATTATTTAGCCTCGATTAATCGATTTCTTAAATCGATTCAAATGCCTCAATCTGATTCACGGATCTATTCTTTTTATTGTGATTTAAAAAGATAGAATATAAAGATTAAAAGAAAACATACCACAAAATAGTTATTTGTCTTTTGTTAAAATGAAAGTATAGTGAAGTGAATAATTTGTTTATCTGCTTTCGAATTAGTTTCTATTTGAAAAAGTGGACTTCCAGCAATATATGTTTAGTGTTTTAGACAGGGCTAACCTAGGCGGTTGCCTACGGTGCAAAGGTTCTAGGGTCGAATTATATCAAAACCTATTTTTTTTTTTAGTGTTTAAAGAAATAATTATTTAAATTAGATACACTATAACTATTTTTAAACAAAGAGGTAACATATATATATATATATAATATAATTTTAATGGTTTTATGACATTCAAGTTTTTTTGTTTTTGACAAATTACTTTGATAAATGATTTGAAGATTCTGAAAATATTAAGCGAAAAGGAAGTGAAGGGGGGATAATATTTTTGAACACAAAGATTAAGTGTGAAAAGGGCGGCACTCATTTTTATTGCGGTAATTTATTTCTCTTTTATGTTATTTTTTTCTTTGCTGGTACCTTGGCACCCTATTGGTTTTATTATTGTTTTTGATATTACTACTTCTACTATTACTACTACTACTATTAATACTAGCTTCACTTAGAAGGTACGCCTTATTTTTTAAAGCATATTTAGAATCCAAAAAGTGTACAAATTTTTAACCTCGCCTAGGGGGCATGAAGAACCCCTCCCTATTCACCATAAGTAGTATTTTCCATGCAATACTTTAGGATGTAGGTTAGGGAAGTTTAATAAAGGAACCTTTATTTATGTGTATCATTGGATCGATCTTGGGAAGATTGAATCAATGCTCTCGATCTTTTGCCTGAATCGATAATAAGTCTCTTGATCTAGATCGATTCATAAAGTCAATTCAAAGAATATGAATCAAACATCTCTGATTGAGGGGCCGTCTATATACTATATACCGCTTTGTGAGAGGATGTTGAATCTCTACGTGGTGTAACATGAGGGAGCGTGGGGTACATGAAAGTGTTAGCCTATGTAACATAGATCTTATCCGCCATAATTCTAGTGTTGAAAAATAATATTAATGTTCGTGATTTCACCTTTAATAAACATAATCATAGGCCTAGATTAATTATGAATATCTAAATGTTGTAAAAGTAAATTTAGCACTCTCTGTTTAGCTATCAATATTTTGAATGCGCTTAGGTGGCGTTGTTTGCCTGAGACTGTGAATGCCAAGGACATTCGAAAGACACATTTTCATGCTCATGACCGTGACATGTTTATACTCACGGCACTTGTTTAGACTTGTCGTTGTCTAATCTATTGACTTCTCACGGTGCTCTTAGATGGATGATGGCTGTCTCTCATAGCGGCCTTAATTTATGTGTAAATTTGAGTTTGAGTATAATTTATATTCCTACTGCACATTATTTTACGTAGGCTATGAATAATCTCTTGTGTTTATACAAATAAAAATATAGTCTTCAAAAATAGGACACCTGTGCACTGCTTTATTAAATGGGTATAAGAAGCGATATCCATCTTAAAAAGCGGAAGTTACTAAAAAATATGTCGTAGGAAATTGGAAGGAAGCAAAAGTACAGAATTTATCTCGAGGTGTGAATGTAACTATTGTACATCCGCTACGGTGGCCTCAGTAGAATAGACGGCCGATGACAATAAGATGGGGTTTAAATCTCGGTGGGGTGTATTTAAGGTTGCTTTTTCTGAATGGTTTCCCACCCTTCCTCCATGCAAATGGTGGTAGATTATCTTTAAAACTATACCTTACTTCATCCTTACCCATTAGAGTGATTATAATATATGCGGCTAGCCGAAGTAGTAAGATGCAGTGATAAATAATGATAGTTCATGATGTGTTTGGTTGATATTTAATATGAAATTTTAATGTTGTAGTCAAATTAAACTTATTAAATTTATTTTTCATTATTTTATATAATTTTCTTAGCACCACATCCTATTAACAGTTTAGGTTGTACGCTTAAGTACTAATTACGCTAATGGGTTAAGAATGAGGAACATAGAGTTTTATTGGAAGTGAACCCGCATTTGTGTGGAGGGAGAGTGGAAAACTGTTTGGAAAAATACAACCCTTTGTTCACCTTACTGAGATTTGAACCTCAATCTCCCGATCCTCGGCAGTCTAGCTAAACAAGGAAATAGCGCGTTAGCTAACTATGCCACAGAGGTGGGTTATTTTATCTAATATTGTAGGAATGAGGAAGTTATAATATTATAGGTGATCTACCATAATTAAAGTGGAGGAAGAGTATAAAAACATTTAGGAAAAGCCTCTCTGAGTACACCCGACTGGTGTTCGAACCCTAATCTCCACTTCATCGGCCATCTAGTCTTTTTTAAGATTGATGCAAGGAACCAGAATCGATGACGGAATGAAACATGAGCATGGGTATTGGAGTTATCCATAAATAATAATAATTTATATCGAGGATTTAAAATGTTTTTTTATATATTATTACTGAATCTTTCTAAGCATTACAAAAACTTCTCAAACAGAGGATGGTGTTCACTTTTGGTGAGAAAAATTACATAATAAAGAATAGGCAGGAGAAGGTGTTAGTCTAAATGTCTACATCGTGTTAAATCCCATTATAAAAAAAGCCTTAAATGTGGCTTATGGACGACCATATATATTGGCATCAAATTGTTGTCAAAGAGACAATGGTTTCAGTATACATTCTAACATCAAATCGTTAAAAATTAGCTAAGTCATTTGTTTTTGTAGCTAGACTGTGTGCTGTCATACAGGTTAATTTAAGTAGCCATATTCAAAATGTTTTGCGAGAAATTGTACAACCTCTTGGTCACAGCCATTACATACAAGTTTTATCTAAAGACTGTTCACACGACATAAGTGAATGCATACAATATTGTAAGCAATTTTATGGTTTCTCTGCTTTTGGCGGAATAAAATTATTGCTAGCGAAATCGACACATTTTCAGCTCTGACAGGCAGGTTTGACTATATGCTAGGGAAATATTCTGAATGCTCAACTCCCATAGACAGGCTTGGTTACTACTAAGGTACTAGACTTACAAGCTTAGCTCTCATAGGGATGATTGGTTACTGCTGGGTACTAGAATTATATGCTCATATCTCACAGGTAGTATTGTCTCAGTGCTAGGGAACACGACAGACATTCTCAGCTATCACAGGCAAAATTGTCTCATCGTTAGTGAACTCGTCTGTTCGATCAGCTCACACAGGCAGGATTTTTTAATGCTAAGGAACTTGACACATTCTCAGCTCTCTTAGGCCAGATAAGGTCAGTGCTAAGTAACTTGACAGAAATTCTCAGCTCTCCTAGACTGAATTGGCTCAGTACTAAGAAACTCATCTTTCGAATTGTGTTTCCTAAACAAAGATGGTGGTTATATATATATATTTATTCATTTATTTATAAATATACAAATGATATAAAAGCTGCTAACTAAAAGAAGTGTTAAAATGTTATATTATTACAATTTTATTTTTAGTTTAACATATCAGTAATAAAATATAATTATTATTGTATTTTTACGGTCCATTACTGCTGTCCTTCATATAGATATAAGTTATAATGTCCTTATCCATTCACATCGAGACTATACTGGTTAAACTCTAAAATTATGTTGTCTCAATATTATAGCACGATTCTCATCTTATTGGTTGAAACAGAGGCTCTACAGTAGAACCTTGACTATTTGGATTAATTTGGAACAAATGTTATTCTGTAATTGCTAAATATGGTTTTATACTGGTTGCAAGGGTGGGAAACTGTTAGATAAGATGTTTAGACTGGTCAATAAAATGTGGAAGAAATATCAAGGATTGTGGACTAATTCATTAAGTTTTCTATTTGCATTAAAACTCTTGTTTGTTCTGTAACATGAACTATTTATTTTCTCTTGGAAAACACATGTAGCTTAATGGTTGGAATTAATACCTTCTGAAACCTGATTTTATCAATTTCAAAGGTCACAATCTTGATGTGAATTATACATCATGTATGGGTTTGATTATATGTTATGATCCGCGAGGATCTAGACTTATTCAAGATGCATTAATTGTAATATTTTTGCTGGTTTTATTTTAACTTTGTTTATGGTTTGTGTGTAATTTAAATATAATAATGTAGTCTCAAACTATGAATCAAATAGCTTTGTTCAGATTATCCTAAATGGTAACAAAACTATAAAATTTCTTTAACCGAATGTCGGCCTTTTTATGGTAATACTCGTTAGAAAAGCAAGATTCATACTATATCGACAAGTAGATAAGATTTTATACTCGATATAATATGGTCTTTATAACCGTTTGTTGCAGTTGATGATGAGCGACAACGGGGCACCCCTAACACCTGCGAGTGCCCGGACGATGGGCCCCCATCGTCCGAACAAACTGTTCGTCATGAACAATTTTTTACAGGGGAGATGACAGCCACCACCAGTGAGCCAGAGAGCAAGAGTACATTTCAACAGGATGGTAAGTATATGTCAGCAAGTCAGTCCCCTTCCCTCTCAAGACAAGAAGACTCTACATCTACTCTTGAGCTGATCGTGTCATCTGAGAACACATCGTCTAGTCAGCCACCTTCCGGATCCAGTCAACAAGACTCTTCTAATCTGGAGCCGATCGTGTCATCTGAGGTAACCTCATCAAGTCAGTCACCTTCCAGATCCAGCCATCAAGACTCTTCTACTCTAGAGCCAATCGTGTCATCTGAGAGAACATCGTCTAGTCAGCCACCTTCCGGATCCAGCCAGAAAGACTCTTCTACTCTGGAGCCGATCGTGTCAGCTGAGAGAACATCGTCTAGTCAGTCACCTTCCAGATCCAGTCAACAAGACTCTTCTAATCTGGAACCGATCGTGTCATCTGAGAGAACATCATCTAGTCAGCCACCTTCCGCATCCAGCCAACAAGAATCTTCTTCTACTATTGAGCATTCCGAGGTGCTGATGTTGACTCAAGAAGTTGTTTCTCATCTGAAGAAAACCTCTGTTTTCGATGACAAGACTCGTGCTCTTATAATGAAGGCGTATGAATGCTACAAGAAAGATCGTCAGGTAAATCAATCCAATCTTGAGTCAGCCACCTACGGAGAATCATCCACCTCCAGGGAATCAGCATCCTCTAGAGAATCAACTTACTCCAACAAATCAGCCACCTCCAGGGAATCAACATCATCCAGAGAATTAACTTCCACCAGAGAGTCAGCCTCCTCCAGGGAACCTTCCACCTCCAGGGAATCAGCCGCCTCCAGGGAACCTTCCACCTCCAAGGAATCAGCCACCTCTAGGAATCCTGCCACCTCCAGGGAATCAGCCTCGTCATCTAGAAATACAACCAGAGAGAATGGTGGAGAAACATTGGTAAGACGTTCATCTGTAGTCGCTGAGGATGCATTCATTTCTTCTTTTGATGAGCGGATCTCACCACACTCCTTTACAATGGTGAGACGGTACCACCAGGCTTCACCAATGGATAGGAGCCTGATGAGGCTAATTGAACTCAGATCACTACCTAATTTGTGGACATTACTTCATATATGTAGACGCTGTCCACATGTATTTAAACATCTTCCTTATAGGTTATTCATTAATGGAATACATCCATCAATCATCAAGAAAAAATGCCCAGAAGAGTCTTCAAGAAAGAACAAGTCCTATACTCCTTCTCCACTCAGCTACAACCATCCTGGAAGCCACAGTTGAGTGGCGCTATCGTGAATTCGGCTAATCAGGCAGGTCCTTCATTGAAAGAAATAAGAATGCCTAAGGCTATGCCCTCATAAAAGTGTCAACTGGTATCTACAACCTTTAATATTCCTATATAGTTATCGTTGTTTAACTTGAGAGTGAGAGGTTTTTCTACCAAAAATTCAATGTTTCGTTCTCCTAGACCAGTTAATCCCTTTAAAAGTATATTTATTTCCTACAACCTCTAGTGACTTTACATGCAAAAGAGAACTCAAAGCTCTCAGTTGGAAAACAATTAATGTCAGCTCAGATTAAACTTCATAGTTCATATGCCTGCCAGTATATCTGTCAAATTTCTGAAAGTACTAATTATATGGGGGGGGAATCACATAGCCAATAATTGTGATAAAATAGGTCGAATTTTTCATATTAATATAATATAATTGTGGGCGATAGAAAAATTCTGGTTGCATATTATAATTCAATGTTAAAAGTTGTGTTCACTGTTTTATACGCCAAAAATTTTGTTGAGCAATGTAATAACCATCATAAAATTAGATTCAGAATAAATAATTTACTAGCTGGGATAGATAATGAACGAGTCATAATAAAAACTGTATTAATTTGAATAAAAAACCATCTAAATAATTAAATAATGTGCTTATATAAATAAGGAACCAATCAGAATCTATAATGTATTTTAATAGATATGAAAATAGTCAGAATTTGTTAAGAAAAATGAGAAAAAATAAATATTATAAAGTCAGGATTTATAGAGAGAAATGAGTCAAAATAAATTAGGAATAAAACAAAATAAATAGGAAGTATACATAATAAATGAAAAATTATTCTGAATAAATTAGGAACGAGATGGTATAAATAATGAAAAAGTTGAAATAAATGAGGAATCTGTGTGAATAAATAAAGACAAACAATTTGGAATACATAAGTAAGAATGAATTATAGTAAAGATTGAGAAACTAGTTAGAATTTATATTGAACGAGTTAGATAAAATTAGCGTAATTGAGTCGTAATAAATTATGAACGAGTGAAATAAATAAGTAGCAATTATTAATAAATAAGTACCAAGTAGGAATAAATAATAAACAATTCGGAATAGATAGGGAATGTGCTGGAATTAATATAGAAAAATGGTTCGGTATGAATATTAATAAAGTCAGTATATATAAGTGGCGAGTCAAAATAAATAAGAATGGAATTGGAATAAGAACTATTTTTTCAGAATGTACAAGAAACAAATCGTAGTAACTAATGAAATACGACTCCGTATGGATAAGAACCTATTTTGAATAAATATTCGACACACAAGGTGGTGGAAAATATATTGTTTTTTTACCTTTTGCCAATACATTTTTTATACGAAACATATGGAGCCCCTGAGGAGGAACATCAAATTCCAGAGAGGTTCTGAACACCTCTCCGCTCAACTCCTGACCACAGCCATTCTATGCCCTTACTATTTATCATATAAAACACAGCCTGGATATTTAATTATAACAAAACCGTTAAAGCAATTTTCAAAATATTTTGCATTAAAAAAAAAGTAATAAGTACATTAAGAAAATTATTTCTCTAAAAAACAAGTAGACAATACTATTAATCATGTAAAACCCTATGCTATAATATCCAAACTAAATTGTAGACTATTTAGTCAAACATTACATTTTCAAATATTATTAAGTGACCTGGTGGTTTAGCGGTAGGGTGCCCGACTTTTGTTTTGGGGGACCGGGGTTCAATCCTTGGTCAAAGAACAGATTTACCTGATTTCCAATCCCTTCCATAACCTCTGACTATACGTGTATTAATCACAACTTGTGAATGGGTGGATTGCCAGGACTTCACCGTGGTTCGGATCCAAAGTTAATTTGTAAGTCCTCCATTTCTTCTCACAATTACCCTACCATTACACATTAGCATAAATACGTAAAACGCGAATGGGTATTAAGAGGTAGTGCTAATAATAATAATAATAATAATAATAATAATATAATAATAATATAATAATTAATAATAATAATAATAATAATAATAATAATAATAAAAATAATAATAATAAATAATTAAGTAATAATAATTATTTAAAAATTCACTATTAGAAAAGTACCTTCAATCTAATTTTCTCTTCAAAAATTGGTGCCTATATAGTAATATTTGTCTTGTCAATAGACTGCAGATGTTCATTTAAACCAGTCTTTGAGCCAGTTAAAAAAAATCGCACAATAAAAAAAACATAACTTATTTGCAGTTTAAAGGCTAGAATTAAAATACAATAAACGGCTGAAGGTAATACAATACA
This sequence comes from Timema podura, assembly GCA_033556935.1. NCBI lineage: Eukaryota > Metazoa > Arthropoda > Insecta > Phasmatodea > Timematidae > Timema > Timema podura. The sequence goes on from JAVRXN010000012.1 coordinate 2,213,391, forward strand.
ATGTCTAGGTATCAATCAGTCAAACCATTTTGGTTGTGTCACCAGGTTCAGACAGACAAACCGAGGTAGACATACAAACAGAATTATACAGTACAGGTAAACATTTTTAGTTTAGTAGGTATATTATATTTCAATATTCAACATAATCTCAAAGTTCGATTTTTTCACAATTACAATATTTTCTCTTTATATGAAGTAAAATAGATAAGGAAAACAGCAACGTTATACAATTACGTATATATATGTATGTATATATATATATAAATATATATATACATATATATATATATGATGAGCGATTATAGCTATGTAAATGAGCCGTTTTCGATCTTTAACAAATAGATTAAAAAATAACAACTGGTTCTGGGTTAGATTCTCATGCCCAGGTATCATTTTTCAAATTACTCAATTAAAATAATTATTTTCAAAAATAATAAATAAAATGTTTTGTAAGGAAAAGTATGTTATAATAATAGTATTGTTATTTTAAAAGTCCACTTAAACGAATGCCAACCGAGTGTGCGGAGGGTCATTTTCCCTGTATGTTTTCCTGCTCTCCTTTTCATAAATACTGGGTACATTTCCCCTACATTCTACCTCTATCATTCTTAGTACAATGACATACTTGGTACCCCACTTATATATATATGTGTGCAGAGAAAGGGACTTATTATGTTGACATAGGAATATAGAATGATATCATAGGATGCTGTTGTGGTATTGAGAGGTGTATTTCCATTTGATATTTTGATACGAAAGAGAATTTTAAGAAGATCTGATAGACTGATAGGTGTTTTTGTACTTTGAAAACAATAACAATTTAAGTGGCGGAATAACCCCAATGGAAGTTAAATTATTAGTATTTCCCATCTGTTTTAACAAGAGTATAAAAATATGAGAGCATTAATTGTCAACCATTATTTTACCCAGTTTCAGAGTGGCTATGGAAATTTTTCATTAAATTTATACGGGTTGAACCAGTATGGAGAGTAAAATGTTGGACAATGTTTCAGAAACCTTTTACCACGTCATGTACTAAAGTACCTAAGGATCGGATTAGTGAGGAAAATACTGTATCATGGTCTAGTGGAAAGAAGAGAAATTGCGGTGAAGACAAATGAGGTCTTCAAAGGGTTTACGAAGACAGCTACAAGGATCGGGCAAAGAAGATAGAAAAAAGGAAAAGACCCAGGAATTGTATGCTAAAGTAGGTGGAGAAGTAGTGGACTATAAGAATTATACTATTGAATTAATGATAAAGTGAAGAAGAAATTGATTTGGAATGTTGAAGACCTGATAAGAAAGAATAAAATTAAGATCTAAATTGAGTGTGAAGAAAAGAAGGAGATTAAGATCAATATTGAAGATGTAGAGGGAGATAGGATAAAGTGAGACCCAACAATTGTTATGGATAAAGGAGACATTGTTTTAGGGAATGAGAGAATTTGTACTTCATAAATATGTGGAGAGGATAAAAGTCCCTCATTCACGATGAAGACAAGCAGGTCTAGCAGCTAAAAGCATTAGGCTTGATGCGCTAGGGGTATGGAGGAGGGCCTGCGGCCTACGGGCCTATAACATTTAATAGTGTTGTGTGCAAGAAGAAGGGACTATCGTTCTTTGGTGCGCTGACATTGAATAGTTCTCATGGCAGTGCGTTGTGATTGGACCGCCCTCTTGGTTATGTTTTGGGAACGTTGCCATATATACCCAGTGTTTTAAAACTGTTAATAGTTCACTCCAAAGTCATCCTCTGGAATAGGTTTCTTATAAAGTATGTTGTTTGAACTTTCAGAGGCCCACACACTAGGCAAAATATTGATAAGGTATCTTGAAATTAATATGTAAGAATATTGTAACTAATTTTTCTGCATGAAATTATCTTTGTTTATATATTTTTAATTTAATATTTAGCGAATTATTTAGCCAATTACTTATATTTTAAATGTTTTTATTATTTGATTCTTGGACTAATTTGTTTTTGCTTATTGACTTCTTTAGCTATTTTTTAATTTCAAAACTTCGTTACTTCCTTTGACTTGAAAATGAAACTTATCTTTGAGCTTTGTGATTTAGATTCCTGTCATCTTTTCATTTTACCGTTAATATAATTAATTTTCTTTTGTATTTATATTGTGTAACCTAAACAGCCATTCCATATCAAGGGATCCAATGAAAATACCGGTAGGCGTTAGATTCTAATGAAATATGCCGTAGCTGTTATTCCTGCAAGGATAGGTAAAAATCTCAAATTTCATTATTATTTTCCCTTCATTAGTTTTCGAGCTACAAATTTTTAAATGTCCACAAAAAGTGTGGGCGGGTTGAGTTTCACCGTCCATCATGTTTAATAGCGTTTCTTCCTTTAGAGAGAAGATGGATAGACGAAATACAAAACCATTATGTAGGGGTTTTCATTGGGCTTTATAATTGTATTTCACTGTACCAGATTAGGGTGTGTTAAATGTTCAATGTCACCAACTCAAAATTCTGAAGGGGAAAAAAATACAATTTAACCACTCATGTCTTTATGGTATGTATGCCGAATTTAAATTTGGGATTTCGATGGGATCACATTTAAATGCATTTCTAATAATATCATGTTTACCAAATTAATAAAATGATAGAGGTTCTAATCACAATAAACTTAAAAGTTCTAATTTGTAAACTCACCAAAATGAATTTGTGCTCAATAGCCTATAATTTAATGGTGAAAAAATATTGCAATAAAAAATTATTTAAAACCTACAAAACATTTACATTATTTGTCTCTTATATGGGGTTTAAGATGGTTGTATTTAAATTATATATACTAAGATATTTTGGCACTTCTTGCCATCTTAGATTATTGTGTGGTTTAAACGAGATTTAATCCCAATTCCCATTTTTGTGTAACCATGCAAGTTGAAGATGGCCCTTAAAAAGGCCGATTCTGACCGTCATGTTTGAAATAAATGTTCTCGCTGTTTATGAATTTAACCAGGAGCTTCTATCGCGAGTGCGTGGCTTTGATTAGTTTATCTGATTATTAGAATTTCTGTGCTCTTTAACTTTAACTTTACTATATTTAATTGTTCTTTGGTCTTTAGTTTTCAGCCTCATTTGAAGGTTCTAGGAATGTATGCCGATCTGAAAATTATTCTTGCCTGTATTAAAATCCCATCGTTGTTTAAAAAATTACTGAGTTATTTTGGTTGTTTATTAAATACGTGGATGCTTATTTTGGTGTGCCCTAATTTATTTTTACCAGTTTATTGCTTGGTAGTAAGCGACGCTAGCACTACAAGGTAGCAGCATTGATCAGTAAAAAAAATTCCTGTTTTTGAATGGGGCATTAGAGCCATCAAAGAAGTAATAGATCTTAACCAATGTTGGAATCACATCTAAATGTAGGTATGAAATAAACTTTTTCTGAAATACATAAAATACTATTGTGTCATAACCAAGATTCACTTAAATAATTATAAGCTTTTTTTTAAGGCGTACAGAATCTTTGAAGTAGAATAAAACAGGAAAAAGTGTAATTTGATCTTCATTCCAATGGTATGATTGATTTTCGTATTGAAGTAAAACAATTTTTTTTTCTGAAAAATCAAAGTATATTAGAGCATCATTTTCCTTTTATATTATCTTTCAAATAAGATGAATGAGCTGATTGTTCTTCGACATGAATGAATGTTTATTTAAAATAACAGGTTGATCAAGAAATACACGAAAAAAATTCTGTGTTTTTTGCAGATGTCTCTAAACTACACCTGTGGACAGATACCCTTTATTAATATGTAATATGCTCAATCATTTCCTCTTCCAATTTTTTCACTTAAATGTTAATTTAAATATTCTGTTTCAAGGCAAGAAGTACAACCATTGAGGTAACACTTTGGCTGTTGTACAGCACATATTATATTAACTACACATGATTTGTAGTCATCTAATATTATGTTATTTTTTAATTGGCTACATTAATAATTAATATTATATTTTGATATGTTGTACAAAAACATACAATATAAGATGTCATTTTTAGGACAATGATCCGCAAATTTTGAAAATGATATTTTATTCTGCAGTGCATTTTATTTAAAAAAGACCGTATATGTCTTTTAAATTACCTTTAATTAATCTCTTTTGCAAGCATTACCAATTTCAATCAATAATTTTTTTAAAGGAATAATATGACTTATTTAAAATATTATTGTAAAAATAATTTACTTTAGAATAACTATTAAATGTAGCACCATACTATACTTTTCAGACCGCGTACCCCCAGCTGGCTCGGTTCTTTTCCGTGTACCCCCTACACCAAATCCTCCAGGAATCGCTCCCCCCATCTGTTTCTCCCATTACAGATTCCAGAAACTTCTCCAAAAAAGGTATATGTTGAATTAAAATAAATGGTGTATTTTTTCATTAATTAATTTTTATTTTTGAAGTAAGCAAACAAATTAACAAAAAGATAGAAAAAAAGAAAAATTAATGTGATATTTGGGACTGTATTTAATTTCAAAATTTTGATAAATAAGGCTCAAAAGAGGATAAATACAATCTCAAATCTGGAGCTGCTATAATTTGTTCTATATTTATTTTTATATAAGTATACGAAGAAAACGCCCGTTCAACAAGCTTCGTGCTAGCAAACGGCAGCAAAAACATAATGGCTGTTCTCTAAAGTTCATTGTATTTGTCACCGTGACGATCCCAAAAACTGACCGCCATATAAGAGGTTCTTCAGAGTGGTATCTGATGCGAGCTCTAGCAACTTCTCCTTTTCATTAATCGACAATGGAGCCGGTTAAAATACTCTTCTTTGAAAGAATTAGATATCCACCAATCACCCATTTCCGGCTCTAAAAAATATTTTTCAAATGAGGATTTTAATCCTTCCAGGTGCTCAATTATCTTATTACAGACTGTTAAATTTAGCTCGGCTTGTAACAAGAAATCGTGAAGTGTTTCGAATATTTCAGGCTGTCCTTTTTTAATGCACTTGTCCCAAAAAAAATTTTTTTTTCCGGATTCAATTTTGTCGACAACTTGAAAAATTTTACAATTTTTTTGAAGTGAAAGATTGAGTTTATTAATTTGGTGGAAAATGTCACTCAGGTATTCAAGGCTTTGTAGCCATTCAAAATCATGAATCCTGAATCAAAGATTTTTAAAAGGATGATCATCCAATAAAAAAAGGGCTACCTCGTGTTGAAGTTTGAACAGCCACGTCAGGACTTTATTTCGGGACAACCACCTTACTTCGGTTTGCAAAAGCAAAGTGTTGTGAAGGATGTCCATGTCTTCACACAGCAATTTAAACATCCTGGACTTGATAGGACTCACCTTGATGAAGTTGACAGCTTTTACCGCTTCATCAAGAACGTTTTGCAAATCTGGAGGCAAAGGTTTCGATGCGAGGCTCTGTATATGTCTACAGCAGTGCGTCCATTTAATTTTGGGGTTGAATTCTGCCACGCGTGCACGAAGACCTAAGTAGCAACCTTCCATGGAATTTTTCCATCTGTGTTGAGCCCAACGCATTTTGACCTTTTTCAACGAAATAATGATCAATTACTTCAAATACGTCTTTAACAGACATACGACCCTTCAATGGGTGAGAAATAAGGAGATTCTCTTGGGATTCTAAGTCTTTCAAGTACTTAGCAATTAAAAGTAGCACAGAATATTGCGCATTGTCGGTACTTTCATCGACTTGAATAGAAAAAATTGCACAATCTTTGACGTGACTTATGACTGTGCTCTCAACATCATCTGACATGTCCCGTATTCTTCAAGACACCGTGTTATTTGAGAGAGGTATTAAACTAATGATAAGAGCACTTTCCTCTCCAAGCATGCATCTGACAGCATCTTTGAGGCACGGGGAAATGGTGTGGTTTTGACCTCGTCTCGTAATACGATAGCTAATGTAGTAGGAGGCCTCAGTAGCTTTGACAGAATCACATTTGGCAGATACAAAATATGTTTTCACGTTTACAGAACTCTGAGTTTCAACCGTCAAAAAAACGTGGAGAGGGGCTTTGGGCAGTCTTCTTCTCCTATACATGAAAACTCGTAATTAATGTATCTGTCCAAGTACCTTATTTTCTTGTTTATTATTCCCTCTGAAGAAGAAGAAACTGCAGTTTGTTTACTCACCTGCTCTGGCAATGGATCTTGTACCTGTTGTGGTGTCGTTTTGTTGGTCCAATCAGTGTCGGATGATGTGCACGGTACTTCATTTGTGTTTCAATCAACTTCCGCTTCCGCACAGATCCAGTTTTTAGCCACTGATCCATAGCGTAAATCACGTGAATAGTAAGTGGTTGGTAGAAAAATTGACGTAGGATTGTAGGAATAATACGCACACGACTCAATACAAAGAACCACAACAAAATTTAAACACAACACGAATTAATTAATACTTTGTTTTTATGCACAGCCCGGCACGCGTCAACAATTAAATTTAAAACACCGAGGAAGGGTGAGCAGCGAGGAAGGAGAGCGCCAATCCTGAGCGGAGGGATGTAGGCAAGGGATTGGGCGAGGGTGGGAGGAGGGAAGGCCGATACTACCAGCGGACTCAACCCCTCTTTCATTGAAGATATTATTGATAGGAAGGCCAATATTACAACTGACAATATTAGTAAAAACCTCTACTTACTCTTTAAAATTAATTTTCATCTTTTTTAATTCATTGTTCTTTTTTTAGTTGGTGGCGACCATTACCGTTTTATTTTCGAGTACCCCCTAACGGGCTATCACGTAACCACTGGGGTACGCGTACCCCTAGTTGGGAACCGTTGGATTAGGTGATGATAAAATTCGCTTTTCTTCGACTAGTTTTTTTTAACTTTACTTGCAATTCCGATGATAATATTAAAATGGGCTTTAAATTTCTTGCATGACCAGATCTTTGCTAATAATCTCAAAATTTTAATCTTATCACTTGTACTTTCTATTTAATGATATTTTTCTTCTATTTGGAATAAGTCATAATAGTTGAGGAATGATTGAGAATAAATAAAAATAAGTTAGATAAAAATATGATGAACAAGTCAGAATCATTAAAAAAATTTATAAATAAGAAACTGTTAGAATAACTATGTAACCAATATAATTCAATAAGGAACAAAATAAAGTAAAGTGGAATGAATATTAAAAATAAGGAATCGCGAGTCATACTATAAAAGAAGCAGGAGTAAGAATAAATAAGAAAGTACATGTCAGAATACATAAGAAACGGCTTGGAATAAATAAGTAGAATTGAGAAAGTTTAAATTAATAACAAATCAGAACAGATAAAAATCAAGTCAATGTAAATAAGGAACGATGTGGATTTATAAAGGACATAAGATTAGAAATATAAATCAGAATGTAGGTTGTATAAAGGTAAACGAGTAGGAAAAAATAAGGAATGAATAAGAATAAGTAATAAAAGCTTCGGTATAAATGAAGAACATGCCAGAATCTATCATGAGGAAACGATTCGATATGAATAAGGAATTAGTCGGAATAAATAAAGAATGGTTTGTAAAATATAAAGAAAAAGTCTTAAAATGTATGATGTATGTAGGAAAATATTAGCAATAAGTCGAAAGTAAAGAGTCGAATAAAATATGAAACATTACACTTGGTTATGGATCAAGTCAAACTAAATTAGGACCCAATAAAAATAAGTTAGGAACGAGTCAAAATAAATTAGGGACGAGTTGAAATATTTTAAGAACGAGTATAAATATATTAGAAACAAGTCGAAATAAATAGAAACAAGTATAATTAAATTATAAACGAGCCACAACAATTATCAGAATAAACAATGCTTATGTTGGAATGAATGAGGAAAGAGTCTTAAAATAAATAACTAGTTGGAATAAATAAAGAAACCTTTTGAATTAATAAGGAACGAGTCAGTATGATTTCAAAAGTGTTTTTAACATGTGTTTATTAAATAAATGGATAGAGTAAATTGTTCATTTTAACTATTATGGGAGTCATGTTGTTAACATGTTGTTAAGGATCACAAATAGATGATATGCGTGAAAAGGAATAACTTGGAGTATGGTGAAACAACAGAGTGGAGTTGATAGAAATCAACAAATGCATCAAAAGTAATACATTGATATCCACAATAATTTATAAATTCTAAAAATGGTAATTTTTCTGTAATTATTATGACTATTAAGTTTTTATGAAGAAGCTGTTGTAAACATACTTTCATTGATGCTTATTGTTAGAACATACAAACATGAAAGTTTCAATAAATCTTTTTCAGTAAATTTGATTTATAAAATTAATTTATGAGCTAAACTGTGAAAACTCAAATAATCAACTCGCACTCACACTTAAATCAGAAATCAGGTTTGAAATAATTTTCTTTAGTTTTTGTTAATTTTACTTGGCTTCATATAAAGTTCATTAAGAACAGTATCTTCCGTAGCTGACACCTCTGGATGAATAGTGATTGTGATGTTTGCAATGTGTCTTTAAGAATGACAAACTTACATTAAGAGAAGTTATAAATTCATCCAAGTATGATATAAAAATACCTATTCTAAAGTAATCTTCAGGGATCAGATTGGGAACATTTGTTCTGTTACTCTGGCAACCGACCGTTCGAGGTTTTGACACAGGAACCCTTTGTTCGTTGCAGATACCTTCAACTGTTTTGCACAAGGCAGAAAAACATACTTCAGCTTCCTCTCTCATTTTCTCAAGTGATATTTTCACATTCGTTACATAATTAACTGCTAAGCTGAGAACTATGTTTTGTAGGTATTTTGCTTAGAGGAACTGTCAACTTAAACAACATAAAAACATCGTTCTTGAAGATGCGCGTGGGTAGGTGGTTAGCGAGCCTTGGGGGTTCGTTTCAATCCTGAAACAAGCCCCGTTTACCCTCCATCAACCCTTGGCTGTGCCAGTGAAGTCACGGGATGACTTGAAGTGAGGAGTAATATTTTATTTGATATAGTTGTTGAAATAGGTATTTAAGGTTCTGACGGTATTCTCTAATCACTTGATAGATAATGAATGAACTGAGCGAATGACATTGTTTTAGATATAGGATTATGTGAACGAGGTATTTACGTTAGATAATATGGATATAGTCTGTGTGGAAGCTACGAGATTTTTGGAAGAGACTAAGCTATGTGACCAATCTTCGAGATGTGAACAACCGTCAAGTTAATTAAGAATCTTCAAGCTATGAACAATCGTCAAATTAATTAGGTATTTTCAAGTTGTGTTATTTACATACGAGCGATAGTTTTCAAGGTACATCATAATTTAAGCAGATATTACCTTAGAAATGGAGTTATTACCTTTACAAGAAATATTTCCTCAAATCAAGATCTGTAAGATTGACCATCCACCATTGTCATGAAGAAGGCTCACCACGCAGATGTGTAGTCAGTGGAAGCACGGTAGAGAGTGTGAAGTTGATGGAAGATGCTGGAACAGAAGATGGTTATTTAGTATAATGTTGTATCATGTGTTACTTTAAGAAGAGTAAAAACAATGATGTCAATGGATTGAGGTTAAAGGTCTTATTTGCCATTAAAATCAGAAAACAAAGAGTTAAGTCAATTATCAACATGCCAAGCTTTTTATTATTATAATATTTTTATTTGAAAAATTCACCAACAATATGGGGTTACCCTACAGCTTCTGTCTACCGAGTTTGAATGAAACACAACACGTATTAGAACATTAAATAACACTCAAGGAAGGAGATAGCCTAAGTTTTGTAATATCCAATTTCCTTTACTTGGTTATAAAAGGATTATTTTTGTTATTTTAAATTTATATTTTCTACATCAAATGAGGAATAAGTTGTAGTTAATGGATTTAATAGGGGTAATTAAAAAGAAATCAGGATTTACTAAGCGTTTGGCCTATTCAGATTTCTCTGTAAGTGATAAGAAAATACCGCACTGTGTATTTGCTTTTCACAGATCTGAAGAGGAGTCTTTCTATATTTCTAAACAATATTTCTAAGTTAGCTGAAGGATAGGCTATATAGTAACTGGATTCAATAAATAAACAAAGAGTCTTTAACATTAAGGCAAGGGCTATTCATTTTCCTATGACCAAGTGCTGGAATTACCATTAGGAGACTTTACCAATTTGAGTTTTGAATTTCATTTAATATAGGCCTATTTATGGAAGTGTGAATACTTCAGAGACTTAAAGGATATTTTTAAGTTTATGGACACAATATTCTTAGTCTGATTTCAAACTAGAAGATTTTGAAACATTTGATGAAATAAAAGTGATGGCAAGGTGTGTTGAAAAGGGGGAGGATAGTCAACCGTACTTTGATCAGTTACTACTATTTTTAATTTAATTATTCGCTAGTTTTGTCATTGATTGATGATAAATAGTAGTATTAACCTTATTTACATTTAAAGTGAGGCATACAAAGCAAGATTATACCTCAAGAGACGAGATAGGTCACGATTTACTTTGTTGATCTTGACATGAATGTCAAACATCTGATTGTTGGGATCCAATTACGTATTTAGACAAATGTTGCAAATATATTTCTTAATTAGCAGCCTGGTATCAAACTATAGAAGTTATGTAACAGACTATAACAAATTGTCAGGTATTGGCTATGGAGAATTCACATTTTATTAAACTTGTTGTCCTGAAATAGAGTATAGTAAGGCTGGCTTGATATAAGATTTAAAATTTGTGAATACAATTTAGCCGAGAATAAATAAGATTTTGGTGTGGCTTCTAAGTGAACTATTTATAAATTCATGGTATTTCTAAGCTAAGCCTAGTAGTAGTCAGGATCAGTTGTTGGTAGACAGCTATACGTTGATTTCTCGTTCTACCAACAAGAATAGGAATTGTTGCTAAGGATTAAAGCATGAAGAAATCCTAGAAAATAAAAGGGCTTTCTATTAATTGTAAAGAATTGAAATAACATCAAATTATTTACTTTCTAAATCAATTTTAATTAGTGAGAAAACCTTTTAAGGCAAAGGGGGATAGTATGCTTGTGTAATTTTTTTTTTATATTTTAAATACATGATATAGTACTTAGTTAATTTCCATGCATTAAATATTATTTTTTATTTGTTTTGGCTCCATCGTCTTTGAATATTTGGATAGAGACAGAAGAAACGGTCAATTTTTAGCGGTCATTGTAGTATCTATATTTAAAATAAAACTAAAATAAATTGTACGGCTTACCGCACAGACTTTCTCTCTCTTTCTATAAACTCGTAAGATTTCTGAACGGAATAATGTACATTGTATCATCACCACTCCACATAAGAACACGATAAAATAATATACAATGATATAGAATCAATGAGAAAAGAGCCGCATCTTTGTCCACCTAAGAGCATTTCAAACAGTTTAATGTTTTAAAGACCTTAATAAAATGGTATTTTAACCATTTGCTGATAGCTTGGAAACTCGGATCTGCTTTACATGTTCCAATTTATGAAAATTATATTACTAGAGATGAATGGAGGGAAGTAGAAAGAAATCTAAGGAATCCTAAAAGTTATGAAAAAGATTAATATTGGGTCCACAAGGGTCAACACTTCGTATTAAAATTTCGATTTCTGGTTAAAATTTTAACATTTTATAAGGTATTGCACATCTTCAAGTCATCGCATTGATATTTAATTATTCATTTATACATTTTAACCAATAAAAATTGTAAATATTGACTAAAATGGAGATGGATCATTGCTGTGCAAGCATTTCTCCTAAGAGTTTTAAGGAAAAATAGTATACTTTTTTTAGATACTTACTTATATTTAATTACTCTATGGCATTGGAGAATTATTGCGTTAAGACTTAAGTAGTATATGTTTACAACTTAAGCTCACAAAATTGTATTAATATATTTGCAAATATCTCAGAAACTGTTGCTTTTATAAAAATATATGTCAAATAAAAGTTTTTTATTTCTAATAATCCTACATTTTTACAATGATAAGTTGTTTAGTTTAGTTTCTCAAATAGTTGTGGAGATACGGAAATTAACGCTTCTGTAAAGTACCCTAAAAATCATTTTTATAGGAAAATGAAAATAGCCAGTTTATTTATAATCTTAATCAACGCCTAGATACGAATTTTAATCAAAATCGTTTGAGCAGATTTTGAGAAAACCTATTTTTTCTCTTTTCGCCCTTTATAAAACTACTCTTAATTTTAAGTTTTTAATAGACACACAGACAGACGGCATTGCAAAGACTATTTTTTAGGGTTCGGTGAGTCATGAAACGTCGACATCCATCAACATTTCAAGTTAGGTTTTTTTACGGTCGCAATACTTAAACTTTAATGTCAAAAAGTTAAAATATATATATAATTGGATTGAAAGTTATTGAATTTATAAAAATATGTTTCGAATAAAATATTTGTATTATAAATATATATACATATTTGTAATGCTAAGTAATTTCATATCTCAAATAGTTTCGGAACTATCATAAAAAATGTTAATTTACGCATCAGACCGAGCCTTTAAAGCCATTTTGTCGAAATATTGAGAGTAGCCATTTTGTTTGGAATATTTATTAATGTTTATAAATGTAATTTAATCAAAATCATTAGCGCCGATTTTGAGAAAATCGACTTTTTATCTTTTTGTCCTTCAGTAAACTACCCTTAATTTTAGGGGTGGATATCCAATTCCAAAAACCCCTCGGGGCAACCCTATGAAAACCCTAGATATCAAGTTTTAGCTCAATCGGTAAAATAGTTTAGGCTCTAGTTGGAGGTACAGACAGACAGACAGAAAGGGAGACGGAAATTCAAAAACAACTTTTTCGGATTCAGGGAGACATGAAACATCAAGATTCATCAAAATCTTGAGTTCGATTTTTTTGACGATCACCATACTTTCTCTACCTGTAAGGTAGTTAGTCGGGTGATCTAAGTTTAATGTGATTTAAAGAACACCTAATATATTCCTTATACGCGGCCATTTCAAAGTAAATATATTATGTTTATAATATTGTATGACTTTATGACTTAAATAATTGTATTGTTTATTATTAATATTTAAATATTAATAAGTCATCTGAATGCAAAAGTATGAAAAGAGAGAATAGGATTTGAGGAGGTATTAGGGGAGAGAGGATGAGGAGAGAGAATCTAGGAGGGTAGAAGATTGTTGGAGTCATGTGCGAGAAATAAAATGAAAGTGGCAAACAGCTTTTATAAGAAGGAAAGAGAAACTCATAAGATCACAAGATACAGATGGGATTGTGAGAAAGTCGGTGATAGACTACTTTATCATGGATGAGAACAGTCTGGTGGTAATTGTAGAAGAGATATGGGGAAGGACAAGTAATAAAGAATTCAGAACGCATTTTAAGAATAGGAATAAGGAAACAATGGAAAAATATAGGGAGAAGAAGAAAAGAGTGAAGCAAACTTTGTGAGAAGCCAGGAAGGATTGTATGAATAAAAATGGACGGAAATGCTGGAACGGGATTTGGAAGGAAGTAGGAAGGTGTTAAATGGCCAAGCTAGAAACAAGAGGAAAAAGAAAAGACGTGGAGTTAGAATGATAGATGAAGAAGGAAGAACGCAGAAGACAGGAGAGGAAAAAGGGAACTGTGGATAAGATATTATGAGTACTTGGAAGTACGTGAAATAATAGAGGAAGCAAAACAGTGATGGTATGGGCATGTAATAAGGATGGAAAGGAGAGGATGCCGTAGAAAATGTTGTAAATGAAGTATGTTTGAAAAAAGACCACAAGGAAGGCCAAGAAAGAGATGGGAGGTGTAAATAACGAACTTTTTTTTTCCAATGAGAAGATAAGAATTTAAGTAATTAAATAAGGAAGAGTGTTGGAAGGATAGAGGAAGAAGGGCATTTTACTAAAGTGACCAGGCCACAGGCTGGAAACAGTTAACGATGATGATTATTATAGGTGCTAATATTTGTGTGTTCATTTGTATTTATCTGGTGTATTATCCATGTAATTGAATTTCATTAATTCTTATTTTATCTATAAATATTTATCTAAAAAACTTTTTTCAAAGTTCTATGTCAAAATATAACAATTTTGAATCGTAAATTTACAATATTTTCAAATTAAATTTGTGTCTCTATTACTACTTGGAAAATGGATAGAGATGCAGAGTACTTTAAAACCTTGAAATATTGCGTAGTTATTAGTATAGATTGTGTCCAATGTTTTAAAAAGAATCCCAGATTTCTTGTGTAATTTGAATACATAATTTGTGGAAAATTGTTAAGCGAGGTCAAAAATTGTATTTTATCTGAGCTGTGATTTTTTTTTCTCCGCGAGCTGGATGTTTTTCTCAAGAATCGGTAAGATCTAAACATTTATTAATCCAAATTAAAAAATTTCATTTAAAGACAAGGAGAATTTAAAATGTATTTATATACAACGTGTTTCTAAAACATTGCATCAAACTTTGGCAGGATATTCCTTGGGTGAAATTAGAATAATTCTCATAAGCAACCTAGGGTCCATCTTCAATATTAAGGGCGGTATACACCCCTAAAGACAGAGCTAAAAACTACTGTTGTGTGAGATATTATGAAAACTGCTTAGGGTATTACAACGAATCTTTGTATACTACTTATTGAAACCTTGATCATTAATAAACTAAATGTGCTGTTACCGTTACCCACCCCCATCATGTAAAAAATGGGGGGTTGTAACACATTTTTTCTAAAATAAAATATGTCAGAGTAAGTATTACCAATTTTTACTTAAGATTACAAAACAGGGAATCAAAATTAACAAAAAAGGTGTATTGGAGAAACTGTCTAGCTTTCCCCGTTTCTGAGATAATCACACAAGTTTGAGATCAGAGCCAAGTGCAAATGCCTGCCAGGTAGGCAGCCAGAATCGCAGTTTTATTTCGCAATGCAGTCGTTTAGCCATTTTTACCGGCACGTGTGACTATGTATCACGTACATTTGGTAAACAAGGCTGGTTTGTGTGTTATGATGGAGAAACTCTGATACTTTTCCTTCTTCATAAGCTCCGATGTGTTGCTATTTATTACATTAGTGAGTTATGCTTACACAGTTCACACTTGGGTGGGATTTTATTCATTACACTCACTGGAATATTGAAAGCTACATTAAGAAATACAAATTGTAGTTATTGCATGTTTTAGTTCCTAGCTTCAAAAGCAGATTCATAGCAAGTGTTCAAAATGGTGGCCCCTAACGTTATTGCAATAATTGAGGCGACGTATCAATGACTGGCGTACTCTTTCGAAAACACGTGGAGTTTCTTGAACCTTATCACATGCAGCAACTATCCTGGCTAACAGGTCTTCCTCAGATTCAACAGCTGTCTCGTACACCAAAGCTTTGACAAAGCCCCACAGAAAGAAGTCTAACGGATTTAGGTCAGGAGAGCGTGGTGGCCACGCAACAGGCCCACCTCTTCCTATCCATCGGGCAGGAAATGCAGTGTTGAGGTAGTCACGCACAGCTCTTGTGAAATGAGGTGGGGCACCGTCATGTTGTAGCCACATGCGTTGTCTAACGGAGAGCGGTACATTCTCGAGGAACAGTGGCAATGCAAATTTCAGAAATTGGTAGTAGATGTGGCCAGTAAAATGTCGTGGCATCAGGTAAGGGCCAATGAGATGGTTACCCACAATGCCTGCCCAGATGTTGACAGAAAATGTATGCTGGTTGCCCATAATGATAGTTGCATGAGGGTTCACGTCATTCCTAATGTGACTATTTGTACTATTAAAATAGCCGTCTCTGGTGAATGTTGCCTCATCGGAAAACAATATTATAGTGGAGAAATCAGGAACCACTCCGCACTGCTGCAGAAACCAGTCGGAGAATTCATGTCGAGGAGCATAATCTTCTGGCCCCAATGCCTGCACCTTGCGCATGTGGTACGGATGCAGCAGCTGATCATGCATGACACGCCATACTGTGGAATTTGACACATTTGTTTGATGCGCAATGGCACGTGTGCTTGTTGACGCGTTATCATCCACATAATTCAGTACCTCTTCTTCGACAATTGGAGTGCGAACATTCCTCGGGTGACCAGCTCCCCCTCGTAGCTGAAATGTACCTGTTTCACGAAGTCGCTGAGTGACATCGGTGAAGGTCCGGTGATAATGTTGACGTCGCGCAGGATATCTATCGTGGTACAACCGTGCAGCTGCTCTTGCGTTTCCTCTAGCTTCACCGTACAGCATGACCATGTCTGTCATTTCTGCGTTTGTGTACTTTGCCATTTGACTAGTAATACGCGCAACATGCAGTGAAGTCGTGTGGACTTATGCAGTCTGCTCGTGGAGGGAGGGGAAGATAGTGATAATAAGAGTGGGGAAAGGAGGGGGTGAAGCAACACAGCTTTATTGGCTCCCTACCTGGCAGGAATTAACACTTGTCTTTGAAATTAAACATGCATGATTATCTCAGAAACGGGGAAAGCTAGACAGTTTCTCCAATACACCTTTTTTGTTAATTTTGATTCCCTGTTTTGTAATCTTAAGTAAAAATTGGTAATACTTACTCTGACATATTTTATTTTAGAAAAAATGTGTTACAACCCCCCATTTTTACATGATGGGGGTGGGTAACGGTAACGGCACATTTAGATTATTAATGATCAAGGTTTCAATAAGTAGTATACAAAGATTCGTTGTAATAGCCTAAGCAGTTTTCATAATATCTCACAAAACAGTAGTTTTTAGATCTGTCTTTAGGGGTGTATACCGCCCTTAATATTGAAGATGGACCCTAGGTTGCTTATGAGAATTATTCTAATTTCACCCAAGGAGTATCCTGCCAAAGTTTGTTGCAATGTTTTAGAAACACGTTGTATAAATTCATTATATTTCTAAAAAAATATATATGTTAAAACATAAATAGATTGTAGTGAATGTATCACAATATTTTCTGTGTTATCCTTTTTATCACATCGACACAACTTTTGAGGTGCACATGTTTTCCTACCTAAACACCAAATGTCTCAAGATAAGTGGTAATTGTGACAACGTCGGAGCTAGAACAGGCAAAGAAAGATTTTTTTTTACTTTAAATGGAATAAAGTGACACCCAAATTTATATTATAATTTCCTTGATGCAATTTAGTTAGGGTCAGTCCATATGAAGTGGTCCAGAAAATAAATAAATGGTTGCTCGACCATTTTTTTAAAATCTAAGTTTTTTTTTCTAAATTACCCTTACATGTTGGTAGTTCAAAATTACTATTATTTTATTTTATTGTTTTTTGTTTTCGCATAGTGGCCATATTTGTTTTACAAGACGCTACATTTTTTGCAATTTTAAGGGTTTACAGAAATAAAAATATCTTGGCCTCTGTTTGATCAATCTACATGAGTGAAAAATAATTTTGGTTTGGAAAGTAAAGGGCTACAAGTTTGTATATGTAGCATTTTGACCTAAACTCAATTCTAAAGGGTGAAATTTTTGCCTAAATTTCTAGTTTTTTTTTAAAGAAAATTCAGTTTTCAGGGGGAAATATTTTCACTAAGGGAAAGAGTCAACAAGATACAATTTTTTATACGAGCAGACATAAACTACTTGTTCTCACACACCAAGTTTAAAACCTGAGAATTGACTCACTTTTTTTAAAAAAAAATTTTTTGGAAATTTGAAAAAATTGCAGTTTTCAGAGCTTAATATCTCTGGTGGGGGATGAGTTAAAAATCTGAAACTTTGGTCAATAATATTAATATATAAAAGTATTATACAAAAAAAATTTGAGTTTGAGAATTGAATACAAGCTGAGATATTGAAAAGACATAATTAGAAGAAAAAACATGCGTATATTTATAGGTTTTTGTACAGTATCTCTACTAGATTAAATTTTATTTGTATTAAACATATTTTTATGTGTAAAATATATTTCAAGCACATAAATCCATAGGTGCTTATTATTCTACCTATATAAAAATTAAAAACTATTACCTTATTAACAAACTAAGTTTGGTGTTTGGCAGAGAGCTGAGATATTTCTTCGCACAATTTAGAGCTGATGTGCGTACGACCAGTCACAGTTGAAAGTTCCATTGCCATGATCTTAATTAAAAATTCTCTGCACAGATACACAGGTTTTGATGTAAATAAATGGTATGATAGTGTATTTATTGTGGTTACGCATAAAATAGACATTGAAAATTTTAATATTGCCTCGGCAATTGCAGCACAACTCAGTCTATTGAACTATACGAACGAAGAAGTATATTATTAATTTTGATGTGAATGATAAGAGCTGACATAACTCTTCAGTGTTCAACTCACAACTGTCTAAGTGTGACACGCTCTTCAAGACCGGGTACGGTGCCAGTTAAGACAAACACTCTGCAACTTAAAAACGCCAACATATATAAATTAATATGTTTCGCAAATAAACTTGAACTATTATTTTAATATCAAAAACATAATATAGGTAGACTAATTTAAAATCAAAATAAAAAAGTTTATTACAAGACAACTTTTTCATGTTTTCCTATAAACATTTTAAGAGGTATGAAAGTTATTTAATTGGTTCCAAATACCAGGTAAGATTTCGCAGGCGATGTTCCCCACAATTATTACAACCACCATAAAATTACTGTCTTTCCCACACTAGTGGAAATATACTTATGGCGTGATATTTATATGTAGACTTTTGAAGTTTGGAGACAATATTAATTTTCATTATTAAGGTGAAAAAAGGTGGTTTAATAATCAGTTCTTTAGTATATATTGCTTTCAGTAAATGCATCAGTGAATGTTGTATAATAAATAATGGGTGCTTATTTCGTATAAATAATTATGTTCATTCTTGAGCTACACAATTGCAACTCCGCTGGTTATAAAAAGGATAGCGTTAACGGGAAAACCAATGAGATAGAAAGAGACGTAAATGTCCATAAGCGCATCTTCTGAAATTTAAGATTGAAACGATCTATTGGTTTATTATTTGGTACATACATTTATAATGGTATTGTACATATTAAGGATATTTAGATATTTTAGTAACCATTCATCACATGAAATATAATATAGCCTGACATATATTAAAAATTCGCATAAAATTGTAAAGTATAACACAATGTCTTATCAAGCAAGTATTAAGAGAAAGAGAAATACCCGAAGGTTTCTATCTTTCTCATACATTGTAAAACAGACGACAGCTCCAAAATTTCAAACAGAGACATCGAAATCAAATTGCTCATTGGCTGTTTTGATCTGTGTTAGGCTAAACTTATTGAACCTACTATTTTTCATCCTTAGCTTAAATTAAATAGTTTGATCATTGCTAATTATCGATAATTGACATCTACAACGATGATCAAGCCACATTTTGAAATCTCTTAGCCATAAAATATATTGATAGATGATAACATCCATCACTAACATTTTGATGATTATGAAGAGGAAAATTTAATGTCAAATAGACCTACTTGTTTGGCTTCACTAAATTTCAGGCAAGTTAAATTATTTTTTAATTATTTATTGTGAGATTGTTGACAGAAATCATTTAGCAAGCATATCTCACTTTTTATACCTATTTTACGCTTACATATTCTACACATTTCCAGATTTTGACTCCTGATAAAGTTTTATTGTAGATATATGAAGTTGTTGTTAAAAAGCATACTTTAAAAATAAAATAAGTATGTATGTTCTCTTAATTGATTGATAAAATCAAGTTGAGCTGGTGGATAGGTCTGACCCACAAGATTAGTGCAATACTGGTAGAGAGAGAAAGATTGAGGATTATCGGGAGGAAGGTAAGGGGGTGGGAGTGAGGGTGACAAGTCAAAGTGAGCAAAATATTTTACCTGAAGATTCTTGTCTCTAGTTTGTTTTGAAGACTGTTTGTCTTCTCACATTAGTAAAATAAATGTTCTTTTTTTTACTTTCTTATTTGGAGATAGTAGTGTAATAGTAAACATTTTGCCCTCGAGATCATGATGGATTTTGACGTTTTATGTGGCCCCGAATTAAAAAAAAAATAGTATCACATTTCTGTACGTTCTTAACGACAGGCGTTAATAAATTGAGCTCAATTTATCAAATCTATGTTTCAGCTCGCACACAAATTTATCTATATAAATAAAATGCTTATCGCCCTATTCCCCCAAATTTAAATTTTGTGGGGCCTAGGCAATATATATGACGGTATTTACCGAAATTCGACCTATTAGCGGCGAAAAAGAGGGGTTGAAAGTGTTTTAAATTCGCTGATGTATCTTTAGAACCAGCGGAAATTGAGTTTTGAATTTTAAAATGAAGGTTTCCAAGTTCTGTTGGGAGAAAAGAGGGTGGGGACTCAAAACTTCCTAAACTAAAATAAAAAACTATTTACCACAGTAGTGGAAAATTGAAACGTTTCAGGCAGCTAAAGGAACTACTCCATAAAATTATAAACGTCTGAACTTTTTTAACGTTTACGTTGGATCCCGGAAAATAGGGGAGGGGGGCTATAAACAGAAAAAAAAACCTTATGGGTGTGGTAGAAAATCCAAACACGTCATTTAGGTAGAAGGACAACCCTAGATAACCGATATCCAAATATGTCCAAAAATTTGAAATGTCTTAATTGTAGCTAGAAAAATGGGGTTAGGGGTTTACATTTTCCAAAAATAATAGACACAGCTTATTTACAGTGTAGTATAAAACTGAAACTCTGAAGAATGGTAAATAAAAGGACCTTGCCAAATATTTATAAGAGTTTGAAAAGTTAAATTCTCAATGGGATCCGAGGACATAGAGGAAACGGGGTATACAATATTTTTTTTTTACTTTTAGGTGTGATAGGATTTCTTTTAATTTGGCAAGCAGGCATAAGTAGCCCCCAAAATAGCCAAATAAATCTTAAAATCTGAAATGTATATCTAGGAGTTTAAATGGTGAAGAGGGATGGGTGGTTAGGAGGGGCCAGGGGCTCAACATTTCCAAGATATTTATCTACTTCTGTATGTGGTAGAAAACTGAAATTCATTAAGCGAGTATAAGGACCACCCCAAATAAAAAACAGGGTGATTTTAAATTTTAAAATGGAGTTTTGGGAAATTGAAAGCTATAGCCAGAATAAAATTTTGAGATGAGCAATAGGGTAAACTCCAAATAACCAAATTAAGCTTAGGATTTGAAATTTATCAAAGTGAAAAGGAAAAGGGAGATTGGAGGGTTTCTAAATTTACAAAACTGTTTGAAGCCACTACTTTTCAATGTGGTTGAAAACTGATATTTGGAAGGCCAAATAATTATGAAAGTCTGTAAATTTCAAAAAAGTTTAAATGGTACTCCAGGAAATAAGGAGTGCAAAACTTTTAGGTATGATAGAAAATTTAAATTTGGAAGCAGGTAGAAGTACAACTCCAGATAACCGAATAAATCTTAAACATTTGAGATTCTAAGGGGGAGTTAGAGAAATGAGGTAGAGAGGCAGTGATGGGGCTAAAATTTCCAAAACTATAAAAATAAACTATACTTCTCACAGTGTTAGACAATTTACATCAATTTGTCAGGCGGCTATGAGGACCATCACGAAACTTTAAAAAGTTATTAATTCTTAAATTTTGGAATGAAGGAGGGGGAAAAGGGGAGGGAAGATCCCCTGAAAATTTCCCAAGCTAATATAAAAGCTATTTTTGAGCAGGTAGAAAATTGAAACTCTGCATGTATGTTAAGATTCGAATGAACATCTCGAGATTTTGCAAATCTCTCTTCCAAGTAGTTCTATGTACTATCACCTCACCAGAAGTGCTCTACTGTAGCTATAATAGTCACCCCACCGACCCCTCTCACCCTTCTATACTTCACCCTTTCAGAGAGTCCTTACATTCCACAGTTACAGTTACAGTTATTGACACTATCCTACATACAACTAGATCAGTTCACAAAACACAATATCACCTTTTTTATGTATAGATTTCTGATATTATTTCCTTGTTAATATATCTCACGGTCATAAAGTTAACGAAAAACAATAAGAAAACACCATTCTCGGGGACTTTTGACAATTTATTTCGAAAGGCAAAATGAAAGTGAACGCCAATATTAATAATTAATATATATAATAGTGACGCATTAAATAAATTTTGCCAGTAAATATTTAGACGTCAAACGGAGATCATAACTTGTTTACGTGGCCCAATTGTAATGCGCCCGTATATACACGTGTTTGTATATATGTTGTAATGATATGGAATTATACATCTAAATAATTTATTATTCACATCTATATTCAAAATTATGATATTATAAATACGAGCGGGTAGTAAGATTTAGTTGTGTTAAGTTGCAAGGTATGGCGACATCTTTCTACGCCTCTGTTTGAAAGGCGAACTCAGTTTTATAGACAGAGACGCACCTGGATGACCACACCTTTCTTTCTTTTGGGAAGTTTCGAGAAGGAGATGTCACTAGATATAACTACTTCAAAGTACGCATCTCTTCACTTGCAATCCTGACGAGGAGCCGTGTGGGTTGGGTCTATGATAAATTTCACGTGCTGGGAATTAACATACACATAATACAATAGTCGGGTTTTTAAATTAATATTTACAACGTGTGAAATATCTAGCAAAAACTGTTTATCTACTTAATATAAAAAAACTATAAAAGACCAGAACTTTTAATTTATAAAATAAGACATTATCCCCTTTTGATTACCATAATACAGGATAGCAAACTTGGACCCAATTCAATCATTATATCAAATATCACCCTAATGGTGGCGAACCAACATTAATATATCAGGCTAACTTTTATACGTTACAATAATGGCTTCCCAACGTGGAGGGCCTGATAAACTGAAATAATAAAATTAAATCCAGTTCACAACCCGAGAAAGTGAGTGCTCAAAGAACAGTGAAAGTGCCGCAAACAACTTAAGTGCCTTATTACGCAAAAAAACAAAAAAAAACAAGTGACTTAAGAAGAAGAAGAAGAAGAAGAAGCTCCAAACCAGGTGATTTTGGAAGAAGAAGCTCCAAACCAGGTGACTTCAGAGGAAAGAGTTCGAAACCAGGTAGATTCAGAATAAGGTCCAAAGCTTCTAGACTTCAGGTGAGGTACGCAAGGAAAATCTCACGTAAGTCATCAACAGCAAAACTTCATTAAATATGGAAGAGACAGACAGTAGTAGCAGTGAGGATAATCCTCCCCTAACGCAATATTCCCAACCAATGGTAGAAGAATATTCTTGTTTAGAACTATCTGATCAGGAACAAAGTGAACAACATGAGAAAGTAGTTGAACCAATAGTTCATAAAGAAGAAGACTTAAGGGGGGTGGAAAATGTTTCAAAGGTAGGAGGTGTAGCTCAACAAACATCAGCAAATGACCTAAATGCAATATTAATGCAGTTCGTGCAGCAAATGAAAGAGGGTAGTGAAAAGAGTGAAAAGTTAAGTCTGCAAATTAAAGAGAGTAGTGAAAAGAGTGAAAAGTTAAATCAGAAAATAAATGAAAGGTTCGATAAAACTAGCCAGGAGCTACAAAAAAAACTAGACAGGAGCTACAAAAAGAATAGCCGGGAGTTAAAAGAAATCAAAGAAAATAATCAGAATTTAAATACAAAGTTTGATGAAAAATTTAAAGGTGTAAATGAACAATTCAACAGGTTAGAACAAGAATTGCAGGGTAAATTTCAAGAAGTATAAAACGACTTTGACAAAAAATTACAGAAAATACAACAGACTGAAAGTGACCAAACGCAGGTAAGGGACGAACTACAGACGCTTAGGGAAGACTGTAATAAGTCAGAAAAACAGATGAATGAGCAGATAAAAAAAACTTAAAAATGCAAAGGAAAACTTTAAGCTTAAACAGGATGCTTTAAATTCCAAAGGAAAAACTACTCAGGAATGTTGCGATAAAAATAAAAATGAAATTCTAGAACAGGTACACCATTTAACAGAACGATTTGCGACTGTTGAAAAAGAACAACAAAAATGTAGTGATAGCCTTAAATTCCAAAATGATTTCTTTGATGGACACACAGTACGAGATGTTTACTTACAGGAAATAGTTGACCAGCAATTGGACAAATTTAAGGACAACTTGACTGAAACTGTGGACAAGACGTTACAAACAGTCGAACAAATGCGACAACAACTAGAACAGGCTAAGTCAAAATATGACGAAGTAGTGGAAAAAGGGACGCTAATTACTGCTGGTGCCTTGGTATTACCTAGTACAAGCATCCAGAATCAATTAATGGACTATGTACCCACCTTCAGTGGAAATAATGTTAGGGTGCATGCTGTACAGTTTTTGAAAAAGATGGATAGACTTTGTGAAAATAGTAAACTCACCAAAGCACAAAAAGTAGCATTTTTTAATTCAAAGTTAGTAGGTGAAGCTGAAGTGTGGATGAATAGTCACGAGGCTGACTATACATCCTATGAAGCAATAAAGATAAACTTTCGTAAAAGATTTTGGTCCGTGTATAAGCAGGACAAGTTAGTAAATTATATTTTTACTATTGATCTCTATAGTATAACTGGATGGACATCTGTGGCTGAAATTTTCGAGCTGTCGTCTGCATACCATTGTGTAAGAGAGAAATAAACCTTCGGGTATCTCTTTCTTTCTTTTACCAATACAAGGCAATGTGTCATTTTGACATAGTTCATTAATCTGATTGAATATATGAGAAAAATCAATGTGTGAGTGGTTAAATTAAATAAATATGTTAGTTAAAGCTTTGAAGAGCATATAAAAGTTCAAAATTGGTTAGTTTTTTCTTTAAATAAGTTGATGTAGCCTAATATGTAAGATGATTTTTGAAGGAAGCTTACTTGTAAGGCTTTATCTCGTACCAGAATCCTACCCTATAGTTGTGTTTAGTTAGGATAAAAGACCTTCCAGAAGGAAATTTCTACTTCTGTTCTAAATTGCCGTTCATCCTACCAAAATATTATATATATGATATTATTTTGGTACGAAATAAAGCCTTACAGATTGGGATTATTACTAAAATCAGGGTTTAGTAGATAATGTACTTCCTACAAGCCTATAACCTAAATTATCATTTGAACGTAAGACTTCTACATAAAGTGTGTCATTCACACAAATGTAATACAGTTTTTAGCTGACTTGTTTCATTATAGTTATAGAAATTTCAACATAATATGGTTCCTGAAAGATATGAGCTAACTTAAAAAAAACAGGTATTATTATAATAATACTTTCCACAAGCCTATAACCTAAGTGATAATTTGAATGCATGGCAACTATTCAAATTTTGTCATTCAAACAAATGTAATCAAGTTTTAAGATACCTTGTTCATTATATTTATAGAACTTTCAATATAATATGGTTTCTGAAACCAATATACAAGCTAATAATCAACTTTAAATATAAGTGTAGTCGTGCCAGACTGTAAACAACATTGATGATAAATATATAGAAATGGGAATATCAAAGGTTTTATTCATATCTGTACAGTATTACATGTAAAACTGGATTGTATATCCTTTAATGTAAATGTTTCTTCAGGAAAGTGTTGTATAATACTTCACTATTTTCAAACAATAACACTTTTATTCATCAGAGACATGTTTTCGCATAAGAACATTTAAAGAAACAGTTAAATCTGTCCCCCCTTCTGTGTAGCAGGTGATACACTTGAGCGTCACGCTTTTGTCCTTGGAATGTGCATGTGTATGTCCATCCAGTTATATCATAGAGATCAATGATTTTTACAGGCCGGTATGATCCACATAGAGGGCCTAAGTGTGAATATTAGAGAATAGAGAAATTATGATTGGGGAGGAGAAGGGAAAATTTTCAAAAACCAATAGAAACAATTACTAACAGAACAATTTATTTGATAAGCTGAGGTGCTTACTAGAGTGATTCTTTCAAATTAATTCAAGTTTAATTAGTAAATTTAAACTATTTCTTTTGGTGTTCATTCCAACAATGTCTCCGCGTAAGCGAGCAAATATTGATGCAAAGACTGCACATATATATAATTGATTTTACTTCTTATAGGTAGTAGTTAATTTGTGGCTTCATCAACATACAAAGTTCTCACCTCACACGTGTCTAAAATTGTATTTTTGGTAGTTTAGATCAGGGTTTCTCAAACTGCAAGGCGTGAGGGGATTTCCAATGAGGTGTGAACCAATTTTTCACTTCCTTCGACTTGCTAAATTATGATTGACTAAAAAATTATTATTCTGTTTGGCTTATGAAGCAATAAAATTAATTAATATATTACAAATCTTTACTATTCTTAATAAACTTCTACAAAGCTCTTATCAGAAAATAAAGAAATAAATTAAATAATAAATGTCTCATTTTTGTATTTTAACGTAAAAAAGTTATCTTATTCTAAGAAAGAGAGTCTTAACAATTACTTTAAATGTTCATGTAAGGCTTTAGAGCATAGAGTTTGAGAAAACCTGGTTTAGATGATTTGCTATAAATAAGATAATTTAGCCAACTTAAATGTGAGCGAAGCCGTGGGCAAACTCGAGTAAGTTAATATGATTATAAAAAAAGAATGATTTATTAATTCATTTAGCGAAATTAATAAACAAATATACTAAGAAAGACTAATAAAATATACTTTGGCACTTAAAAAAATTCAAAATTCAAAATAAAACAAAATTATTAAAATGGTGTGACCACATGTATGTGCTAATTAATAGAAAACGGTACGTGTACAAAACTTTTTATTTCTGGTACAAAACGGTACAAAAACTAGTATAAAACCTTGGCAATGTAAAAAGTTCAACATATACAAAAGTGGTACTACAGGTTAATGGACGTGCTGCTATACCTTGGGAAGTAGTAAATTGAGAAAATACTTACGTATTTTGAAACGGTAGTATATACTAGTTAACTAAACACTACACACCTCGCCATCTATTAGCATCACTACAAATCATAACGAATGTTTCCGGAGACAGCCAAACACATTTTAATAAATGGTCTAAAAATTAAATTTACAAAAAGTCATTTGGCCTAAAGGCGTTTGGCCTAAAAGGCATTTGGCCTAAAAGGCATTTGGCCTAAAAGCATTTGGCCTAAAGGCATTTAGCCTACACTTTAGGCCAAATGCCTTTAGGCCAAATGACGGGTACCCGTTCCCACCCGTTACACTAATGGGACAAGGATGGAAAAAGTAGAATCCATATAAAGTGTATGCAGCATTTGTGTGAAGGGAGAGTGGGAAACAATTTTGGATAAGCCATCTATATCCAACCACTAGGGTCCACACTCCATCCCCTAATCATCAGAAAACATAGTACTCGCATTTTTGGTCCTCGTGATCACCGGTGTGAATGAGCTTGCTGCTTGTTCAGTTTGTGTTTCGCTCTCTTTAACCAAACCATTTTCTCTTAGCATCTCCCGATATATTTACTCACTGATATTAATGCTGTATATAAACTTATGCTTAGCGTACTACTGAATAAAATATTTTATTTTACTATAGATATATCTTAAATAAAGTAAAGTAGATTTCCTTTGTTTTGAACGTCTTGTAGTTTTTTAATTTAAAAAAATATTTTTATAATCAGGATGATTTCTCTAAATTTTTATATAATTTTAAATAAATTCACAATTCATCATATCACTACATTAACAACTTTCACTGATCAATGTGTCCCGCCCCTGCTGGTCTGTTGGTAACCTTTCAGGTAAAGGTAATTGAAAGATTTACAAACCTCCCTCGGCTCTGACTGACAGCAACCAAGCTTTTTGCAAGAATAGAAGGGACGTACAAAGACCCATCTCCATTTTAATTTTAACTAGCAATATATTAAAATAGTTTAAAAACGTGTATTCATTTAATTAATATCAAATCATGTATGTTATTATACCATTGGAAGCGTAAACTATTTGCGCTTTGCATCTAGTCAGTGAAATTTTAAATTTCCTCATATTTCACTGTTTGAAGCTCAAACATGTTTATTAATTTCTATACGATGCAAATGCGGGCTCACTTCCTCTAAATTCAACTCTCCCAATTCCTAACCCAGTATTTAGGCGTATAAACCAGACGGGTAGTAAGGCGGGGTACTAAATAAAAAATTAAGCAACTCGTACAAAAGGCATGAAGCAATGCTCAATGCTCCACAACCACAACTTGTGAATATCAAGGCAAAATATGTTTGTACTTTTCGGGATCAACAATCTAAAGAGAGAATCGCCAGGGAAACAATTCCCTTACTTCTTCTACTATCGCTATTAGAAAGAGGAAAAGATGGGGAGGAAGGCTGGTTTAACCCACTCTTCAAGGTCGCCGGTCTAGTGATGAAATAGATCCTTCCTTCAAGTTGCTTCTTTCCCTATTAACAAAAGTAGGAGGAGAGGGAGGAATGCAACCCACACTTCGAAATCACCTGTCTAATATGAAAAGAGAAGGTTGTTAATGCTTTCTAGTGGAGAGATATGAAACTAAGCTCTTGAGTTGTCAAGGTGGTCAAGTCTGGAAGGTCTTTTTCCCTACCAGAATAATTCTATGTAGTAGTGTTCTGGTCGGAAAAAAAAACTATGCCTGTATTTCTAACATAATAAACGCATAAGTCCAAAATTTGTTGTTTGGCGTAGACTTTTTAACATTGCTTGGTGAATGCTATAATATATATACATTCAACGTTCAATACATCACAGGGAATATTTTCAATAACTCATGTTTGGAGGTTATAGTAATAAAGTGAAAGGCAAATAGTGTCAAGTCAAGGGTTTTACCTGAACAGGATATAAATGGGTTGAGGGAAGGGGGAGTAGTGGGGGCTTACAAAAAGATGGAAAGCTAGATAAAGCCAAAAAAGGGGTTGGGGAGGAGAGGGAGAGGTGGTTCGGATAACAGATGCATCTGGCAGGAAACGGCTGAACTTTTTCAACAGTTTAGACATGATTTAATTTTAAAATACCAAATTTTGTTTAAAGCATTATATTATAAATATTCATCGTGTATGATAGAACAATATGATAACTTCAAAACTATATTCTTGTATTTAATGTTTAATTTAATTTTAAATTAATCAAAATTGCGTCTTATTGTAACAAAGTAAATATTAATTTGTAACTTTTTTATTTCTACAGTTCATATTACATTTACAAGTTAAATAGAATACAAAAAACAGCATGTTGTTATTATGTAAAGTTTTTAAGAAAAAGGCTATACAACTTTATCGTTCTTATATCGTAGGTGTCCATCCGAATCTTAACACCCACCACAGAAGAAGAAAAAAATATATATTCTCGAAACCATTCCGAAATTTGGGATTTAAAACTACCTGTTTCCAGGAATCTCACCCAAAATAGTAGAGCGCTCTATCTCGAATTGAATCGAAAGTGTCCACCTCTCACACCCCTAGATAATAATAGTAAATATAGTTTTGTAGTTTTGTTTATGATATTAATATTAATAAGAGAGTGAATAATAAATTATAAAACTTTTTAAAAATATTTACTTTTAGATATCAACAACTGTTTGTACCAGCTAAGCTAATATAGTCTCACACACACACACACACACACACACACACACACACACACACACACACACACACACACATGGAGTTTTATCATCCTAGCTAAAACCTGATTAACCATGACTAATATCGGGGTTTAAAACTCGCCGGATGCTTCAAGATCATTTTGCCTAAATGATTTTCCACTTTATCTCCACGCAAATCTAGATACACGTTCTATGAATTCTACCTTTCTCAAACAATCCTTAAATTGTGAACATGAAGTTAGTTCATAAGGATATTGAGACGTGAAGAATAGAAAAAGTAGTAGACATTTATGTCAAAAACTTTTGATTTAATTTAGGGAAATAATTTTTACTTCCTCGCACCCCTCATATTTTCCACTCACCCTACTCGCAACTTCGGATACACTTAATCTTAATTCAACTTTTTTCATCCCTAACGCATTAGTGAAATTAGTACACATATTTTTAACCCAAACAGGTAGTAAGATGTGGTGCTAAAATTAAGATAGCCCTGATTAGTAAGAATATTAGAAAATTTAAATTTAAAAACCAGGATATTAATAATTGTAGACCATCAAGAGGTCGCGATGGTCTCAAACAAAAAAATGTATGTCAAATCCGGCAAAAGGTTGGAAACCACTGAACTAAACTCGCATTTCACCCACAGGTTAATGTTCGAATTATACAAGTGCATTGAGTATTTTCCTCTTCATAATCATAAAAATGTTAGTGATGGATGTTATCATTTATCAATATATTTTATGGCTAAAAGATTTTAAAATGTGGCTAGATCATCGTTGTAGATGTTAATTCTAGACAATTAGACATGGTCAAACTATTTAATTTAAGCTATGAATGAAAAATACTAGGTTCAATTGTGACGTTGTCACAGACATGAAACTTAGAAAGGCTGTCTGGCTCACCTAGTCTGGTCCCTTTTGAGTGGTCTGCATCACGACTCCGAAACCACTCGCACTCCGCAACACATCAAGTATCCAACTGACCGTCCGTGGCTCGAGGTACAACTCCGAGCTAGACTCGAACATGTGAACATCGAGATGCGGAGACCCATATGCGCCAACGATTATATTCTGGTGAAATAAGACCTATCCACCGGTGCGGGATTTGAATAATTACGCGGCTAATGGAGACTGTTCTCGAAAAGTGTGCATGCCCCTTCCCCCTTGTCCCAACTGTCTTTCCCGCCGTATGTGAACACGTGATAGATTTTGTTTCGTATATAACGGCTGGACTGTGTAGTGATGTGACTCATTTCTCTGCGCTCAATTAGGTGAGGCACTTTGTCTTAGCTTTAGACTTAGTTTATTTTTCGTCGTATCTAAATTATGTTTGGCTCTTCATGTTCTAAATTTATATGTTTCGGCTTTATTTATATAAATGTAACTCAGAATTAAATTCTTTAGAGACTGCAGGATCTGCCTGTCAGCCATTATGGATTACTTGACGTTTAAACTCTGTTTCTTTTTGCAGACCCGCCTTGTCCGCCTCACGGACGGGTTTGGGGTTTATTACGCCGCCATCTTGGGGCGCTAGTTATCTTATTTAATGTTAAACTTATTGAAATGTTTGGTTTGCTTGTCAAAGTTTTAAGTGTTTAGTCTTTTGTAATAAATAAGCTTGGTGTTTAACTCTGGGGCCGCGAGCCCGCGCACTTAGTGCTTCGGCCAAATTAATAGTTAGATTGATCTAATTTTAAATGGTGTCTGTGTTACGCCCTCTCTTTCTACCTCGTAGTTTAAGGCCACCGTAAACAACAATACGAGTAAGAAAGGGCATAATCTAAACATGAAAAATAATCTAAATAAATAAGAAACACAAAGCAGAGAGTTTTGAGAAAATAGTCATTTAATAAGAATTTCTAAACAACATTTAAAGAACATAGTGGCCTCGACCATCCTAGTAGCAAAAGTATGTTGCGAACATAGATCGCAGGAAAACATTCTTCCAGAATACACCATAAACAATATTAATTATCAATACTTGTTTAGCAAAAGAGATTCTAAGTTTTACTTCCAAAATATTCTTAGTTTTAACAATATAGATTGGGTTCATATCAAAAATAAGATATAATAATATTACAAGTAATTCCCACAAATAAACATTTAAAGAGTCCGTGACGTTAAGCCAC
Source organism: Timema podura (assembly GCA_033556935.1). Classification (NCBI taxonomy): domain Eukaryota; kingdom Metazoa; phylum Arthropoda; class Insecta; order Phasmatodea; family Timematidae; genus Timema; species Timema podura. The sequence goes on from JAVRXN010000012.1 coordinate 2,244,960, forward strand.
ACGAAAGTCACCCATTACAGTTCAATTAACAAAGTCAATTAATTTAATTAAAAAGTTCAATATAACAAAACACTCGGAGAATATTTACAATATAAGACATTTTCTTATTACCGTGTCCAAGGTTGCCGTCCATCCACGATAGCGATGAGTTCAACATTTTCACGTAGTGGTAATGAAGATCCGTGTGGATGTTGACAGAAGCAGTAGTCGTAGATTGCAATAGAATACGGAGCACGAGCGTTCTTGATAGATTTAATATAAGGTGTCTCTCTATTCATAGCGTAGTCTAGTCTATCACATTTATATAATTATAATCTATCATCTGACTTCTGTTGTCGCACTTCGGTCTGTATAACCATCCGTACAGTATGATGATAATCATAACCATAATAACGTACATACTTAATTAATAACTTGAATACAGAACATATCACGTAGACTCTGAAATCATCTCGTCAACACTGAATTCTTTGCGAGAGTAATAATCGTAATCAACTGAACTCTTCACGAGCAACATAATGAAATAGCCTGTACCAGATTTCACGAAAATAATCATGTATATGAATGAACCGAGCTCTTCACGAGCATCATAATAAATAGCCTGAACCGGACTTCACGAAAATAATAATCGTCTGAACTGAACTCTTCACGAGCATCATACTGAATAACCTGTACCAGACTTCACGAAAATAATATTGGAGTGAACTGAACTCTTCGCGAGCAACATTCTGAATAGCCTTAACCAGACTTCACGACAATAATAATAGAATGAACACATTTCCTATAGCGGATATAAGTTTTATACTGGTCTAGTTGCGTAGCACAAAAAAAGGGGGGTGGTAAGTTGCCAGTTGGTCAGTAACGTGGAAGGGGAGGTCAGTCACGCCACATCTTGGGAAGTTCAGCGTGCAGGCCTCTAGTAGGTTAAACCGCTCGACCCAACGGTTTTCCGTCTTGAAATTTGAATCCTCATCGAACGATTGGCTTGCTACGTCAGGAGTCTGTAGCGAGCTCCGGCGAGGTCTGTGACGTCATCTTCCCCTGACAGCTGGCGACCATGACTTGCGTTCGTCAGTTTCTAACTTGACGGTATGATGTACACATCTAGTGCGGGTGCACTCGGTACAGTTGCCCCACTCGCCGATTTAGGATGTTTATTTAACCAGCGAGCTATCTTCGGTTCAGATCCAGGGGGTACGTTTATTTATTGAGTTATTAGTAGAAGTTGATTTTTGTATATTGTTGAAGGAGTATTGTGCAGAAAGAGATGGTTTAATTTAAGGACTGTTTTAGGACTGGAATAACAATAGAGAAGTTTACTATTGTTTTTTGGCTATTTTCCGTAGTTTCTCGGGGCGGGTAGTATGATAGTTCAGGCGAATTGGTTGAGAAGGACAAAGTAGTAACCTTACATCTTTGTAATGTTACAAATCTCCCCCCCTAGCAGCGGGATGCGAAGAAAGCATCTTTATCATGGTCCATCTTCCCAGCATCTTGGCAGCACCTCTAAGATCCCAAGGTGTTGGGGATGTTCATCTTCAACTTCCTCCTGTTCGCAGCAGCCTTTCTCTTCCTCAAGATGACGCCGCCGTCACCGACCTTATCATACTGGTTACCAGGGGTCTCAGGGACAGAGACGCAACTAGACTCAAACACATTGTTTACTAAATACGCACACGGTTATAGAAGTATTTAATTCGGTCGAACTTTTCTCTTCAATCTCGCAATTGAGGCACAAGAGTCTTGACATTAAGATTGGCACCACTTATCTCTTCGATCTCGCAATTGAGGCACAAGAGTCTTAACATTATGATTGGCTCTACCTTTCTCTTCAATCTCACAATTGAGGCACAAGAGTCTTGACATTAAGATTGGCACCACTTATCTCTTCGATCTCGCAATTGAGGCACAAGAGTCTTAACATTATGATTGGCTCAACCTTTCTCTTCAATCTCACAAATGAGGCACAAGAGTCCTAATATTAAGATTGGCTACCGAACATCAACTCTTACTCTAATTTACTATAAATATATTACACATTATTATACAAAAAATTCTTAACGTAATATTGGGGAGCGTCCCTCCCTCAATAACCTCGGAAGGGTTCATAGAGAAACATATGGTTTCCTATAAATATTTCTTTTGTATCTTGCATATAGATTCCAAGAGATAATGACTATTATTGGATCTATTCTAGGATCTAATTCTGACACAAAACTTCAAGACAAACAGTAGATCTTACTCATGAGATCAATTACATCTTCACTCAGTTAATTAACAACCAATGCCTTAAGAGCATAATCAAATCTCTAAAAAAAAAATAATAGACATACCAAAGGTAATTATATAAATCCCCATAAATTTATATATAAGCCTATCCAAGTGGCACTATTTTTTTATAGAGTAATAATTAACAACCAATGCCTAAAAGCATAACCAAATCTCTAAACAAAAATAATAGACATACCAAAGGTAATTATATAAATCCCCATAAATTTATATATAAACCTGTTCAAGTGGCACTATTTTTTTATATAGAGTAATATATAAGTGGAATAAACGTGTAAGTGCACAAAAGAGCTTACGTTATCCATTAATACACAACTATTTTTTCCAAATTTCAACAAAATATTATTAATTTGGTTTTCTAGAAAATTTATAATTCAATAATTATCTGATCTTTCTCTTACAAAACATGTAAACTTAAGGGGTTAACAATATATAACGACATGAGCCCAAAACTCATTATTTACAAATTTTTACATACAAAACATAACCCTTAAGACGGTAATTGCTTCAGGTGGCTAACATGAGCCCGACGTGTATCAGTGGCGTTAGCAGGATCTTTTAGCCGTACAGATACAGGAGTCAAAAAGGATTCCACAATCCACGGCCCGCTCCATCTGGTAGATAATTTAGCACTTACTTTATTAATGGCAGAACTTTGGGGAAAGCACTTACACACTACCAAATTACCCTCAGAAATATTAACAGGGATTCGACCCCGATTGTATACCTCAGCTACTCTTTTTTGACTTTTCTTCAAATTCTGAAACGCATCTGCACACCTTTGAGAATATGAAGTTTCGTTTGGAGAAGTTAGCAAAGGATCAACATCCCAGAGAGACAGTAGGGGATGGTTCGGATCCCGACCAAACATAATCGAGCAAGGAGAAGCACCAGTTGACGAGTAGAACCGATTACGATACACAAAAGGTGTAGTCGACTACTGTTACTCGATTCTTCCCATCACTAGAGCTCACTGAGCATAGGAATTAGCAAAGCAGTGCTGTTAATTCACATTAATAAAATTATTGCCAGAATTCATCAAAAGTGTCTCATTTCTCACTAGAATTGAATAAATTAAAGCTAGATTTTCAATATTAATTTTTTAACATAGTGGCTAAAGTCTGGTGGCAAATAAAATAAAAGATTTGTCTCTTTAAAATTATATAAGTCGATACATGCTCTAAAATATATTGATCCGAAAAAAAAATCTTACAAGTTAAATAAGTTTACAAATTAATGTTCTAGTATGCACTGCAATTTTTAAAGAGAATGAATACTTCACGTTTAAGAAAATACTTCTGCAGCACAGAAATAATCTAAAACGCTATGCATTTTAATATTCTATGTAATCTTTGCAGCTTTATAGGAGTCTACGAATTTCAAATAAATACTAAAACTTATTTAAATAATTTGATTGAATTAACATTATGATTTGGCTGCACTCTAGTATACAAGCAGTAAATGAAAAAGATTCCATCCTGCTGCCCTCTACCAGAAGTGTGACAAAGCTTTTACATTAAACGTTCCGTCTGTTAAACCTCAAGTCAGCCATTTGTGGATATGATTTAGGTTTTCTCTTAAAGATGTATATTTCAAAACTGTCTGAATAAATACCATTCCTAGTGGATACAATCCCAGTTTTTGTAGATACAATTCCAGTTTTTCACAAAAGCAGTTTATTACAAAACTGTCGGAATGGATACCATTCCGAGAGGATACAATTCCAGTTTTTGTGGATATAATTCCAGTGGATACAATTCAGGTTTTTCACAAAAGCTGTTTACTACAAAATTGTCGGAATGGATACCATTCCGAGTGGATACAATTCCAGTTTTTGTGGTTATAATTCAGGTGGATACAATTCCAGTTTTTCACAAAAGCAGTTTATTACAAAACTGTCGTAATGGATACAATTCCGAGTGGATACAATATCAGTTTTTGTGGGTATAGTTCAGGTGGATACAATTCCAGTTTTTCACAAAAGCCGTTTATTACAAAACTGTCGGAATGGATAACATTCCGAGTGGATACAATTCAGTCCCCTCGTCACTACCATGGATTGTATTCTCGCTATCTTACAGGTAATGAAAGTATTGTGATTGTCAAAAAATCCGATCTCGAAATTTTAATAAATTTTGAAGTTTCATGACCCCCAAATGCGAAAAAGTTGTTTTTACATGTCTGTCTGTATGTCTGTCCGTATGTCTATACCTCGGAGTAGAGCCTAAACTATTTTACCGATTGGTCTAAGACTCGGTATCTATGGTTTTCATACGGTTGCATGAGGGGTTTTTGGAATTGGATATCTAACCCTAAAACTAAGGGTAGTTTACTGAAGGGTGAAAATAAAAATTGGATTTTATCAAAATAGGCTCTAACCATTTTGATTAAATTTCATTTTTAAGAATTGATAAATCCCATGTGTAAAAATGCCAGACCGGCCCAGAACTCGAATTGGCGAGATCTGGGAATGTCAGATATGCCCCAGACCTAGGAATGCTAGATCTGCCCTATATCTGCTTCAGATATGGGTATATCTGGTTCAGATATGGGTATATCTGGTTCAGATATGGGTATATCTGGTTCAGATATGGGTATATCTGGTTCAGATATGGGCATATTTGGCCCAGATCTGGTTCAGTTCTGGCTAGATATGATTTTTCCACATGGGATATTACAAACAAAATGGCTACTCTCAATTTTTTGTCAGATTGATTTAAAGAATATGAAGAAATGTCTGTATATTAGCTAATATTTAAAACAAATCATGATATTTAGACTCCATCTATAAACATTTTAAATGGGAGAGTCGTAGAGTATGTACCTTGTCAGATTAAATATATAATTTTGATTTATATTTAAATAGTTAGAAAATGCCCTTTAAATGGCAGTTTTACTATAGCTATCGCCTCCCGTTATTGTGTCGTGAATGAGCTTTGTTCACAAAATAATAATGATCTCGCGTCCCTACTGACCTCTTCCCGGTTCCCGCCCACAACAGCTGATTCTTTTTAGTTTGTTGGAGATTTCAGTAGAGAGATCTAGCGGACCAAATCCAAATCCACACTCAGTGTATAAAGAAAATTCCATAAGGCCAGTACTACTATTTAAAAAAAAATTGTAATTTCTCAAATAAAGACGCTAATAAACTTTTAAATAACTAAGTTACTACTCTTTAAAAACTAACAAACTTAGCTAGCTGTATTTAATTCAAAATAGAGTTAAAATGTTTTATATAAATTATTTTTTTACTTTTTTCTTAAGATTTAATCATCAGCATGCTTAAGATTAAAGACTTATCTTCTACAACCCTAAGAAAGATGAGTAGGAGCCTGTCAACCTGCTCATTTTAATAAACTAAATCGTTTTTATCTATTCCTATTCCTATTAGCTATTCTGAATAGTTCTTACTTCTTACCATCTCTAGGATTTCTAAAGAGCATAGGGTATAATGTCGTAACGTGAAACTTTGATTTTTGGATCATCTAAAGTTTTGACAAATTATAAAAGTTTCAATATATTAGAAAAATTACCTATTTATTCAAAGGATCTCAAGTTTGTTTTTTTTCGCTATATTGGATAATACATTTTTCAAAAAAATAAATAAAACAGGCTGGGAAGATTTATTTTGGTTATTGAAAGTTGGTCACATTTATTCAACTTGTTTGTTTACATTTTCACTGCATGATTTGAAACACAATTAATTTCGTTAAGTATAATTTTTGTTGAATGATTTTAAGCTATATTAATTTCATTTAAATCAATTACAAAATGTCATCTGATGATGATGATGATGACCTCGGATCTTTAGATCAAGAAGTGTTGGAGTTGCAGAGAGTAAGGTTATTACAAGAAAACCTTTTTGGACAAGTTAGTGGTTGGGATGATGACACAGAAGGTATTGAGGAAGAAACTAATCCAAAAGGTTAGTTATGTATTGATAATATTAAAATACCCCGCCTATTTCCAATAAGATGTAGCCTACATTTGTTTAGGGCTTGTCACATGAACACAGTTGAATACAACACGCACAGTTGTTTTATCTAACTTTTTATATTTAATAGAATGATAAAATATCAACAAAAATACATATTATAAGTTATCTACATTTTTCATTTTATTATTTATGCAGGGATCACAATCAACTTACAGTAACATAACGTTCACTCATCTTTTACATAACATTAACTAGGCTAATATAAATAAACTAAGATAGTTTGTGATCATGATGCATTTATATAGTGTACCAATTTGGTAAAAACACAAACAGTGAATTTGGATTACTAGAAAAAAATAAAAATGGTTTGTTAGGCTGTAAGTAGGACTACTAGCAATATAAACTTTACTAAATTTACCAAAAAAGTGTTAGACGAGGCTACAGTGTTTTATAGTTGGCGAGACTTGGACAAACTATATCGAAGAAGTCATATGCATAGATACCTTGAACAAACAAATGAAGTAGGCCTACTAAATAGCCTTGTTGATGCTGCTTGCTTCATTATTCTCTTTTCAGGTTAATACTGATGCATTTTATCTTAAATGCCCTTTGAATTCTTACTGTCTTGGATTAGGGTGAAGTGGGTTAAGCGCAGCAAGTGTGGTCACGGGCTATAGACACCTTATAGAAGTTTATTTCAACATAAAAACTACAGCATATGTTTTTAAAACCCATTTTTACATTCACCAGCAGTTTAATCCAAGAAATATTGTTGTTTATCACATTTTACTGCTGAGTATAAGTGCAGGACCTAACAAAAGAGGGAGATTTCCTTCAACAATTTGTTTAAAATCTGAAGTATATGATATAGTTGATAATCTGGACGTTTTCAACATGAACATTTGTTAATTTGTTCTGTAACAATTTTTTATATCGTTTGATTCACACTTGTAGGTAGACCCAAACATAGTTAAAATTAAATGGCAAGTTTCTTACAATTTGGATAACTAGTCATATATATGTTATTTTCAGTTTAATTATTTACTGCGGGCCAGACTGACATCCTTCACGGGCCAGGCCGCCTATCGAGAACCACTGATCTAAGTTATTGATTTTTATGTTTCTAGATCATTTTGATGCGTAGATATATGTCATGTGCTTTATAGTAAAAAATTACAGCTGTGGCTGCACTTGCCCCAGCGATTTTACACGTGGGCCCAGTGCAGCCACACACTAGCTGCACTTGGCCAGGGCTTTTTTTTTACCAATTTTTTGGTTTTATCTTTTATCACTTTATTTTGTACCTATTTAATACTATTTTGCTTGCTCATTTCAGATGTAGAGGATAAATGCACTTTTCAGTGTCATTTGCTTCATTAAACATTCAATATTAGACCAAAAAAGTGCAAAAAGAATAATGTTATCATAGGTTAAGTCCAAGTTAGGTTATAAAACAAACTTTTTAAGTTACAATAAGAACAAACTTGTTTCTTATAGAAGTGATTTTCTGTTTCTGAAAATTTCAAAGAGCCAAAGTGCTATTTCTTCAAACATTGAAAATGAAAATAAACAGTTTTTTTAATTGAACATAATCATGTGTGACATGCCCGGTAGTCCAACAAACACGGAAAAAATATCTAACTAGCCTACCATATAAATACATTTATTAATATGTTCTTTATAAAAATTTTGAAATTTTACGGTGTTTGTTACCTTCGTGTTTTCTATTAGGAAAAATTTCGTAATTTTTGGCAGAATAACATTTTTTGAATGATTCAAAAACTGTTAGAATCTGTAAAAAAAACTGGGCTAAAATACACTTGCTCCAGTGTTTCTTTAGCAGCGGCATGGTGTCAAAAACAAAAGTTCCTAAAACAAACACTATGGAATTTAAAAAAAACCATCAGTGTGTCATAAAGCCTATTAAACAAGGATAGCACATGCCTAGTTTCATTATTGTGCTTGCAATAACAATTGTGCAAATTGAGCTCAAAAACCAGCTGTGCCAAAACCTGGCTGCAACTACCCCACTTCACCCTAATTGTTATTTTTGTTTATCTTTCACACCGCGTCTTACTATGTGTCCGGGCTATACACTGGATAATAAGCTAAAGATGATGGTAGCCTACAATTTCAAGGAAATGTACCCACATTTGTGAGAATGGAGATTGGGAAACAAAAAACCCTCGCCCCATATACTTCTACTTGTGGTTTGAACCTCGACCTGTCTATCATCTGTGAACCAAAATAAAAGAGCTTGACAACTAAACACATGCCCACCGATGTGGATAGTCATTAGATGGTTAATCCTTGTAATAAACATACTAAATAAGGATTACAAAATTGCTTATAGTTGTTTGGAATGTTGTGTAATTTTTACAAAAACTATTTTAAAAAAATTATGTGCTTCTATTTGTTGTAAAAATAACCTCGTTGCATCCGGCTGGGACTCAAACTTGAACCTTTTTGTCAACAGCACTTAGGTTCAATGGGGCATGCATAATCCCTTTAACCATCAGTCTGAATATTCATTATTTGTGTTAAATATAATTTTCTTTAGGCCCTTGAGTCAAATATGGGTTATTCAGTTTAAATAGTTTGATGAAAATGGCACAGAGTATCTTTGAATGGTTTTATGGTCATATTTTTAATTTTAAGACAATCTAACCAACAGTTTTCAAGTTATGGAGGTCCAAATATAACCTAAATACACCTTAAAAGCTTCATGCCAACGATTTGCAAAGTTGACAGCGTGAAATAAAATACTCTATATATTTAAAACTAGGAAAGATAAGTTAGATCAATTTTTTCTTTTAATCTTCTCTTTAAAGATAGTGTTTTGAATAATATATTGCTTTGTGGATTGTACAAAATAAGATTTTAAAAATGCACTTAAAATAAGAATTCACGGGAAACTTCCAATAAAAATATGATTAATATAAATTAGCTACCTACTGATATCAAAGAAGCAGTCCACTAATTCTTTTATTTTCTGGAACAAATCATACTAACTTGTTCAACTTGTCAAAGTCCAAATATGTTTTTTCCTTTACTACTATATTTTTTTTATTGTTTATCTCAAATAGACTAGAAACCAAGAGCTATGAATGGACTATAAACCAAGAACTATGAATGGACTATAAACCAAGAGCTATGAATGGACTAGAAACATCTATGAATGAACTATAAACCAAGAGCTATGAATGGACTAGAAACATCTATGAATGAACTATAAACCAAGAGCTATGAATGAACTATAAACCAAGAACTATGAATGGACTATAAACCAAGAGCTATGAATGGACTAGAAACATCTATGAATGAACTAGAAACCAAGAGCTATGAATGGACTAGAAACCAAGAACTATGAATGGACTATAAACCAAGAGCTATGAATGGACTAGAAACATATATGAATGAACTATAAACCAAGAGCTATGAATGGACTAGAAACATCTATGAATGAACTATAAACCAAGAGCTATGAATGAACTAGAAAGAGAGCTATGAATAAACTAGAAACAGAGCTATGAATGAACTATAAACCAAGAGCTATGAATGAACTAGAAAGAGAGCTATGAATAAACTAGAAACAGAGCTATGAATGAACTAGAAACTAAGAGATATGAATGAACTATAAACAGAGCTATGAATTAACTAGAAACTAAGAGATATGAATGAACTATAAACAGAGCTATGAATTAACTAGAAACTAAGAGATATGAATGAACTATAAACAGAGCTATGAATGAACTAGAAACCAAGAGTTTTGAATAAACTAGAAACCAAGAGCTATGAATGAACTAGAAACCAAGAGCTATGAATGAACTAGAAACCAAGAGCTATGAATGAACTAGAAACCAAGAGCTATGAATGAACTAGAAACCAAGAGCTATGAATGAACTAGAAACCAAGAGCTATGAATGAACTAGAAACCAAGAGCTATGAATGAACTAGAAACTAAAAGATATGAATGAACTGGAAACCAAGAGATATGAATGAACTATAAACAGAGCTATTAATGAACTAGAAACCAAGAGATATGACTGATCTAAAAGCCAAGAGCTATGAATGAATTAGAAACCAAGAGATATGAATGATCTATAAACAGAGCTATTAATGAACTAGAAACCAAGAGATATGACTGATCTAAAAGCCAAGAGCTATGAATGAATTAGAAACCAAGAGATATGAATGATCTAAAAGCCAAGAGCTATGAATTAACTAGAAACCAAGAGCTAGAATGAACTAGAAACCAAGAGCTATGAATGAACTAGAAACCAAGAGTTATGAATGAACTATAAACAGAGCTATGAATGAACTAGAAACCAAGAGATATGAATGAACTGTCCACACTAACTGATAGATGGGATTCTTGTTACAATCTTACCTTTGATGTTATTTTGTGGCTGCCAATCAAATATGCATTATTGTTAACGAAATATTATAACACAGCAGATATACTCCATTCATGGTAGGAATTACTCTTTGAAAGATCTTTTTTCTTACCAATATTCTACTATATAATAGCTTTCTGGTAGGGAAAAAGGCCTCTAAGAAAACAATTTCTACGCTGAACAGACTTTACTGACACAATATCAATGTTTACTTGCCAAGAATCAATATTGTGGATTATTTGGCAACATCGTCATGCCACAACTGCTAACCAAAGGATCTTCTTGTTCAACATTAAACAAATAGTTCCCAGCACACACCACAAACCATGTGTTAAACATGCCAATTAAAAAACCTTAACCCAAATTATCATAAATACTAAACTCAATGCACAGGCCTACTATTTTGATGTTGAGTATTTTAATATCTTCTTCTTCCATGTCAAATCAATAAGCGTTAAAACCTTATATTTTTTGATTAAGTTGAAATTTTACATAGTTATTGATCATGATGTCTTATGAAGATCTGACAAATTTTACTTTTTTAGGTCAAAGCGTTCTCAAGTTATAGAGCCTTAAAATTTGGGAACACATTACATTTTTTGTGAATTTCAAACATTGAACTGTTAATATTTGGAGTTTTAATTAAGATACAAACATCAGATCTTCACTGTTTTAAAGCTCTTGCTTCAAGCTTTAAATCAAAGATAAAAACATATTTTTTTTTTCAAAGTCATGAAAATAAAGTTTTAAGTTTAAAATTTTCAAAAACTGTAAACTTAAAATTTAAAAAAAAACATTTCATCTTTATGTTCTCAAGAATGTATGTGCCAAGTTTTAACTTGGGACAGTCGTGAGATCAAAAGTTGTTTATTATTGAAACAAGCATTGCAGATAAATGTCACAACAAGAACAAAATTTTAGTAAATGTTACAAGTGTAAGTTAGGACTAAAAAATTATACCATAGGTTACATGATATTTTGTTTGAATAACCTACAAATAAAGTACTTTAAGGTACAATTTACTTTTAATGTTGATCTATTGCTGATGTAAAAGTTGGTAAAACCTATGATGGGAATTCCCAGAGTATATTTGAAAACCTTAGCTCTTGTTTTTAGGGTTATATTGACTTTTTAAAATAAATTAAGTTATACTTAAGAGAGATAAACTTTAACATTTCAATGTGATCTGTTCTTTTACATGTTTTATTAACTATGCTACATAATTAGATAAAGATGCTGGACTATCAAAAGTTATATTTTCTTGATTAAAACTGACCTATATCTATCACTTTAAGGCCAGTTAAAACTTAAAGATCAATGTGATTATTTATAAATCTTCATTGAAGTAACATTTGGTTAAGTCATTCAACTGTTAGCTGTTTAGTTAAATTCATTTTTATTATTGTACATAAGTTAATACTTTTGTTATTATAATTATTTTCAACGGCAAAAATTTCACAAATTTCAGCAGTGTATTGCAATCCTTTTAAAGAAAAAGGTCATGACAACTTTTAAAAAAGTTTGCAATCTTTATCTCAGTGGATGATGAATAAAAATTCTAAGTTATACCTCCAACAAAAAATATGTGATAAATGTAAAAAGAAACTTTCAAAAACAAAAAATAAACGTTCCTAAAAACTTAGAAAATGATGAGGGTTAAAGTTGTTCAATGGATGTTGCAGGAGATATTAGGTTAAGTAGTGACCTCAATACAGTGAAGAAGAATATATACCAGTAGATTTAGCAATGGATAGTTTAAATATATCTTTAAAATTAATTGATGAATCACCGATAAATAAATAAATGGTACGGCGCACCACACAGACTTTCTCTCTCTTTCTATAAACTCAAGTATCGTCAAGGTGTTGCACATCTTCAAGTCATCGCATTGATATTTAATTATTCATTTATACATTTTGACCAATAAAAAATGTAAATATTGACTATTGAGTCTAAAATGGAGATAGATCATTGCTATGCAAACATTTCTCCTAAGAGATTTAAGGAAAAATAACATACTTTTTTAGATACTTATATTTAATTACTCTATGGCATTGGAGAATTATTGCGTTAAGACTTAAGTAGTATATGTTTACAACTAAAGCTCACAAAATTGTATTAATATATTCACAAATATCTCAGAAACTGTTGCTTTTATAAAAATATATGTCAAATAAAAGTTTTTTATTTCTAATAGTCCTACAATTTTGCAATGATAAGTTGTTTGGTTTCTCAATTAGTTGTGGAGATACGAAAATTAACGCTTCTGTAAAGTACCCTAAAAATCATTTTTATAGGAAAATGAAAATAGCCAGTTTATTTATAATCTTAATCAACACCTAGATACAAATTTTAATCAAAATCGTTGAGCAGATTTTGAGAAAACCAATTTTTTCTCTTTTCGCCCTTTATAAAACTACTCTTAATAATTTTAAGTTTTTATAGACACACAGACAGACGACATTGCAAAGACTATTTTTTAGGGTTGTGGGGGTCATGAGACGTCGACATCCATCAACATTTCAGGTTAGTTTTTTTTACGGTCACAATACTTAAACTTTAATGTCCAAAAAGTTAAAAAATATTTATAATTGCATATAGATTGAAAGTTATTGATTTTATAAAAATATGTTTCGAATAAAATATTTGTATTATAAATATATATACATATTTTTAATGCTAAGTAATTTCATATCTCAAATAGTTTCAGAGCTATTATAAAAAATGTTAATTTACGCATCAGACCGGAGCCCTTAAAGCCATTTTGCCGAAATATTGAGAGTAGCCAATTTGTTTGGAATATTTATTAATGTTTATAAATGAAATTTAATCAAAATTGTTAGAGCCGATTTTGAGAAAGCGACTTTTTCTCTTTTTGCCCTTCAGTAAACCACCCTTAATTTTAGGATTAGATATCCAATTCCAAAAACCCCTCGAGGCAACCCTATGAAAACCCTAGATATCAAGTTTTAGCTCAATCGGTAAAATAGTTTAGGCTCTAGTTGGAGGTACAGACAAACAGACAGACAGACGGAAATTCAAAAACCACTTTTTCGGATTCAGGGAGTCATGAAACGTCAAGATTCATCAAAATCTCGAGTTCGATTTTTTTGACGATCACCATACTTTCTCTACCTGTAAGATAGAAAGTAAAAATACTTAATGAGTGCAACTATCCAAAATCTAAAATGATTCAAGTAGCTATAGCTATAAAAGATATGTATTATTGTTATTATTGTTGTTGTTGTTATTATTATTATTATTATTATTATTATTATTATTATTATTATTATTATTATTATTATTATTATTATTATTATTATTATTATTATTATTATTATTTATTACTATCATCATCAACAACAACAATGCGTCTTACTACTTGTATATAAAAGATAAGGTTCTCTTTGTTACATCTGACAATGAAGATACTGCTCAGAGTCAGAAATTATTACTCAGTTGAAAGAAAAGTTCCATTGAACTACATCAAGAAGTGACAAATATCTAATCCTGACTTTATTTCCACAAAGCTGGAGCTTAAAGTAATTGGAAGAAGAATTTCAAATTTCAAATTACATGGCAAGAAAAGTAAAATTACTTGTCAAAGACAAGAGGATTTTTTCCTCCCCAAACCTAAGACCTAGGAAATCCCTAAACCAAAATATGGTTGATTTAGTGCAAAGGTTTTATAGTTTCGAAGACTTAAGCAGACCAATTCCTGGTAAGAAGGATTATGTTTCAATGAAAATTAATGATGAAAAAGTGCATGTCCAAAAAAGATTAGTATTAAATAACCTGAAAGAAGTATACACACAGTTTAAAAACAAATATCCAAATGCACACATTGGGTTTTCGAAGTTTTCTGAACTGCGCCTAAAAAATTGTATATTAGCTGGAGCAAGCGGTACACATAGTGTGTGTTTGCACATTCCATCAAAATTGTAAATTCATGTTACTAGGATGCAAGCTACACCAACTTACCATTGACAGTGAGCTTCCTCTCAAGAGCCACAAAGATTGTATTGCAAGAGTTATATGTAATCCTCCTTTACGAGTGTGTTACTTCAATGAATGTCCTGGGTCAGTAATATTCCAACAAAACCGTCAAGATCTTTTGTAAACAAATCACATAGACTGTATAACTTTCAAACAATGGATGTATGTTGATCGCACTTAACTGAAAACTCTAACAAAATATTCAGAGGATTTCCTTGATTCATTTTTCGAAAGATTGCATTCATTGATATGACAGTCTTTCATTGCAAGTCAGCAGTCATCTTTTAAAACAGAATTAAAAACAAAGTTAAAAGGAAGGCAAATTTTAGTAGGCCTAGTTTGTGATTTTTCTGAAAACTATTCCTTCGTATTGCAAGATTAAGCTCCATTGGACTAACTCACAAGCAACCATTAATCCTTTTGTTGCTCAATACATGGACAACAATGAACTTAAGCACACAAGTTTAGTAATAGTATCTGAATCTCTTCAGCACAATACAATAGTTGTGCACCTGTTTCATAGTCTTTTTATGGACTTGCTGATTGATAAATTTAAATGCAAACCAAAAAAGATATTTTACTTCTGTGATGGGTCAGCCTCCCAATACATAACTTTATAAACATTTGCTATCATGAAGCAGATTTTGCTAAGCAAAATATTCAAGTGATAGAGTTCAAATATGTAACACTAGAAGATCACATTAATAAGGAAAAGAAACTTAGCGATAGATTCACAAAAACTTGTGCTATTCCAAGAACTCAGAAGTTGCATACCTTTATTCCTCTTAGTAAGAATAAAATTAAAACCAAGATATTTTCCAATTCAGAGGACAGTAAAGTTGAAAATGTCACCTCTGACCATAAGGAAGAAATTTATTTTGATCAAATAAGTGTCTACATAGTTAGTGAATATAATGGAAATTGTTGACTATGTTGTGTATTGGAAAAAGACAAAATCAAAGAAACCATAATTGTTAGCTTTTTACATCCTCCATCTCCATCATTTACATATCCTCCAAAACCAGACATCCTCACTATAAACAAGATTGAGGTGAAAGCCATTGTCAACCTACAAACAGCAACAAGACACAGATACACACTTACAAAAACGGAAATGTTGATGGTTTCACAGAAAATATATTAGCAAAAAGGGGAACACAAAGGTAAAAACAGCTTTGATGTTTTATTAAAATTCAGAACAACATCAAAATGTTAAATTATTATTATTATTTTATTATTATTATTGTTGTTGTTGTTGTTGTTGTTGTTGTTGTTGTTGTTGTTGTTGTTGTAGATATATAGAAAGGTGTGAATCTGCCTAGATAAATAGTCAGCTGTCTGCAATGCTTGTTTCAATAAACAACAACTTGTGATCCCATGACTGTCCCAAGTTAAAACTTGGGCATATACATGCTTGAGAACATAAAGATGAATTTTTTTTTTACAAAATTTTAAATTTACAGTTTTTTTTAAATTTTGAACATAAAACTTATTTTCATGACTTTTAAAAAAATAGTATATATATATATATATATAAAGCTTGAAACAAGAGATTTAAAATAATGAAGATCAGAAGATCAGATGTTTGTATCTTAATTAGAACTCCAAATATAAACAGTTCAATGTTTGCTATTCATAATAAATGTAATGTGTTCCCCAAATTTTAAATCTCTATAACTTGAGAACACTTTGACCTAGAAAAGTAAAATTTGTCAGATGTTCATAAGACATCATGATCAATAACTATGTAAAATTTCAAGTTAATCAAAAATGTAAGGTTGAGAAGGTCTGCCTCATTGGTTGATTTCACATGGGATGACCCTTCCGTGAATCTGTCTTGAGACAGGTATCAACTGGACATCGTCCCTTTTCTTCTTTCATACTTTTGTAGCTTCTTACTTTCCTGATATCTGTTAGCATTCCAAACCTTCTTTTTCCCTCCATCTTCCCCTCCATGATCCTCTTCATTAAACAATCCCTACGTAGTGTGTGGCCCAACCAAGACGTTATTCTCTTCGTTATCATCCTTATCAGGCTCCTTCCCTCCTCAACATTTCCTCATTCCGTCCATCCATTTCACCTTCTCCACAACTACATTTCAAAATCCTCCAAATACCTAAATACCTTTGTTCCTTCTTTCTGGTTGTCCACATCTCAGGTCCATATGCAGGGCTAATTTTTGTCCTTCTTTCCCTACTTTTTTACACCCAAAAGAAAGAAACCGTTTGGTTTGTGGTTGTTGAAGTGTGGATCTTCCTTTTTGTTGATAAGTTAGTGAAACAAAATATCTCATCATAATGTATAAAGCTGTTTGAAAAAATTCTAATTGTATGCCCGAAAGCTTGTATAGTGTCTTTGAAATTCAATGGCTGTAAACTTTGTGTTTGGAGATAGTGTTATTATGGCACTATGGAGTAGATTAAAAGGCTTGTCAAAGCTCTCCTTGTGCTACCCCATGGAAATGCTGATGTTGAGCGAGGATTCTCACAAATACCAAACTATCTTACTGACAACGGACCTGTCCCTCTGAGGGATCCATCAGAGGCATACAGTCTACCACAGATGGTCTTAAACATTACCACTATCAATGCCACACAGTACCATTCACAAGGGACTTCAATAAGAAGGAACGTGGGGTGCATGAGTTGTACTTGGCTGGACTCGAAGAAGAGAAGAGAATTGAGACTAAACGGAAGAAACAAGAGCAAGAAGATAAAGAGAAAATAAAGTTAAGCGTTTCAAGCAAAAAGGAAAGTTTTGGAAAATAAATCACAGGAAGCTAAAGAGGCAACAAAAAAAAAAAAGAGAACCTGTCAGAAAAACAAGAATCAGAAGCTTAAGAAGAAGTTCAATCTTAAAAGTCATTAGTGGTAGAAGCAAATGAAAGGATTAAAAATGCAATGGAAATCAGTGATCGGAAAGGTTTGCAAATAGCTCAAACTATGCTAGAAGCTGCGGACAGGAAATTGGAAGAAAGTGACTCTGCTTTTGAGAAAATAAGAAAAAAACAAAATTAAATTCAAAAGAGGAAGACAACAATGTTGGACTACTTTTGTTCAAGTCACTATGAATCAATGAAACTCAAAAACAACTGAAAGAGTGATTAATTTTTATATATTTTTTTGCCTACAACCCGAACAGGTAGTAAGACACGATGGCAATTTTTTTTATTATTATGATGTTTCACAGATTATTTTTTAAATATATATTTTTTTTTGGTGTAAGGCATTTTATTTTAACTTATGTCATCTTTTGAAGATAATGAACATCCTCATTGTAATGATTATCATTATTATTACTATTTTGTTTCACTGCTATATTTCCAAATTTGGATTTGTAATGAAATGACAAAGTAAAATAAATATTGTACTAAAGAGAAAATAAATTAAAGGGGAGGGGGAGGAAAAAGATAAAAGAAGGATTGAAAGGGGTTGATGATGGTTGAGCATTCCTACTTTTTCTCTTATAAAATATTTTTTCCTATTTTTGCTACAGGCCAAATAACATAAGAACATCGTTCTTAATTACTTTATTTTGGCACTATGAGATGAATATAGTGTTTTTAACATTTCCTACTTTTTGACACCCAAAATGTGCTATGAAGCTTGCATATGTCACCACACTCCACATGAAACAATTTTCAAACCTCTTTCTTTTAAAATTCACTCGGGATTCTTCCCACTGTCAGTAATCCCCTCACCCTTCCATATGCTCCTTTCCTCATAGCTCTCCTGCTTTTAACATCCTTCATACAATAGTCTATCAACGTCACTAGACTTCCCAAATATTTGAACAAACTTAACTTACTTGTTCTGGTTTCTTCCCCACATTACCTTCTTCCTTTACAACATTCATCACGCTCGTCTTACCGATGTTTACCTTTATTCCAAATTTCTTTCTCACTTTTATAATACCATCCATCATGTCCCGCAGTTCTTCCTTCGACTCTACCAACACAGCTTGATCGTCTGCATACTTAATGGCTTTTAGTCGTTCTCCACCTACTACAATGCCTTGTGCCCTTTCTAGAGCCTTCTCTCTCAACTTATCGGCATATATATTGAAAAGTGCTGGTTACATACAACACCCCTCTTCCGTTTCACCCTCCTCCCCTCTCTTCACCCCCTTATGTCCCGTCCTGTGTACAGCTGCTTTATCAGTCTTCTATCTTTTCATTCCATACAAATGTTTCTCAAAACCTGCAGTAGCATATTCCAGTCCATTCAATCATATTCTTTCTCCTAGTCAATAAAACAAACATCCTTTCCCTGTTCACTTCCAAAACTCGTTCTGCTAGCAGTCTCAGACACCCAACTGCATCTCTGGTCCCTCTTCCCTTCAAATGCAAAATATGTCTTCTCCCATATTTTCTTCTATTTTCCTTTCTATTCTCCTCAGCACTATCCTTGTCACAGTCTTGGTAATATAACATATAAAACTAGTTGTTCTATAATTTTTGCATTCTTTGGCTTTGCACTTCTTTGGTAAAGGGACCAGAATAGTCTTAAATAGCTCTTTCGGCCAAATTCCGATGTTGTATATCCTCTTGGTTAGTCTTGTTACTGCACCATTCCCTAAGGCTTTAAGGGCCACATCCCATCGCTTTTCTTTTCCTGAGATCTTGGATAGATTTTCCAACTTCTCATCTTTTTATCCTCGGTCCACGGTCCTCCTCATCACATTCCAGCTCTTCTTACATCACCAGTCCTCTTTGATCCGCCTGAGAATCAAACAACTCCTCTATGCATCCCATCCATACCTCTTTGTTTTCTTCTGAGCATGATGTTATCCTTCCTTGCTTGCTTATATTTCTTGGGTCCTTCCTTGTCAAACTCTTTGCTGCTATGTATATTTATTCAATTTTTCCTTGCTTTTCCAGTTCTTCCACCTCTTCACACGGTCTCTCCATCCACTCTTACCTGGGCCTGTCAGTGACTCTTCTCAACTCGTTCAGTTTTCTTTATTGTCTTTTTCCTTCTTTTGATGAGATATCTTATGTTCATCCATTTTGTCCAGTAGGTTCTGTGTGATCCACCCCTTCTTGTTTACTCTTCAAATAATAAACAATAAATAACAAATTAATTTGTATTTTTCTTCGTTCACAATTAACCACAATTTTTTACCAAACCAATTATTAAAAAAAGTTATTTTTTTCTTGCCATTCACCTGCATACATGTAAAGTCACTAGGCTGATGTGCTCCTAATCATTTAATTCCAAGCTTTTCTCGCAGTTCTAATGTAGAAAATATAGTATTTAATAAAGAATATACTTTATTAATTTTAATTATTCACTTTAACTCATCACATTACTTTTTGGGTTTTAATGCATTCTAAAACACATACACATAAACACAAAAAAGAAATATAAACAACCTTTATCGAAAAACGGACCCACTAATACTGGCCCTTTTCATTACTGTACAGCTCGCATTGGAATTATTGTAGGGCAGAGGGCATTGACATCTCACACTGGGCGTGGCTTCTCTGAGAGGACCTGTCACAGCTGGTCCGTATCAGCTTCTATATTTGGTCACTTGAGCGATGATACAGTCCTCGCGTGACTATTGAAGGGAGGAATGAATAATCTCAACTGGAATACTGTACAACAAATCCAATAATTCACTGCGGGTATAGAATGGTGCTCCACTCCACTTCATATTAATTTTTTCTCCAGAATATTTTAAAGGGTATAAATAAAGGTTAAAAATGTATAATGTTTTATGTCTAAAATATTATGGAAAAACATTGGTGGGCCTGGCTCCTGTGGACCTTAAGAACGGACTGCCCCTGACAGTAAGTTATTTGAAATTATTTTTACTTTGCTAACATACCCTGTATTTGTCACAAGACAGTGTTAGGATAATTAAGTCTCGTAGATTACATTGGGCAGGACATGCAGCGCGAATGGTAGATTCTAGAACTGTGTCCAGGGTACTGACTGGAAAACCCAATGGGAAGATACCATTGGGAAGACCTAGACGCAGATGGGAAGATAAGATTAGAATGGACCTAAAAGAGATAGGGTGTAATGAGGTGGACTGGATAGAACTAGCTCAAGATAGTGATAGGGTGTAATGAGGTGGACTGGATATAACTAGCTCTAGACAGGGATAGGGTGTAATGAGGTGGACTGGATATAACTAGCTCAAGATAGGGATAGGGTGTAATGAGGTGGACTGGATAGAACTAGCTCAAGATAGTGATAGGGTGTAATGAGGTGGACTGGATATAACTAGCTCTAGACAGGGATAGGGTGTAATAAGGTTGACTGGATAGAACTAGCTCAAGATAGGGATAGGGTGTAATGAGGTGGACTGGATAGAACTAGCTCAAGATAGTGATAGGGTGTAATGAGGTGGACTGGATATAACTAGCTCTAGACAGGGATAGGGTGTAATGAGGTGGACTGGATAGAGCTAGCTCAAGATAGGGATAGGGTGTAATGAGGTGGACTGAATAGAACTAGCTCAAGATAGGGATAGGGTGTAATGAGGTGGACTGGATATAACTAGCTCAAGACAGGGATAGGGTGTAGTGAGGTGGACTGGATAGAACTAGCTCAAGATAGGGATAGGGTGTAATAAGGTTGACTGGATATAACTAGCTCAAGATAGGGATAGGGTGTAATGAGGTGGACTGGATATAACTAGCTCAAGACAGGGATAGGGTGTAGTGAGGTGGACTGGATAGAACTAGCTCAAGATAGGGATAGGGTGTAATAAGGTTGACTGGATATAACTAGCTCAAGATAGGGATAGGGTGTAATGAGGTGGACTGGATATAACTAGCTCAAGACAGGGATAGGGTGTAATGAGGTGGACTGGATAGAACTAGCTCAAGATAGGGATAGATTGTAATAAGGTTGACTGGATAGAACTAGCTCAAGATAGGGATAGGGTGTAATGAGGTGGACTGGATATAACTAGCTCAAGACAGGGATAGGGTGTAATGAGGTGGACTGGATAGAACTAGCTCAAGATAGGGATAGGGTGTAATAAGGTTGACTGGATAGAACTAGCTCAAGATAGGGATAGGGTGTAATGAGGTGGACTGGATATAACTATCTCAAGATAGAGATAGGGTGTAATGAGGTGGACTGGATAAAACTAGCTCAAGATAGGGATAGGGTGTAATGAGGTGGACTGGATATAACTAGCTCAAGATAGAGATAGGGTGTAATGAGGTGGACTGGATAAAACTAGCTCAAGACAGGAATAGGGTGTAATGAGGTGGACTGAATAGAACCAGCTCAAGATAGGGATAGGCTGCGTACTTGTGTAAGTGCGGCAATTAACTTTTGAGTTTCTAATGCTATAGCGTAAGTAAGTAACTATAAAGTATATATAAAACAATCAACAATAACTATCATCATTGAATACAAATCAAGATGTAGCAATACTCTAATACACACTACCTGTACTGAACATACCACTACAGTTGCACTGGAAGACATTGCTGTTCTTACATTTACAAATTGATTCAATATTGGAACAAAGGATAATCAGAAAGGAGCTTTATATGAACCACAAAAAGCAATTCATGTTAATGCATGAAACAAACTAAGTTCAGAGTTAATTCCTTTGTTTCAATTTGAACGCCTTCACTCAAAAGTTCATTAGCAAAGGAACACGCTCAAATGAACACATTCTTTCTGAGCAGGGGTTTTAAGAAATGACATTCAGAATAAATCCCTTTTTAGCTCTACAATTTTTTTTCTTAGAGATAGTTTTTATATCTCACCATTTCAGACCAATTTGCTGAGTAGATGGTTAGAAGAACAGTATTTGAGCTATGACAGTTTCTAAAACTACTTTCATGTATTCATACATAGAGTCATGTAATCAGCAGATGTCACTTTTGATGTATATTATCAATCTATATTCTATAAAATAATACTACTAATAATAAGAAAAATATTTTAGTACTGTATCTAAAGTATTTCCTAACACACATGTGATATGTGGAAATGTCATGAATTCATAGTTTGGTCTAACAAAATGTGAAAAATGATGTTTCAGAAAGTCCTGAGAAAGAGATCTTGTGGGCAGCGGAGAATGGTGACTTGGACTCTCTCCGTCGACTCTTGAGCAGTGATGCTCAGTTAGTTCATGTAACTGACAAAGATGGCTACACTCCTCTCCACAGAGCATGCTATAATGATCATGTCGAGGCTGTAGACGTGAGTCATACTCAATTAGCTCATAGGATTTCAACCATAAATTAGATTCAGATTCAGATTCAAAAATAATATGTAAATATGTGTGAATGAAACCTCTATGGCAAGTAGAGTTATATTTTCATATCATTCAGATAAGATTCAATATCACTACGCCACAAATGGATATATTGATTTACTCTTCCTCTTTCAGATATCGATCTAGCTTTTTTGAAAAAGTAAATTTTATTTATTTTAAAAGGGATATTCACACAATAAACTATTATACAACTTAAATTTCCCCAATCAATTTGTAAGATAAGATCTTGTAAAATAAAAGGAATATAAATTTTTGGCACATGTTTAAAAATTTGTGTCTCTCCCCTTTAATTAGTTTTTATCTTTTATAAAATACCTCAGGAGAAAATGTATCCAATTTGGTTGATAATTAAGTACCGGGCAATGGGTTAAGACTTCCTTGAAAATCTCGGTTTTAAGCGATCATTGCCAGTGGTTCTTATTAGCCGAATTAACAATGTTATAAAGTTTGTCCTGTTATTGTATGTACAGTAGCTCCACGACTTATTTGGTGCTGACTGACAGCTCACAGCTGACTTCTGACACTCAACATTTAGGTATATACCTAAATTTTGACTGTCAGAAGTTACAGCTATTAAACACATGTTTTTTGTAGATCATATGGTTCAACGTAGGGATTAATAATTGGGTCTGGTAACGTTTCAAAGGTGTCAGCTGTCAGCTGTGAACTGTCAGTCAGCACCAAATAAGTCATGCATAGGGTTTAGATGACATTTACAAAGTATTTAAAGAGCACTTAATTTAACCCTTCTACCCCCCCCACCCCCCACCCTTTTTCCCACCCTCTCATTGAAATATCATCATCACCTGATTCCAACTTGCAGCCGGATACGTTAAGTAAAATGCCTCTATTCTTCCATATTTTTTCCTCCTTGAAACTAAATGTTTAAAACATGTACCTGACCTTCCAGGAGTCAGTGATAGTACACTTCAGTCTTGGTTGCTGCTGCATGAGTGTATTATGGTTTGTAGTCATTTTTACTGAAATTTACCTAATGCAGCTTGAAGAACAGACAATTAATGGTAGCAATGACAATGATGCAGTTAAAAGCACCACCACAGATTAAAATAATGACTTTAAACTATCAGCCCAAGCCCAAGATGATGATAAAACAATATATGTCCTGTACACCGCAGTACAGAGATTGGATCAAAACATTCAAAATGCTAAGATTGGTCATTTTTATATTCAAAGATCTAAATAGCATGTACCTAATATATCATTTAAAATGATAGAGGATAAATCATTGTCTGTAGTGGGCTGGAAATCTTCTCTAGGATTTCTAAAGGAAGATACAAAGATGTAGTGCATCACTTCCTGCTCCAAACATCGGTGGTGCTGCGACAAATACTTCAGCTTGAGTACTCTATAAACCTGTATAATACTTGATATCTTCAGGGCTATTATGACCATTCAACGCAAAGTTGGTTGCTACCGCTAGTTAGCTTCACTTTCAAGGAAAATACAGCATTTGGGTTATTCTGACCACCACACTTTGTATTGTCCGCTAGTTTTAGCTTCAACTTTGCTTCTAGATTCAATGCACAGAATAAAATCAGTTTGCGTCAACAGTTGGCAACACTTTTCCAAGAAGAAGTTGTACCTAACTACCCTGTTGGGGGAAATACAGTATCATTACAAATAATAGAAAAGTTAACAATAATAGATTTATTGGAAACAACAAAAAATAAATGAACTTTACAATAAAGGTGCAAGATTAGAAAATTGACTGGTTGGATTCTGCTGATCCTTAAAAGGGTTCATTCTCAGTAGGCGTGAGAACTGGACAGGCCCAGACTTTGGTTCTGTGGTCTGTTGGAGAAAATCAAAAAGTTACTTTACAAATAAATACAAAGAGATCCAAATACACATGGGCTTTAAACAATTTTGCTCAAAGAGTGGTTAGAGAAATGTTAAACAAAAAACAATTGAAAGAGTTGTAAATAAAGTGATGATGACTACAATACAGGCTGTCAATTAATTGGTACTATGGCTGGTCCTTTTCCCTTTAGGTACTGCCAATGCATTCAATAGTACTAATCAAAAGAATCAGAAAAACAGTAATAACCTAACTCAACAGGAGTCAAAAAGGTTAAATAAACAAAAGTATTATCTTCGCGGACCCCACTATGACTAGGGAGTTTTCCACGGGTTGCCCACCTAAGCTAATACTGCACTGTAAGAGTGACTGCTTAGACAACCCATCACACACAGATAATTATAAAAACCCAACTGGGAATTACAAACAAAGAAGACAGCCTGGTTTTAGTCATGTATATCCAGAACAAGAACAAAACGTCCAAGGCGTCAGAAAGAGACTGGACGTTTTAATGGAACTTGTTGAGTTCAATAAGTCTCACAGCTGAGACATAGTCACAAAGAAAGCACACGGCTTATAATTTTAAGACTGCATCATATGGATACAGCAAAACATGTTCGCTCGTCTGAGGGACTCGCGAATAATATAGCGTCAACTGACACATCCAAAAATCTAATCAGTTAAACATAATTACTTGGAAGTCAACAAGATTCAAGTTTAAATTACTATTATGTTGACACACAATAAACATAACAATCAAAAGTCGCTTTCGACACAATTTAAACACAAGTCTTTCTAGACGATCAAAAACCTAAAACAAGAAAATTACTCATGTCTAACTCGACATGTACTAATCAGTTTCATTAAACTAAATGTCAAGTCCTCCGGACTTGACAACAACAGAGTACTTAAGTGTTGGGAGTGTTCCCTGCAGGCTGTTTTCGGCGGTGAATCCGACGACCCATACTGGATGGTCAGCACTGCGTTTTGACGATGAGAAGTTTAGAAGAGGTTATTTTCTGCAGGTCGTCTCGGCAGTGGACCCGACGATCCATACTCCATGGCCATCGCGGCCTTTATGATGAGAGGTCTGGCAGAGTAGAGGTCTTCCCTTCAACGCTTGGTTAATGCAATGCAGTAACTAGTGACTGACGCTTCGGCTTTTATACGCTCTCAGCTCTAACTCAAATGGAACAGACAATATAACGATAAACAGTGAAAAGAGAGAAGGAATAAAGATAGGGAGATAGCGAGGGGAAAAGAGAAAACAGTAAGAGGGGTAAGGGGGAAGGTTAGTTTTCCACTCTCGCCGGCAGGAGCGCTTGAATGTCGAGGAACATCAGTGAAGAACCCACGTCCTTCATTTGCTCACTGGCGCATTGTGAAGCATGTTGGAGATAGGACCGCCATGTTAGGAAAAGTTTTCTTTAACCACGAGGTGACAAAATCCAACATCATCTTGATAGGGTGAGTCTGTATACACATATCTTTACTCGAGATATATATGTTTTAATTATCTTGTTTAAACTGGATTATTATTTTTATGAAATATTATAATATAGACGTCCTTTAAACTTTTTTCTTGCCGGCCGCATGGTCGATTCATGAACATATTATCTGGAACCATCCACTGGTATACGACATTTATTAGAACATATATTCGCAAATATGACATTATTAATCCTCTTCTAAGGTATCCGCCACAGTATTTATCAAAAATCCTTATTTTTCTTGGTAAATTATCGGAATATTAACCTTTGCTTGTAGCCTTGTCAATCTCTCTGATCGACATGCTACAAAGTTAGAGGCTAGAAATTAGGTAAATTTATTTCAAGAATGTTGGTATTCCTGACTGAACATTATTAATATAGTTTTATTTTCCCAAACAACTGATCACAAGTCACATTATTTGCAAGAAAGATTTAAACTAACTTAATTTAATAAATCTCTTGCATCATTTTGTTTGCCTATGGTTTAAAATGATAAAATACTAGGCTTACATTAGTCAACACACAACATATTTTAGTTAAAAATCATAATGTGAAATATGCATTCAAATAGTAATTTCACACGGGGAAATTAATTAGTATGAGAAGTTGGCCAATAAATAATGTTTTTTTGTGTTTATACTTTAGGACCCAATGCTTTATTCTTCATGTATTTGTGTTGATACTGGAACAAGTGTAATAAGTTTTGTGAAGATCTTAGAAAATAAAACTAGCTATTTAAAGTTGATGAATTCGTTCAAAAACTTCCAAAAATAGTGTTTTCAACAACTTAATGTCAAAACAATGGGCATTTATACCCAGTCGGCCTACTAAGCTAGCAATAAAGTGAACGAGAGGGTGGTTTGGAGGATTAAAAATAATAAAATGCAACTTTTATTTAAAGGGAATTCTTGAGACTTTAGTTTAGTGATCAAGAATATAAGAATATTATATTTCTTTATAAGGAGTTGTTTGCAATCTATTCACTTCATGATAACTATGTTTAACTACTAATTATCTGTTTCATATAAATTTAGTAAGCCTTTTATGATTAAAAAACCTAGGCCTAAACTAAACGGCATGTAAACATTAAGCTAGGGCCTATTTTGGTTAGTTCCAGTCTTGGCTGCAATATTTCATAGTCCTACAACTCACATTAATGTGGAAAGTAGGCTAATTACTACTGTATGTAAGATTCACTTTAAATAGGATTACATTATTAAAGTTTAGCTGAGGCATCTTAAACAGATTAGGCTTAACTTTTTATTATCTTGTCAACTGGTCTGTCCATGTGTTTTACACTAAGAGGGTCAAATTTGGGTAGAGGGAAAGGGAAAAACCTTTAGAAAAATAAAACCACTCATCACACCCAGCCAGGATTCAAATCCTAACCTCCCCACCATTGGAAAATTAGATCACCTTGGTCAATGTTGCCCCAGGAGGTGGATCAACAAACAGACTACTAACACCCCAAATATGTTGAAGCCTAACTAACCTACACCTACTATAAAACCTACAAACTATTATTAATCTTAATATTGGAATGTCCCAATTATCAATGTGTTGATAGTGAATAATATGCATTTTGATAGCTTTATGTTTCAAAGAAAATATTCTTTTAACATTCAGTGTAAGCGTACTATCCCCACTCTTGGCCTACACTATGATTTAGGCCTATTTAATGTTAGATTATGTGAAACACACACAACTTTTTGAGATTTTTATATAGGGCTAATGAGATGGCAAGTTTAAAGCCGGTAACACAAAACACCTAATAAACTACAAAATCTGCACCGGAGGTTTATTTTCTTTAAACCCCAGGTATGTAAACAGGGAATACATTCAAGATATAAAACAAGTAAAAGTAAAGATATTGATGAAGATAAACAAATAGGCTTTAATGAGATCAGTCATATCAACACATACATTAAAAATAATACAAGCACTATCCAGTTAGTGAAGCTTTAGGCTAAATATGGATCCCTAAACTTGATAACTTCTAAGTGAGTTATTTAGTGTTCCCACTGTATAGTTCTCAAGGCAGCTAGCGCCAACATTAGTACAACACAGGCAAATCCCTGGTTATGCTTGGTATGGGTAGTCTCCCCATTAGATACACTAATGGCATGTTAGTCAATAAACAATTACATTTACACAATAAGTTAACCAGTTAACTGAGTAAAACAAACTAGCAGTCTTACTATAGGGGAAGTAGAAAACAGTGTTTGTTCCGGCTTTATATATTCCGGCTAAACTGTAGACAAAAGTTCCAATACAGGGTTCTAGGCCAAGCACATAATGACCCGGCTAATTATTATTATTATTAGCACCACTTCTTACTACCCGTTGGGTTATACGCACTTACGCTAATGTGTAATGGTAGGGTGATTGTGAGATGAAATGGAGGACCTACAGTTTAACGTGGAATCCGAACCACGGTGGAGGCCTGGCATTCCTCACATTCACAAGTTGTGATTAATACACATCTTGTCAGAGGTGAAGGAAGGGTTTGGTAATCAGATAAATCTGTGCCGGGACCGAGGATTGAACCCCGGACGCCAGCTCAGAAGTCCGACACCTTACCCCTAGACCACCAGGTCACCGGACCCGGCTAATAACCAATTGGTTCAAGCTAGACTCGAGGTGATCAAACCCGAGACAGTCGACTATCAAACCCAGAAGGGGGAGACACATCCTCTCTAAGGGACGATATCAAAATATGTAACTAACGCGAGCCATGCCTGGAGATCACAGAGATCCACAAGTTGAACAACAATCATTAAATAGCTCTACAAACGCGAGCCCTGCCTGGAGGGCAAATAGATCCACAAGTTGAACAACAGTCATTAAATAGCTCTACAAACGCGAGCCATGCCTGGAGATCACAGAGATCCACAAGTTGAACAACAATCATTAAATAGCTCTACAAACGTGAGCCATGCCTGGAGATCACAGAGATCCACAAGTTGAACAACAATCATTAAATAGCTCTACAAACGCGAGCCCTGCCTGGAGGGCAAATAGATCCACAAGTTGAACAACAATCACTAAGGCAAACTACACTCATGGCGAGAAGCGCCACCAGTAACTCTAAGGGAGCCGACCAACACCTAATAAGGCACACTGCTAGGCCTGGAACAACCTAAACAGCCCCTTTTGTCTGGAGGAACTGCTGACTACTACATGGTCGTGCAGGCCATGGAGTGGGACACACTACTACCTAAACTGTAGGTCTGATGGACCCACCATATAACATTGACATAGAACATCACAAATGGCTAGCACTGTGAGCCAGAAAGTTTAACACTAAACTACTACATTTACATGAAACACATAAAGGTTATTAATGCTCTCTTGAATAAGTAAATTAAATTACTCCTAAAACCTAACCATGGCCATGACAGCCATCTACTCCCTACCAATACTTAATTACAACGCCGTGACAGCCTTATTCCGCCAATCGGGCCAGTCCCTCGGTACCATCGGTCCTTCCTCGTAAATATGTCCTGATCGAAGATATGTGTGGCGTGTTGTATCCTGGGATAACGATGTAGTAATAATGTTCTTGTCCCGCAAGCCACGGTGTCTTATAGTACCAGAGTTCGGCGCACCATAGTAGGGTGGGGGGGGGATGACGTCCCATGAAGCTTACTTGGGCACGTGAGCCATAATCAGCTTAAACAGCGCGCGGCGCCCCACCCAGCTATTTAGTCAGATGAACCAAAAGCTCGGCCCGGTGAAGTGCGGCGCCACTGGCCAGGAGAATAGAAGGGCGCGTCTAACGGAGCTCGTGTTCAGCGAAGTTGTTGTTGTGGCGAGGTATGTAACACAGACATGTATAGCTATGAGCATATTTTCAGCAATCCATGTACATTTTATTTCAAGACCGTTATTGGTGGCAGTTGCTTTGGGTTGTACGGGACTTGGCTAGTTAGCCCACTACAAAATGTCTGCGCAACTTAGCGTCACTCTACTAGGAAAATATTTGCACTCGCATGGACTTTGCTTTCGCAAAGTGGTCGGCCATAATAACTTTTGACGCAAAGTCTAGCGTCTCTCTGCTATCGGTCACAAATTTGTTTTGCGTCGTGGTCATAATAGCATTGCTGGACCAATATCCCACTCTCACTTGTTTGTGGTATCTTTGTGATACATTGTAAAGTTGGTACAGAACATTTCCTAATCCTTGAAATAGTCGTTTTTATTTGCTACCATCCCAAAAATTACTTTTTTTAGTTTCAATAGAATTTTAGTACTGTCATATGTTCAACTTCAAATTCAAAACTCAATTGGAATTAAATAATTACTATAAATCAACTAATAACTTGGTCCCTACTGAGTTCCAACACCAGCTAATTATAAGGCTCCTCACTGGGCCTCATGCAGCTAAATGTGCAACAGTCATTTATCATTTAAATACCATATTTTACCATGCTTAATATATATGCGGAGAACTTGTGCTGACTGCTTGACACTCTATATCCGCAAATGTTAGCACATTATCACTAATGGCGGCGGCCGCTCAACCAGCAAAGGTCTCTTGTTGGCTCATGCCATGGAGGTTTTTTTATTAACATTTATTTTGTATCAAAATTACAGAGTTGCAGCGCGTACAAGACGGCACCATGGTACAGAGGTCATTTTGAACATTTACTCTAAGCATAGGCGGCAATTTATAATAACAAAAACAAATATTTAGTTAATAATTAAATTTAATTACCTTGCTTGGAAGCAGTGGTAAGTATGTATCCTTGGTGATGTCAGCTGTTGTTAAAACTAGGCATCACACAAACTGTGTATAGTATATTATAGGCTTTGAAGTTTTGGATTATTTTCAAAAATGTCATAGTTTTTAGTTCCATCCTATTCCAATCACATTTCATACAGATATGAAGTTGTACAAGCATTTGTGTGGAAAGGGAGTGGGAAATAAGCACTTGAGCCAAACTTCTGTGTCATTAATCCTGTTTATGGCTAAATGTTGTAATTTAACAACATATATATATATATTGTGAGTTGTAATTTGTTGTGTTAGTTGTTGCTGCAACATGAAGCTAATGTGTCTGCACGTACAGAAGATCACTGGCAGCCTCTGCACTCTGCGTGTCGATGGAACAACCATCGCGTGCTGCCAAACTACTGGCGCATGGAGCAGATATAAACGCTGCCAGCAAGGGAGGTATGCAACACAATACACCACTCATATGATTCTCAATTATATTAAATTGGATTTAATCCACATATCATCAGTATAATGAAAATAACTCGGTAATAGACTTTTTAATATTGTATTATGTTCTTAAGATATGAAGTTGTATGAAAGCTATAATATTTTTCTGGATTGGTATATTCCAAAAATATTTCTTTGACAATATTACAATTTGGACAAATAATTTGATCAAAATTATCATCATCATCATCATCTGCATGCTTTTTTATTCTTTGTATTTAAATTAGTCCCTTTCTCCTCATTCTCAAGAGTGGTTTTGATAATATCTTATACAATATGTAATATTTCAATTTATCTCTTTTACGTCACACATCACATGTTTTTAATGTGTTGTGTTGCTACCATTCACACTCACAAGATTGTGCGTCGGTTGTGTCATATCACTAACATTCACACTCACAAGATTGTGCGTCGGTTGTGTAATATCACTACCATTCACACTCACAAGATTGTGCGTCGGTTGTGTCGTGTCACTACCATTCACACTCACAAGACTGTGCGCCGGTTGTGTCATATCACTACCATTCACACTCACAAGATTGTGCGTCGGTTGTGTCATATCACTACCATTCACACTCACAAGACTGTGCGTCGGTTGTGTCATATCACTACCATTCACACTCACAAGACTGTGCGCCGGTTGTGTCATATCACTACCATTCACACTCACAAGACTGTGCGTCGGTTGTGTCATATCACTACCATTCACACTCACAAGACTGTGCGTCGGTTGTTTCATATCACTACCATTCACACTCACAAGACTGTGCGCCGGTTGTGTCATATCACTACCATTCACACTCACAAGACTGTGCGCCGGTTGTGTCATATCACTACCATTCACACTCACAAGACTGTGCGTCGGTTGTGTCATATCACTACCATTCACACTCACAAGACTGTGCGCCGGTTGTGTCATATCACTACCATTCACACTCACAAGACTGTGCGCCGGTTGTGTCATATCACTACCATTCACACTCACAAGACTGTGCGCCGGTTGTGTCATATCACTACCAATCACACTCACAAGACTGTGTGCTGGTTGTGTATCACTACCATTCACACTCACAAGACTGTGCGCCGGTTGTGTCATATCACTACCATTCACACTCACAAGACTGTGCGTCGGTTGTGTCGTATCACTACTATTCACACTCACAAGACTGTGCGTCGGTTGTGTCGTGTCACTACCATTCACACTCACAAGACTGTGCGCCGGTTGTGTCGTGTCACTACCATTCACACTCACAAGACTGTGCGCCGGTTGTGTCGTGTCACTACCATTCACACTCATAAGACTGTGCGCCGGTTGTGTCATATCACTACCATTCACACTCACAAGACTGTGCGTCGGTTGTGTCATATCACTACCATTCACACTCACAAGACTGTGCGTCGGTTGTGTCGTATCACTACCATTCACACTCACAAGACTGTGCGTCGGTTGTGTCGTGTCACTACCATTCACACTCACAAGACTGTGTGCCGGTTGTGTCATATCACTACCATTCACACTCACAAGACTGTGCGCCGGTTGTGTCGTGTCACTACCATTCACACTCACAAGACTGTGCGCCGGTTGTGTCATGTCACTACCATTCACACTCACAAGACTGTGCGTCGGTTGTGTCGTGTCACTACCATTCACACTCACAAGACTGTGCGCCGGTTGTGTCATATCACTACCATTCACACTCACAAGACTGTGCGCCGGTTGTGTCATATCACTACCATTCACACTCACAAGACTGTGCGCCGGTTGTGTCATATCACTACCATTCACACTCACAAGATTGTGTGTCGGCTGTGTCGTGTTGCAATGGTTCTCTACCCCTCACTGCTTCACACCACATAACGAGGTTCGAATCCCTGTTTCTTACACAATATTTATAAACCTGCTCAGCTGGCGCCAGTGTAGAAACATCCAGGACTTAATCTCGGGCTTCTGGTTACCTGAACTCGCCACTGACAGATATCATTGATGAGAAAAACTATGCTTTTATTAACCCTCCAGCACAAAGGAGATAACAAACAAAATGGCCTCAAGACATAATCATCAAACACTTCAGAATTTCCGCCTTGCATCAAAATAACAAACAAGCAACACATCACTGAGAGCTGTCATTGCTACAATGCTATCATTGAACAGAACAAACAAGCAACACATCACTGAGAACTGTCATTGCTACAATGCTATCATTGAACAGAACAAACAAGCAACACATCACTGAGAGCTGTCATTGCTACAATGCTATCATTAAACAGAACAAACAAGCAACACATCACTGAGAACTGTCATTGCTACAATGCTATCATTGAACAGAACAAACAAGCAACACATCACTGAGAACTGTCATTGCTACAATGCTATCATTGAACAGAACAAACAAGCACCGCATCACTGAGAGCTGTCATTGCTACAATGCTATCATTGAACAGAACAAACAAGCAACACATCACTGAGAGCTGTCATTGCTACAATGCTATCATTGAACAGAACAAACAAGCAACACATCACTGAGAGCTGTCATTGCTACAATGCTATCATTGAACAGAACAAACAAGCAACAGCATCACTGAGAGCTGTCATTGCTACAATGCTATCATTGAACAGAACAAACAGGCAACACATCACTGAGAACTGTCATTGCTACAATGCTATCATTGAACAGAACAAACAGGCAACACATCACTGAGAGCTGTCATTGCTACAATGCTATCATTGAACAGGACAAACAAGCAACACATCACTGAGAACTGTCATTGCTTACAAAGCTATCATTGAACAGAACAAACAAGCAACACATCACTGAGAGCTGTCATTGCTACAATGCTATCATTGAACAAAACAAACAAGCAACGCATCACTGAGAGCTGTCATTGCTACAATGCTATCATTGAACAAAACAAACAAGCAACACATCTTTGAGAGCTGTCATTGCTACAATGCTATCATTGAACAGAACAAACAAGCAACACATCACTGAGAGCTGTCATTGCTACAATGCTATCATTGAACAGAACAAACAAGCAACGCATCACTGAGAGCTGTCATTGCTACAATGCTATCATTGAACAGAACAAACAGGCAACACATCACTGAGAACTGTCATTGCTACAATGCTATCATTGAACAGAACAAACAGGCAACACATCACTGAGAGCTGTCATTGCTACAATGATATCATTGAACAGAACAAACAGGCAACACATCACTGAGAACTGTCATTGCTACAATGCTATCATTGAACAGAACAAACAGGCAACACATCACTGACAGCTGTCATTGTTACAATGCTATCATTGAACAGAACAAACAAGCAACACATCACTGAGAGCTGTCATTGTTACAATGATATCATTGAACAGGACAAACAGGCAACACATCACTGAGAGCTGTCATTGCTACAATGCTATCATTGAACAGAACAAACAAGCAACACATCACTGAGAGCTGTCATTGTTACAATGATATCATTGAACAGAACAAACAGGCAACACATCACTGAGAGCTGTCATTGTTACAATGCTATCATTGAACAGAACAAACACTGAGATTTGTGATGATTATTTTATTTTATCACACACACCAACTAACTCTACCCTACCATACCCTGCCCTGCCCCGCCCCCTGCCCCGCGCCCCCTGCCCTGCCCTTTGCCC
This sequence comes from Timema podura, assembly GCA_033556935.1. Lineage (NCBI taxonomy): Eukaryota > Metazoa > Arthropoda > Insecta > Phasmatodea > Timematidae > Timema > Timema podura. The sequence continues at coordinate 2,280,037 of JAVRXN010000012.1, forward strand.
TGCCCTGTTTAACAGTAAAATTTCCATTCTATCTTATATGCAAGATAGCCAACAACATTTTTAAAAGATCAACCGGTAAAACAAATAAGTATCTAATCTTAATTTGTGATGATAAAATAACGTTAAAATTGTATGTGTATTTTCATACTCGTTAGTTCCCATTTAAAATACCATTCATTTAATAACAAAATATGTTAAATAGTAAATAGGAAAGCATTTTGATATTCCTATTTATTTTATATCCCATGTATCAAAATTATATTTATGTAGTCTACAATCGTATCACACTTAAAGGTGACATCAATACTTTGATGGACTAGACTAGCCTAAGGCCGTATTTTATAAGCCACAATGCTACAACATAGTCTATAATAATAAAGGAAGTGTTTGTCTGTGTGTGTCTGTTTGTGTGCGATGCCCAGCCAAATCTACGGCACGCAGAGATCTGAAATTTTTAACATAGGTGGATGGAAGTAGGTCCGAATGCACCTCTAAGCAGGGTTTTTAAATTTTCAATTAGCTTTTTAACTAGACTATTTTAAACAAATTTTTGAAGAACATATTTTCTATCTGAGACTTTTCCGCTAAAAAAAATTGAACACAAGGATTGTTTTATTCTTCTTCGGAATACAGTGAGATTTAAGAACAGACAATATATCATTTACTGTTTCTTCTTCAGGTTTGATGGTCGTTAAGGTTTTATATAGTCGGACAACATCTCGTCCTAATAGGTTTTTTAGCCTGGCTATTTGCACACCCGCAGATTTTGTTCCTGTCTCTGTCGCCTCAAAATATTCCAGGACTTCTTCCTCGAATTCATCGAAATTCTTCGCCAAGTCCCCGGCAAGATTAAGCGGCTTGGGTTTATTAAACTCTATTTAAATATCTGCTTCTTTACAAGATGGGATAGTCGTATTCACAAATTAGAATCACAGATAATTCACTGCAGACACTACCTACTGTACCATGTTTTATTATATCACACACAATTAACTTTCATAACACGGTTTATTAGCTACAGACATAATCGGCAATGTTTGACTTCTCATTTACAAAAATACAAGCTCTAATGAATCACATGTAAGTTACATATAAATCCTTGTTAAAAACAGAACACTAAAGTATCTTACACAGTACTGCCAACTGACCAACAGAATCAACCTTGAGCTGAGCTAAGTGCCACTATACAACTTACTAAATAATTGCTACAGTGCCAAAGTTGTAAATGTTTTTTCTAGACTATAATAATCTTTCCTGACTAGTTTTTCTATAAACCTTTTATCATAACTCTTTTCCTCCCAAAGTTCTGCAGCCCACTTCCTCCCGCTAACAACTACTTGACAGCAACTAAATACGAGATGTAGCCAAACACAATTGTTGCTAAATATTGATTATAAATTTAATAAAGTAATTTCTAGAAGTTGAAAATAATAAGTGTATTATTATTATTATTATTATTATTATTATTATTATTATTATTATTATTATTATTATTATTTAGTATTTATTTATATTATATTATTTTAAAATTAATTTCATTGTTTTTTACCTAACCAGATATTTCTTGTATTATTTAATTATTAGCTTTTATACTAGTCACATTTTTATTTTCCAACCTTTTGTATTAATTTATTTTTGTTAGGATGGTAAACTTTGCTTTATTGTGTTTTTCCATAGTTCGCAAAGTGTTTTGCTTGGATGTAGACACGGATTTTCACTGCAGCTCAGCCTCCCTGTCTCTTTTGTGTTTTTTTCCCCTGTGCAGCTTCTCGCTCATTCCATAAAATAATCCGTGTGTAAACTATTAAATATGCATGTGAATGTTCAGGTCACCCTATTTGGGCAACACATCATCAAAGATCTACAGCACCAGGTTGTATCTAACTATGTGCGTGTTTTCATTTTGTAACATTAAATAATTCATTTCCTCACTCAGACCCTGATCAAGTATTATGTGAAATATAATTATTTTTTTATACGCATAACATTCCAAGTAGTCACTATCTATTAATACAGTAATCTCTCATTTATAGATCAATTCTATTTGGCACCTGTCGGTGAACCCAGATTATTCTCCAGGTTAATATCTTTAAACCTAGAGTAGAGGAGCAGGCAAATGGTTATTAAAGGTCTATTGACAACTAGAAAATTATACATATTCTGTAACGTATGTTGAATCTCAATAGGAAAAGTGAAAAAAAAATCTCCATATTAAAGTATTTATATAAACAATAGCATATACACCTTTGTAACATATATGGCCTAACTTTCCATTAGAAAGTTTGGCGAGACATAGTTTCATAGTCTACCTTTAAACTATGTCCCTGTAGGTTTTAATTGGATAGTTGATTAAATTTGATTCATCTAGTGTATATTTGGTTTTATATGTAAACAAAAAATTGTACATGTTGTTTATGTGTATTCATTTACTCAATATAAAATATGTCTAAGAAGTATTGATAAACCCAAAAGAGTCTTATGTGAGCCGTTGACCCTATATCTTGAGCTAGTTCTATCCAGTCCACCTCATTACATCCTATCTCTATCTTGAGCTAATTCTGTCCAGTCCACCTCATTACACCCTATCTCTATCTTGAGCTAGTTCTGTCCAGTCCACCTCATTACATCCTATCCCTATCTTGAGCTAGTTCTATCCAGTCCACCTCATTACACCCTAACCCTATCTTGAGCTAGTTCTATCCAGTCCACCTCATTACACCCTATCCCTATCTTGAGCTAGTTCTGTCCAGTCCACCTCATTACACCCTATCCCTATCTTGAGCTAGTTCTGTCCAGTCCACCTCATTACACCCTATTCTATCTTGAGCTAGTTCTATCCAGTTCACCTCATTACACCCTATATCTATCTTGAGCTAGTTCTATCCAGTCCACCTCATTACACCCTATCCCTATCTTGAGCTAGTTCTGTCCAGTCCACTCATTACACCCTATCCCTATCTTGAGCTAGTTCTGTCCAGTCCACCTCATTACACCCTATCCCTATCTTGAGCTAGTTCTGTCCAGTCCACCTCATTACACCCTATCCCTATCTTGAGCTAGTTCTGTCCAGTCCACCTCATTACACCCTATCCCTATCTTGAGCTAGTTCTGTCCAGTCCACCTCATTACACCCTATCCCTATCTTGAGCTAGTTCTGTCCAGTCCACCTCATTACACCCTATCCCTATCTTGAGCTAGTTCTGTCCAGTCCACCTCATTACATCCTATCCCTATCTTGAGCTAGTTCTGTCCAGTCCACCTCATTACACCCTAACCTATCTTGAGCTAGTTCTTCCAGTCCACCTCATTACACCCTATATCTATCTTGAGCTAGTTCTGTCCAGTCCCACTTTTTACACCCTATCTCTATCTTGAGCTAGTTCTATACAGTCCACCTCATTACACCCTATCTCTATCTTGAGCTAGTTATATCCAGTCCACCTCATTACACCCTATCCCTATCTTGAGCTAGTTCTATCCAGTCCACCTCATTACACCCTATATCTATCTTGAGCTAGTTCTGTCCAGTCCCACTTTTACACCCTATCTCTATCTTGAGCTAGTTCTATACAGTCCACCTCATTACACCCTATCTCTATCTTGAGCTAGTTATATCCAGTCCCCTCATTACACCCTATCCCTATCTTGAGCTAGTTCTATCCAGTCCACCTCATTACACCCTATCTCTATCTTGAGCTAGTTATATCCAGTCCACCTCATTACACCCTAACCCTATCTTGAGCTAGTTCTATCCAGTCCACCTCATTACACCCTATCTCTATCTTGAGCTAGTTATATCCAGTCCACCTCATTACACCCTATCCCTATCTTGAGCTAGTTCTATCCAGTCCACCTCATTACACCCTATCTCTATCTTGAGCTAGTTATATCCAGTCCACCTCATTACACCCTATCCTTATCTTGAGCTAGTTCTATCCAGTCCACCTCATTACACCCTATCCTATCTTGAGCTAGTTCTATCCAGTCCACCTCATTACACCCTATCTCTATCTTGAGCTAGTTATATCCAGTCCACCTCATTACACCCTATCCCTATCTTGAGCTAGTTCTATCCAGTCCACCTCATTACACCCTATTCCTATCTTGAGCTAGTTCTATCCAGTCCACCTCATTACACCCTATCCTTATCTTGAGCTAGTTCTGTCCAGTCCACCTCATTACACCCTATTCCTATCTTGAGCTAGTTCTATCCAGTCCACCTCATTACACCCTATCCTTATCTTGAGCTAGTTCTGTCCAGTCCACCTCATTACACCCTATCCCTATCTTGAGCTAGTTCTATCCAGTCCACCTCATTACACCCTATATCTATCTTGAGCTAGTTCTATACAGTCCACCTCATTACACCCTATATCTATCTTGAGCTAGTTATATCCAGTCCACCTCATTACACCTTATCCCTATCTTGAGCTAGTTCTGTCCAGTCCACCTCATTACATCCTATCCCTATCTTGAGCTAGTTCTGTCCAGTCCCACTTTTTACACCCTATCTCTATCTTGAGCTAGTTCTATCCAGTCCACCTCATTACACCCTATATCTATCTTGAGCTAGTTCTATCCAGTCCACCTCATTACACCCTATCTCTATCTTGAGCTAGTTATATCCAGTCCACCTCATTACACCCTATCCCTATCTTGAGCTAGTTCTATCCAGTCCACCTCATTACACTCTATCCCTATCTTGAGCTAGTTATATCCAGTCCACCTCATTACACCCTATTCCTATCTTGAGCTAGTTCTATACAGTCCACCTCATTACACCCTATCTCTATCTTGAGCTAGTTCTATCCAGTCCACCTCATTACACCCTATATCTATCTTGAGCTAGTTCTATCCAGTCCACCTCATTACACCCTATATCTATCTTGAGCTAGTTCTATACAGTCCACCTCATTACACCCTATCTCTATCTTGAGCTAGTTCTGTCCAGTCCACCTCATTACATCCTATCCCTATCTTGAGCTAGTTCTGTCCAGTCCCACTTTTTACACCCTATCTCTATCTTGAGCTAGTTCTATCCAGTCCACCTCATTACACCCTATCTCTATCTTGAGCTAGTTATATCCAGTCCACCTCATTACACCCTATCCCTATCTTGAGCTAGTTCTATCCAGTCCACCTCATTACACTCTATCCCTATCTTGAGCTAGTTATATCCAGTCCACCTCATTACACCCTATTCCTATCTTGAGCTAGTTCTATCCAGTCCACCTCATTACACCCTATCTCCTCCAGTTCACCTTATTACACCCTATCTCCTCCAGTTCACCTTATTACACCCTATCTCCTCCAGTTCACCTTATTACACCCTATCTCCTCCAGTTCACCTTATTACACCCTATCTCCTCCAGTTCACCTTATTACACCCTATCTCCTCCAGTTCACCTTATTACACCCTATCTCCTCCAGTTCACCTCATTACACCCTATCTCCTCCAGTTCACCTTATTACACCCTATCTCCTCCAGTCCACCTCATTACACCCTATCTCCTCCAGTTCACCTCATTACACCCTATCTCCTCCAGTTCACCTTATTACACCCTATCTCCTCCAGTTCACCTCATTACACCCTATCTCCTCCAGTTCACCTTATTACACCCTATCTCCTCCAGTCCACCTCATTACACCCTATCTCCTCCAGTCCACCTCATTACACCCTATCTCCTCCAGTTCACCTTATTACACCCTATCTCCTCCAGTTCACCTTATTACACCCTATCTCCTCCAGTTCACCTCATTACACCCTATCTCCTCCAGTCCACCTCATTACACCCTATCTCCTCCAGTTCACCTCATTACACCCTATCTCCTCCAGTTCACCTCATTACACCCTATCTCCTCCAGTCCACCTTATTACACCCTATCTCCTCCAGTTCACCTTATTACACCCTATCTCCTTCAGGTCCATTCTAATATTATCGTCCCATTAGTGCTTCATGTCCTGCTCACTGTAATCTACGAGACTGTATTATCCTAAAAATGTGTTTGTGGTAGCCCAGTAGCCTCATCCCTTTTGGACCACATATCTTCCTAACCAGCTTGTTTTAGAACACCCTAAATTTGTTTTCGTCATGTAAGGTACGAGACCATGTTCCACATCCATAGAGATTATTGTTTGTAGGCCTTTATTCTGTGTTTTACATTTCTGGACACCAGGCAAAATGATGACAACTCACTGACCGAGTGATAACAAGCACTTCCCCGACTATTCTTTTCCTAATTTACAATATAATATTGTTATTACTAGTTAAAATTCTTCCTTAATATTTAAACTCATTAACTCTGTCAAATGATATGTTATTTGCAGTAATCTCTAAATTATCATCCCCAATCCTTGTTCTCTGTGTGATCATATACTTAGTCTTTTCAGTGTTCCCTTCTAAACCTATCTCCTTACTAGCCTTTGGTAAAATGTCTGAATTACTTGCAACATCTTCCTTACTACTGTCCAACAAAGCTAAATCATCTCCGTACCCTAATAGCTGCATTGTACTGTTTAACCCTTTGAGTGCCAAGAGAAATGACAAAAAAAACGTGCTAAAAGTGCCAAGCTATTTTCCTGAAAAATGCAGGAGTTTGTTTAAATTTTAATAACTCATTAGTCTATGAACTTCTTGCACTCAAATTTTTACATAAACTAGCTAACATGCTTGCCAATCCGATGATATAATTATACATATACTTTTTTAATTTTTAAATATAATAAAAAAATCACTAGCCAAGATATTTTTAAAAAAAATTTTATTGTTTTATTTAACATTAATTTTTAAGCATTGAAAATTTAAATAGCTTGAAATAGAATAAATCACTTAAAAGAACATAAAAAACCGAGTAAATAATAAAGTTTACAAAAAAAAAACTTTAGATTTTACGCTAAAATTGGGTTATGCATAGCAGCTGTTTCAGTGACCATCAACTTTAGCAGGGTTATAGTAAAATAAAGTCTAGAATAAATAATTGGGTTGGAATCAGAAGGGGACGGTGAGAGGACTTCAAACCTGGTACTTTCGCATAAATATGAAGAGGTTGGGGTGGATTATCCTGATCTTCAAAATTTATTTCATCCCTTTAGGAATAACTAGTATTTACACTCGTGTCATCAATGTCATCTGCCACTCCTACTTGATCCGATCTTTCAATTTCACTAGAATAAAATTCCTGTTCAGTTTCATTATTTACAAATTCAGAATCAGTGCTTTCAGAATGACAAACAAATTGATCACTCTGGGTTGAGCTGTCAATAAATATTGCAAGTATTTCTGTGTTTTGAATCACAGCTTTCCTCTTAGTAGCCATGTTTACAAACAAGGCCAAGGATAAAACTCATAAAGTAAAAAGTTATAAAATCATTTTCAGGTTCGATATATCGCAAAGACAAATAAAAGTAGCTTGAACATACGAGAATGCAATGGAAATAAAATCTACTCTATCTGTTGACTTAATACTGAACTAAGAGCTCGAAAACGAGGGATCGCTGTGAGCGACGCTGGCAAGTTTAGCAGATATTTCGTGCATCGCTCTGAGCGATGTTGGCACTCAAAGGGTTAATGTCAACCCTTCCCTACTCCCTTGCATTACCCTAACAGCGTACTCTAAGCCTATATTAAAAAGTAATGAGGAAAGTGCATCTCCTTGTTTCGACCCAATAAGTATTTCAAAAGTGTTTGATAAATGACTTTTAACCCATACCTTGCCACATGTAAGTATCTGTCATACATAGCTCATTTTGCTCAACAGGTTTTTTGGATATCCCAGATTTAATTAAAATTTTATATTATTTATTTATTTTAACTGAATCTTAGGCTTTTTTTAAATATAACTATTGATAAACCGTCATGTTGTATTTCCACTTTTTTTTTCTAATATTTGCCAAACATTAGTCAAAATCTACACTGATGATCTCCAATTATTTCTTCTGCATATGGAGTCACTCTCGTTAAAATTTTGTTTAATAAAATGTTTTAACATGTTGGTAGTAGTGAGATACCTCTATTGTCATTGGTGTATATGGAATAATCTTGTCAAATTTCCATGAATGGTGTCGTAAATTAACAACAAACGTTATCAACTGTCATTATAAATATATTTTAATTTCAGCCATTGAAACAAGAGCATTTTCAAACCAATGTTCTGATTTTGATGATAGAAATATAGTAAAAATGTTCCTGTTTGCAGGTCAAACTCCTCTCCATATTGCTACATAACAGTCAAACAGCTGAGACACTGTGTTTTGTTTGCAGGTCAAACTCCTCTACACCTTGCTACATAACAGTCAAACAGCTGAGACACTATGTTTTGTTTGCAGGTCAAACTCCTCTACACCGTGCTACATAACAGTCAAGCAGCTGAGACACTATGTTTTGTTTGCAGGTCAAACTCCTCTCCATATTGCTACATAACAGTCAAACAGCTGAGACACTATGTTTTGTTTGCAGGTCAAACTCCTCTCCATATTGCTACATAACAGTCAAACAGCTGAGACACTGTGTTTTGTTTGCAGGTCAAACTCCTCTACACCTTGCTACATAACAGTCAAGCAGCTGAGACACTGTGTTTTGTTTGCAGGTCAAACTCCTCTACACCTTGCTACATAACAGTCAAGCAGCTGAGACACTGTGTTTTGTTTGCAGGTCAAACTCCTCTCCACCGTGCTACATAACAGTCAAACAGCTGAGACACTATGTTCCTGTTTGCAGGTCAAACTCCTCTACACCTTGCTACATAACAGTCAAGCAGCTGAGACACTGTGTTTTGTTTGCAGGTCAAACTCCTCTCACCGTGCTACATAACAGTCAAGCAGCTGAGACACTATGTTCCTGTTTGCAGGTCAAACTCCTCTACACCTTGCTACATAACAGTCAAACAGCTGAGACACTGTGTTTTGTTTGCAGGTCAAACTCCTCTACATTGTGCTACATAACAGTCAAACAACTGAGACACTATGTTCTGTTTGCAGGTCAAACTCCTCTCCACCGTGCTACATAACAGTCAAGCAGCTGAGACACTATGTTTTGTTTGCAGGTCAAACTCCTCTACACCGTTGCTACATAACAGTCAAGCAGCTGAGACACTGTGTTTTGTTTGCAGGTCAAACTCCTCTACACCTTGCTACATAACAGTCAAGCAGCTGAGACACTGTGTTTTGTTTGCAGGTCAAACTCCTCTACACCTTGCTACATAACAGTCAAGCAGCTGAGACACTGTGTTTTGTTTGCAGGTCAAACTCCTCTACACCTTGTTGCATCCAACAGTCAAGCAGCTGAGACACTATGTTTTGTTTGCAGGTCAAACTCCTCTACACCGTGCTACATAACAGTCAAGCAGCTGAGACACTGTGTTTTGTTTGCAGGTCAAACTCCTCTACACCGTGCTACATAACAGTCAAACAACTGAGACACTATGTTTTGTTTGCAGGTCAAACTCCTCTACACCTTGCTGCATCCAACAGTCAAGCAGCTGAGACACTGTTTTGTTTGCAGGTCAAACTCCTCTACACCTTGCTGCATCCAACAGTCAAGCAGCTGAGACACTGTGTTTTGTTTGCAGGTCAAACTCCTCTACACCTTGCTGCATCCAACAGTCAAGCAGCTGAGACACTATGTTCCTGTTTGCAGGTCAAACTCCTCTACACCTTGCTACATAACAGTCAAACAGCTGAGACACTGTGTTTTGTTTGCAGGTCAAACTCCTCTCCACCGTGCTACATAACAGTCAAACAGCTGAGACACTGTTTTGTTTGCAGGTCAAACTCCTCTACACCTTGCTACATAACAGTCAAGCAGCTGAGACACTATGTTTTGTTTGCAGGTCAAACTCCTCTACACCGTGCTACATAACAGTCAAGCAGCTGAGACACTGTGTTTTGTTTGCAGGTCAAACTCCTCTACACCTTGCTGCATCCAACAGTCAAGCAGCCGAGACATTAAAACTGCTGCTCACAAACCCTCAGATCAACACCACTGCTACCAACAGAAGCAATGAGACAGCCAGAGACATAGCACGCAGGAGTGGAAGACTCTACACATTATTTGAGATGGTAGATCCATGTGCCAATGTCATCTGAACTCTACTGTGTGACATATTACTCTAGAGCATTACATTTATACAATCTTTTTATTACAGTATTATTTTATGAAAACAGTTTATTGTTGGACGCTAATTAAATTCCTGCATTTGACATTGGAGACTCTGAAGCCATAAACTTGCATTAATCTTAACATCATATGGACTAAATATCAGAGGAATAAGAAAACTAGCTAATAGTATACTGATACCCAGCGAAAAATATAATAATCAGGGGAATATTATCTGAGATATTGTTAAAATTGCGTGAACAATTTAATTCAAATTGCGACTTTCATACATTACAAAAAAAACTGATAATTGTTTCATATTCGCCATGCAAATTGTTATATTCACTATCATCAACTTTGTTCCAAACTAACAATGTTAAAGATAAGCTTTGTTTTTAAATCTTATCTAAATATATGATTGAGATAAACACATACCTGGTTGTGCTTGAACACCTTTGTAAAGTATTCAATGAGAAACTTCTATTCAGTTTCATATTGTTTACGTCAGCCAGAAGATATCTTGTGGAGTCTTATCAGCTCGCCCTGGTTCAATACAGTGTGTCGGATTGATTAACATTAAGGGTCAGAAAGCTTGAGTTTTTTCTTTCAAGTAGAGTATTAAAAATAATAATAATTTTAAAAATGTCAACAGTCAAAACAAACATAAAATAGAACTATAACATCTTTTAAAATGTGAGATTTTAAAAGTATATGATAGCAACACAAAATTTTTAAAATAAGAGTAACACTTAATTTCATAAATGGTAGACACTTTTTTTTTTAAATAATTCAGAAAATTGAAATTTTTGTTTTTAAATTATAAATAGCACTTAAAAATACATTAATTAAAAATAAGAACAACACTCAATTAAAATTTTGGCTTAATAGAAAAAAAAAATTATTTCAATACACATCTTTAAATACATTAAAAAAATTTTTTAACTAATTTAACTATTACAAAAAAAAATAGTTTATAAAATTGACATTTTACTGAGCTAATATTTCCCCAAAATATGCCTCCGTAAATTTATTTACACTATAAGAAAATGTCAGAATCACAATAAAATGTTTCATATTTTGTTTATTAGTCCTTAATCGTGCTTAATCACTTCTTCTGTTCCAATTCTATGCCTTCCTGCGCTAGAAATTATATTATGAAATTTATTTCAATTACATTTTTAATGTATATAAAAGTTGTTTATAATTTAAAATGAAAAATAAAATGTTAAAAATAATAGTTTTAATAGATAGTATAACATAGTAAATGCTCTTTTAATTTAAGTGTCTTAAGGTTGGTAAAATATCTATCAAAATATTGATCGACACTGATTTTAGACAGGTCAACCAATATAATTCTATAACTAAATAGTAACTAATGCTAGTTTTTAAATATCAAGCTGGAAAACAATCACAATGTATTCTCAATGTTAGATTTTTAATTTAACCGAAATTACAATTATAGAAAGGCACCTTGTAATAATAATACAAATAATGATTATCCTATTATTTAGTGATCTCTTTAGCTATTTTTATTGCTTCATAATGGCAATGCAACTTCAATCGAGGATTCAAAATGGATGAAAACATTGAATTAGTTTACCAGTCGAAAACATTTTTAGACCTCTATTATGTTATTAATGTGAAATTTGACATTAATTTAACAACTTGAAAAGTTATTATTATGATCTATTAGTGAAATTGCCGTAAATCAAAGTCTTTACTTAGCATTGCATTTTTAAAATGTATATGTACATCAAGAGGACGCTCGAAAATGACGAGCCTACAGAACTTTCCATCTCGATCCAATGATGAGCTCAGCTAAAAACTTGAAATCTGAGTACTCGCATAGCTATACTTAACATACCACATCCCTTCACAAATGACTACATAGAGATTCAGCCTTTTGCTTGAGTCATCGATCAATACAACCATTAACATAGGTCTGCTACATTGAAGCTGTATTACCAGCCAAGCATCAAGAATAATAACAGCATGTTGACTCCAGACAATAACATGCATGTCATCAACTGCGACAGTCGTGGTCTACCCTCCCCAGAGGTGTTACCAATAGTTTATACAGGGGCTCTTGAACTGTGGTAAACCACCCAATTACATAATCAGAAGAATGACTGGCACCCACGATCCCAATCCAAGACTGTAATAAGCCACTACAGACATACCCTTGTTTGTTCAGACTTCTGTCAGTCAGTGACCAAGTTATATGAGAAGTTGGTAGTGGATAACTTGACTATACTGTCCAAATTTCATAGGAAGAGTCTTTAAAAAAAATTACTTAAGAACTTTTTTAGTAGCTAACAGTGATAACCAGGCAACTAAATTTGCCTTACTTTTTGTCCCAAAAGCAGAAATATGTGAATCATATAGTATTTTTCGTGCTGAATTCAAATATATTTTTAGAATCTCTCTATTACTTAAGGATTTTGCGTGACAGCCACTTAAAGTGTACAATATTATATTTATTTGCAATACATAAGTTACTGTAAATGTGATTAATTGTAAAGTAAGCATACTTACCAGCAACTTTACATAATTATCAACGAGTTTGGTAAATGTGATAAACTTTTGGAAATTTATCATTTTTACCGGTAATTCAACATAATAACCAAGCTTCATTGGCAAAAGTAATAAATTTAAAGGTCAACAAATACCTTTACAATGAAATTTAAAAATAGTTTTTGTTTTCTTCAAATAATGTTTCTATAAAATTTAAATAACTTTTGTTTCTTTTCATTTTTGTGTTGAAATAAATTATGATTTCAGAACATAGCAACATTCAATTAAAACTTTTGAAAACTTATTTATTTTTTTTACAACAAAAATTAATATTCAATTATTACAAACACTTTTTAATGAACAGTGTATGAAAATGAGACACTCTTTCATTGAAAAGGGGGAAAAAATCATTTTACAAATTATAAGAAGCTTTTCAAATTTGAAACTTTTTTTCTTTTACTTATTACAACAATGCAAACTGTCAAGACATTTAGAATTAAATAATTTTCTATTTCTTCTGCATCCACATTTAGTAGATTGTCATTTTACCTAGCAATACTTCCTGAAACCGAGTTGAAGTCTAAGCAAAAGAGCAATAACTTTTAAGTCACCACAGACATTTCATTCGTATTCTTCATACTTGATTTTTTACAGTAGGAGTTTCATGCTATCATATAGGCCTATATTTTATCTGCAGCATGGGCTGGTGGCAATGCTGGAAACTTATTTCCACTGTGGAGAAGCACAGATTTCAAGTTAACAATAAAATAATCGAAAAATAAATGCCACTACTCTATTTTGTACTTGTAACCAAGTGCTTCCGAACAGAACAAACATCATTGCAAAAAAAATAATAAGTCCATCTTAAATGGTGAAAAAATCAGTCACTGTGCCTTTCTCTAAAAACACTTTGGTTTCTTTGTGGAGAATATTCTAGCCTTTCAATCTAGAGCCATAGAGTTCTGCTTGCCTTTTAGAAAGGTTCAAATCTGTAAAAAAGGTTATTCAGATCTTGATGACCTTATCAATCACTTGTCCACCAAGATAAATTGTAAAAAAAAAAATATGTAAAATTAATTCTGTATTACATAGTAATACATTTGTATATATTTTAAAACGTTTGAACTTATATCTCTCAAATCATCTATCAAATCAAATATCTATCAATTAATTAAATTTGTCAATCTTATATTCTTGTTCCTTTACATGGCCTTACACTTTGCAATATAGTTGCCATCCAGTCGACCTCAGTTGTCTTAGGGTAAAGTGCTCGCCTCAAACCCAATGTTCGTGGGTTCAAACCCAGCCAGGGTCGACAGATTGTTCTTGAGCGATAAAAATCTTTAGCACAACTTCCTACAGAGGGGAAGTAAAGCTGTCGGTCCCATGTTGATTGTGGCTTGTAAAAGAACCCTGGAAGATATGTGAAAATACCTTTCTCGGCAAGATTTGTAGGCCTTTCACTCTCTCTCAGAGAAATTCTTGTTTACTGATATAATCAGTCGGTTTAGAAAGTGCACGTTAAATACCTCAAATAAACAAATTATTTTATCAATTCATTGTTTTAATTTGTTATTTGTACCAACTATAATATCTCATCATTTTCGTTAAGCCCTTCGTTTATTTTAATCATTTTTATGCATTATGTCTACTCTTGTGACATATTTCTTAAGAACTGTGAATATTATTAAATTTATATTTTGTTCACTGTCTTGATGTGGCATAATCGTTCAAAGCAACCAGTTATTTATTTATATTTTCACTTGAATTAAATATTTCTTAAAATTAAAAAAAAACTTGTAGAAGTTTAAACCCTGTATGTTGACGCTCCTGTTAAGAAAAAAACATGCCACAACTCCCTCTGTTGGGTTGCAATGTGATGCATGAAGCAACTCAAAAAATGAGTAATTATAAATTTTATTTTAATATTACCTCAGCTAGTATTTGACAACTTAGACTGAGTGTCAGACTGCAGAGTACACTGCTAAATTGGTGGACTCGATTGTGACAATCACAGCAACACTCCATGAAAAGTATCATCATGTTGTGATGCAAGTAAAATGAATTCTTTCATTGGTGACAACATGTGTTTGAAGTCTATAGAAGTGGAAAGCAGTGTCGTAAAGGAAGTTAACAATTCTCAAGTGCTATGAGCACATTTCAATGCTATTCAAAAAGGAAAAAAGACGACATGCTCGTTGAAATCATCAGCTCAAGACGGGATGGAAGGGATCACGAAAAAGACCAGTGTTTTGGCACTTTTTATGGCAAAACAATTTTGGCCAAAATAAATCAAATAATGCTCCAGTAAGAATAGAGTTTAATTTTCTTCTCGTGATAATCTCATCAGTTGTTTAATAATGTCATGAGCATAGCAACATTAGATGAGAAACTTTTTAAATGAAGGTAAAAAGTTGTCATTAAATTACAGGAAACACTTGACAGATATTCAACAACTGTTACCTAAACACACCTAATCAAGTCGTTCCCTACAGGGTAGGCAAGAAACGGCGCATATAGATAAAAACAACATACCTATCCATCGTCACTAACTTTCTCCACACTTCCCTTTCCTTGCATACTCCCTTCGCTTCAACAACACCCATACGAGTCATACATGCTCTTTTATTATTGTTCGTCTACAATATTTATAACATAAAGAACTATTTATATCATCATATGGAGAAAATTAAACTCTTATATTTCTACTGGATAATTATTTATTTAATTTAACCAAAAGACTGTTTGCAATAAAAACTGTAAAAACACTGGTCTTATCTAACGTTCCTTACATCCCACGTTAATCCTTGTGGGATTTTTTTATACAGCTATTGTTTGAAGAGTATTAGATCCCACTCTTGATTATTGCCGTAAAATATGATTTGAGCAAACACAATAATGCATTAAATCTAGATAATTACTAAATGTTTTGAGTGAGAACTCGAAAACTGTTCGACTTCACTCACTGTGAAATGGATCACAATATTGTAGAGTCTGACAAACCAAGAAATAGTTTGGTTGCTCAATATCATTATCTTCTATAACATTTTATAAGCCCGTTTCCTGTAAAAGAAGTTATGTGAAAATGGCTAAACTTATTTTGACAAACAACCTCTCATTTTAAAGGTTAGGGGTCCAGGATGTCAGGAAAAACAGTAGTTTCCAACGAAAATATGATTTTCCCAGAGAATTCTCAACTTTTCATTCTTTATTTAACACCATGAAGACCTTTATTTGTGCGAATGTATTATTAGCTGTTCTCTCTTATGGCAGGTCCAGTTCATTCTCAGTGAACTTAGAGCACCAATGCGCCCTGTCCTCCGCCTCCTACTTCAGCTCCTAGAATTTTCTTATTTCCTTCAAGTCATCTGATATTTGGATCCTCCTTCTTCTAAGCTCCTCTTTCCCTCACCCTTTCCTTCTCTGACGTCGTGCAGAAGACATTTTCCCATACAAGTGAACAGACATGGGTGACAAACAGCATCCCTGTCTCACTTTTCTTTTTATTTTATGCTGTTGGTCTCTCCATCATTCAGCCTCATCTTCACTCGCTCTACTACACAAAACAGAAAAATAATTTGTAATTAAAAAAATATATATAAAACTTTTACTAGAAACATCTTTTCAATATTAGAACTGCTTGAAACTCATAACTTTGTGTAAGGCAACATAAAACCTGGAGTTAAGAAGATTTAAAAGGAAGAGGAGAGAGTAAAACCTTGTTATTAGTAGTATAATCATTACAAGGCTTGACGAGCGGATCACACAAAACATCCTGAGGACAGTTTTATCGATTGCCAAATTGGAACCACCAATGCTGAAAAGTATTCCATTGAATTGTTTTGCTCAAAATTAATCAAATAATATTACTCAATAACTCAAGTCTGCCCATCACTGTTTTTTTAAACAATATAAAAAATGTATATTCAACAATAAATGTGGAACCTGTGTTTTGGTTGGAAAGTTCTCGTTATGCAGTAAAGCAGTAGTTATACATATAGGGCATTCATTCCATGTCAAGAGATCCAATATGTTAGCACTTTTAAACCTTACCCTCTTGGATTTTTTTTTAAATTTGGCTCACCTAATGTACCCTCAGAGGTAGTAAAAAATGTAAATTTTCATATTTTTATATGCAGTAGCTTTTAAGTCTGAAAAAAAATGCAATTTTCTGCTGACATGCAATAACAAAATGAATTATTACTCAGGCTAGAAATGAAATAAAAGGCTGGGTAAAAAACAATTTGTAGCTTTTTTTTTATAAGCTTTCATATATATATGATATATAACAACACTAGTTTTGAACATTTTTTTTACTTCAAGGTCATATACAAAATTTTTCCTTGAATTTATCAAAAACCTAATTTTTTAAAATTCTGGAAAAAATCACAAATGACCTTATGTATTTTAACATAATTTGTGTAAAGTTTCTTCATTGGATTACAGTGGTATCATGTGTTTGTCAATTTTCCAAGAAAATAATCCAAAGGATAAACCATTAGTATAAGTAAGATTGCAATTTCAATTCACAATTGTCAATTCCTTTGGATAAAGATCACCTTTTTTTAGTTCAGAACAGTGCTATTATATTGGCATGCTAAAAGAGGTTAAATAAGATAACAGGGGAAGGGGGTGGGGTTTAGGCTGGCAGTGAGGTAGGTAACTTAGAAACATAACAAAGATTCTTAAAATGAAGGCTAGTTTATTGAAATTTATAAACAATGGTACCTTTTGTCAAGTTAGCATGGTTGCAATCCTTTGTAAGATAATTGTAAGAGCATGGTTGCTGCGTCCATCTCTTCCTTGCAAAGAGCTGTGGTTGCTGCGTCCATCTCTTCCTTGCAAAGAGCTGTGGTTGCTGCGTCCATCTCTTCCTTGCAAAGAGCTGTGGTTGCTGCGTCCATCTCTTCCTTGCAAAGAGCTGTGGTTGCTGTGTCCATCTCTTCCTTGCAAAGAGCTGTGGTTGCTGTGTCCATCTCTTCCTTGCAAAGAGCTGTGGTTGCTGCGTCCATCTCTTCCTTGCAAAGAGCTGTGGTTGCTGCGTCCATCTCTTCCTTGCAAAGAGCTGTGGTTGCTGCGTCCATCTCTTCCTTGCAAAGAGCTGTGGTTGCTGCGTCCATCTCTTCCTTGCAAAGAGCTGTGGTTGCTGCGTCATCTCTTCCTTGCAAAGCTGGGTTGCTGCGTCCATCCTTCCTTGCAAAGAGCTGTGGTTCTGCGTCATCTCTCCTTGCAAGACTGTGTTGCTGCTCCATCCTCCTTCAAAGGTAGAAAGTGCGCATGGGGTTCACAAGGTCAGATTTGGCTGACAGGCACTTCTAGTTTATCTCAAAGTCTTGCGGGTATGTAAAGGATGGAGCAGGAACTTCACTTCCACCATCTCGGTTGTCTCGTTCTTGTCCAAAACTACACCAAGCCACCATTGGTTGTTGTACTCGCTAGTGTTTGTCTTGATAAAGACTTGAAAGATTGCTCACTCTTTGTCAGTATCTCTTTATCTGACACAGGGAGGAAACTGTGGAACTTAGGGGTTACTGGTATTGGTTTCACAACCAGAAATCGCTCATCAAGCAATTTCTCCTCTTCTTTGTGTTGTTCATTAAAAAACAACTCCATGGAGTCAGTGTTGGCCTGGCTCCATGTAAACAGCTGTGATGGTGTCATAATTTGCTCTTCATAAGGTTGTTGGAGACTTGCCCTTGCAACTTGAAGTGAAAAAATGTCCAAAACTAGTGTTGTTATATATCATATGAAAGCTTATAAAATAAGCTACAATATTTTTTTCACCCCAGCCTTTTATCTCATTTCTAGCATGAGTAATAATTTATTATGTTATTGCATTTCAGCAAAAATGCGTGTTTTTTTTGTTTGTTTTTTTAATTTCAGAGGGTCGTAACATAAAAACTACTGTAGAGACAATTTTGAAAATTTGCATTTTTTAACAGGTACATTAGTTGAGCCAAATATAAAAAAAATCCAAGAGGGTTAGGTTTTTTCATTGGTTCACTTGACACGAAATTACCCATATGTCCCTAATGTAACATTGAGTTACATTTGAACTCGCCCCCATGCTAAACTTCATACTCAACTCGCCGAAGAATCTTACTACCCGCCCCAAATAATATTCAATAATATTCTAAACCCTACAAAAGTACTCTTCACTATTGTAGTTCCTGTAAATTGAAACAACGTTATAGACAATTCAAATCAATAAAATCAATTCAATAGAACTATGGAATACATTGGAATCTAAACTCACCAAATCTATCGTGTGTAGACAACGACGCACTACACCTGGTAGTAACAGAGACTCCTTCACCGAAATCAACACCGACCTAATCAAATAGATACTAAAGCCATGCCAAGCAATACTATCCACGTTCAACAGAATTCTACCTATCTGCACCCTGGTGGATAGTTCCACTACTACAGAAATGTCCAATTGAAGAATCGCTGTTCCAAAATTAAAAATGGGACATCAATATCAACATGTTAGATTCCTTCTAGAAGGAAATGTTCTACACCCCCCACCTTGTTTCCGTGCTGTGAAAAACCCCTATTTAAAGTCCTGTGAGCGCATTATTAAATTGACTACTCAACCAACACTGGACGGAGGAACATAGTCCTGGGAGCAGGATTATGCCAGGATCATCATGTGATAATCTACAAACTTTAACAATGGCAACGTATACTATGAACTTAATTATTCAAAACTTTAACTTTTGTATATGCCGTATGTAATTTTCTTCGCCAAATAATAAAATATATAATGTCTGTCGCCACTTGGGCGCTCGAGACAGCTGTTTAGTTTTGATCGTTAATTTATAATAACTTGGATATATTTTTGTGATGAAGAAGTTTATCATTATTTCATTCTGAAATAATGTTGTAAATAAAATGTTTTGATTTCTTTTGTGATAATGAACACGTATAAAATTTAACTTCGAGACGTAAACTGTTTAACTGATAAAATTAATTAGTGATTAATTTTATATTTGATCGTAGTTTAAAAGTTTTCACTAGACTTTGTTTATTGTGATATTGTTAACTTTAATTTCACGAACAGATGGAAGTTTCTAAACTGTAAGTTAGGTCATGTAGTCCCGCGGGAGTTTGACTAAAGTATGTTAGCCAAACTCTTGTGTATTTTAGAAATGTCTAATAAATATTCTTTATATATTATTATATTAATTTGTTTGAAGTCTGCTTAAGTGATGAAGTGCATACACGTTTGAAACAGAATAATAAGGCCCATAAGGCTCATATATAAATCTTACAAATTTATTAACTGATTTATTATTTGTTTACTTGTATACTTTTCAACACTGTGGGTTGTTTGTCTCATAAAGACTATCCCATCTGATTGTTTGATATGTCAAGTATTAGAGAAGTTCTGGCTAAGGAACTACACTAATAACTATTTATTTATAACATGATTTTCCACTGAACTCAGTACGATTATTGAGACCATGTAATTGAACTCTAATTGTTTATTGCTTTGAATAAACCATTTATGGTATTGTTATTTAAATCTTGCATTTCATGTCCTTTGTATATTATATGTAGCTTGCAACCCTCCCCCTTCCTTTAAGTTATCGATGGTCGTAAGGAAAGGTTGGAGAAAGGGGTGTAACAATAATTACTGCAGCAACCAAGATAAGTTTCTATAACCTCCTATTGGTGTAGATCATCCATCAAATTAAAACAAAGCATTGGCAGATTGACATGTGGCGAATAATCTGAAACTAGTTAGGAGGGAATATGTGGTGAACAATCTGAAACTAGTTAGGAGGGAATATGTGGTGAACAATCTGAAACTAGTTAGGAGGGAATATGTGGTGCACAGTATGAAACTAGTTAGCAGGGAATATGTGGTGCACAATATGAAACTAGTTAGCAGGTAATATGTGGTGAACAATCTGAAACTAGTTAAGGAGGGAATTATGGGTTGAACAATTGAAACAGGTTAAGAGGGAATACTTGGTACACAATATGAAACAGGTTAAGGAGGGAATACTTGGTGAACAATATGAAACAGGTTAGGGAGGGAATCTGTGGTGAACAATATGAAACAGGTTAAGAGGGAATACTTGGTACACAATATGAAACAGGTTAAGAGGGAATACTTGGTGCACAATATGAAACAGGTTAAGAGGGAATACTTGGTGCACAATATGAAACAGGTTAAGAGGGAATACTTGGTGCACAATATGAAACAGGTTAAGAGGGAATACTTGGTACACAATATGAAACAGGTTAAGAGGAATACTTGGTGCACAATATGAAACAGGTTAAGAGGGATATACTTGGTGCACAATATGAAACAGGTTAAGAGGAATACTTGGTGTCACAATATGAAACAGTTAAGAGGGAATACTTGGGTGCACAATATGAAACAGGTTAACAGGGAATACTTGGTCACAATATGAAACAGTTAAGAGGAATACTTGGTGCACAATATGAAACGGGTTAAAGGTAATATTGGTGCACAATATGAAACAGGTTAAGAGGTAATATTGGTGCACAATATGAAACAGTTAGAGAGAATACTTGGTGCTACAATATGTAACAGTTAGATGGAATACTTGTCACATTGGTGCACAATATGAAACTAGTTAGGTAATATGTGGTGTAAATCTGAAACAGTTAGGAGGGAAATATTAGTGCACAATCTGAAACCAGTTATCGGCAATATGTGGTGCACAATATGAAACCAGTTAAGAGGTAATATATGGTGCACAATATGAAACCAGTTATCAGGTAATATGTGGTGCACAATATGAAACCAGTTAAGAGGTAATATGTGGTGCACAATATGAAACCAGTTAGGAGGTAATATGTGGTGTAAATCTGGAACCAGTTAGGAGGTAATATGTCGGTGCACAATCTGAAACCAGTTAGGAGGAATATGTGGTGCACAATCTGAAACCAGTTGGCAGGAAATATGTGATGCACAATCTGGAATCAGTTGGCAGGTAATATGTGGTGCACAATATGAAACCAGTTAGCAGGTAATATATGGTGCACAATATGAAACCAGTTAAGAGGTAATATGTGGTGCACAATATGAAACCAGTTAGGAGGTAATATGTGGTGTATAATCTGGAACCAGTTAGGAGGTAATATGCGGTGCACAATCTGAAACCAGTTAGGAGGGAATATGTGGTGCACAATCTGAAACCAGTTGGCAGGAAATATGTGATGCACAATCTGGAACCAGTTGGCAGGTAATATGTGGTGCACAATATGAAACCAGTTAGCAGGTAATATATGGTGCACAATATGAAACCAGTTAAGAGGTAATATGTGGTGCACAATATGAAACCAGTTAGGAGGTAATATGTGGTGCACAATCTGAAACCAGTTATCAGGTAATATGTGGTGCACAATATGAAACCAGTTAAGAGGTAATATGTGGTGCACAATATGAAACCAGTTAGGAGGTAATATTGTGATACAACAATCTGGAACCAGTTGGCAGGTAATATGTGGTGCACAATCTGAAACCAGTTGGCAGGAAATATGTGATGCACAATCTGGAATCAGTTGGCAGGTAATATGTGGTGCACAATATGAAACTAGTTAGGAGGGAATATGTGGTGCACAATCTGAAACCAGTTAGGAGGGAATATGTGGTGCACAATCTGAAACCAGTTAGCAGGTAATATGTGGTGCAAAATCTGGATCATTCCCAAGATTTCAGAGGAAAATAAATGTGAAATTAAGCTTGGTTGTGAGGGCTCAACTAGAAAATGGAACATAACTATCCTGAAATCAAAACTTATAATTCTGACTAGGCAAACATTTTACCTTTTGTCGAGCATTTAGTTTAGTTAATATTCTAACACTATTTCATTTACATTGATTCATAAATTAATATAGTGTAAATTATTTTATTTCAAATTAAATTATGCTAAAATGGTTTTTCTTTGCGCTTTCTGCTAAAATATATGTTAAATCTGGATTTAAATAAAATAAAAATATTAGGCTATTTTTTTTATGGACAAAAATAAATGTCAAATTAGAGGTGTGGAAAAGTATAGCACATTTAACTTTATTAGACCTACAGTAAATATTTAACAATACATGTCTTTTCAGATGTCATTTGATGAAGTAGGCCTGTTTGTTTGAATCTAAGTCATTTTTCTCTAACGAGAGTAAATACAGTAAACTGTCCATCATTTGGGGTCAGATTGACCAGGCCACACTTTAACCGGGACAGTAAATAATAATTATATAATTTTTAGCAACATTTCCAAATATTATTTAATACTAGTTAAATTATGCAAGCTATCATACGATATAACTTTTCGGTGACTGTGTTTAGTTTTGAGGTAAAGCGGGCGGGCGTATCACATGTGTTGTCAGTTTATATCGCCTAACACTTGAACCCTCTGATTTTCAGTCAGTTGCTTCTTTTTTTTAAAAAACCCTTAGTGACCATGTTTATTTGTGAAAGAGTTGTTCTTACTATAGAACAAAAACTTGAATGAAGTACTTAGATGAATTAGAAAAAATGAAAAAGGGTTATCAGTGAAGCCATTAATGATTGAGTTTAATGTTGGTGGGCAAACAATGTGTGATATTTAAAAAGCAAAAAAAAAAAAAAGTTGATCAAGTTTGTTAGATTTTCTGATAGTGCAAGTGGCATGTCTAGGCGGGAACTATGAAGTCGTACAATTATTTGGACAAAGCGATGCTGTCATGGTTTAGTCGCTAGAGGGCCGCTCAGGACTGGGTGCACAGTCAAAACAAATATTTTTTGTATGGTTAAAATTAACTGAAGATTTAGGCGCATCATCTTGGTGATATTTAGGTGCATCATCTTGGTGATTAACAAGCTTTAAACAAAGTTGTGGGATTCGTCAAATTTCTATCAAAGATGAAAATTAGGGCTGGGCCGATGCCGATTATTAATCCGATCATCGGCAGATTATTGCATAATCGGTGATTCCGATGATCGGTGTTTGAATCTCCGATTATTTATGCCGATTATTCATTATGTGTGGGTATATTTTAAGTCCTAAAAAAATAATATTTTATCTCTGCTCTCTCGTATGTGATCTTTGAATAATTAGCTTGTTCTTAGCGACTTAGGTTTGAAATAAACAGCACATCCAACATTCCAAACAAAATATATCAAAATAATTATATTTACTATAGGTCTTTTTCCAATTTATGCTCGTTATTAGAAATAAAATTACTCACAAGTAACAAATCTAATAATCATAAAATAAAATATTAGCAGATTGGTGTTGTTTTATTTCAATTTGTTAAAGATGCCCATAAAATGAAACATCGGACGTAATAATCTCGCACATGCACACATTTTGTTATAAATAGAAACTCTTTTTCTTTTAATGCAAGTACAAAACTTTCCACTGTCAGGGAATTCGTTTCGCTCATATTTCAATATGAATTGTATTAATATATATTAATATTTAAATTTTACATTTTTTTAATAGTAAATTAAAATAAGTTTTAAACAATTTCTTTAAAAAAAACACAAAAAATAACTTTCGTTGCACATTATGTTATTTATTATTTATGTTATCATATTGAAGTAGAGATGGGCAAAATTGTTCTTTTAAATGAATGATTCATTGTATCTGGTTCAGTTCAATGATCCGTTCATTTTGATCCATTCACCGTTCATTCGATTTTCTAAAGGTAGTTTTTATTTAAATGTAGTTAAAACAATGTTATTTTTCATTAAGATTATTTAAATTGTTAATAAAAAGATCGGATTACTGTTTAAAAATGGTGATGCCTTTTTATTATACTTTTTTTTAATAAACCACTTATTTCTATACAATATTAATATTTAGTAGTTAAATTATGATGGAATGCTTTGTAGAGTCACAAAAACCTATGTTATGATATATCTAAATCACAATTCCCAAAAATATTACGATTGTTAAGAATTGTTTAATATTGAAGCCATATTTAAATAGACATTGGATGTAAAAATTCTTATTTCATCTAAAAACAAAATAGATGTAGGCCTATTCTACTTGTGTGCAAAAATATGTGTGCCTTGATTATTTTTTATCATTAAAATTAAATTTAAATTTGCTGATTTGTCTTTGTCTAATGAAAGGCTCAGTAGGACTATTTAATCATAAATGTGAAATCATATTTTAATTATCTAACATGTACCAGTATATTTGCTATTTATTAA
This sequence comes from Timema podura, assembly GCA_033556935.1. Classification (NCBI taxonomy): domain Eukaryota; kingdom Metazoa; phylum Arthropoda; class Insecta; order Phasmatodea; family Timematidae; genus Timema; species Timema podura. The sequence goes on from JAVRXN010000012.1 coordinate 2,304,823, forward strand.
TGTGATTTGTTTTTGTTAAATGACAGGTTCACTTGTCCTAACAATAACAATATAAAATAATAATAACTAAACAACCTTTACATTTTAAAAGTTTTTATTTAAATGTTACTAAAACAAAACTATATTGGAGATTATAAAACTAGTAAAAGTAACTTTTTTTTTTTTGCTTTAAGGGTCATTTTAATTTATACACTTATTAAAATTGAAAACAAAAATAATCGGCATCGGTGATCGGCCTAATCGGCAGCAAATGATCGGCATCGGACTAATCGGCAAAATAGCTGATCGGCCCAGCTCTAATGAAAATCTTAACTCGAATGTGCCGGCAGTTGAGAAATTTAGACTTCTCGTCTAACATTTTGTCGATAAAGAGGTATTTGCACCATAAAAATGTATAATGAGGATGAGACGGGTTTATATTGGAAGTGTTTGCTGCAAAAAAACAAACAAAAAAACTCTAGCTTTCAAAAGTGAAAAAAGTGTGACAGGACAAAGGATTATGTTGTGAAAATGCCAAGAGTTCTCACTTACTGAATCCATGTGTTGTGGGAACTGACAGAAAACCTAGAGCTTTCACAAAGGTTAACAATAATCTGTCTAATTTACCAGTAGATTACTACAGCAATAAATCAGTGAATGGATACATTTTTAATGATTGGTTTTAAAACAAAATCATTCCAGAAGTTTGCCAGCACTTAAAATATCTACACCTTCCACAAAAGCTGTTCTATTTTTGGAAAATGCCCCTATTCATCCAAATGAAGAGATTTTAAAATCCGATGAAGGAAAAATTTGTAAAATATTCACCCCCTGATGTAGGCTTTGATCCAACCAATGGATCAAGGAATCATTCAAAATTTTAAAACAATTCAAGTTAAAAGAAAACATGTACTACTGGAATATGTAAAAGAAAATGGTGATTTATTTGCTTTCTAGAGAAAACTTACCATGTTGGATGCCATTATGAAATATCTACCTACCGCTTGCAGATTGATAAGTGTTCTACTTTAAATAAATTCTGTCAAAAACTTCTACTGTGACAGGATGGTTTCGAGGAGAGTCCAGTGTCCCAATAATGTACAGGATAGATGGATGTTGATGAGGGAATGGTGATGAACCTGTCGTTATTGATGACACACATCAGGAAAAAGACACAAGTGTGTATCACAGTGCTGCTCTAACTAATGAAGCAACAGGATAGTAAGCCTACCCTTCCTGATTAGCTAATGTTGTCAAATGTGTAGCACCATTTGCCAAAAGTGAACTTCTTTGCTGTCATATTATAAAAGGTAAGTACATAGGTCAGCAGGTCTATTTTAATTTTTTTTTTTCACTTTTTTTTCCAAATATTATCAATTTTGTTACTATCTAAGCCATTTTTTCCCTACCACCTCGGATAATGGAGAGTCAACTGTAGTTTGAAACCCTTTTGTATTTTTTATAAATTCAGAAGAAATATGTATTAATCTACTTTGTATACCATTACCAAGATACATATTGTTATCAAAATATTTAATATGAGGGTTAAATAGGCCTAGGTCAATTGTTTGTTTTGTTTTAAAATTTCATCTATAAATGTTTCTTTGTCCATAGTATTTTAATTTATCTTCCGCTCAAGGAACTTCATGATAATTCATGATTTTACGTTTAAGTTACGTATGTGTTGTATACAAGTATTTAAAGTTCTAGCCTACTTCTAGTTATGCTACATTGAATGTTGAACAGAGAAAATGTTGTTAAAAATATACACAGGCTAATTCTTAAGATAATCCTTGAGAAATATATTTCACTAATCCTAGAAAGGCACGTGATGATTATCATCAGACTCATTGGTAGAAATTATAATTACAGGCTAGTAATAACTTTTCTCCCTCAAATTTGTTGAGGTTAGATTTTTTATTTATCTTATTTTAACCTATTTAATATGTTGTGAATTAAAGTGAATACCTGAATACCTACAAACATCCAGTTACGGTATCGGAAACAATAATAAATTGTGCTTCATTACAATTGATGAATGAATTTATTGGTGCTGTTTACTAGGAGAGCTAGATAACGGATTCAAACGTATCGGGAAAATGTTGTCATCTTAAAGATCAAAGCTCAATTTAATTTAATTTTTTGAAAATATCATTACAAATATGCCTAATATGAAATGATCAAAATATGGTAGCCTATCTTAGGGGGCCTATTACCTACTTTTCAAAAATTAATAAGCAACTCCTGTTTCTTTCTTAATTGCTTCAAGAAAATATGTAAGTACTAATTTCTGGAATTGAGCCGTGATTCATGTCAAGATAATTATTTTCCTAGAAGACATAAAAAAACGTGTTCGTGGTTTTGCATTAAGAAAGTAAAATGCTATTTATGAGTTTATTAATTGAATAAAATGAGATCATTTCTTTAAAATCCCCTGCCTAATGTGTGTGAAGAAAGAACAAATATAGACCTAACGAGTGAATATAATAATTATTAAATATGAGAAACAGATGGTCTTGATAGGTAGTGTTGCCTATATAGTTGATAATTCCAAATAAACTAATATTTCTCATGTCTAGGCGCACAAAACTCTCATTATCTTCGTTGTCTAATTGTAACAGCCATTGCCTATAATCATAATGAAGTGCAAAAAAGGGAAATTTAATGTTGTAGAAACAATACAAACATCAACACTTAAAGAATGTGGCAATAAAAATATAGTATATAATTTATTATTCCTAGCTAATCATGTCTTTTAAAAAACCATGAAACATGGATAATTTGATTTAAACATCGTTGGTCTGTTCCTCTGGTAGTCCCCATAATTTGATTGTCAGTCCTGCAGCTGACAGAAGGAATGGTTGAGTAGGATGTGAACAAAGTGAATTCACCACCGTACTTGGATCATGAAGCATCTTATGGACCACAACTTCCTTCACTAGGTCCCAGCACCAGATATTACCATCAGTAGACCCTGACAGAATGTGTCCATCGCTCACATCCACACAACTCTCGATACGAAAGTCTCCAGTGTCGTGTCCCGTATAGTGACCTAGTAACTCCCCAGTGTCTTTATCAAGTAACTTAATGGTACTGTCTGAACAACTTGTAATAATACACTGTCCATCACTGGTGAAACTTGCACATGTGACTGGCTCTCCAACAAAGTCTGTAAACAGCTCTCCAATGCGGATGTCATATCTTCTCACTCTGCAGTCCACTGAGCTAGACAATATTTCACGTTCTGTTGATACGACTGTTGTCACACTATCCTTAGCATCTTTGAGCACTTGAATAGGATCGTTCTTTCGACTTCGAACGTCCCAAAGCATTACTGAGTTGTCCTGTGAGCCCGATACTGCAACAGTGGATATTTCATTGAATGCGACACATGTCACTCGGCTAGCATGTCCCCTTAGACGCCTGATTGGTTGACCTGTGATTACGTCCCAAATAATCACAGATTTGTCTGCCCCTGATGACACTATCTGGCTGTTATCACAAGAGCCACGGGCATCCAATACTTCGTCACCGTGACCACAATAGGTCTTTAGGAGTCTCATTGTGTTCGGATTCCATAATTTTATTTTATGATCAGCGCCAGAAGTTATACAATAGGAGCCATCAACATTAAACCTGACAGCACGAACAGACCCTTGCTTGCAATCTATTGTTTTTTAAAGAAATAAAATTCATGTTTTAAATAAAACAATTTTAAACAAATTTTGTGTTGTGCTTAGGTATAATTAAACTAGTAAGGCATTACTAAGTTTTAAATTACAGTTTCGAAAAGCTTGCGTCTTAAAATAATAAACAAAGATTTTTTTTAAAAAAATACCGTACTAATATTAAAAAACAAACAATAAACAACATAAAGAAAAAGGAATTAAATAGGCCTAGTAAAAAGATGTGTATTCAAATACATCTAAGAATATGAATTTTTAAACTTCTAAAATTAAGCGGGCTGAAAAGCACCACATACACAATACACTAATCGTTTTTATCCAACATTAGAAAAATTAATAGAACCAACAATAGAATATGGTTCTTAAAAGAATCATAGACAGCGCATGAGAGCAGATATGGTTCTAAAATAAATCGTAGATACCGAAGCAGAAAAATAATAATGCTAAAGAAATTATAGCCAGATATTATTTTATTAAACATAAGTAATTAATTGATCAAGGCCTTTAAAAATCAAGATTAATGTAAATAATCATACAAATTGGTACAATATTTTTAATCTTTTGTATGAAAATGTGGTTCTTGCGCAAAGTTTAAGAAAATACGATATTTTGAAAACATAACCTCAATTTAAAATCACCAAGTTTTGAAATTGCAGCACGAGCACTTGGTGGTAAAGGTAGTATATTAAGTACCTACAACAACCTTACATAGTCGTGGAATCTGGATCCTCTGGAAATTTGGAGATATTTGACTTTGAACTTACATCAGCCATGCAACAAGCCCTATAAGATCGTCAAGTTTAAGGTGCCACTGTTTCTATATTTGAAATTGCGGCACAAGCACACTTGGTGGTGTAGGTAGTTAGTAGTACTATGTAAGGGTGTAATTTAGAGAACGTGTATCCAACTTTGTGTGGAAGTTGAGTGGAAACCCATTTAGGATAAACCAGTCCGTCCAGTAGTGTATACATAAAATCATCAAGAAGGGGAAGGGAGAAGGGAGAAGGTCCAGGTGATTGGCTACTTAATAAACAAAAACTACCGTATTTTTCTACTCCTTACACCTAATTTCATAGCTGAGGGAACTGCAGGTCTTAGGAGAAAAGATTTATCTTCGCTCTTTCTTTGTTACAAGTTGCCAAATATTCTAACTTTCCATTGTTGGGAAGTGAGGGGGGAGGGTTTACTTGGAAATCCCTCTTTGAAAACAATGCGGCATGGGGAGGTTGGAGGATTCAATTGACAGGCAAAAACATTTCCAATCGGTGTACAGCCTTTTCTAGAAACATTAACTATTTCCACAATCGTATATTTTTCAAGATTGAAGTTTATTAACTTTTTCATAATTCTGCTTAAAACTATTTTATGTATACATTTTTTTACTTATAATTTATATACAAACAAATATATTACAACATGCATTTTATACTAAATGCTGTAAATTACATTCTTACTTGTTCTTAATCAGAAAATTAGGAAGGTCACTATCAATATCAATTAAAGCTTTCATTTTCTCTATGTAAGGCAATATTGTTACGGTAAAGTGAATGTACCTTTCTGCGAATTGCTGCTTGAGTAAAATTGTAATATTTAGCCAAACGCTTCATTCGAGTGCAGTTATTTACTTTTTTGATTGGTGTCAGTAACTTTCTCTTAGTTTTGAATTCTTGTTTAATAGAGATTACTAACTTATAAGACACACCTGTAGCTTCTGCAGTTTGCATTGCCACTTGATTTACTGAACAAGTTCCGTCTTAATGAAAATAGGTGTAGACTCTGAACACCATTGCCCTTTCTTTATTATTATTATTATTATTATTATTATTATTATTATTATTATTATTATTATTATTATTATTATTATTATTATTATTATTATTATTATTATTATTTAGCACCGCGTCTTACTACCCGTTCGGGTTATACGCTCTTTCTTTATTACTTAATGTGTTCCTCTTGGAATATAATTGTTTTTAACAAGCCGGAGATTCCATAATTTGTGTTATATTTTAACTGTTAACAATACACTATTATTCAAATAAATATATTAATATGCACATAAAACTATAATTCCACAACCTTACGGCAAAAATACAAAACACACATCCAACACATAAACACAAATTCTTAACGTGATCAATAACAAATATTTTTCTACACAGAGTATTAATAAAATATAAGTGTTTATTTAGTGAATGTTTTTGAGCTAGCTATTAGGAACATGAGACTCGGACTACTGTCACTTTACGACTGTTCTGGAGGAAAAAGCACCTACTACTGGCAACAACGACAGCCCAGCATTGCCAAATTTGATATATATTCGGAGGAAGACTGATCACGGAAAACAAAAGAATGACAACGCTGTTGCTCCATAGTAAGCATGCAGTTCCCTCAGCAATGAAATTAGGTGTAGCAGGCCACGCGTTGGAATCATTGCTTCGGTTTTTCTTTCAAAGCCTGAACGTAAACTCTAAATGATAAATAATCTTAGTTATATTAAGTCATCAGTCACCTTAGAGCAGTAGATAGTGTGTCTGCTTACTGAGCTAAGGGTCCCGGGTTCTATTCCCGGCATGGCCGAAAATTTATCATTTGTGAAATATGGGTTTACCCTCTTACAGTGATGAATTAACGGCTGGGGACTGGATGTTGTGCCTGTCTTAGTCTTAAGTTGAGTTGTAAGGTTTATGAAGCTATGACAGGCCAAAGGCTGGAAACATAATGAGTGTAATTTGTAAAGTAAAGTTAAGCCTATATTGAGATCCAAAATTCTATAATGTTTTCAACTAACTAAAATAACATAATTTCGATATTAATTTTATATTATTAACCAATAATTGATGGACTGGTGCCCCTAAAAAGAAGAAGGTCGACATGGTCCACCGGAACAAAAAAGGTATGAAGCTGCTGGAGGATCATCTGAAAAGACGCCTTTAAAGGAAGGGAAATCTAGTAGTGATCACAAAATACAAATTTACTGCACCATTTCCACAAATTTGTAACTATCTTCAATTATATATAAGAACTATTTTCTTTATCCCTGACAGTTTTATTTTATCACATTTCCTAGCTCATTATTTTGTTATTTGAAATTAATATTGTTTTCTAGTAGCTTAAGAATTTAATCAATTACAAATATGAGAATATTTGTATAAATCTTATTTATATTTTTTGCAGTGAGTTATATAAAAGACTATTAAAATAATTAAAATATAAACAATAGAACAATTTTGTCTAAAATATATATAAGCCTATATAAAGTGTGTTTGTTTTGATCAATAAGATGATATGTTTGTTTATTCCAGGGAAACTTAATCAAAGCTAGTTTACTCAGAACCTACCAGTTGTTGGTTTGAAGATATTAGTTTTCTCTAAAGTTTAAACAGTAAAAAAGTATATGATATGAAAAAACAGATTTTTGAATTCTCACATTTGGTTGTGTATTGCGACTATAATCTAAGCGATGCAATATATTCCAATGTTCTAAGACATTTGAAAGTGCCTGATAATTCTTTTGATGTTAATTTAAATTGTATATTGGTTTATTTGTTTAAGTTGTACAGTTGTTTTCCACGTTTTATATGTTCAAAACTGACTTTTGTTTTAATATTGTAACATATTAAAAATGTTATATTTCAATCGACTCCACCTCTGTACCCTGTGAATTATATGTCCATACCTACGGTAACTAGTATAATGTTATACTTAATTTACACAAATAATATTTATTTCACAACATGTAAAATATTATTTCACCTATAGTTTACAATATATCATGGGAATTTATGTGATCACATAATGTTCACTTACCTAAATATAATAAATAATTTTTAATAAAGAAAAATGATTTGTTGGTATAGTTATTGTTTTGACAGGTTTCACAGCAAATGATGATTTATTATACCTTAGGGAAAACATAAAAATTATACATACCAAATAATCAACTAAGTAAATATTTATGTGGCTAGCTGACGTAAGTTCAAAGTCAAATATATCAAAATATTCAGAAGATCCATGTTCCACGACTGTGTAGGGTTGTTGTAGGTCCTTAGTACTTCCTATACCACCAAGTGGCTCGTGCCACAATTTCAAATATAGAAACTGTGGCACCTTAAACTTGGCGATCTTATAAGGCTTGTTGCATGGCTGATGTAAGTTCAAAGTCAAATATCTCAAAATTTCCAGAGGATCAAGGTTCCACGACTATGTAAGGTTGTTGTAGGTACTTAATACTACCTTCACCACAAAGTGCTCGTGCCGCAATTTCAAAACATTGAGATTTTAAATTGAGGTTATGTTTTCTAAATATTGTATTTTCTTTAACTTTGCGCAAGAACAACATTTTCATACAAAAGATTTAAAAAATGGTACCAATTCTTATGATTATTTATATTAATCATGATTTTAAAAGGCCTTGATCAATTAATTACTTATTTTTAATAAAATAATATCTGGCTATAATTTCTTTAGCATTATTCTTTGTCTGTTTCGATATCTATGATGTATTTTAGAACCATATCTGCTCTCATGCGCTATCTATGATTCTTTTTAGAACCATATTCTAATGTTGGTTCTATTAATTTTTCTAGTGTTGGATAAAAACGGTTAGTGTATTGTGGATGTGGAGCCTTTCAGCCCGCTCTTTTTTCCCATTAATAATACATTTTAAGGTTAATTTCCAAAGATGTTGGTAAAATCATGTCTACGGTTAGCGGTAAGTTTGATAATTTTGGCTGGTGTAAAAGCCTGCAGGTGATTTCCAATTGCCGCACATGTATGTTTTCTCAGTGTAACCATTTGTTTTCATTCCACTAAAATAATAATCAATCCAAATGCAATTTAAATAGATTATTTTTCCATTTTATCTTAGATTCTGAAATATAAATGCTATAATTTCTTTAATCAGGAATATAACAATTAACTTACTTGTTACCTGTTACATTTTATTAATGTTACGATTGCACCTTTATACTTGGATCAAATGTTGAGAAGGGTCCACCTGTGTTACTCCCCTTTCACTCACAAAGTGAATAGTTTCTCTCTAAACTACAGGACTACGAGATAAAGTAATGCTACAGACATTCAATACAATCGGGCTTTTATTATAAAACATATTTAATCTAAACTCTGGGTCTTTTATAGTTTATTTTAATTTAAACCCCATTGTCTTATTTTATTATGAAGGGCCTTATCAGACAGCTAGAAAAGTTTCTTGCTATACTTTCATGTGTTCATACATCAGGCCTTATGATATGCAGCTGTCAATATGATAGCTATTATCACTAGTTACCTATAAAAATATATTTGCGTGTAATCTCCCAACCCAGAGATGGACCGATGTAATTATTCCATTATCTTTCTAATTTCAGCACAGAGGCTTAGATCACTTGTTCCAACACAATAAATGGATTCACCTCAGTCCTCATCATGGGCTGCCATTGGTTCCTATAGTCATAGAGCAGACGGGCCGTGGGGAGAGGGCATATGATATATATTCTAGACTTCTCAAAGAGAGAATCATCTGTCTCATGGGACCTGTAAGTATTCTAACTGACATTATTTAAAAACGTTAAGGCTCGAATCACACGAATGTTGATTTTGTATTTGTTCACACGAACAACACTTTAATGCATGTTGAATTGCTGCTATGATTCATTTCAACAATGGAGGGGAATGCAATTAAATGCTCGGTGTTAGCTTAAGTTATGTTATAGAATATAAAGACCAAGAAATAAATACTAGACTCGACCAATTATTAGTTCTCATTTATTAATTGGTATATTTGACATCTTATGAATTAATATTACTAAACTATAAATTTTTTGAGAGTGGCTATAAGGCTTACTAGATACTTTCCAAAGTATCTGAAACCTTGGTTCAGTCGGTAGTGTGTCTGTATACTGAGCTGAGGGTTCTTGGTTCAATTCCTGGCATGGCCAAAGAATCTCTCATTGGTGAAATGTGGGTTTACCCTTTCACAGTGATGAATTAACGACTGGGGACTGGATGTTGTGTCTTTCCTATATTATAAAGCATATGAAGCTACAACAGGTCTAGCAAGCTGGCTTGAATATAAAAGAGACACAGGCTGGAAACAGTAATGGATGCTTCCCAAATCTCCAGCCTCTTCTCTTATCTCAATTCATATCCTGCCCCGTTCCCTACGGAGGTTTCTAGAACTGCAACAGCATTTCTATATTGTACAGTACTGCGGCTGTGACATTCAAACGACAAAAACAAAAGTGTCTGAATGGATTGATTGAATACAATGTTTTTTCTAAACTTGAACTGCCAACATGTCTTGTTTAGCAAACTGTTGATGGAATTTGTTGAACTTTGTTTTGATTGCAATTTGAAAGGGTTATTGCGTGCATTTATTTGTTCGGTAATTTCAGAATCACAAATATTACAAATAAATTTCGAAGGTATTAAAATTTGATGGTGTACACAGCACAACTTATACACAATATGTTCATATTAAATTATTTGTTTAAAGTCTCACATTCAGAGGACAAACCATTTTTAAATAAATGTTACACTGCACCACACAGACTTTCTTTTGCTTTTATTTTAAAATAGAAACATTTACTAAAAACTTGTAAGATTTGTGAAATTAAACAATATATATTGTTGCAAAAACACTCCAGCAACGAGCATAAACTACATGAAATAATATACACTGTTAAAGAAACATTGGGAAAAGAGGAACATCTTTGTTTACCAAAGAGCATAACAATTGATTCCACATTTCAGTGCTCCATAATATATATATCAGAAAATATTGATTTTATAAAAAAATAATACGATAAAGATTTTAGTTTTTAACAGTACATACAACATTTTTACTATGACAAGTTATTTAGTATCTCAATCAGTTGTGGAGATATAATTAAAATTGGAAATCTCTGCTATTTATTGTAAAGCACCCTTTAAAGTAATTTACATGGGAAAAAAAACCGGTATTGCCATTTTGTTTGTAATGCTATACAGTGCCTTGATATTGTGAACTCTCCTAGTTATCTTTGTTTGTTGTTAAATTTCCTTTTATTAAATTTTAATATTTATAAATTTATTTACATCAAGCATTCATCTTTGAAAAAGTGTGATTACAATATTTGGGTTCAATAATATCATTTACTTGTTACTACAATTAACTCGGGGGAAATAAAAAATAACTATAATACTACAAAAAGACCAAATTTGAGCACGGGACTCTCTCAGGACCTCTGGGTCATGTTGGAAAAAAAATGTAACATTTACTGTCCAAGCAGACTTACTAAACAATCAGATATTTAATAAAAAAAAATTTGAACTCTTTAAATATATAAATACTATACACATTCATTATGATCAATTTCCTCAATGAGGTTGTTCGGTGGATACAAAAAAAAAATGAATACTAAATAAGGTTATTGCATTTTGTCGAAGTCGATAATAAAAGGTTTCATTTATAGAGTCAATTGTGGAAACAGAATATTACGTTTAGGGGAAAATTCCACTGTTAGTGTGTTGAGTTGAAATTAATATTATTCTTTGATTTTGGAGTAATAAAGTTAAAAAAAATAAAAATTGATGAAGTCCAGTCGAAATTGTAGCAAAAAAAGAAAAAGAAGGATGACTCACGAATAATATTTATATTGATTTCACCTCATGTTAATGGAGTCCTGTATTGTCTTCTGTGTTGAAAATGTTAGTAGATCATACCAACTCACTTGTAGGTCACAGCCGTGGTCTGGAAGTAATAAAAAAACTGTACCAAGTAGTTGTACCATCTTTCCCTGTCGTTTGGAATGCTTTTTGTGTAATTGACACAAATAAAACTGGTAATTAACACACTGCTTTATGCCATTGAATTCTTTACAAGTCCGCGTCTTTTTTTATTCTTCATAACAAGCCACGCTTCCTCCTTGCTCTCCCCCTTCCCCATTGTTGAAGTCATTTTCATTACTCCTTGTGTAGGGCGGCCATTTCAGATCTCATAGAGGATGATAAGACGGATTAAACTCCAGTTTAATAATAATAATTTCTTGATAAAATAACTGTACAGGCATTATTATTCTTGGTTTCCTTCGACGCAATGCAATAACCGTTGGAAATAGTAAATTTAAGATAAATAACCACTTAAGGATAATTAAAGGTAAATAAAAGTATGCCTTGATAGAATTAAAATTCTTACAATATACAATTTAATTGTTAAGAGCAGATTTTGAGAAATTTGATTTTTTCTCTTTTTGCCCCTAAGTAAACTAGCCCTACCCATTATTTTAATGTTGGATATCTAATCCCAAAAGCCCCTCTGGGGAACTCTATGAAAACCCTAGATACCAAGATTTAGCCCGATCAATATTTAATAGTTTAGGCTCTAGGTCAAGATACAGACGGCATCGCGAAAACCACTTTTTTGGTTTCAGGGGTTCATGAAACGAACATTTATCAAAATCACAAGTCTGATTTATTTTTTGAGTCATCACAATACTTCTCTCTCTGAGGAATTGAAAGAAAGTAAAAAGTGAAAAATTTTTACTGATACATCTGGTTGTCAGGAATTTCATTCTATAATTTGAGTGGGCACTCTATTCTGGGTAAATGAAGTGAGATGTTTTTCTAGATTCATGATGAGCTTGCGTCGCTGGTGGTGGCTCAGTTGCTGTTCCTTCAGTCGGAGAGCAGTAAGAAACCAGTCCACATGTACATCAACAGGTGACATCACATATTTTATTGTCGTAATATGTACACTTCATTCATGATCTTGAGTGCTTAGGGAAACTTGATTAGGATGGTTTAGTCTTCACTGATCAGCTATAAGACACTCCAAATCACCCCACTCGTATCAAGCAATTGTGCATACAAAACTGTTAAGTTTGTTGATCAAATTGTTTTGTTTTGTGTGTATTTTTAAATTCGATAATAAATAATAATAATAATAATAATAATAACAATAATAATACTAATAATAACAATAACAACAACAATAACAACAGCAGCAACAACAACAACAATAATAACAATAACAATAACAACAATAACAACAACAATAACAACAATAACAATAATAACAACAATAACAATAACAACAATAACAATAACAACAATAACAATAACAACAATGACAACAACAATAACAACAACAATTACAACAACAATAATAACAATAATAACAATAACAATAACAACAATAACAACAACAATAACAACAACAATAACAACAACAACTATTTTGTGCCGATGGCCACTTTTTTCTTGAATAATAATAATTATACTTAAGCTAAAGGCAATTTTATTTATCTTGCCATTGTTAGCCTAATTTTGTACTTGCTAGGCTATTATTTTTGGTGGTTTGAAATGGTCAGATATGAACTAATCCAACAAAGCTAATATCGGGGCTGGCATCACAGCACACACTTGTCTAGTAGGGCTACACATCAAAACTGTTATTAACTAGCCCTTTTATTATAACAATAGTGATTTCTTTAAAATTCATATAATTTGGTTATTATTTGACTGTTGCGTGTCTAAAAGATCATCATTTTTGCTAATTATTTGGGACTCCAAAATATAATCTATCTACATCAAGGTGGATTGTAAGGGAATGCGAGGTAAGGTGGAATGGAAGGAAATGGGATTATATTAACAATTGTTGTATCAAAGAATATCTTACCAAAATAAATGTAACAATGCTTCAATAGATAGGCTAATGTTTGGTTTAATTTTCTTTGCATAATTTTCACAACAGTTTTTTAATATCAACCCCTAACATAATTGAATTCGATGAGAAATATTTTAAATTTGGGGAAATAGTTCTTGTCAAATTTCAGAATTCCCATGATAAATATTCAAAAACTGTTAAGATTACCATACTTAATACAGAAAATCAAACTAAACGTTTCTATTGATGCAATATTTTTATTTATTTTGTTCAAAATGTTTTAATCATAAAAACTGCAAAAATACTTGTCTTAACTAGCATGAGCTTTCATCCCACTTTAATTCCATTGCTCTCTGTACTGGACACTTTGATCCTGTAACTGTACTTGTTACCAGTGGCGACTCCTCATTGAGTACACTGCTTACACTTTCATACTATTTTATTTAAATACTAACACTTCTTAGTGAATTAGTATTATTATATAGCTTGTACATTGTGGTATGATATTATATTGCCTAGCAAGCAAGTTTGCCTCTAACTAACCTGGTACACAACTCTATAGGGAACATATGGTTTGTTTTGGAATTATAAGATAAACTAAAGCATTGCTACCATGATATTATAGTTTTTCAGTTCTCACAAAATTAGCTATGTGCAAACATGTGTAGATGTAAATAGTAGTTATTGAGCTTATACTCTTTGTTAATATTCTTTTCTTTCTAATAAAATGAAAAATCTGCAACCTATTTTGCTAAAAATCTTTTCAGACTTTAACTATAAAGTAATTGAGAGATTTGCAAGGTCTAAAGAAAAGAAGAATTGAGCCTTTCATTTAAATAGCTCAAGACTTTTGAGTAAAGTTTGTCCAACTTAAAAAGATTAATTAGTTGGGTGTTTAGTAAATAATTTTTAATATATATTATTTTTGTGTTAGTTTTACTTTAAGATATTTAATTATTTATGTCTGTTTTTGTTAAGTTGTAAAGTACAAGATTAACATATTTACAGATGTAAAATATTAGTATAAGTTAACTAATAGGTTAAATAAAAAAGATTATATAAAAAGTGTCTATATCATAGCTTAGAACAGGGATGTCCAAGACACAAACGATTTTGTGCGGCCCTCTTGGGGGTTACCTGTGGAAAAATAAAACTCTTGTCGCACAACTCGAGCACAAACCTAGCTTCTCATGCACGACTTCAAGTGTGTCTCATTTTGTCAACGCAAGATGTCTCGTTTCAATGCAATGTAAGATCTGATCTTCATCTGGAACTATGCGATTTGCAATCAAGCCCTTTTTATGCTAGTAGAATCAAAAAAGGAGATTTTTAAAAATTATTACCTAGAAACACTATTTGAAATCAGGGGATTTTAGACTTAAGATGCTCTCACTTCTCAGGAGAACATATCTTTGCGAAAGCACTTTTTCATAATTGAAATTAATAAAATCCAAGTATAGATGTTCATTGACTGATAAATCACTCTTACATTTACTGCAATTGGCAATTACAAGCATCGATGTTGATAAGTTATTTTAGTAAATGATTGTTCTGGATGTGGCCTTTAGACTAATCATTTGTTAATGTGGTCCTCGGATTATGTAAAAGTTGACAGTCCTAGTTTATAATAACCCCACCTGTTATTTTGGTTGCCAGTTGCCTCTTCTTCTTACCCCTATTTTTAATAAATAAATGAGATGCATTATGTTCCAAACTACATAAATTAGGTTCAACTAGTGTGAGAATTAAAGGCCAAAAGAGAAACACAAATATTAATGGGAAAAAGAAAGTGCCCAAAAAGTCACAATTATTTGTAAATTTTTAAAAATGATGCCTAGACACTGGAATAATATATGATATCTGATGCAGCTGTATCCCTACTAAACATAATTTTGATCGACCAAGCTTCGCTAGTCATGGTACAAGTGTACACTTTCCCTATTTCACACTTATGAAAGAACTTAGGATACAACCAAATAGTCTTCTCGTCTTGACACCTCTTACTCTACTAACCAGTTTATATAAAACTAAGGAGGGCAGCAATGTCATAAGAGGAAAGGGATATTTTGAAAAATATAAATTGAGGCGTAGTTCATGGCACAGGGGCTCTGCTAGTGGAGGGTTCGAGTATGGGGAAAACATAATAACACATTTTAAACTGTGGACTCACTAATATTTTTAATCAATTTTGTTTCGCTTTAAAAATCAGGTAACATATTTATTCCAATCCATTTATGGTAAATATGGATACAATTTTTATTTGTCATTTTTTACATGTTAGAGTGTTAATTTATTACTCATTAAGGCATTATATGTTGATTAAGTTTGCTTAGAAGGAAAAAAAAGCAAATAATTAACTGTTAAACTCCTTAAATCACTGGTGTTAATTTAGCTGCAATGTTTTGTTGAACATAAACTATTTTTATTTCCTTATCAACAATAAATTAGTTGGTACATGCAGAAGTAAATTACCTTAATGAGTGTTTCATGTATTCCTGGGAAATTGTTTGCAGTGAAAGAATAAGAACAGCATAACTCCGGCTAGTGGCTTTTAGTACTGTTTCTCTGATTCAGAATGTGTGTGCTTAGAATTTTAGCTTAAGAAATTATATGAGGGAAAGTGGAGTGTAAATGGTTAAAAATTTAATCACTCAACGAAAACACATTCAAACTCTAATTTGCATCCTTGGGCTAATACATTCAAAAGTAGATAGAGTAACTTTTATAGTTGTTAGATAAAGTACTTCCTGTGAAAATTGGACTTTAGGTTTTTGCATTAAAACATAATTTATATAATCTCTTTAGATATGATTACTGCTAAAAATGGTTAGTTGGCTTTTAATAAACGAGAGGGAATTGTTATATCTCCTTCATTATTATTTCTAAAATTAATTATTGTTTTGTAAGTATAAGGCTTTGATACAAATTTGATAATAGTCTCTGCCCACACATTGTCATGTTTTGAACTGTTATATTGGTGGGTTGTAACAAACTGCTGTTCCGAGTATAATAAAGGAACCACACAGCTTGTTTAAGAGGTATTTTACTTCAATAATTCACCTTATAAGCCAATCACCACTGGTTGGGTTTATGATGCATGTGACTGGGGTGTACACTAGCACCTGTCTTGAAAACAATAGCAGTTATATTCCCTTAAATCAGGCACGTCATACTCTGATCATAAGGGCCACATTGAAAACAATAGCAGTTATATTCCCTTAAATCAGGCACGTCATACTCTGATCATAAGGGCCACATTGAAAACAATAGCAGTTATATTCCCTTAAATCAGGCATGTCATACTCTGATCATAAGGGCCACATGGAAAACAATAGCAGTTATATTCCCTTAAATCAGGCACGTCATACTCTGATCATAAGGGCCACATTGAAAACAATATCAGTTATATTCCCTTAAATCAGGCACGTCATACTCTGATCATAAGGGCCACATTGAAAACAATATCAGTTATATTCCCTTAAATCAGGCACGTCATACTCTGATCATAAGGGCCACATTGAAAACAATATCAGTTATATTCCCTTAAATCAGGCACGTCATACTCTGATCATAAGGGCCACATGGAAAACAATATCAGTTATATTCCCTTAAATCAGGCACGTCATACTCTGATCATAAGGGCCACATTGAAAACAATATCAGTTATATTCCCTTAAATCAGGCACGTCATACTCTGATCATAAGGGCCACATTGAAAACAATATCAGTTATATTCCCTTAAATCAGGCACGTCATACTCTGATCATAAGGGCCACATTGAAAACAATATCAGTTATATTCCCTTAAATCAGGCACGTCATACTCTGATCATAAGGGCCACATTGAAAACAATAGCAGTTATATTCCCTTAAATCAGGCACGTCATACTCTGATCATAAGGGCCACATGGAAAACAATAGCAGTTATATTCCCTTAAATCAGGCACGTCATACTCTGATCATAAGGGCCACATTGAAAACAATATCAGTTATATTCCCTTAAATCAGGCACGTCATACTCTGATCATAAGGGCCACATGGAAAACAATAGCAGTTATATTCCCTTAAATCAGGCACGTCATACTCTGATCATAAGGGCCACATTGAAAACAATATCAGTTATATTCCCTTAAATCAGGCACGTCATACTCTGATCATAAGGGCCACATTGAAAACAATATCAGTTATATTCCCTTAAATCAGGCACGTCATACTCTGATCATAAGGGCCACATTGAAAACAATATCAGTTATATTCCCTTAAATCAGGCATGTCATACTCTGATCATAAGGGCCACATTGAAAACAATATCAGTTATATTCCCTTAAATCAGGCACGTCATACTCTGATCATAAGGGCCACATAGAAAACAATAGCAGTTATATTCCCTTAAGACTCCATTTCACGACACAATGAACTCAAAGTTTAAGGCTATGAATAAAAATATATCATCTCGGGGAGGGGGGGTTGGAGCCTAAATTTTGTAAACTGCTAGGGAAGGAGTAAAATCTGTTTAGGTGGGGGTCTTTGAGTGTCAATCATTTCCTAACTCTCCCCCTTTGTCGGAGTGAGGTGAGGAAGGTAACCAGCCAGGTATTTATGAGTCATTATCTCCCTCAAGTAAAGGAAGAAAAGACAGAAATAGTTTGATCTCAAGTGCAGATAGGCTTCTTGAGTTCCAACTTCCAATGTTCAAACCACTCTGGATGCTAATAGTTTAAATGTTGCATTTTATTTTTTTTGTAGGTACCTAACACATTTAACAAAATTTTACTTTAATTATATTTTTTTACTTTAAGGTTTTAACTATCGAACACATTTTACAAGAATTGCTGATAAAATAAAATACTTTTAGTTATAAATACTCGCTTCATTGGCTGCATGGTTTAAGGTGTCACTCTCGCAATAGATTAGACTACCAAGACGGTGAGGTCAGGCCTCGATTCCGGTCAGGTGTACTGAGCGGGGTTCATCCTAAATGATTTTCCACTCTCCTGCTCACATTTTAGAGTAATTTAGTAGGTCTACATAGGTGCATAACCTGTACGGGTAGTAGATGCGGTGCTAAAAAAAACTACTCATAAAAATAGTAAATTCGATCAATAGTTTTATTACTACATTAACTAGTGTAGCCTTTTACCTAAAGAGTTGGCTCAATTACAGCAAGATTGACTGGTGGGATCAACCTGACACGGGGCATGCTTATAGTCCAGTCCAGCAGGGACATACATTGAACATAGATGTTGAAGGTTCGATGTTTTCCTTATAGATTATTTTCAACCATCAAGGTTTTATAGCAATGTCCGAGACAGCGATATGTTTATGTGTTTGTTTTAAAAATAGTAATTTTTTATTATTTGTTTTTAATACAATTTTTTGAATTGATACATGAGTTTTATTTTCATTTATTACATATAAACTTTAGTTACAGTTTCAATTGGTTTGAACAATATTACCGATATTTTTGGTTCTATAACATTGATATTTTCAGACGATGTTCTTTTTTCACCTATGTTACTTTATTAATGGAGATATCGATTTTTTCCCTTGATGTTCATCCAAATTATAATCCTATTTGAGTGCACTAGAATGGATTTCTATTTGTTTTAAAGAGAGATGTGACCCCATTCATGTAAATAAGCATTTGTGGACACATGTCAAACTCATTTAGTCTGTTTTTCGATGCTGGGGAGGTTGGGGTTCGAATATCAGTTAGGTGTATGAGGGTGTTTTTTCTAAATGGTTTCCCACTCTTCTTCCATGCAAATGCGGGAAAATCTCCAGAAGAATCATACCTAACTGTAGTAAAACACAGTGGCTTTTGACTTTGCTATAGATAAAAACAGTATTGTGATCAAATGATTATGAACATTTTCGGCTTCAAGATTATGCTGACTCTATGTTTTATGTGATTCCAAACCCAAAAAAGTGGATTTTATTCAATTTTTTATTTTGTCTTTAGTCCCCAAATTAAGGATGGTTTACAGATTACCGGTACTAATTTAAAAAAATTTGAAGGTGATGACTTTTTAAATTAGCTTCTAGGAGAATAAAAATTAAAAAAATAAATCGAAGAGAGGACTACTCTAAACAGCTTTTAAAAGAGTATAATTTCCAAAAATGTAGGTAAGGACCACTCCAAATTAGTAACAGCGAAAGCGGGGAATGGGATGTAGGGGAAGTTATTGCCTCTTCTGGAATAAATTAGATGTATTTCACAACTTCTGATATTCTCGAAACTGAAGCTGAAAAACTTGCATCAAACTACAAGTAGCTTCTAAGGGTTTTAATTTTTTTTTAATGTGCCAGTTAGAGGACCACTCTAAATAGTTTCTAGAGGTATCGAATTTAAAAAATGTTCTGGGATGGGTGGAAATAGATTATAGATGCACTTTTTTTTTAATCAGACAATAACAACTCCAAATAGCTTCTAAAAGTATCCAATTTAAAAAAAAAGTCCAGGTGAGTATAATTCCAAATAGCATCAAAATATATAGAATATTTTTTAAAAAACTGCTGGAGAAGACCACTTTAAAATCTTCTAGAGGCATCTAGTTGTCGAAAATAAAAAGGTCAAGATCACTCTAAATGGTTTCAAGGGGCATACAAATTTCAAATATTTCTAGGGGAGGACAACTTTAAAAAGATTTTAAAGGAATCTGATTTTTTTTTTAAATTCAATATGAGAACTACTAAAAATAGCTTCTAAAGGCATCTAATTTTCAAAAATTTGCTGAAGGAGGACCACTCCAAATAACCTATAGAAGAATTCAGAATTCAAAAAATTCCTGGAGAATATTACTAATAAAAACAATTCTATATTCAAAAATTGTAAGGGGGATCACTCCAAATAGCTTTTAGAGACACCCAATTTTCAAACATTTATTGGGGAAGTGTGGGAAGTCAAGTCCCCCAAAAAATGTTTATTTTTTGCTGGCCCCCACCCCCTACACAAATAAGGTTTCTTCACCACTGCTCAGGATCATCAAAGAATTTTAACATTCTCAATTGAATCTGTAGATTGGTATGGACATTTATAGAGAAGAGCGTTTGATGATACTTTCTTCGCTGAGACTTACAACAAAGCATTATAAAGACATTTGAGGAAATTAATCAAAAATCCTAACAGTTAAACAGAGACCAGTATTTTGATGCTAAGATGACAGCTAGGAAAACAAATACTTTTCAGAAATACAGAAAAATGAAATTCGTGTAAATGTGTCAATTTTTTTTATCAAGGTACTGTCAAACAACTAAAAAAAACACAACCAAAGATAATATGTTTACATTTGACATTGACATAGCTGATTTCAGTTTTATCAAGTTTGGTTCTTTGTTTTAAGGAATTATAAGGAGCAATAGGTTTTTTTAGTATGCGTATTTTAGTAGACTTTCTATCAACCTTGCACTTTCAGGACTGGTTTCAGACCGTTGGTGTGGAAGGGGGATTTTCGCAATTGATCAAGGCTACTAAAGAGTTAAGCCTGACTCCTGTCACAAGTACCGCTTGTGAATTAGCTTTTTGTAAACTGGTTCAGGTCAAGAGTAAACAGGACCACCTGTATAAGTTGATGCTTCGATATATTTAACAATTTGGATGTTGATCTAATGATTGAAAAACTGAAAAGCTTTATGTAAAAAGGTGTATTAAGTGCAAAAAGGGTAAAAAGTTAATCTAATCAAAAAGGATGAGAAGGTTAAGTAAAAAAGGTTAAAGTGTAAAAAGGAAT
Organism: Timema podura; assembly: GCA_033556935.1. NCBI lineage: Eukaryota > Metazoa > Arthropoda > Insecta > Phasmatodea > Timematidae > Timema > Timema podura. Next base: position 2,325,863 of record JAVRXN010000012.1, read on the forward strand.
AAAGGAATTAAAATGGCTATATGGGAAAAAAAACTCCAAAAATTAAAAAAAAATCTTAAAAGGTAGATAGGGCAAAAAGGGTAAAAGAAATAAAAGAGTAAAAGTATCAAAAGGGCAAAAATGATCAAAAGGGCAAAAAAGAGAAAAAAGGAAAAATGTCCCGTAAGGGCAAAAAAAGTTAAACAAGGCAAAAAGAACAAACATTTTAGAAGGGGTAAAAGTGACAAAAAGGCAAAAAGTGTTAAAATATCAAAAGGTTCCAAAAGTTTAAAAATGTTAGAAAGGACTAAAAGGGCAAAAATCACATTTAGTGCAAAAAATATAAACTGCATGAAAAAGGTAGGCCTAAATGGGATAAAAGGGGTATACAATTCTAATATTTTTGATCATATCTACTTTTTACCCTTTTTATTCTTTCTGTCCCTTTTGCACTTTTTACAACTTTTTAATCTCTCTACCCTAAAATAAAACCCTCTTTTCACCTTTGTCCTTCTTTGTTTTATTGCCCTGTCTGCACTTTTTACCCTTTTAAACTGTTTTACACCTTTTACCCGTTTTACTTACCCTCTTTAACCTTATTTTAAAAACCAATTGATAAGCTATACCTTTTTACATTTTTTTATATTCTTTGCTCTTTTTACCCCATGCCAGAAGAGTTTATATACGGAAAATCTAAAAATATATCTTCGGAAAATTGGGGTGTGGGGGCTATAAATATACAAATCACTTTAGGTGAGGTAGAACAATAAAACTCAGCAAACATGTAGAAGTACTACTCTAGTAAAAACTTATGTTTCAAAGTTGGAGTCAGCGAAATGGGGAGGGTCTATTCCACATTTTCAAAACTAATTGAAACAACTACTTACCAGTGTTGTATATAACAACATTCAGCAGAAAGATAACTGTAACTTACCATAAAATCTGATAATTTTAAATTTTAAAATGGAACTCTGGGAAATAGGAAAGGGGTGTGAACAGAAAACAAAGCTTTTAGTTGGGATGGTAAAGAATTGTCAGGAATGTAGGGCCAAATACCCAAATAGTTAGTAAATATTTAAATTTTCTAATTTGAGGTTTGTGAAATATTTGCAGGGGATTTCCAAAATATATATTAAAAACTACTTCTCATTGTGGTTAAAGATTTAAATTTGTCAGCCTGTTATAAGATACACCTCAAATATTTTGAAAACAAACTAAATTTCAAAATGAAATATTGGAAAATGGGAAGATGGGCGTCATCTCCAAAAATGTCAAAGCTAAATTATATAATATTTCCCTTGTACAGGTATAGGGACAACACCAAATAACCAGAAGCATCCAAAAATTTTAAATTTCAAAACAAGGGTCAGATAATGGGGATGGGTGTGGGAGTGGGGGTATTTAAATTTCCAACCGTGTAGAAAAAAACACTTTTTGGTGCGGTAGGAAAATGATAGACTTACAAGTAGTTACAAAGACCACTCCAGATGATCAGAAAATACTGAAAATTGGTTTCAAAATTTAAGGCATATAAGATTTCATAATCAATTAGAAAAAAACTGCTTGGTGTATTAGAAAATCGAAATATGGCCGGTAATTACAGGGACCAATATGTATCTATAAAAGGCCATTATTTCATTTAAGATTTTTTTTAAACTCTGATGATCATTTTACAAATTTTGTTTAGTAATAATGTATACTTCTATACTGTTATACTTCTATTATGATTGCTTTTATGCAAAGATTATTAGATTACAGTAAATTCCTATTTCGACATAATGTTTTAGTCAGTCTGCCTATTTTTCAATTTTAGTCAAATCATTTAAACCAATTAATTAATATTTAAAATTATATAAACTTTTGAATACTTTTACCTTTGGTTAATTTTATATTGTAATTCAAAATGAAGCTTCCTAAAGATTCCCCGTACAAAGAACGGGCACACAAGCTAGTTAGTTATAATAACAGATACACGGCACACTCAGATTCTTACAAAGATAAAATCTATAACATGGCTAAATATTGTGTGCAGACTACTAAATTGGTAATTGCAAAGTATGAACGATTATTTGAACTAATTGCTCCCTTACTTTACGTGGACTTAAGCAGCATTAGGGATTTACTAGGTATAATAGTTTTAAGTATGGTTAGTTAAATCCCTAATTTTTTAATTTTTTTATCACTGCGTCTTACTACCTGTTTAGGTTATATGCATAGATAATAATTACTCTAATGGAATAGGGAGGAAAAGGAAGAATCTTGGAGGTAGTCTACCCAAATTCGCGTGGTAGGAGAGTGGGAAACAATTTAGGAAAATCTACCCTAATAGACACGACTGGGATGCGAACTCCCTATTTCTCTGCTAGCAGCAGGCCAATCTAACACAAGAGTGACACCTTAGACCGTTAAACCACTGAAGTGAGTATCAATCCTTAATTTTTTCTATACTTAGCACCCATACTTTATATAAGTGAATGGTAGTACAGTTTCACATCAACTTTGGTTTATAAAATACATTATAAACAATAATAGTGATGACCGGTGTGGGAATGTCTTGTGTGTCGGCCGGAGCGAGGTAACAGATGGGAGTGGCCTAACCAACTATTGACTCCACCCCTCTATAGTTCAGTGTTACATCCAGAGATAGCCCTAGTAACAATGGGCGAGATTTTAGTGTTAAAGCCTCTAAGTAGATAACAAATTACTAGATAATTAAGCTTTGGATTATAAATATGTTTATAGTAAATTGGTCTTAGAGAATTTAAAATTAAGAACGCCTTTTATAAAAAGTCAAAATGCTGTGTTATTACATTTTTTAGGCTGTGGCAAAAATAGTCAATTTTAGCATATTTTCACAGATGATAAAAAATAAAGTAAGTAAAAAAAATTAGAAACAGGTTTGACTTTTACATTCTTCCTTTACAAAATAAAACAAGTCCATGCTAAAAATTACTAAAATGTCACAATCAGAAGTAAAGAAAACTCATTTTAGTACCTCATTTTTGTAAAAAAAATTGCCGCAATGGTGTATATTTGGGCTTTACATTTAGTGTTGAAGTCACTTTCATAAGACTACCCGTCAGCCGTGATCTCTCTTGTGTTTTGGTCCTTTCCATAAGTGCAAAGAACTGTTCACACACATATGTGCTGCCAAACATTGCACATATGTATAGAGCAAATCAATCCCTAGAGAGGAAAGAATAAAAGTTTGGTACACCAAACTCACAAAACTTTGGTTTGAGTATTTTAATTAATTCCATTTGAAAATCTTCATCTGCCTTTTCCACATCAAAGGTAAATGGGTGAACATCGCAAATTTAAGCTCATAGTTATTAAAATTCTGGAATATTTTCTTGAATTCACAAATAAAATCTTTAATTTTTTATGAATAGTCACTAATAGATGGCCGTGATTAATTTTGCTTGAATATGGATTCAAATGTTTTAAAATGTACTAGATTACCGCTTTTAAGTTGACATTGTCATAGCTGAAGTTTTGTTTGAGAAGCTTTCACATTTTCATACATGGATTAATTTTTCCATGAAGATTAAGTTTAATTCATTTAAATATTTTGTTATATCGACCATAAATTCCAGATCTTAAATCCATTTCACGTGACATTATTGGAATCTTTGCTTTCATGGATAGCTATGAAGAAAGCTTCAAACTGTTTAGAAATGTTACATAATTGACTCCTCAGATCATTTGCAAGTCATCTATGCATTCAGCTATGTTTTGTGTGATACTAATACTTTGAAAATCTTTTACATTATCAGGACACATAATTTTTACAGTTTCAATCAAGAATTTGTTTATAAATAGCCCATCTATAAGGTTTTGAATTTGATACAATCAAATATGACAAGCTTTCACTTCTTTCTAATTTACTTTACATTGAAAAATATTTTGTTGTTTTTATGAGCCTAATTTCAACTCTTTTAATTTACCTTTTCTCAGTTTTCCATCAAATAAACCACACTTGTACTTGTGAGTACTATAATGATGATTAAACACATGACCTCCTCTTCAATTTTGTGTTTTAAAGGTTTTGAAAAATGACATTTTGAGGGGCACACTATTTGAAGTGTTATTAACAAGTCACCCTTTACAAAATCATATATAATATATTTCACCAAATACATGGCCAGATGTAACAGCAGACAAACGAGACTGGTTTCAATATTTTTGTTATCTCTTTGGCTCTGAAGTAGGAAATTGCCAACAAAAGGAATGTTTTCTTTTCTGTGTCAACTCATTCTCTGCAGTAAGATTGGCGCTAATGTTATCACTTATCAGGTAGGTTTCTCGGAAGGGGGACAGAAATGTATCACTCCACTACTTGCTGACACTCTCTCACCTGCTATCTCTTTCTCTACCTCTTTATACTCTCTGACACCATAGAGTCGCGTTAATGAAAACATAGAGTAGGGCCAAATTGAATGTTGTTTGCGGTTCACACAAAATCATAGATCTGGCCACATCAGGCCTGTGGGCCGTAAGTTTAACAAGCTGCCTTAAAAATAAAAATAGAATAGCCAGGATTTCAAAGACTTGTCACAAATATCTTTCTTCCTGCCTTCTTGACCCTAGATGGGGCCAACAACATTAACAATATTTACCTTTTAGTATCTAAAGCTATCAAAATATATAGGCAGTATTAATACTCATTAATGTGACATTTCAGCTACGATACAATACAGTATATCCTCCTATTGTAACATGACCAGTTTGTTACAGTCCTGGTGGCAGTGTCACAGCTGAGTATCTAAATACAATACAGTATATCCTCCTATTGTAACATGACCAGTTTGTTACAGTCCTGGTGGCAGTTTACAGCTGAGTATCTACAATACAATACAGTATATCCTCCTATTGTAACATGACCAGTTTGTTACAGTCCTGGTGGCAGTGTCACAGCTGAGTATCTACAATACAATACAGTATATCCTCCTATTGTAACATGACCAGTTTGTTACAGTCCTGGTGGCAGTAGTCACAGCTGAGTATCTACAATACAATACAGTATATCCTCCTATTGTAACATGACCAGTTTGTACAGTCCTGGTGGCAGTGTCACAGCTGAGTATCTACAATACAATACAGTATATCCTCCTATTGTAACATGACCAGTTTGTTACAGTCCTGGTGGCATGTCACAGCTGAGATCTACAATACAATACAGTATATCCTCCTATTGTAACATGACCAGTTTGTTACAGTCCTGGTGGCAGTGTCACAGCTGAGTATCTACAATACAATACAGTATATCCTCCTATTGTAACATGACCAGTTGTTACAGTCCTGTGCAGTATTACAGATATCCTTTAAATGCCAGTTTGTTACAGTCTGGTGGCAGTGACAGACAGTTGAAGTCTGGTCAGTATTACAGTATATCCTATTGTAACATGACCAGTTTGTACAGTCCTGGTGGCAGTATTACAGTATATCCTATTGTAACATGACAGTTTGTTACAGTCCGGCAGTATTACAGTATATCCTATTGTAACATGACCAGTTTGTTACAGTCCTGGTGGCAGTATTACAGTATATCCTATTGTAACATGACCAGTTTGTTACAGTCCTGGCGGCAGTGTCACAGCTGGGCTAGGTATCTATGATACAATGCAATATGTCCTGCCTCCGATTGCTACATGGTGTGTGGGTCAGGCTTGCAGTATGGCTAGTTTACTACTTGCTGCTGGGGCTCCAGGCATGAGGCATTCTCTGCCCAATGCTCGCATTATGATACACCAGCCCTCTGGAGGAGTGCAGGTGAACTACTTCATAGTATAATCATGAAACACCTATAACAATGTTATTTGTGTTTAGTTTTCAAAGAGTTAAATTATTACCTACTTGGTGGCTGTATGGTATAAGGCGTCACTCTTGCAGTAGACTATACTCATCATCATCAACTGTTTCCAGCCTATGGCCGGGTCGGTTAGTAAAATGCCTCTATCCTTCCACCACTCTTTCTCCATTAATTTCTTCCATTCTTCTCCTCTCCCTTTAACACTCTGTTATCTGCTCCTCCCATCTCCTACTATCTCATGTACTCCCTGTACTCCAACTCTTCCCCAGATAGCTTCATTACTAATCTTATCTCTCTTCATGAAAGCTAACATGCTCCTCACAAACTTCATTCCCATGTCCTCCACTTTCCTAGTCTCTCTTACATTCAATGTCAATGTTTCTGTTGCATATGTGACAATGGGTACAACGTACACCCTGTACAACACTTCCCTACACTTCAAGGTCACTTCTCTTCTCCATAGCAGGTCTATTACTCACTTATAGAACAACTCTCCCTGCTGTTCTCTTCTCATTACATCCTCTCTACTTCCACCTTTATCCTCAATCACGCTTCCAAGATATTTACATTTTTGTACTTTTCTCAGCTCTACTCCATCAACTTTATAGCTTTACCAGACCTTATCCTCTTCCTTGTCATTACCATCACTTCACACTTTGCCATGCTAAATTTCATTCCACACTCTTTCACTTCCTCATTCTATTCTTGTAGTTGTTCCTGTACATCCTCTTCCTTCTCCCCCCATACCATAAAGTCATCAGCAAACATGACTTTCATTCTTTCCAGTAGTATATACTGCTGATAAATTTTTTCCCTAAACTGTTTTCCACTCTCCCTCTATGCAAATGTGAGTACACTTCCTCTAAATATAACCTTCTTTATCCCTAACATATTAATATAATTAGTACATCTTGTGTTTAACCTAAACAGGTAGTAAGATGAATTGCCAAAAAAGAAGTTATTTCATCCCAACTTCCAGCTTTTAAGCATAAAATATCTTATGTTGAAGTTAAGGAAAATTAAAAAAAAAGTTTATCAAAATCTTTTATGCTAAACCTTATTGAATTTATTTGAAGGGACAAGCCACGGACATTCAAATTCAAGCAGAAGAAATAATAAAACTGAAGAAACAAATCAATGGACTGTACATGAAGCATACGGGGCTACCTATTGAACAAATTGGTGAGATACAATATTGATCTTATTTATGAGTCAGTTGTCAGACATTTATTATTACCAAGACTATTTGAAAGTAAGAACCACATCGCTAAAAACATACACTTTCTATAGGATTATACTGTATGAATCCATTTAACTGAACCATTTCAAGTAGTATTAAGTTCTTTCAAGGATTCACAAATACAATCTCAAGGAATTAATTAATGAATAAACCATGGAAACTGATATGGCTACTTTACAAAATATTTTGATAAAATTGTTGGATAAATAAATTACACAAAAGTTGTCACCATTTACAATATTCACTAGACTTAGGTTACTATTTACACCTTGTTTAGTTAGTAATTAATCCCATCTTTATTTACAGAACTTATATCTCTTTCACACACAAAAGTTTACATCTTGTACATTAGACTGCACACACTTAACACCGTTGAACATACTTGATACAACCCACAGATCCCTGGACGCTGTACAATCCTTGTACATTCACATAACACCATTGAACATACTTGATACAACCCACAGATCCCTGGACGTTGTACAATCCTTGTACATTCACATAACACCATTGAACATACTTGATACAACCCACAGATCCCTGGACGCTGTACAATCCTTGTACATTCACATAACACCATTGAACATACTTGATACAACCCACAGATCCCTGGACGCTGTACAATCCTTGTACATTCACATAACACCATTGAACATACTTGATACAACCCACAGATCCCTGGACGCTGCACAACCCTGAACCAACTATTGTACATTCACATAACACCATTGAACATACTTGATATAACCCACAGATCCCTGGACGCTGTACAATCCTTGTACATTCACATAACACCATTGAACATACTTGATACAACCCACAGATCCCTGGACGCTGTACAATCCTTGTACATTCACATAACACCATTGAACATACTTGATAACAACCCACAGATCCCTGGACGCTGTACAATCCTTGTACATTCACATAACACCATTGAACATACTTGATACAACCCACAGATCCCTGGACGCTGTACAATCCTTGTACATTCACATAACACCATTGAACATACTTGATACAACCCACAGATCCCTGGACTCTGTACAATCCTTGTACATTCACATAACACCATTGAACATACTTGATACAACCCACAGATCCTGGACTCTGTACAATCCTTGTACATTCACATAACACCATTGAACATACTTGATACAACCACAGATCCCTGGACGCTGTACAATCCTTACACATTCACATAACACCATTGAACATACTTGATACAACCCACAGATCCCTGGACGCTGTACAATCCTTGTACATTCACATAACACCATTGAACATACTTGATACAACCCACAGATCCCTGGACGCTGCACAACCCTGAACCAACTCTTGTACATTCACATAACACCATTGAACATACTTGATACAACCCACAGATCCCTGGACTCTGTACAATCCTTGTACATTCACATAACACCATTGAACATACTTGATACAACCCACAGATCCTGGACGCTGTACAATCCTTACACATTCACATAACACCATTGAACATACTTGATACAACCCACAGATCCCTGGACTCTGTACAATCCTTGTACATTCACATAACACCATTGAACATACTTGATACAACCCACAGATCCCTGGACTCTGTACAATCCTTGTACATTCACATAACACCATTGAACATACTTGATACAACCCACAGATCCTGGACGCTGTACAATCCTTACACATTCACATAACACCATTGAACATACTTGATACAACCCACAGATCCCTGGACGCTGCACAACCCTGAACCAACTCTTGTACATTCACATAACACCATTGAACATACTTGATACAACCCACAGATCCCTGGACTCTGTACAATCCTTGTACATTCACATAACACCATTGAACATACTTGATACAACCCACAGATCCCTGGACGCTGTACAATCCTTACACATTCACATAACACCATTGAACATACTTGATACAACCCACAGATCCCTGGACGCTGTACAATCCTTGTACATTCACTTAACACCATTGAACATACTTGATACAACCCACAGATCCCTGGACGCTGTACAATCCTTGTACATTCACATAACACCATTGAACATACTTGATACAACCCACAGATCCCTGGACGCTGTACAATCCTTGTACATTCACTTAACACCATTGAACATACTTGATACAACCCACAGATCCCTGGACTCTGTACAATCCTTGTACATTCACATAACACCATTGAACATACTTGATACAACCCACAGATCCCTGGACGCTGTACAATCCTTACACATTCACATAACACCATTGAACATACTTGATACAACCCACAGATCCCTGGACGCTGTACAATCCTTACACATTCACATAACACCATTGAACATACTTGATACAACCCACATATCCCTGGACGCTGCACAACCCTGAACCAACTCTTGTACATTCACATAACACCATTGAACATACTTGATACAACCCACAGATCCCTGGACTCTGTACAATCCTTGTACATTCACATAACACCATTGAACATACTTGATACAACCCACAGATCCCTGGACGCTGTACAATCCTTACACATTCACTAAACCACATTGTACATATCTTTTCATACATACCAACTTGATCCCACTGGACGCTGTACAATCCTAACACATTCACATAAACACCATTGAACATACTTGATACAACCCACAGATCCCTGGACGCTGCACAACTCTGAACATCTCTTGTACATTCACATAACACCATTGAACATACTTGATACAACCCACAGATCCTGGACCTGTACAATCCTGTACATTCACATAACACCATTGAACATACTTGATACAACCCACAGATCCCTGGACGCTGTACAATCCTTACACATTCACATAACACCATTGAACATACTTGATACAACCCACAGATCCCTGGACGCTGTACAATCCTTACACATTCACATTAACACCATTGAACATACTTGATACAACCCACAGATCCCTGGACGCTGCACAAACCTGAAACACAACTCTTGTAATCTTTCACATTAACACCATTGAACATACTTGATACAACCACAGATCCCTGGACTCTGTACAATCCTTGTACATTCACATATAACACCATTGAACATACTTGATACAACCCACAGATCCTGGACGCTGTACAATCCTTGTACATTCACATTAACACCATTGAACATACTTGATACAACCCACAGATCCCTGGACTCTGTACAATCCTTGTACATTCACATAACACCATTGAACATACTTGATACAACCCACAGATCCTTGGACTCTGTACAATCCTTGTACATTCACATAACACCATTGAACATACTTGATACAACCCACAGATCCCTGGACGCTGTACAATCCTTACACTTTCACATAACACCATTGAACATACTTGATACAACCCACAGATCCTTGGACGCTGTACAATCCTTGTACATTCACATAACACCATTGAACATACTTGATACAACCCACAGATCCCTGCACGCTGCACAACCCTGAAATTAACCAACTCTTGTACATTCACCATAACACCATTGAACATACTTGATACAACCCACAGATCCCTGGACTCTGTACAATCCTTGTACATTCACATAACACCATTGAACATACTTGATACAACCCACAGATCCCTGGACGCTGTACAATCCTTACACATTCACATAACACCATTGAACATACTTGATACAACCCACAGATCCCTGGACGCTGCACAACCTGAACCAACTCTTGTACATTCACATAACACCATTGAACATACTTGATACAACCCACAGATCCCTGGACTCTGTACAATCCTTGTACATTCACATAACACCATTGAACATACTTGATACAACCCACAGATCCCTGGACGCTGTACAATCCTTGTACATTCACATAACACCATTGAACATACTTGATACAACCCACAGATCCCTGGACGCTGTACAATCCTTACACATTCACATAACACCATTTAACATACTTGATACAACCCACAGATCCCTGGACGCTGCACAACCCTGAACCAACTCTTGTACATTCACATAACACCATTGAACATACTTGATACAACCCACAGATCCCTGGACTCTGTACAATCCTTGTACATTCACATAACACCATTGAACATACTTGATACAACCCACAGATCCCTGGACGCTGTACAATCCTTACACATTCACATAACACCATTTTCATTCTAACTTGATAATCACATGATCTCTGACTAACAAGAACTCATAACTTGACTGACTTGTCCAAAAACATACTTGATCTCTGTCTTGTTACTGCCTTCACTTTCAACGGTTCCAATTTATGAATAAGTTTCTGGAAGGTTTATACTTTTATCAATTACACTCCCCTGTTCAGGGGCGTACAAATCAGTGGAACTAGGTAAAGGTTAGAGTAAATGAAAGGGGGAGCTAATGAAGTATGTTAACTTAAAGCTATGGCCACTAATCTAAAAAGCAGGCAACTAAAGTGGTTTGATATTTAATTAAGGTCTGCTCACCTTGAAAGGTCTTTCCTTGACAAATTAAACCACAGAGGAATGTGTAACCATTCAGGGGAAACGAAGTGTACTTCTCAAGTCATTGTATAATTACTTCATACCTAAGTTTTAGCTTATTATTTCTCAAAGAGCTTGGATTCACACAATTAAGTTATGCGTCATACAATCATCTTAACTAATATGTATTTTAGTGCTAATACAGTAGGGACCCTGTTTTACAGCATTACACTAATACAGCGGTTTTCAACTATGTTCACTATGTTCACTATGTTCACTATGTTCACTATGTTCGGGGCTTGCCTTGCTATTTAAACGTTTTTCAGCATGAGGCACACAGTAAATGGGTTTGGCCGCAATTTTATGTCATTAATTCACTCTGTTTACAATAATGATGGGCATTATCGAATGATATAAACCATTGCTCATTAAATGATAATTTGATTGTTTTCATTCGACTGAATGATCTAGTGCACACTTTATATATGATAATGTAAACATGTTATTAGTATTTTATATGCATTTAAAAGTTTTAAAAGGTAATGTACTGCTTTACAGCGAGGCTCAGGAACCTAACCTGCCATATGAGCGGGGCCCCACTGTACACTGTACTGTACTGTACCAATTTAAAATACATTTATTTATTTTCAGAAATTAATATGGAAAGAGATAAGTTCATGTCTCCTTGTGCTGCCAAAGAGTTTGGAATTATTGACAAAATTTTGGATCACCCACCAAAACACGATGATGATGAAGTACATTAAGATGTTAAGAATTTAGTACATTTAACATTTAATGTATTCTTTAAAGTGTTCCACTGTTAAATAATTTAAGTATCTCATGCTGTTGCACTTAAGGAATACTCAAAATAACATTATTTTATTGAACTATTTTCAAGAAAGCTGTGCGTGCGTTATTGCGAGTGAAAGTCATGCGTGCTCATAAATACAATTCATTTAGGTATGTGTGGAAAGTAAACTATGTTACTTATGTCTGTTTTGGTTGTGTTAATGTCCTTGATATCTGTCAACATTAAATACATTTTAACTTTTTTAATCTGATAATGTAAATAATTTAATAATTTTGTTTGCTAAGATAAGTCACATGTTTGGAAAATTGTACAAATGTCATAGCTAAACATCAAGCATTTTAGTTACAATTTAAATAGACTACAAACAAAGTTGGTAGCAACTTATTTTGTGTTTGCAGAATTTTCTCTCTGGGAAAATCTGTATCATATAATCTCTTAACTTGTGCTATTTACTTTGATATCAAGCAGGCTTCTAACTTGAATTTTATACATTACTCTTAATTTAACAACACAATATATTACAATAAATTACATAGGTACATGAATCACAAATACACTTTTATTAGACTAAATTCTATAGAAAAGAAATGGAATAAAATTTATCAACAGTTTAGAGAAGCAAACATTGAATTAAAAGAAAAGTGACCATTAGCTAAAAGTGACACGTGGTTGGCTTGCATAAATGTTCAAACAACTGAAATACACACATCCTGTGTGGCAGGTTATGTATGCTTGTTTTAAAGTTGATAGTCATTAATCATTATAATTTACACATAATTTTGGTGCTCATCCAGCATGATTATTTGCTTTTTAATACCTGCACATGCTTTTGGCGGCCTCTAACTTTATTCTAAGAGAAACAGAACAACCAGACATTAGAACTTGAACCTCTCTAAAATGAAGCATGAAGTAATATGGAGTATATTTCAGTTCCAACTAGGGATGTGAAAAAAGTATCGATACTTTACTAATATCAATATTTTCCTTTCAATACTTGTACTCCATACTTTTTATTCAATACTTTTACAGATATTATTACTCACACTCAGGTATCGGATCAGTATCAAAAGAAACAACTTTTTGCTATCTGCACTCTTGCTAGGATTAAATGTTTACTAGGGTGGACTGTGGAGGAAGAATAAAAATGACATTTTTTCTCAATTCTCGCTCATTTCCTGCATGACAAGCGAGAAACATCTCTAGAATTCAAGCTCTTCTAGCTCATAATTCATGGCTGTTTATTTATCAATACAGCCTGTCCCGGTGAGTGGCTACCAGTCAACTACCTCTTCTTTTATCAATCAACATGGTCATCACAAACTAAACAAAATAAGCTTTTGTAGAGCTCAATAAACTCACTCAACTTAAGGGTGTCCTAAGCAGACGAAGCAAAAAATGTATGTGTTTTGTCTAAGGATATGTAGCAGGACAGGGCATCCTTTCTTCTAGTATCGATACTTACTGTTATCGATACTTTTCTTTCAATACCACATCCCTAGTTCCAACTATTTAAATATTAATACAAACTTATTATAGTTGGACATAAAGGCCCTAATTATTGAATAACTCACATCAGTGATTACATGGTCTAGGGCTTCTCCCGATATGCTTGATTGATGGAACAATTTGAAGTACATTTCTTCTACATTACTCCTTCCTCATTTCTACCACTTGGTTGGGATATTTGTTGGTAAATATGACTTTATTGTCCATAGCATAAGTCACAATTACTGTCCTTAGAAGCATAACATAACATTCCTTTCTTCCTTAATAAAAACAGTTTAGTTCTAGTATTCAAGAAACCCACCTATCTGCTTTTAGCTTACAAATGTATTCTATCTGGTGCTTTTATAATCCTCAGATTTCCAAGGGGAAACTTTATATTTGTTCCATCTCACTTACTTTCTGCAGGTGGATTGGTTTCATCAACAAAACATTGACCTTCAGTCAAATTTTTTAACTCCCTTCTGTTTGGAGTTGTGGTATCATTTGCTTGAGGAGCAACATTGTACTTTGAACAAGGTATAACATAACACGGACTACAAATCATGTATTGTGTCTTTACATACTTATGGTCTATATGTGCATATTGAGTTTTCCCATTCACCTAAACAGAAGACAAAACTGAACTCTTTTTACAACAATCATTTTTTGGAAATTTTCATTTTTTCCTTTTACACTTTTAATTAATACCTTCCACCTTGTAAAATAAACATTGACCTCTTTATCATTTTCGACTATTTTCGTAGCAGGTTTGTCAGTTCTATATTGTATATTTAGAAACGCTATCTACCAAGTTGGTGAAGGGATCGTGGGACAAATAAGGAACATATGTGATAAGTGGGGAAATTGTGTAAGAATAGAAGAGTGAGACAGGGAAGTGTTTTATCACCAACCCTGTTTAATATTAGGGCTGGGCCGATGCCGATTATTAATCCGATCATCGACCGATTATCGCATAACTGGCGATTCCGATGCTCGGTGTTTGAATCTCCGATTATTTATGCCGATTATTCAAAATGTGTGGGTATATTTTAAGTCCTAAAAAAATAATATTTTATCTCTGCTCTCTTGTATGTGATCTTTGAATAATTAGCTTGTTCTTAGCGACTAAGGTTTGAAATAAACAGCACATCCAACATTCCAAACAAAATATATCAAAATAAATATATTTACCATAAGTCTTTTTCCAATTTATGCACGTTATTAGAAATAAAACTACTCACAAGTAACAAATCTAATAATCATAAAATAAAATATTATCAGATTGGTGTTGTTTTATTTCGATTTGCTAAAGATGCCCAAAAAATGAAACATCGGACGTAATAATCTCGCACATGCGCATATCTTGTTTTAAATGGAAACAGTTTTTCTTTTAATGCAAGTACAAAACTTTCCACTGGCAGGGAATTTGTTTCGCTCATATTTCAATATGAATTGAATTAATATATATTAATATTTAAATTTTACATTTTATTTAATAGTTAAAAGTAAATTAAAATAAGTTTTAAAGTATTTCTTAAAAAAACACGAAAAATAACTTTCGTTGCACATTATGTTATTTATTATTTATTTTATCATATTGAAGTAGAGATGGGCAAAATTGTTCTATTAAATGAACGATTCATTGTATCTGGTTCAGTTCAATGATCCGTTCATTTTGACCCGTTCACCGTTCATTCGATTTTCTAAAGGTAGTTTTTATTTAAATGTAGTTAAAACAATGTTATTTTTCATTAAAATTATTTAAATTGTTAATAAAAAGATCGGATTACTGTTTAAAAATGGTGATGCCTTTTTATTATACTTTTTTTAAGAAACCATTTATTTCTATACGATATTAATATTTAGTAGTTAAATTATGATGGAATGCTATGTAGAATCACAAAAACCTATGTTATGATATATCTAAATCACAATTCACAAAAATATTACGATTGTTAAAAATTGTTTAATATTGAAGCCATATTTTAAGACATTGGATGTAAAAATTCCTATTTCATTTAAAAACAAAATAGATGTAGGCCTATTCTCCTTGTGTGCAAAAATATGTGTGCCTTGATTATTTGTTATCATTAAAATTAAATTTAAATTTGCTGATTATGATTTTTCTCTGTCTAATGAAAGGGTCAGTAAGCCTATTTAATCATAAATGTGAAATCATATTTTAATTATCTAACATGTACCGGTATATTAGCTATTTATTAATGTGATTTGTTTTTGTTTAATGACAGGTTCACTTGTCCTAACAATAACAATATAAAATAATAATTAAACAACCTTTACATTTTAAAAGTTTCTATTTTAAATGTTATTAAAACAAAACTATATTGGACATTATAAAACTAGTAACAGTAACTTTTTTTTTTTGCTTTAAGGGTCATTTTACTTTATACACTTATTAAAATTGAAAACAAAAATAATCGGCATCAGTGATCGGCCTAATCGGCAACAAATGATCGGCATCGGACTAATCGGCAAAATAGCTGATCGGCCCAGCTCTATTTAATATTGTAATGGAAGACATTATAGCCCAAGTCCAGGCTCACATAAACCTGGGGGGACAGAAGGTGATGACATACGTGGATGATGGAGGAGAAGTCGGAAGAGAACTTGGAGAGAGAACTAGCTAAATGGGCGGGAGCGATGGAACAATATAGATTGGACAAGAATGTGGAAAAGAGCAAGATGATGAAGGTGGGTAGAAACACAAACCCAGCAAAGAAAGTAACAATCAATGGAAAGGAACTCGAAAAGGTGGAAGATTTCTTCCATCTAGGAAGTAAGATAAATGCAAACAGTGAGATCCAGGAAATATGACAAAACAGGGACAAAGAGAGATTTAAGTAGATTGCAGGCAGCAGAGATGAGATTCCTGAGAGGCAGTGAGATTGTAACAAAAAGAGACAGGAGAAGGAACTAAATAATTAGGGATGGTTTAAAAATAACACAATTAGAAGAGACACTGAAAAGGAAAAGGTTGCTGTAGCTAGTTCATGTGATGAGAATGGAGGACAGAATGACTAAAAAAGAACAAAGAGAAGGGTAGAAGAATTATTGGAAGACCACGGACAAGATGGATGGACCACGGACAAGATGGATGGACCAAGGACAAGATGGATGGACCAAGGACAGAAGGACATGGAAGCTAAGGGAGCAGACTGGAGACACATGGCTGAGGAGGAAGTTTGGAAAGATCGACAGGAATGGAAGAGAACGTGACAGACGACCCACAGTGGCCGAAATGTTGAATGATGATGATGTTATACCATTAACAAAATGTCAACATTCTTATATATTAGAAAATCAATGTGAACTCTCAGCCAACATTTTGAGGCCTCTGGCCAACCAACAGTTTTGTTCTGATTTAGCTGACAATTTTCACAAAATAAGGCTACCTCTTCCAACCTGCATCTAGATTTGGCCACCACAGAATACTTCATTTTCATTCAAATCACTCCAGGCTGATTTTCATGCAAGATATGCAAAACCTTTTCTTTTGGTGTTTTAGGAACAATGACCTTGCTACCCCATGTTACACACCCATCATTTCTTCTGCTGAAATAAGGTTTTAAATATCCATCCACATAGTTGGGCCAACCACACACTGTAAAATCATAGACTTGTGATAAAACACCGTCACTTTTTGTAAATGTAGCAATATCTAAACTCTGCAATGGTTTCTCAATGTAAAACATACATTCTTGATCTACAGATTTATCTTCTATAGGTTATCTTGACAACATATCTGCGGTCTGAACATTTTTCCTGTATTTTATTTGATAATCATTTGTAGGGGGCGGATTTTGCCCTAAATGCCTTTTTTATTCCTATGTTTTGAAAAGTAGGCTTTTGAGGTATAATTTTATTTTCGATGATTGCAAAGATAATGTGATAACTTTTATAGTTCCTATTAATGCCTATTTCGTTGTTTAGTGCCTATTTTACAAATGGGAGCCTTAAAGTGCCTTTTTCTATCTCTTTCTTCCTCCCACCCTCTCTTTTCATTCTAATACTCGCGGATCCCCCCCCCCCCCAGGTCCCTCCATCACTCCTTAGGTTACTCCACGTGGTGGATACTCGTGATAGGTAGTAAAACCCCATGTGTCCAGCGGTCTGATAGGTTCAGACTGGTCAGACTGGTGACGAAGATTTCTTCTAGCGCACAGCAGTGTCAGTTCATTCATTAGTTGTGTATATTACGCTGTTGTTAGATGTTCATATCTGTTCTTTGTTTGGACTCAGTGTAGATTATTGAACTAATAGAAAATACCTAAAGAGAAATCGTGTAAAAGTGTATTATTCAAACAGTGGATTGGTGGTGATAGGAATGTCACAACGGATGGCAAAACAATTTTTGTCAGCCATGTTCCAAAGAGGTACGTTACCTTTTCAAAAGGGAAATGAAATTATTAATTTTGAAAGTCAAGATTTTTATTATATATTTTGTCTACCGTTTAAAAAGTGAAGCATGATTCTTTGCTATTGTTCAAACTAGATTTCATTTCTTAATGAAGGATTTCAACGACAAAGTGTAAATATTTACCAAAGCGTAACATAAAGATCTTACAAAAAAAAATTGTAATCTTAGTTCTTTGTGGGTAATGCTTTGTTAATTTTAAGTTGTAGGATGCACATATATTAATGGATGAAAATTTACATTTATAATATTTAGGTAAAATGCTAAAAGTAACACCTAGATTCTAGGATAACACAAACATACTGCAATACTTATGAAGAATTCCAGAAAGAAAACAGGATCGCAACCAATTTTTCCTGAAGTTAACGATGCCGTTAAAACCCAAGAGCAATTTTTTTCTGACTTATGATTTACAATGGTAGCTGCAAATATTCATTGGAAGAAGCTAGAAAATCCAGATTTCGGGGAATAGTAAAAAAAACCTGAATCAGGCTTCTGGCTCAGTTGGCACGGCCATCGTTGACAAACTTAACAGAGTATTGCAGCGAAACCCTGGGTGGAAAGTGATGGCAAGTATTGCAGACATCTTAGAAGGACAAACTACATCACTCCCAAAAGTCAAGCTTAGCTCAGCTGAGCTAGCCTGTCTGAAGTTTTGCCCGATGACTTCATGTGAAGTTGAGAGAAGTTTCTCACAGTATAAAAACATGTTGTCAGAAAACAGAACCAAATCTACACCTGAAAATCTTTAGAAGTATTTGGTAATTAGCTCTAATAGTAATTAATTTGTGTTTATAGAAAATGTATGCTGGATTTTAAGAATGAATAATACAATTTTTGAGTGTTTTGGTGCTTTTTTTTGCATTAATATGCCTTTTTGTGTGCCAATTTTTTCTTTTTGGTGGCTATTTATTGCCTTTTTTACTTTATAATGCCTATTTATGTGCCTATTTTTGTGATTTTTAGTGCCTATTTACCTGCCTTTTTTCAAATTTTTAGTGCCTATAAATCCCCCCCTAGTCATTTGTTTCTAAAATTAAAGCCCATCTCTGTAATCTCGCAGCAGCCAAGGTTGGTATCACTTCCTTAGATCCTAGCAGTTTCTGTAAGAGCTGTGTATCTGTAACAATTGTAAACTTATAGCCATACAAATATTTGTGAAATTTGGGAACAGCAAATATAATTGCTAAAGCCTCTTTCGACTTGAGAATATTTTTTCTGAGCACTACTAAGTGTTGAACATGAAAACATCACTGCCCTTACCACATAATTTACTACACTACGCAATACAACATCTAGTCCATACGGTGATGTATCCAAGCAAGTATATTATAACATACCTGTATTGGTACTGTATTAAAGGAGTAATCTCACATTTGATTTTTCTAATCCTCCCTCTATTATTAGTACTAAGAATCACAAAGATAAAAATAAACTAGCTAAAAAATTAATAAACATCAAATGAATATAATAACTGATATTATATTTCACAACAGTGAAATCTCCCTTAAATTTCCCTGGTAAAATAACATGGCCTCTTATAGTGAAACAATTTCCCAATAACAGACTTTCTCAATAACGGAAACGGACACTGCTAGAGATGCATATTTATACTTAACAATCTCTATAAAGTGGACAAAAAGTGAAAACACCAGTTCATATATTTTAGGCCTACTGTAGGAATGTTAGGAATGTTACTGTCTCGAGTAAAGTGTGAGCATTGCTCTAGTTGAAGTTTCTAAATTAGCCTACATAGAACCGACTAAGGTATTTCAAGGTCATAGCTTCCACCCCTTCTCTTTCAACAAAATTCTGTACTACATAATTTTTATTTTTATTTTGCTTCACTAACAAAAGTACAAGGGCACTAAAAATTGCTTGTTCAGACCTTGGGACGATAAAACAGCTGTTCTCACATATAACCAATCAGTACATCAATAATATCACTTGCGTGGGTTGCAAACACCTCAAAGGGTTCCACAAAAGTATTTAGGTGAACCTGGTGGTCTTTTAAGTAATTGTTATTTGAGGAAAAATATTTGTTTTCAAAAGTGGGCGAAGTCACCCCAGTCGACGGTATGTTTTAGTTAATATCCATGTATATAGGCCCATAGAGGTTAAAATTTGTTCAAGAACCATGATTTTTAAACATATTTAAAATGATTTTTCCAAATAACGGACATTTTTTTGGTCCCAGAAGGTGTCCGCTACTAAGAGATTTCACTGTGATACAATTCAGCTTATATAATTATAGCAATAGTTAAAAGATTTAAAAAAGTGTTTTCCATATATTCCTGTTGGATCAAACTCGACTCGTATGGATCAGAGTTTGAGGCAGTCACCTCCTTTAACACAACTTTTCTAACATATAACATCCAAGCAGTAATTCTTCGTGACGCTATAGGTCAGCAATACAAGCTGTGGTGACTAATGTATCTAATTATTTATCATGAGTAGAAACATATTTGGCATCCGTCATGTCGTACAACAACTTTGGGACTATACATCTCCAGGGGATTCCGTCACACTGCTGGATACAGGGCAGCGAGAAAGTAGACTACCTTCCATTTTTAAAAAAGGCACAATAACATTTTTGGAGTAGGTTTTAAGAAATATCACTCCCCACTGATAATTGTATCGTTAATAAAGCCTCGGCAAGAGGAAAAGAAAAACTTGTAAATGACAGTAAACATAAAAGGTGGAGCAATATTATCATTGTGACCCCCCCCCCCCCCCCCGGCTTCTTAATCTGGCCCTACTTATTATCTATTTGGGCTGTATGCATTTTAGGTAAATATTAGACCTATTCTCACTGAAAAATGTACCTACATTTGAAAACCAGTTTGTGACATCACTCATAAAATAAACCTTGGTTGTACTGCGAGGAAAGCTCTCGGTCGCTGAGCGGTGGAGGAAATGGCTTCAAGAGACACACACAACAACCAGGTGGCTGACTCAAATTGTATATCAACGATATTCCATTTAAAAAATACTTCACTTGATGTTCTGTTTCAGAAAACTGTTCAGGTGAAAAGGTAGTAATATATGGAGAAGATAAAATAAAAAGCGTTGACATTTCTCCATAAGTTTATATTTAATTAATAAATATAGTATTTTTTAAATATCATTCATGTTTAAATTATTGTTTAAAACACTATTTTTTTTAATGTTAAGCTATTCTTCAGGAAAGAACCGAAGATACAATCTTTTTAAAAACAGAGAAGTCAAATCTTTGAAATAAATATTTTGGGCGTAATCATGAAAGCTAAATAATAAATATTATTTCAAAAAATTGAAATTCATTAATATACAAGGTGTCCAGAAATTCACAAATACGGACTGTACCACAAGATTCTTTGGCCTAAACTAAATAGAAAATACACTTTGGTAAAAATATGTTAGACCCTTAGTTTTCGAGAAAAATGACATGTAAGTACAGAAAAATACTTTATTCCACTTTTAAGCACAGCGGGTTACATCAGCTGTAATACTGTCGAACTTTCACAATAGGTGTTCATAAGTTTGATCCGCGCATAAGGAATGCATTTTTCCGAAGGTTTGATGCATGTGGCGAGCACATGAAAAAAAATCTAGGGGTGTTAGGTCTGGTGACTTCGATGACCATTCCACAGGCCCCCAACCCCCAATACACTCGCGAGGGTAGGTGTCTTGGTATGGGTGGTAGCCCTCATCACGCTGAACCAGGTGTATCGCCAACTTTGATACATTCTAAACCCATGCAATGTCACATGTGCTGGATGCTGGTGCCTGTTGGATAGCAGTTAGTACAGCATCCTCAAGCTCCGGTGTCCGCACATTGCGTGGCTGTCCTGCATCCATGCACTGTGCTGGTCCCATTTGACCAGTCTCCTGGAACACAACTCCAACCAGAGGAACACATTTACACTTGGGTGCCGTCTCTTGGGATAGGGATCGGCGTACAATCATGCCGCAAGTCCAGCTTGGCTGTTTGATGAACTCATGGCCATTTCTATGTCCATGGCCTATTTGACACTACTGAGCTTGACTCTTTACCTATCCCTGTGCCTTACAACCTGTAAGGCTCAGTGTTGCCACATAACCTCTTTCTGTTTTCTTGGGAACTGAGAGCCTAAAGTATTTTTACCAAAGAGTATTTTCTACTAAGTTTGGGGTGCAGAATCCTGTGGTACAGTCCATATCCGTGAATTTCTGGACAACCTGTATGTTTTTTGTGGTTGGATTTACAAAAAAACAAATTAATAATCAACAATAAAATTTGTTCATACTGATCATGTAAGGAATTTTTTTTTTTACCGTGAGGATCTAGAACCAAGATTAAGGGTATAATCTCTAAAGAGGACTACTAAAAAAATAGGGTTATTCTGGACACAGTGTAAGAATATTGTTAAGATTCTGAACAGCCTCTAACGGTTTAGGTATTATAAGGCTTAAAACTATTAGCTTTGAGGTAATCTCAAGTGGTTAGGCCTCATAGGAGGCTAAACTTGTGTTACAGCTTACTTCTCTTCCTGAGAACTTAAATTAGTGAAGAAGAGATAAGGTTAGGTAAGGTTTACTTTAGTTTTGAGACTGTCTATTGAATTTACAATGGAAGATGGGTTTAACCTTTCCACGGGGAAGTATGTAATACTTATAGAAGAAACCAATGGTTAAGAACTATGTCAGTCTTGGAATTAAGTTGACACCACCTTGGAACCAGACCTGGAGGGTGAGGTCAGTGTTAAAATGGCCGAGCCACAAGCTGTAGGGATCCAAATCTTTTATCTGCATCCAGGGCCAGGATGTTACTTACACATTTGATAATTATATACGAGATACATTATCTATAATGTTAATTAATTTTGATGATAAACAAGCAAAATTCGTCATTCATGAACATATTTAAATGTGGTTTCATAAATGCCAGTTCTGCCCTAGTGTATCTTTTTTTTTACTTTTTTCTTTCTTTTTCTTCACACAAATTGTTAAAGTTTCCAATGATAAAAGGCTTTTTATATTTATAGGCCTACATGTAATAATAAAAAGTGGCCAAATATGTAATACTTTACCATGAACATAATGTAAATAGTAATTGTAGTTTTTCAGGTTATATTTGTGTGTAAACTTTTAGTTTAGGTGTGCGACAACTAAAAGAAAGAAAAACAAACATGGTGGCAACCATCACCAAACTCCTTTATTCATTGTCATCAACTTCTGTTACACGATTACACTTGGCAACATTTTAACTATACATTATTTTAAAAACAAATGTAAAAAAAAGCAACCAAATACAATTTATAAATCTTTCTACATCAGCATTTTTTTAATAAGCGATAAAATACTATTAAAAGTTTATGGCACTATTTACATCAATGTACAGTAAAACATGTCATCATTCCTTAAAATTCTAAACAATTTTAATAAATCAAAACTCATAGTATCACAGATTGCCCAGGACACACATTTTTAATATTCGAATTTTATGTTTTGAACGTCCTTCATATTTTTCTTTGCTATTTATTATACACAAACGTTATACAGGATGAGAACACATTCAGTCATTTTATAGCACTTTTAATTTAATCAAGAGCACTAGCAAATTACGTATACATTAATGACTACTCTTTTAGAGAAAAATAGTTTGATATAATTATATTTACAGTTAATAGGTTCTTGAAAGACACATATTTTCTATTTTACTCACATACTTTTTTGCTGCTTGTTAATACAATTTATTTGAAAGCTGAAATAATCTTAGATAACATATTTGAAAAATTTAGCGTAGCAATTAATGGCAACACATTACTTTTTGTTTATGGTAAATACAAATATAAAAATGTTGATTACTGGTAGCTACTCTAGTTTTGGAAAGCAAAATCAGAATCAACATTTTTTTATCTTCTGAACTATGGTCACAAACATTTATTGAACATCATCAGAACACGCTTCTTATATTCAAATAAATAACTTTCTTGTTTTTTAACCTAATACAATAACCAACCATTCTGGGCTCAACTAAACATTTTACTGTTGTGATTGTTCAATTATTACTTTGTATAAATTAGTTAATAAGTATAAATTATATCAATAATGATTGTTAAATATCACATAATGTGTAGTGTAAGTACTTAAAATAGTGTATTATTTTCAAGCAATATAGAACAAAATGAAAGTACTTAATGAATGTCCTGCACTATAGTATGGGCTACATATTATAATAATTACAAAATAGAGTTACAGTTTAGTTCTAATAATTTGCATATTTCCAAATAAAAAGTAGAGACTTGTTAAGCCACACCCACGCCTGTATTTAGATTGATGCAACATTTACTGAACATTTGTTGTAGCTGTTGTAAAGTTGTATCGAGTTGAAGGGAGCTTACCATTAGTGAAACTAACAGAACTTTCAAGTGGGAAATTAGTGTTTAATAATCGGGAATAACACATAATGGAATTTAATTTGAAGAGGGGGCTTCTGCTAAAACTTGGCAAAACTGTTGTACACACAAGCTACTTCTAAACACACTTCTCAACACCTTATTGCAAACTGAAGTGTAAATATTGTTTACCCCTACAGAGCTAAGGTGGAACACACTAGATTTCTTAGTTCCAAATCCTTGTAACACAATTGTCAACAAAATTAACTCTCTAGCTGGTATAGTTAATACGAGTGGGTACTTTATACCCCAACTCTTCATGCTTATGAATGAAATAATGTGTTTTGTTTGTTTGTTTGTTTGTTTTAATTAGAGTCAACTTAAACACATCCCACATTATACATAAACAAACCAATTGATGGATAATATTAATTATTGGCTTAGTAAATATAAAATGCCATAATTTATCACATTAAACTTTTCTTATAATATATATATTATATATAACTTTTTTAGGCTTAGATTTTTGCTGAATAACCATACAATACAAACATAATTTATAGAAAAAAAAGGTAACAAAAGTTTTTAAATTGGGAACCAGAACTGCCCTTGACCCTCACCTGAAAATTGGTGCCATATTATAACAAACTCTGCAGTATGCATTATCCCAAGTGGGTAAGCTTTTTTTTATGACAATATAACTTCAGATAACCGAAACACACTTTTTTTTACTGTAGTAAGGTGTTTTTTTAATCGCTGCGTCTTACCACCCATTTGGGCACTATCTCCATATATCGTCATTAATTGGGTAGGAATCAAGAAGGAAACACTCTAGAGGTGATCTACCTGCTTTTGCTTGGAAGGAGCATGGGAAACTATTTAGTGAAAACCTCCCCAACTAGACCTGACTAGTATTCGAACCCCGAGCTCCCAGTAATCAGCAGACCAGTCCAACATGAAAGTGACACCTTAGACCGTTCGGCCACTGAAGAGGGAGAGATGATATTTATATGTTTAAATTGATTAAATGGAGAACTCTTTTTTTTACTAGTGAAATGTTCATGGCAATAAATTACTGTAGTAGCGTGGTCTAACGTGTTACTTCTGTGTTAGACTAGACTGCCGAAGGAAGACGGGGAGATCAGGGTTCAATCCCGGTTGGGTGTACTGAGGGTGGTTTTTCCTAACTGGTCTTACACACTCCTTCCACTAAAATGCGGATGCACTTCCTTTCAATTAAACCTTCCTAATCCCTAAAACTATTAGTGTAAATGGTGTATAGCCCGAACAATTAGTAAGACGTGGTGCTAAAAAAATACCGTAGTAATTACATATGTATTACATATGGTATAGATCTCATATACATACATATACATATTTTCCCCATAAAATGTGTTTCTGAATAAATGTTTATTTTTACCAGTACAACTTGAATTTACAAATTATACAAAATTTTGGTGATCTGAAATCAGGTCCGCCGCCTTACTTAATTTAGGATAGCTGAGGTTTCACTGTATTATTATTTCATAGCCCCAGCGAGAATCAACCCAGGAGCCTTGCTTCAATAGGTGAAAAAAGAAGGAGAAGAAGATGCAACTAATAGTGAGACTGTGATAGACTAACTTAGTACTTGAGCAGGTGCGTGACCCAACAATGGGCTTGTTTCAAATAACTTTAGTTTACAGACAATTTAATATAATTCCAAATATACCATCCGATAGTCAAGGTCAGACTGAAAGAATAGAAAAAAAATTAACACGCTCCTCGGGCATCTGACAGTGTTACCACACTAACAAATATAAGATTGGGGTACTTTATACCTCAGGGCACCTGCTGTGAAGATAATACTTACAACTTGTTATTCAAAATACTGCAATAGACGTTATAAGTGACACTATAAGATTTTTTGTTGAGTTGTTGGGTTTTATTGTTAGAGTTATTCAAATTTGTATCCAAATTCTTGTCATTTGTATCTAGATATGGATGTGGCTTTATTGAATACATTTTGAAATTATGAAAACATTTTACTAACAAACATTGATCAAATTGTTCAATTCTTATTTCACAATAAAAATAACAGAATATTAGACTTACTAATGCCTAGCAAAAATTCATTTTTTCAAATCTAGTAAATAAGCAGTTTTTTTTACAAACTACCATTTAACATTTATTACAAATGTAGATTGAATAAATTGTGTAATCCTTATCAAATATTAATTTCAGTATAGTTACCATAAAATAAATATTAAAATAAGCAGTGGCTACCAATAACATTCAACAAACTACGTGCCGCAACTAAAGGTCCTAAGAATAAAACATCAGAATAAAAGCACCAGAGAAAGAACTTTTTTTTTTTTTCAATTTTACTGTAATACCACCTCATTTTACTTTTTTGATTTGCCTTTAAAATTTTCTTTGATTTATGCCTATAGAGTTCTTTTAATGAACATTGTGTATATTAGGAAAATATAAAATATATTTTTAAATTATAAATATGTTTGACATAAAATATATTACAAAGGTTACAGTTAAAATATATAATTATTATTTAATTAATCCAAATAATTGGGTTAACTAATACAATTTAATTCTGTTACAAAATGTTTTGCTCACATACTGAAACGTCGCTGATTTTGGAATGTGCGCCTTTTCACTGAAATATCAGTTTATTTATAAGTACTCCCATCCTATTTTAACATGTAGGCTATTTTATGAAACTAACTAGACCTTATTTATGCTATGCACATACTTGTTCAACTAATATTGTAAATTATATAACTCATATTTGCAAAAGCACACTGCTACTGTGAAAGGGTGTGAAGGAAATGTAGAAAAGTATTGTTGCGCTGCAAAGGAACAGTAGTATTGTTACTGAAGGACATGGTGTACATGCGCTGCAATAGACCAAGATTTGACCAGGCCTCAGTCAAGTCAATTAAAGAACATTTTCTGTGAGTTTCTCCTCTGTACTTACAGACAATGTGTTATGTATAGCTTGCATTGTGACAATGTTGGTTGATCTATCTTTTAAAGTTTCTTCAAGGCACAAACAAATAAGGTATATCACAAACCCTGTTTAGATATGAACAATTTAGGATGGTTGGGAGATTAAACTAAATCCTAACTTGTTTTCTTCATCAGGAAATGTATGGTTCTTTATCTACTCTAATGCCAATTCATAGTCAAGTGGTTTGCCCCAAATCCTCAGTAAGTGGTCATCCTTACACCACATAACGATGTTGAGAGGGAGCTCTAATGTCTACATGGTGTACCATGGAGTGAGGGTTGGTACAGCACAGTGTTATGTAATCAGATCTTAGTGTTGAAAAAAACAATATTCCTGTTTATATTTTCACTGTTGGCAAACATACTTATAAGTAACTTCCAATTCTGAGTTGTATTAAAGTCCCTCTTTTGGTGTCACAGAAGCTTGCATATGAAATAATGACACACACTCCGGATGTGAAACGTTTGGAAGGAAGATGGGGTCAAAAAGGGTTAAAAACAAAGTGTTACATAGTTTATGGATGACCCCAAACACCAGTTACAAAATATAATATGACTTAAGGCCCTATGTTGCCATTCGCTCAATTTGATTACTTATATCAAGAAGGCCATACATGTCATTTCATATAGCCTAACAGCTTATACTTTTGTCTGGCATATCAATAGTTCTTTGGAAATCAATCAGTAAAATATTCTACGGTAAATAAATAGAACAATGCTACACACGTGTATGATTTTTTTTATAACTCGGAACAAATTGAAAATAAAATAGTTTCCTTGTAATTAGAGTAGGTTCTGTGATATTTGATATTTTTGTAGTGGATTCTAAACATACATATTTACTTGTGTTTAATTTGTTTTAAAATCAAATTTTGGTGATATTTCTATGTAGATCAAAATTACTGATGGGATTAATATATTTTTGCATGTCCCTCTCAAAACTTTCAAACTAAATGATACATCTTAGTCAAATTGGGTAACGTAAAATGGGGGGAATATGGTCAAAAGTGAGTAATGAATTTCAAATTTACTGCTTTATATTTTGTTTCGGTCTATTTTACGCTACTGAATGGCTCTACCAATTTAATTCAGACTAAACTTAGATTTTAAAAGTTGGTTGAACTACAAATAATCAGCTTTTACTTTTAATCTCAAAGTGATGAAAAAATATACATTAGTAAACTTTATTCATGGAAAATTTTTAGTTTTGTCAGTAAATTATATTTTTGAGTGTTTCAACTTCAAATATGTTCTATTTTAGTAGATACTTTAGTAGATGTTTATGATTAAATGTGCATATTTTTATTCTTTTTGACAGAAATACAATAGACTGATATTTATTGTAATTTAAGGGGGTGAATAGGGTCAACATGCCGTGTATATTCAAACCTGATTCACAGCCCAAGAAGTAATGTTTGTTTTTCAAAGAATGATCTTGTAAAATAAAACATTGATTTTAAAGAGTTACAATAAATTAAAAACATGAAAGAATTAAACAGGTTCCTGAAGGGTGGAGGGTTGATCTCGCCCCATTCGTCTTCCAGCTGCCACCCCCCATTGGCCACACCCTGCGCGGTTTAACACCCTCAAACACAAGAATTATATTTTAACATTGATCTTAATGAGGAATGTAGGTCTACTTAATAATTATGTTTATGTTTAATTTTGTTTTAAACATATTTAGTAAATTATAATTATAAAAAAAAGCAATAATAAATTAAGTTTCAAAGCCTTTATACAGACTTAATGTATGTAAAAAATATGAAATTATCTCTGCAAAAGTGTAGTTATTTCTATTTTTTTGTCCCAAGACCACACAGAATTGGTCAAGTACTACCCGAACCATAATTGAGCTAGTAGCAATAATACAAATTAATATTTATTTACTGTATCAGAATGTGGAGAAACTATCAACTTTTACACATATTTATTTAAAAACACTAACACATATTTACACACACTTCAAATATGTGTTATGTGTTTTTACTTTTATTTGTGCTTTACCATTTTCCTGATATTCTATCATTTTATTTATTACTAAATGTTTTTGCTCAATGCACTTTTTTCATATATATTTATTTAAAAATCATGTTATTAAAACAAGTGAATTGTTATTTTTTTAAATTAATTTTTGAATCGCCAACTGGTGCATACATCTTTAATACTACAATAACACTTGCAAGCCAAAAATATATTTTAGTCCAAAAAGGGGAAAAAAATTGTTTCTGAAATTCTTCTAAATTATGAAAGAATTTAAAAATTTTAAAACATTAAAGTTGTCATGAGATCAATATAAGCACAAAACATTAACATTATAATGTATAATATTATATTTATATAAAATAAAAATACTAGATCTTGTAGTTAATAAAGGTATCCACATCATGATTATATTATGAAGATACTTTATTAAAAACATTACAAAGATTTATCAAACGAAAACAAGATAAATAACTTGTTATGAAACTATGGTAGACCTAAATGTATTTACAACTTAAAAAATCTAGATAATGTTCTGCCATTGTTTCAGTCAATCAAGTTTGGCTGACTGTACTTTTAACATGCTCCGAATTAGAACAAATGATGGTAATAATAAAAGTAAATTATGTTTGTAAAAACCCTAGACCCCACGAAGAGACGTTTGTGACTGATACAAATAAATTGGAGATGTCGCCACTTCACTAGTATGGGTAGGTTCAACTGTCTCATACTATTGGTGCATCTCTGGGATAGGGAGTCTAGATTTAGACAAAATATATACACATAAAGCAGGATAGAAATTAGTTCACATGGAAACAAATCTTTAAAATAAATAAATACTTTGATATCACATAAGATTTTAATTTAAATATTCCCTACAAAAGAGCAGATTGGCCACTTTAAATGTAGGGGATGATTCCACTTGCTTCTTTGTGCCAGCCTCTACTCAAGGGGAACTCTTTGTGCCAGTCTCTACTCTGGTTGTTGCCAGCTGTTAGTGACACATGTTTTTTCCAAAATACAGCTAAAACTTATCACCTTGGTTGAGTGACTATGAAATTGATGTCTCTTGAAAAATCATACACTACAACCTTTGATTGTTTGTATACATTATTGTGTACGGGTGTCCCACACATAAACAGACAGGTCTATTGGTGCCGGGTACTGGACTTATATGTTTTGCGCAATTTAATCTAAATTTTAACTCGGCAAACTAGCTCAACGAGTTTAGTTTTATTCCTCATTCCAAATTATTGAAGATCAAAAATCACACAACTTTAATTTTAGAATATAATATTTAAACGTTTGAGACTATTTTAAAACCATGACAAAATTGTCTTGCAGGATCCCCTGAAGGGCATACATCCTGCACATCAAATTTTAAGTCTTTATATCATTTTGAGGCATTCACTTAAGTTTTCAAATATATCTAATCAGCTATATGATAATAAGATATACGTGAGTGTCTTTTAATGTGTTTCAGTGTATTTATGTTCCATTCACCTTGTGTAAAATTCAATAAGCATGCTTAGAAATAAATGAATAACTGTCACAAAACAAATTTCAAGATGACAACTTTGTAAAATACTATCCAGCCAGACTCGAAACTCTTCCAAGGAGAGAGCGCCATCATGTATAATACCAACTCATGGTGACTAATTTCAAATGTGTTTTGATAATCATTCAAATTTCCCCAAAAAGGTTCAAAATTTACAAGGTAATGATACTATTCTTCTATCCCATATTAGGTCCATTTTCTTTGTCCTGGTACTATATTTCTGTATTTTATTCCCTTTTTTACACACACAACAATAGGAAGAATCGTTTTACAGCAAGATTTATAAATTTAAAAACTTTTATTAAATATATCTAATCAAAACTCACCACACAACTCACCCAAATCACTTTCGGAATTTAAATATTGATGATGACCTGTTACTAACCCATAGTCATGAGTGCTGAAATGGATATGACCTAATCAAATGATGTTTATCATCTGTGATTAATTTTTTTAACATTACATAGTTTATTTTATCTATAATAATGTATGAAAGGTTAGGTAAAGCTAGGGTGGTAAAACAATTGTACTTGTTATTCATCATTTCTACAAAGTCATCAATATAGATTTCTTCCTGTTTTTGGTTGTAATGTGTGGTAGTTGCGGATGGTTTATGCGTCTTAGTCCAAGGTGTGCAACGTTTATTAGAACAGCCATTAATACAAGTAACTTTTATCGAGGAGTACATGCAGGTCTACCAATACACCTAGTTATTATATTATGCTTTATGTAGATATACCTACACAGGAAATTTCATATTCCAGTTTTCAAATCCATGTTAAACAAAATGGCTTAAAAGTCACTTAAGTGAGTGAAATTATGTAATTAAATATGGGATGACCTGGTGGTCTAGGGGTAAGATGTCAGACCTCTGTGCTGGGGGTCCAGGGCCCAATTAAATTTTTTTTAAACTCAAATAAATGGGATGGATGAGGTGTAACATCCCCATGAATGAGCTTTAGTGCAGCAAATGAAACACAGTAACGAGCGAGAACATACATTCCTACGAGAGTCAATATTAAAGATTGATTCACAACTAATCATTTATGTTTAACATATAAATTAGTACACAAATTTAATCTATAAAAATATGTAATTAAAGAATTTCAAAAGTCTTTATGCGGCTCATTTTTTAAATTCTAAATAAAACTTAATTATTCCATCTATGTTTGAAATTGCCACCTTTGTGTCTGACTGAATACAAACATGGTCTGCATGTTCTATGACAACCTTGTTGTTCAATGCCTTCGGTTTGTGGAGACATGGGAGATATATTAGATTATAAATAAACACTTTGTGAAACTTAAGTTCTAATGAGCAGGCACAGATACTTCCCAGAGCAAGTTGTTTGACTGTACTAAAATATTAATAAATTATACAAATATACTTCAGACAGACTTGAAATACTCATAATTGTATAATATTTGGACTGGTTTTCAAAATTGAGAAGTTAGTGCAGAAAAATGCTATTCAAATAAGAGTATTTGTTTTCAGATAAAAGTTCATTGATTAAACCTGTAATAGCCGCCATGTGATTATTCTTCCTTTATAAATACATACTAATTCAACAAAAGTTGAAAGTTCGCTCAGAAGAGAAGAGGTTTTAAATCATATCTTGAATGATTTAGTTTTGTCAGTAGCGTGGCAATCAAAATCGGCTTTAACAGTTTTTATAAAACATTAGTATCGTAAAAATAGCCGTTGCCATCCATGACTGAGAGGATAACCTCATCAAAACACTCTCATCGGACACCAAGTAAAGCTCGTCATCAGCCGAGTGAAACATTAGCTGGTTACTTGCGTGTGTGCCAACATCAAGATGTCCTTCTTCTCCTTGGGGAAACGCAGTTCCCTGCCTGCGAGTCTCGCTGTCTCCAGTTCCCTCTCGGACAACCCGAGTTCTCGTCCGAGAGCCCCAGAGTTCTCTTGCTCCCGGGCGATCCAATCAAGAGCCATCTGCGAGCGCATGTCATCGTCGAGCGCTCTGTTGGAGTAGTGGGCAACCACCTCCTGACGTGAGCATTGCCGCTCTCGCATGGCCTTCAGACTGCCGTTCCAGTGAAGTAACTGGAACACTGTCATCAACTCCTGGAACTCCAGCATGGTGCGACCCTTGTTTGTCTCCAGCATGAAGCGGAAAGCGCCGATACCTGTGTTGGGGTTGTCGGCCTCCTCTGGGTCACCCTGAGAAAATACAAACTGAGGTCAACAATGCATCACCCGTTTGCCAACATCAATCCAATGACAAGCCGGTGCTACCCTAACAAAGATTGGAATATTTTACAACAATAGACATAATACTCCCAGAACAGTCATCAAATACAAAACAAAGTGCAACAACTCAAAACATGTTATTTCACTCTGTACCAGTGTTATGTTTGACATGGCCATTGCAAGGCATTATAGTATTTAGTTGTAAGTTACACCCATCATAAAGACCTACTTGAGTAGGTTCTAAACCAACTATTTACACTGTTTGTGAGAGGTAAGGTTTGTTTCTGAACTATTTAGATACAGTCATAATATTTAGTCTCTCTTACCTTGAATGATGACCTCGCTTCAGCAACAGCCTTTTCAATGAAGTCATCAGATATCCTTCGAGAGGGGTGTTCATTGAATACTGAGTTCATGAGAGCAATCTTGGCAGCACTGCGCCGAGCCTCGGCCTTTGTCGGGCAGTTCTATAACAAGTAAGGTCTCTATGAAGAACTCAGTGGCACTGGAGTGCTATATGCTGGGTTAAAGCAAGGTTCCAATAAGGATATCAATGGTAGTGGAGTGCTATGTGTTGGGTTAAAGCAAGGTTCCAATAAGGATATCAATGGTAGTGGAGTGCTATGTGTTGGGTTAAAGCAAGGTCACAATAAGGATATCAATGGTAGTGTAGTACTATTTTCTGGGTTAAAACCAGGGCTCAAAAAGGAACTCTGTAACCATGGAGTGCTGTTTTTTTGGGTAAAAACCATGTCCCAACAAGGAACTCAGTTAGTTGCAGTGGAGTGTTATATGTTGGGTAAAACCATGTCGCAGTAAGGAACTTGTTAGCAGGGGAGTGCTATATGTTGGGTTAAAACCATGTCGCAATAAGGAACTTGTTAGCAGGGGAGTGCTATATGTTGGGTTAAAACCATGTCGCAATAAGGAACTTGTTAGCAGGGGAGTGCTATATGTTGGGTTAAAACCATGTCGCAGTAAGGAACTTGTTAGCAGAGGAGTGCTATATGTTGGGTTAAAACCATGTCACAGTAAGAAACTTGTTAGCAGGGGAGTGCTATATGTTGGGTTAAAACCATGTCGCAGTAAGGAACTTGTTAGCAGGGGAGTGCTATATGTTGGGTTAAAACCATGTCACAGTAAGGAACTTGTTAGCAGGGGAGTGCTATATGTTGGGTTAAAACCATGTCGCAATAAGGAACTTGTTAGCAGGGGAGTGCTATATGTTGGGTTAAAACCATGTCGCAGTAAGGAACTTGTTAGCAGGGGAGTGCTATATGTTGGGTTAAAACCATGTCGCAATAAGGAACTTGTTAGCAGGGGAGTGCTATATGTTGGGTTAAAACCATGTCGCAGTAAGGAACTTGTTAGCAGAGGAGTGCTATATGTTGGGTTAAAACCATGTCACAGTAAGAAACTTGTTAGCAGGGGAGTGCTATATGTTGGGTTAAAACCATGTCGCAGTAAGGAACTTGTTAGCAGTGGAGTGCTATATGTTGGGTTAAAACCATTTCGCAGTAAGGAACTTGTTAGCAGGGGAGTGTTATATGTTGGGTTAAAACCATGTTGAGTTTAGTAATGTCTCATCGAGGAACACGTTAGTAGTAGCTACGGGACTCATGAACGCAACTTGACCTATGACCTACTTTTAGGTCACTTTGATGTCATTTATAGAATATATTTTAGTCAATATGACTCTTATTGACGCTAGTCCGGTGGCTCAACATGTTGAGTCAGGAATAGACCATACCACAACCCTGATGACGTAAACCTAGTGGCAGGATGACTTTTAGGGAAATATTTTCATCTCAAGTCACCATTATTTGTTTGGTATCAATAATTTTAAATTTGGTTTAAGTAGGCCATTTGCTAACAACTTAGTTGACCAAGCGGTCTAGAGGTAAGGTGTCAGATTTCTGTGCTGGGGGTCCGGGGTTCAATCCTCGGTCCCGGCACAGATTTATCTGATTGCCAAACCCTTCCTTCAACCTCTGATAAGACGTGTATTAATCACAACTTGTGAATGTGTTGAATGCCAGGCCTCCACCCTGGTTTGGATTCCACGTTAAACTGTAGTTCCTCCATTTCATCTCACAATCATACTAACATTGCACATTAGCGTTAAGTGTGTATAACCCGACCTGGTATTAAGACGCAGTGATGATGATGATGATGATGATGATGATGCTAACAACTTTATGCCACTCCCAACTGTCCCTTAGAATGTAGTAGTACTTTTTAGGAAGAAGTGCATTAAGACGATTGTAGATGTTACCAAACCTACCTACATATATCCATACATCAAGTCTTGTTGACTTTAGCTGTTACATTCTCTCTAAAAACTAACAAAATAATACAATGCTATCAATGTTGTCGAAATAAAAATTTACATTTTCTCAAAGATCCTTCTTTGGATTTTATTTTATAAACTACACCATAGTGTAATAATGCAAGGTAGGCTTGCCGGTAAACTTCAATAATTGATAGTATTTTAGCAACGTTCATTTGACTGTGGGATATTTATTACCCAAATACTTAATCATAAATGTGTGTTTAAGAATAGAATTATATTAAAAACCAATAAATTCAAGTTGCATTTGTTCCTTAACACTCACAACAGTGGTCGCAGAGACTAACCCGTCCGGTTTGTCCGTGACAGTAGGGAGCTCGTGGCTCGAACCTCGATCATGCATGCTAAGAGTTGTGCTTACTAAATAGTTTCCCACTCTCCATCAAGAACAGCATTGATCAGTGGCGGATCATGAATATTAGTTTGGAGGGTTAACGAATAACCATAATATTTTGGTTTATAGATGTGTAAACATAGTTACACTATTATGACCAGCCATTCAAGAGATAATCAAATCGTGAAACTAGGGCTAATCAGGACAGTTCAGGTCGACTGATATTTCATCAGGTTTTTCAAGCACAATTTTTACTGTACACATTACATTTATTCGAAAATTGTTGCCACACCATGGCTGATCTTTTAGTTAAGACACAAATTTGATAGTCCCTTATGTTTAGATAACTTCAAAATATCAAATGATATCAATTTCAGTTGGCTTCACACCATTTTAAAAATAATTTATACTTGTACCAGTGGTCACACTGTATAACGTGGCCTATCCCTTAGTTTCAATCTGTTTACACCAAGGTCTTACAGTTAGAAAGGCTACTAGATCTAATTTCACGTATTCATATATTCATACGTCAAGTTATATGGTCTACAGCTATCACTTTATTTGATAAATAACTATAAAATAACATTAATAAATAGTTATATGTTATCCATGTCAACCACAAAAGAAGTGTTTGTACTTTATAAAGGGCTTGTCTTATTAAAATTTGAGTGTAGATATATCCTTCTTAAAAATAAATGAAGTAATCTTTGAATAGGTGACAACACATTTTTTAGTTTCAGCGCTAGGTAGGCCTACTATTTCTAGAAGAAATACCTCAGTTTAAGTTTTTTTCCTGTCTAGTTGTCAGTACTCTTTATAATCTTAACTCCATTATAGGAAACCAGTGGGACACAAAATGCTCCATAACAATTTCATAGGAACATTACGTTTAGTCTGTGTACCCACCAGTGCGGGGATATTACATTAGGCATATGCTTAACCCACTTGCACAACATTTTGAGTGAAAAAAAACAAAGTATACAGTGTTATTTGGGAGTTAAAACACTCTTTTGATATCCAGAGCCATTTTTGAAAAATTTGGAAAAAAAATAATATTTAGCACCGCGTCTTACTACCCGTTCGGGCTATACGCTTAAGTACTAAATTGGAAGGTTGAATTTAGAGGAAGAGTGGAACACCATTTAGGAAAAATCATCCCCAGGTGTAACGACTTACATGTAATGTCAATAATACCAAATAATATCGAATGGGACAAACACTCACCAACCAAGCGGCCGCTCTCGGAAGACCTACGCACGACCTACACCACTAAACCCGGCCTCCACTCTCGAGAATAATGCCCGTCCAACTGAGCCACGAGTTCCCTGACAACAGACTGCGAGAGTCGAACACGTGTCCAGCCAGCCAGAAAGAAGAGTTCCGTTTCCGGCCACGCATAGCCCTGGGCGCTTCGGCAACGTTCTCGAACATCCAGTTCCTTAGTTTGTTTTGTTTTCCGACCCTCCTTCTCCTTCGGTCCTTCCCCCCCCTCTGAGAATTTTCATTTGTATATATACAGCTACGCCAATAAAGTAAAATCACTTACTACACTACAATCTCATGGATAAGAGGTGAGAACGGCGACTAGGTCTCGGGGATTATTAATATTCAAAGTTATAAATTCTGTTTCGGCGTCATGGGGGGAACTGTATTCTAAATTACCGTCTGGACTTCAATTTTGTTATTAATTGTTTATTTGAATTGCTATGCCATGCGCTTCCCGCGGCATATAGAAAGATGTCGCCCTTCGTCATCCATTTTAGCTGGGATTCAAACCCAGACCTTATTATTTGTCGTAATTGTATATACTTGCTTATTATTTAAAGCGCACTGAGTGTCAGCGCGCTCCGGGTTCAAGACCCGCTTAGTAAACTTCCTTTTGTACTTTGCGATGGCAGATGTTATAATCAAATTTATTGTTTAAAACAGGATAGTAAAGCGAGACTTAGCTCGCTCTTGCATTAGGGAAATGATGTTTATACGTGACGTCAAGTTATTTATGAACGTTTGGAATTATTGTATTGTACTCCATTGCTGAGTGACGTCACGTAAGATAAAGCAGTTGTGGCTTATGCCTTATATTAAAATCATTATTATAAATACTAAGTAAATGTATCAAGGAGCTAAAGCCCATAAGACAAGTTTGGCATCAGAGATCCCAGACCTCGTATTATGTTGTGTTCTACACGCTTAGTGTTGTTTATATAATCATACTTAGGAGAATTTGAGATTGATTGTATTTGTACTTAATGGTCTGATGACTAATGGAGGTGCGCTTCACGCACGATGTTTGTTTGCTCAAGTATTGTAAAGTTGTTATTTCAATAATAAAATTTATTTTGTACAATCAGGTGATTCTTTTACCTGATATTAGCCTTCCTCACCCTATAGATATTGATAGATATTGAAGGGGAGGTAGCACAGGTAACCCAAGCAAGATTCGAACCTCGGTCTCCCCATCCTCGCCAGTCTGGCTCAACATGAAACTAGAGCGTTAGCCATCGAGGTGGGTAAAAAAAACCTCATCAGTAAAGCCTTAATTTGAGGGCTAGGGTAAAAAAAAGCCCCAAGGTATTTCCCAATTAGATCTAGATACCAACGGCTCAGTTTATGGTGCACATGCCTATTGGTTCAAGAGTTCCAAGATCGTTTCCCTATGAAAATGGGCAATCTACAGTTTATTACTGGTTTGTTAATAATTA
Organism: Timema podura; assembly: GCA_033556935.1. Lineage (NCBI taxonomy): Eukaryota > Metazoa > Arthropoda > Insecta > Phasmatodea > Timematidae > Timema > Timema podura. The sequence continues at coordinate 2,364,586 of JAVRXN010000012.1, forward strand.
ATTGGAAAGAGGGAAATCGCTGTGTAATTTTCCCTGCATCTCATTTGTAAATGTGTCCTGCATTAACATCGTTGAAACATATGAGCTCCATTCAGGGGTGGCATTGTTGCCCCCCTTGATAGAAGCAAAAGGGGGGAAAGCAAGGTTTTGCCTCCCCCCCCTCCCCCCGTCATGTGCTATAAAGATCCCAATGTGGCCTATATAAATTATGGAAGATCGAAAAAATATTTTATATTCACACCAAAGCTAAGACAATTTGAATGAAGCCATAGCTGAACCATTGTTGTTTAAATCACGCGCCGACTCCTAGTTGGCGCGTGCGCCGTGTAGAACGCTACAACGAAACTTTATCGCGCCAAAATCATAGTGAGTGAGCATGCGCCAAGCAGTTGATTACAGACCTCTCCGAGTGTGGTATCATTTTATTAGGTGTGATTGTGTGTTGGTTAACCTGGTTTTTAACACTAAGCAAACAGCAAACCACGAAGTAGATGTGTGAAAAGAGTTTCTGCTTGAGATATTACAATAATTACCATACAGATGTATTATCCTTGGTTGAATTTACATTGACTCGTAAAGTCTATCAGGTTTTATTCACGCGTATGTTTGATCGTGTGTGTCCACCTATCCTATTCTGTTAATGTTCTTGAGACTGATTCACTTTACCTGATGTTCCTCAGACACAAACCAACAAATACATTTAACGACCACAGTGGCTGGGTCGATCTCTTCAAATAATGTGTTGAATATTCAACTACAGAACTTTCTGTCAGGCCTAGTTTTTGTATTAATTGTTACGTTTATTAGCACATGGGCTATTAACAGCTTAATATAATGGGATAGGGATGAGGAAGGCAGTCAGGAGGAAGTGAACCCGCATTTGCGTGAAGATGGAAAAGTCGCAGTGATAAATAACTTGTGGAAAACCACCCTCAGTTCACCCGGCCGAGATTCGAACCTCGACCTCCCCGTCAACGGTTAACAAAGGATTGTGAGCCAATGACTCTACCCCTAGACCACCGCTGCGGGTGAGGAAATACTCAGGCCGATATGCTAGAATGGTTCTTATCATACCCTGTGCGTTAACAGCTAGTGGAGTGTTGGAGTGTTATTGGCAAAAATGTTTTTTCTTAATATTACAAATTTTATTTGGAAATGTTTGCGCCCCCCCCGACTTCTAAAACATTCCTCCACCACTGGCTACACAACTACCAAATTACGCACATGTTGCCAAGATAGTTACTTTTTGCTAATAGATGAAAGAGATTAGAAATCATCGTGCGATTTGATAAAGCAATGTTTACTTGTGTCTCATCTACAAATGGGTCCATATGGGTAAACAACGCTAAAAACTATGATAAACTGGATCAAATTCTAAAAAAAAAAGACGACGATCTTATGTCCTCGATACAAGAAAGGTATCTATATTCGATTAACTCTATGTTTTGATTAAATCACTTACATACTGAATATATATTTTAGTTTCATTTTAGTCTAAATTTTAGACATAAATACAAATATTATTATTACTAGGTGTTCTGTCTTACGACAAGTCAAATCCTTTCTATAACATGGAAATTTTTAAAATAATTTTTAATGTTTTAACTATCTTTTACTATTAATTTAATCAAAAAAGTGTAAATAGACCAACTGTTTAAAAATGTTAAGTTCTATTTGAAACATTATGCTCTGAACCATCTATTTCAAAAGATGATGTTAAAAAGTTGATTCCTGGCGACCATTTTGAAGCTATCTGGTGGAATTGTTGCTCCAAACATATGTTATACACCCAGAAGGCCCCTATGTAGCAAGCTTCATGCGTTCATTCAAGAGTCCCCACTATAATTTTACACACGCCTACACTTAACATATGTTCTGCTGTTTTAACCCTATTTTGAAGACATTTCACACCGATGTGGCAATTATCAAGAGGTTGGTAGTAAGACACGCTGAAACAAACAAACCATTTGGCCCATTATTATCCCACTTTAGAAGATTGTTTTGATTTAGAGCATGGGATGGATATCAACTTGTTTTAGTTGAGCCTTAAAAGGGGCGGCCAGACCGAGCGAGCGACTAAAATATAAAATAGAACACATTGGTTGTAAAGAGAGGTGGCCAGACTGGAGCGCGCACGCTTGAATGATAGAACTGGTTCTATTTTTCAAACGTGCACGCTCGACCCGGTACAGTCTAGTTTACAGGCGCTAGGCAATATTATTGTATGTTGGTTCATTGAGTGCTAGGAAAACTTCTCATTTTGACATTTTTATTACTATCGATAGGTTTAGCACACTTTCTGGAAATTGAAAAATGACTATCCAGGATTTGTCCCGTGCCCAGGGTCATTCTTCACTCATATTTTAAGGCAGAGTCTATAATAGGTGCGGAAATCGTCGGCTACAAGTATGTGATTTATATTAATATCACGAGCTATCAGATAACGCAGCCACATTCGACTCAGTAGTTTGCTTTTTGCTGCAATTTGTACAATTATTACTTTCTCTCTATCTTACAGGTAGAGAAAGTATGGTGATCGTCAAAAAAATCGAACTCGAGATTTTGATGAATTTTGACGTTTCATGACTCCCTGAATCCGAAAAAGTGGTTTTTGAATTTCCGTCTGTCTGTCTGTACCTCCAACTAGAGCCTAAACAATTTTACCGATTGAGCTGAAACTTGATATCTAGGGTTTTCATAAGGTTACCCCGAGGGGTTTTTGAAATTGGATATCTACCCCTAAAATTAAGGGTAGTTTACTGAAGGGCAAAAAGAGAAAAAGTAGTTTTTCTCAAAATTGGCTCTAACGATTTTGATTAAATTTCATTTATGAACATTAATAAATATTCCAAACAAAATGGCTACCCTCAATATTTCAGCAAAATGGCTTTAAGGGCGCCGGTCTGATGCGTCAATTAACATTTTTTATAATAGCTCCGAAACTATTTGAGATATGAAATTACTTAGCATTACAAATATGTATATATATTTATAATACAGATATTTTATCCGCAACATATTTTTATAAAATCAATAACTTTCAATCTATACGCAATTATATGAATTTTTTAACTTTTTGGACATTAAAGTTTAAGTATTGCGACCGTAAAAAAAAACTAACCTGAAATGTTGATGGATGTCGACGTCTCATGACCCCCCGAACCCTAAAAAATAGTCTTTGCAATGCCGTCTGTCTGTGTGTCCATAAAAACTTAAAATTAAGGGTAGTTTACTGAAGGGTGAAAAGAGAAAAAATTGGTTTTCTCAAAATCTGCTCAAACGATTTTGATTAAAATTCGTATCTAGGCGTTGATTAAGATTAGAAATAAACTGGCTATTTTCATTTTCCTATGAAAATGATTTTTAGGGTACTTTACAGAAGCGTTAATTTCCGTATCTCCACAACTATTTGAGAAACTAAACAACTTATCATTGTAAAATTGTAGGACTATTAGAAATAAAAAACTTTGATTTGACATATATTTTTATAAAAGCAACAGTTTCTGAGATATTTGCAAATATATTAATACAATTTTGTGAGCTTTAGTTGTAAAGATATAATACTTAAGTCTTAACGCAATAATTCTCCAATGCCATAGAGTAATTAAATATAAGTATCTAAAAAAGTATGTTATTTTTCCTTAAAGCTCTTAGGAGAAATGTTTGCATAGCAATGATCTATCTCCATTTTAGACTCAATAGTCAATATTTACATTTTTTATTGGTCAAAATGTATAAATGACTAATTAAATATCAATGCGATGACTTGAAGATCTGCAAAACCTTATAAAATGTTAAAATTTTAACCAGAAATAGAAATTTTAATACGAAGTGTTGACCCTTGTGGAAGACATTAAACTGTTTGAAATACTCTTAGGTGGACAAAGATGCGCCTCTTTTCTCATTGATTCTATATCATTGTATATTATTTTATGCGTGTTCTTATGTGGAGTGGTGATGATACAATGTACATTATTCCGTTCAGAAATCTTACGAGTTTATAGAAAGAGAGAGAAAGTCTGTGCGGTGCGCCGTACCATTTTTATAATTGTACGGGATTGCATATTAAGAATTAAATAGCCAAAGCTATTATTTATGCTTTTAGTGAGGATTACTCCATCTAGATATCATATTCTGAAATTTGAAAAATGACACCTGGATAGTTCAGTGGTTAGAGCTTTGGCGTACTAAGCCAAAGGTCCCGGGTTCGATTCCCGTGTCCAGGTGTCATTTTTCAATTTTCAGAATATGATATCTAGATGGAGTAATCCTCACTAAAAGCATTAATAATAGCTTTGACTATTTATTATTATTATTAGCACCGCGTCTTACTATCCGTTCGGGTTATACGCACTTACGCTAATGTGCAATGGTAGGATGATTGTGAGATGAAATGGAGGACCTACAGTTTAACGTGGAATCCGAACCATGGTGGAGGCCTGGCATTCTTCACATTCACAAGTTGTGATTAATACACGTCTTGTCAGAGGTGAAGGAAGGGTTTGGCAATCAGATAAACCTGTGCCAGGACCGAGGATTGAACCCCGGACTCCCAGCACAGAAGTCAGACACCTTACCCTGGACCACCAGGTCACCGTTTGACTATTCAATTCTTATTATTAGCACACTTGCTATTAACGGCCTAATTTAATTGTTAAGATCATAAACTATATATATATATAACTGATATGTTAAAATACTTCAATATTATCAAAGTAGGCCTTTACAAATAAGAATCACCATTAGCGTGGAGAGAGGATGAGAAAACCACAACAATAAATCACTTGTTAAAACCACCCTCAGTTCACTGAGCCAAGATTCGGAGCCTCCTCGTCAACAAATAACGAGAGGTATCAGCTAATCTCGCGCTTGTTAGTCTGGCCGAACCCTTAATTTCAAAATGTAAGTAAATGATATATTCTCAACAAATATACAATTTTGTCAAAAGTTACAAACAAGACTTGTGTGTAATGTTTAGCGTAGTGGTATCGAGTTTGAGTGAACAGTAGTCTATAATCCACAAATGATAAAATTGGTTATCGACTTGAGTCGAGCAAAGAAGTGTGATGTTTGGGAGCAATAAAGAAGGGATTACGGTGAAATTTAGGGTAAATGTACTCCCATTTGCACGAAATAAGAGTGAGAAACTATTTAGGGAAACCAACTTAATACCCTCAACCATGTTCGGATTTGAACCCAGACCTTGTACGTTTTGTTACACACGTTTGTGGTCCTGTGCAGATATTCAGCTTTTGGTTCATTTACGGTTGATTGGATTGTTTTATTATCTGTTGGTTGTCTGATACGCGCAGACAACTCGTGGTTGTCCTGTCTTCTTTGTCTGTGAACATGAACATGATTTAACTACCCATACACCATACACCATACACCATACACACCGCTCAGAGAACAGGTTCTCTTGAAGCATTTTGTAGGAAGACCGACTAGTAAAATGGGCCAGACTTGAGACCCCGTGAAGGTTAGGGCAGGGGTTGTTGTCCATTGCAATTTGTAATGAACTTAGCACGCTGCCGATGCCGCAGATTGCACATACTCTTGATGTGGAAGATAAACAGAGGTCGCTCCCATATTTCTAAACATACATTATTCCTCGGTACGAGAGACAAACAAATACTACCAACCCATAAGCTTATATTTTATTTTTAAAAAGCTACCTGAGCTCGTGAATATGAATGAGAGAAAGAGAAGCTGTTATTGCCATGAGCGAGCCTCCAAGCTTGCTGTTATCCTGTTACTGGTAGGTGCATGGTTTCCTTAGGGTTTATTTATAATTTGTTTGGTCACGCCACCTTGTTGGGTAACCGCGCCGAAATCTCCATATTATCGAGACAACACACAACTAAAGATGGCCGGCATCCATCCAGTGGTAGAGTGAAGGGGAATAGGTTTGGTGGAAGCGGCAAGTAAACCCGCGCTTACACTATGTAAAATGTAGTATTGATATATCACTTTGCTATATAAACTTGCTAGATAAACTTTTAGCATAGGAGAAATATGTGCTATCTATAGTTAGAGCATAGCACGTCTTTCTGAACTCAAAATGACGGGTAGAGGCAATTATTCAAATGAACGATGACGTAAGTGATCGGACTGTATCTATTGGATCAAATCTCAAGATAGTATGGAGTACATGGTCTAATGTGGCAAGTATAGTCTGAGGGGGTATAACACCCAAACACTATCAGCTTGAGTTACATGCTCTAGGACAAGGTAGACACAGAGATACATGCTCGAGGACAAGGTAGATACAGAGTTACATGCTCGAGGACAAGGTAGACAGAGAGCTACATGCTCTCGGACAAGGTAGACACAGAGCTACATGCTCTCGGACAAGGTAGACACAGAGTTACATGCTCGAGGACAAGGTAGACACAGAGCTACATGCTCTCGGACAAGGTAGACACAGAGCTACATGCTCTCGGACAAGGTAGACACAGAGCTACATGCTCTCGGACAAGGTAGACACAGAGCTACATGCTCTCGGACAAGGTAGACACAGAGCTACATGCTCTCGGACAAGGTAGACAGAGAGTTACATGCTCGAGGACAAGGTAGATACAGAGTTACATGCTCGAGGACAAGGTAGACACAGAGTTACATGTTAGATGACAAGGTAGACTTGAAGAAGACAGGTAGGCAGGTTCAGGAGGACTAACACAGCTTGAATGAATCCCAACAATGTTATACACTATAACATGTGCTATGTAACAACGTTAGAGAGATTTTAATGTTATTTATAGCACTTTTTGATCTTTATCGACAATAAATGGAAAACATTTTTCCTGCTATCTACGAGTACCATTGTGTGAACATTTTCCAGTAAGCTTAATTATTTTTCTAACAATACCATATAACATATATATATATATGGATAAATAGCATGTTGTGCTACAACTTGAAGTGTATATGCTATTTTATTATTTAAAATAATCACATGCTATTAATAATGACAAATTGCTATAAGAGTTCATTTCACTCCAAACGAACACGCTCTAGAAGCCATCCTGTGTATATATTATATATTTAAAGAGATAGTTGACCTGGAAGCTCCCGAAGCATGACCCCCCGGGCAAGGTGACATAGCAGACGTAAGGAGGACTAGATGAGGGCACAGACTCGTAGATTACGAGGGCCCCATTCTTGAGGTCTGCGCCCCTCGCCTGCTTCATCTGCCAGAACTCCTGGAGCGCCTCTACCACGTTCACTGAAACAAGCAACACCGTCATTCGGATAAGAAGTCATCTACTTGGATAAGTGTTGGTCCAAAAGGGCACATTAAGGGCGTCAAAGGTAGAATAGGTTTTTGAAAACTATCCGTCTTGATATCAATCCATATTTTTTATTTATCATGAAAGTTTACTGAGTTATTATGTACTGTAACAGAAATTCAAATCATATTTAATCTAATATAAGATTCCTAGTGTTGTGTGTTTTAGTTCCCGAGACACTTGGGAAGTGATCAGTTACACATTCAGCTCAATAAACAGCCCTCGTATTTTTTAATTAACTTCCTAGTGATCTCAGAAGTTGAATTAGGTAGGAATTTTGTGAGGAAGCAGCGCAAGAGTATCAAGCAAGTAAGAGGGAAAGTGTAAAAGTTGCAGAATAAAAGTGTGAGAGTGCAATATGAAATATTGCCAGGCAAAAAATTAACTTTACAAGAGCATGAATGGAATGTCGAAATAAACGCTAATGATATAAAAAGTGTTTGGAAGTAAATAAAAGAGGCCGTAATTGAGTTCACGAAGGTTGTGTGTGAATCTGCAGTGGTGGGAAACTTGAAAAGATATATGGTGGAATGAACAGGTGAAAGAAGCTGTGAGAGAAAAGAAAGAAGCAGACGAACGAATGATTACTGTGACAAGTGGAACAAAACTTAGAGGTTGTGGAACATAAATAAGGAGAAAAGGGTGAATGTAAAGAATGTAGTAAAGGAGAGTAAGGAGCAAATGAGATTTTAAAGAGTGTCTCAGGCTATAACCAACAGAGACATAGGAGTATCTCAGGCTATAACCAACAGAGACATAGGAGTATCTCAGGCTATAACCAACAGAGACATAGGAGTATCTCAGGCTATAACCAACAGAGACATAGGAGTGTATCAGGCTATAACCAACAGAGACATAGGAGTGTCTCAGGCTATAACCAACAGAGACATAGGAGTATCTCAGGCTATAACCAACAGAGACATAGGAGTGTATTAGGCTATAACCAACAGAGACATAGGAGTGTATCAGGCTATAACCAACAGAGACATAGGAGTATCTCAGGCTATAACCAACAGAAACATAGGAGTATCTCAGGCTATAACCAACAGAGACATAGGAGTATCTCAGGCTATAACCAACAGAGACATAGGAGTGTCTCAGGCTATAACCAACAGAGACATAGCAGTGTCTCAGGCTATAACCAACAGAGACATAGCAGTGTCTCAGGCTATAACCAACAGAGACATAGGAGTGTCTCAGGCTATAACCAACAGAAACATAGGAGTGTATCAGGCTATAACCAACAGAGACATAGGAGTATCTCAGGCTATAACCAACAGAGACATAGGAGTATCTCAGGCTATAACCAACAGAGACATAGGAGTATCTCAGGCTATAACCAACAGAGACATAGCAGTGTCTCAGGCTATAACCAACAGAGACATAGGAGTGTCTCAGGCTATAACCAACAGAGACATAGGAGTGTCTCAGGCTATAACCAACAGAAACATAGCAGTGTCTCAGGCTATAACCAACAGAGACATAGGAGTGTCTCAGGCTATAACCAACAGAGACATAGGAGTGTATTAGGCTATAACCAACAGAGACATAGCAGTGTCTTAGACTATAACCAACAGAGACATAGCAGTGTCTCAGGCTATAACCAACAGAGACATAGGAATGTCTCAGGCTCTACTCGCTATAAATATATGTGTTGGACAAGGTTGTGCTGTCTCTTCATGGTTGTTTGATGTATTCATGTTGTTGAGGGATGCTTGTAAGGACGCAGTTGGTGCGTAAATTGACAATGTGAATGTGAAAGAGCCGTTAAATGCAGATGATGCCATATTAATAACTAAGAATGAAAGTGAAATGCAGAATGCGATTAAATAGTTTGAATGTGGTGACAGGAAGAATGGATCTTCGGATAAATGTCTCTAAAGCCAAGGCGATAGTTTGTTTTATAAGGACGGATCAGGAAATGATTGTCAGCTTAGTAGTATTAATGTAAAAAATGTTAGAACAAATGAATGATTTTGTGTATTTGGGCCTAGTGATGTAAAAATGGAAGGATAGATGGTGAAGTCGACAGAAGGTTGAATGCATCTTTGAGAGTAGTCGGATGTATGTGGACTATTTCAAAGAACGAAGTAGTATTGAAATAACCAAAGCCAGCAGTTTATAAAAGTGTGTTATATCCAACATTGCTTATTGCTTAATGGATGTGTAGTGTGGGTTTGTCAGGAGAAACGCGAGAGCAAGATGAAAGCGATTGGCATAAGATCTAAGAAATGTATGTGGAAAAACTCGTATGGACAGGGTCATTAATGAATGAGTGCTGAAGGAGTTTGGTTTGAAAGGGAATCCAAAGGTCAATGTGAAAGAAGCGTGTTACGTTGGTTTAGGCATGTTGAAAGGATGAGTATGTGTAATGTTACTAAATTAGTTTAGTTTTATTGGTTCTTTTAGCATAGCTGCTATAAACATGCACATCTGCACATGCACATGCACATGCACATGACATCCAATACATTATTAGATTTAAACTCCACAACTTCCCAGTTCACTGCTCACAAACACACTCATAATCCAACATCTGTTTTACCATGTCATGGATTACAGATATCAAGGTACTAAAAGTTAAGGTCCAATCACTGAACATTCCACTATCTCCCCCTTCCTGTCTTCCTTTAGAATGGTGAGTATGTGAGCCTCCTGGGTGGTCGAATGGGCCGTCGTGGTTTATCTTCTGCAGCCTCCTGTTGTCTTGCTCCTGTATCCCCCCTGTCTTCTGGATTTGACTGCTGTGCATCTCCTAATGTCCATGAAGAGTCCCCCTGCATGTCTTGACTCGACCCATCACCAATGACGGGGCTGGGTGTGAGCAATAACGAGTCATCCTCAGCACCGATGTCCTGTTCCCCCCTATGAATAGGAGAATCAGGCGGGTATGGCGTGGCCCAATGGGACTCTTTGGGTGATGATATATTCTGACTGCTACAAGGTAATGCCGCAATCATTTGGCTCAAATGACGTTTCACTACAGCTCCTGAGCCCAACTTCACTAAGTATAGTCTTTCACCCAACCTCTTGTGAATTATAGCATTTTCCCAGATAACTTTGTTTTGTTTAAAAACTTTGACCAAAACACTTTCATTTACATTAAAAATTGTTTTCCTTCTTCCAGAGTATCTTCGCTGTATTCCTTGCTTATAGGATACATGGGCCCTTATTTCCTCCATGCTTGGGTTGTTTTGTCCATCCGTTCTATTGTTTATGACATCCAATGGTGTTCGCAACGCTCTACTCATCATCAACACACTGGGGCAACACCAGTGGTTAGCTGAGGGGTGTTCCTATAATACATTAGAAACTCTGTTAAGACCATATGGACATCTTTTCCAGCAAGAATGGCCCTCTTGATGGCTCGTTTAAGCTGGCCAACGCCATTTTCTGCTTGGCCATTGGTTTGTGGGAAATGTGGTGCACCTGCGCGATATCTTATACCATGTAAGTCACAAAAATTAGTATATTCTTTTGAACGAACGAGTTGACTGCCATTATCTGATACCATAAGTTCTGGTAATCCAAATCGAGCAAATAAGACCATGAGGGCTCGAATTGTGGCTGTTGTAGTTACTGACAACATTTGGCAAATTTCTAGCCACTTAGAGTGAGCGTCGATTATCATCAAATAGGTTTTCCCATTTATAGGCCCCAAAAAATCTAAGTGTATACGGCTCCAAGGCTTTTCTGGCCATGGCCATGGAATAAGCTCACACCTGTCAGGGGAACCTTGTACTTTCTGGCATGGACCACAGCCTAAAACCAAATTATCAATTTCTTTGCAAAGTCCTGGCCACCAAAAGTAATTTTTGGCCATAAGTTTGGTTTTAACTATTCCAAAATGTGGCTTATGCATTTCTTCCAAAACCTTATTTCGTAGAGCTAAAGGAATCACCATTCTGTGTCCTCGGAAAAGGCATTCTTGATCTATATGTAATTCACTAGATACTGACTGAAATGACTTAAGCTCCCTATCTACCAATTTAGGCCACCCTATTTGAATAAACTTTATTACTTTACTCAAGATTTTATCTTTTACACTCTCTGAAGCAACCAATTTTTTATTCAAACATTCGTTGTCTTCTGCATAGTTAACGAAGTTCAATATAAGATCTTGTGGTGGGTCATCCTTACTGATGCTTCGAGATAAATAATCAGCACAATTTTTCCTTGAAGGAACATATCTGACCTCATAGTTGAAACGTGACAAAATTGCTGTAAAGTTTTGAAATCGATTTGCTGACAAGACTGGAATTCCACGCTTGGGGCCAAAAATTGTAGTGAGTGGTTTATGGTCGGTCTCCAAAATAAACTTTCTCATATAAAGATACTGTGAAAACTTAAGTACTCCATAAACCAGAGCCAAGGCCTCCTTGTGGATCTGGGGGTAGTTCTTCTCTGTTTGTGTCAAGACTCTAGATGCAAATGCGACAGGGCGTATAACCCCTTCCTTGGTCTTTTGGCTAAGTACTGCTGAGATGCCTCTAGGACTTGCATCAGTAGACAGTGTATAGTTCTAGATCCGGATTATAGTGATCCAAAACAGGGGCTGAGGTGAGTGCACTTTTAATTTGATTAAACGCATGATTACATTCCCAGGCCCACTTCCATGGAACCCCCTTTTTAAGCAGTTCATACAAAGGATTTAAGATGACAGAGGCCCCCTTTAAGAATCTCCTGTAATATTCTACCATACCTAGAAATGACTTTAATTCACTAACTGATTTTGGTGTTTCAGCCTCTAGTACTGGTTTAACCAGATTTTGGTCTAGTTTCAATCCATCTTTCCCCACTATGTAGCCTAAAAATTTTATTTCTGGTTGTTGAAACATACACTTGGTTATATTAGCAGTCAATCCACATTCCCTGAGCCTGGACAGTACCATATTCAACCTTTCATTATGTTCCTCTATTGTATGGCCCCCTACCACAATGTCATCTTGCCAAACCACTACTCCTTCAATGCCTGCTACAGCAGTTTCCATGTTATGTTGAAACTCTTGAGGGGCTGGAGAAATACCAAAAGGACATCTATTATAACAAAATAGACCTTTATGGGTACTAATAGTAACTAGTTCTTTGGAGTCCTCAGTTAATTCCATCTGTTGAAAGGCATTTTTGAGGTCAATTTTGGTAAAAGTAGTAGAACCTTGCATTGAGTAAAATATATCATTTACATGAGGTAGGGGATGCCTGTCTACTTCTAAATATGGGTTAAGTGTTACTTTATAGTCACCACATAATCTGACAGAGCCATCAGGCTTAACTAGAGGTACTATTGGTGTTCCCCATTTACTATATTTGATTGGAGATATAACACCTGCATCTTGAAGCCTTTTTAGTTCTAGCTCTACTTTAGGTTTTAAAGCAAATGGAATGTTTCTTGGTTTGAAAAACTTTGGTTCTGCCCCTGGCTTCAACTTAAGGGACATTTTTGCCCTATTAAAGGTGTCCAATTTGTCAGTAAACACCTCTGGGTTCATCTGAATCATTTTATTTTTGAGGTTAACACTTGGCATCATTAATTGGTTCACTTGACTAAACTTGAAACCAAAAACATTTATGAAGTCTCTCCCTAAGATAAGAGGGCCCACATTAGGTATTACATGGAAATCTATCTGTTTCACCTGCCCTTTGAAAACAACTGGAAGTGAACATCTGCCTAACGGAATTATTTGCAGGTCTTCAGTGTAGAATTTAACTATCTCATTTTTCTTTATAATTCGTTCACCCTGAAAATGTTTCTTGTATAACCTTTCTGACATAGCACTGCAGGTAGCCCCTGTGTCTAGCTGTCCAATCATTTGAACACCATTTAGTGTAACCTCAATACTGAATGGTAACCTCTCAGCATCAGAATGATTGAGGTTAAAAAAACTAAATGTTTCCTGTCCTCCCTCTCCTTCCTCTGTTTCCATACGGTTAGAGGTGACCCGCTTGAATTTTGAAGGACACATTATTTTTAAGTGCCCCCTACATTTACAAATGGCACAAATATAATTGCCAAACATGCACTGCGCTGTTGAGTGATTATTGTAGCCGCAAACAGCACAAGGGGAACGGGAATCAAAATTCTGTTTGAGAGGACGATTATTCCTATCCTGTTGACCAGCGGCCATTTTGAAAATTTCAGGTTCCCTTTTAACATCTATATCTTCGAAAAATGTGTTTGCAGCAATCACCTGCTGAGCTATCTCCCTAGCTTTGCTAATGGTTAACTTGATCGGGTCCTCGGTAAATAAACGTTCTTTGACTTTCTTGTCTTGTATACCCATCACAAATTTGTCAAGCAGAGCAAATTCTAGGTGTGTTCCAAACATGCAACTGGAAGTCAGATGCTAAACTCTAGCAGCCCAGTCTGCTACTGATTCATTAAGTCCACAACATGCATTATAAAATTCAGATCTTTCCTTGAAAACCGAAACAACAGGTGAATAATGTGCATTTAGCAAAGCTATCAAATCCACATACCTTTTAGTTTCAGGAGTATCGTGCACACATAAATCTATTAACAACTTAAAAGCAACCTGATTTAGATGACTCAGTAATGTTTCACACTCTTTAGCTTCCAATCCATTTAGCTTAATAAAATTCGCCAACTTCCTCTTGAAAATATTCCAGTCGTCCTCAGTGGGGTTAAATTCCTTAAGATGTCCAATATAACCAGCCATGGCCGACATTGATATTGCCGAACTAAGTTATTTGAATCCCATCCTCGTCGCCATTGTAATGTTACTAAATTAGTTTAGTTTTATTGGTTCTTTTAGTATAGCTGCTATAAACATGCACATGCACATGCACATGACATCAATACATTATTAGATTTAAACTTCACAACTTCCCAGTTCACTGCTCACAAACACACTCATAATCCAACATCTGTTTTACCATGTCATGGATTACAGATATCAAGGTACTAAAAGTTAAGGTCCAATCACTGAACATTCCAGTATGGGTCAATTGACGAAGTAAATATATGAAGGTAGAGTGTGTTGATCAAAAGGGGTAGGCCATGTAAGATGCGGCTAAATGTTGTAGACGAATGCGTGAAAAAGATAAACATTAAACGTTTTAAGAATCAAAGATCTGTGACTCGGTGTATGGATGTTAGAGTTAATAAGAGTAATAAAACTATTGTATTTGGTTTCTCTATCCAAGAGCCACTGACTACTTTCCCGACTACCGTCTCTTATATAAGGCATAAAGATCATGGCATTATACAAACATCAGCACCGCATAGCACAATTTATTCAGAAATAAGAGCTGACGAACTAATCTTTAAACAGAGGACCAATCCTCCATTTGGTGGAACGGGGGAAAAATAATCTAGACGAACCACAAAATTGCATCTTATGTTTAACTAGTGTATTTTTAAAACATAGTGAAGGAACAGCCCGTATATAAGAGTGTGAATGGAGGAGAAATACACGATATCTCAATATTTTTACTTTCTATCGACCCTTCAAAAAGATAAGTATAGTTTACATCAAAAAATCGAATTAGAGATTTTGATAAATGTCGATGTTTCACGACCCCCTGAAACCGAAAAGTGGTTTTCGCAATGCCATCTGTCTGTCTGTCTGTACCTCGGCTAGAGCCGAAACTATTTTATCGATCGTGCTAAAACTTGGTATCTGGAGTTTTAATAAGGTTCCCCTGAGGGTTTTTTTGGAATTAGATATATAATCCTAGATTAAGGGTAGTTTACTGAAGGGTGAAAAGAGAAAAATCAATTTTCTCCAAATCTGCTAAAACGATTTTAGTTAAATTTTGTATCTAGACATTCTTTAAAATGACGAAACAAATGACAGCTGTTTTCCCCATGAAAATGACAGTATGTTTTACATAAGCATATATGTTTACATTTGATCATATATCCACAACTATTCGAAATACGATGTATAGCCCATCATTTTAAAGTTTCAGTACAATTAAAATTAGAATCTTTTATTTGAACTATATTGTTATAAAACCAATAAGCAAATATACATATTTTTATGGAGCACTGAAATGTGGTATTTATTGTTATGCTCTTTGGACGACAGATGTTATTCTTACTTAACGTTTTTATAACAGTGTACATTATTTCATTTATTCTTTGTTGGCGTGTTTCTCAACAATGTATATTATTGTTTAGTTTCACAAATCTTACAATTTTTAGTATACGTTTCCTTAGGGCAATAATTTATTTAAGGGCCAAAAGAAAAGATTTTTTTTTTCTAAATCGGCTATAATTATTTTGATTAAAATTCGTACCTTGTCATTGTTTAACAATATAAACAAAAATGGCGGATCTAATATTTCTTGTAATGTCTAGAAAATGTGAAGTTGAATGCACATTACTAATAATGTTTGTGTGTCTTATTTCGTGTAAGATCTCTAGCGAAATATGGTGTTGTTTTTCCTCATTATGTTTCCATAACAATGTTTATTGTTTAGTTTCACTTTTCTTACGATTGATCTCAGGGAGATGTACGAATAACGATAATCTGCTATTTGATATTACGTCCCTTGATCTCGCTTCTCAGCGTTTGTTGCAAGACAGTACCAAATTTAGTGTTGTTTCGGTAATTTAAGTACTAAAGTTATTCCTCGTTGGCCTTATATTAGTGTAAGTGTGTCTCAAAAGGGAAGGGTAGGCCGTGTAAGACGTGGCTAAATGCTGTAGATGAATGTGTCAAAAAGAGAAACATTAATAAGAGTTTTAAGAATAACAGAGCATGTATTACTCGCTGTGTGGATGTTGTTGAAGGGAAGGAGATATGCAAGGATAGGGAGGGGAGTGTGGAGAAAGTTGGTGGGGATGGGTAAGTACGGAGTTGTTGGAGCGAAGGGAGATATGCAAGGATAGGGAGGGGAGTGTGGAGAAAGTTGGGGGGATGGGTAAGTACGGAGTTGTTGAAGTGAAGGGAGATATGCAAGGATAGGGAGGGGAGTGTGGAGAAAGTTGGTGGGGATGGGTAAGTACGGAGTTGTTGAAGTGAAGGGAGATATGCAAGGAGAGGGAGGGGAGTGTGGAGAAAGTTGGTGGGGATGGGTAAGTACGGAGTTGTTGAAGTGAAGGGAGATATGCAAGGAGAGGGAGGGGAGTGTGGAGAAAGTTGGCGGGGATGGGTAAGTACGGAGTTGTTGGAGCGAAGGGAGATATGCAAGGAGAGGAGGGGAGTGTGGAGAAAGTTGGTGGGGATGGGTAAGTACGGAGTTGTTGAAGTGAAGGGAGATATGCAAGGAGAGGGAGGGGAGTGTGGAGAAAGTTGGCGGGGATGGGTAAGTACGGAGTTGTTTTTGAGCTATATGCACAGTTTCTTGTCTACCCCGTTAGAGAACGGCGTGATTAGATATATAGTGATGGATGGATGGATGGATGTAGTTTAAGAAAAATTAAACCTTTAGTAATGTTATTATAATATTAGGTTTCTTTTTAATTTTTCCAATAGTTTTGAGTTAAATTAAAAAGTAATATAAACGTTGTTCGCTGAGATTTTAAAAGGTGGTGGGTGAAAGAAAGGCTAAAGGAAGGAATGTTAATTTTAATTTTGGCATACAAAGAGAAGAAAGATTTTGTGAGCCTGATAGGGCAGTAATGGGGATAATTTGTGACAGTTTGTTTGATGAGCCAGTGCACCAGCAATTGCGTACTATCCATCTGACCTTTCCCTCATCTTGGTCATCTAGTGACAAAGATTAACTTATGAGCAAAGGCAAATAATAGGTCCACATTCCCTCTCTCTCCAACTTCCGTTCAAAAAGTGAGTTGCTCCACAAGTAGGTATACGTTGCCACCGATTAAGTCTTGACTTGCGTTGCTCTGCACGTCTTGTGAGGGTGAGCAACTCCAAGGCAACAATCAGATGAAATAGTCAGGTTTTTCAAATGACGTGTTAAGTGGCAATAACTTATCTGTTGCCTGAATCAAAGAGGACTCTTGGCTGTAGAGTTTCACAGCAGGGGTAGCTTAGGGCAAGTGGTCTCTAATGGAGCTGCTGTCGCTTTCTGTAAACAAACTCATCTACAGCTTGTCTATTCGTTCCTATACTCTATTTTCCAAACCATCAAGGACAGAGTGTTTGTTTGTTTGTGTGTGTAGGGGTATAATCTGAACTGGCCGGTAAGGGGTCGAAACAAGATAACATAATTCCCAACACTCGCTCCTGAAATGGAAACAAAGGTTGTTTTTTTAACAATCAAAACGACACGTGACTATACTAAATACTATCACTTGCCTACTCAAGTAAGACGAAACTAAAACAATATTTTATGATTTATTTCTAGCATATTCTGCTCTGACTCAGAATAATTCTAGTCGTCACTTTGATAGCCCGTAGTTGGTTTATTAGCTACAACCATGACCCATCTGCAGGAAGTTTCGTCGCATTCCCCAAATAAACATCTTTCACATTTCACAGAACGACAATTAAATAAGAATGAGACCTCTTTCAGTGGCCGTATGGTCTAAGGCGTCACTCTTGGGTTGGATCAGATTGCCAATGACAGGGAGATCGGGGTTTAAATCCCGGTTGGGTGTAATGAGGGTGTTTTTTTCCAAAATGGCTTAAACCCTTTCTCCACTTAAATGCGGGTACATTTCCTCTAAATTTAACCTTCTTCATTACTAGCTAGCTAGTGTAATTAGTACATATGCGTATAACCTGAACAGGTAGTAAGACACTGTAGTAAAAAAACTAAGAACGAGACTACAATAATTGTTCATGTACTTGAGATCTAATATCGCCTGATTGATAGGCAAATCTGCTACACACATGGATCTTATTGGTTGCCTGCTTCACAGGGGATTTCAATGTTGCTCTTGTATCAGCTGCTGCATAGAGTTGTGTATGGGAGGCTGAATATTTGTTGTTTACAATATTCATATGCCAGCAACTAATTGTACAGAGCTTTATGCTTTACTTTACATACTATAGTGTCCACATCATTTGTTCTTTAATTGCAACTTTTCTCTTAGAGAAACGGAAACAAATAGTTTTGAATGGAAATGATATAAGGTGGAGGAGGGTAAGAATAGGCATACTAATTGAAATAACATAACATGGAGGAGGGTAAGAGTAAGCATACTCACTTAGTATTTTTTTACTATATAGATTTTTTTAGCTTAACTATATATATAAAAATAACCCTGAATAATGAAAGGCCACTCATTAAATAACTTTAATGTTTGATAGGAACAAGGGACAATTCATGAACATTATCATTTGTATTTGACACCCTATGTGAGTAGAGTTTGTAAAACATCGTCCAAGAGAAGCCATGAACATATACATCTGTTTAAATGATAAATATCGAGTACAAGGTGATATAACTCTTTCATTGTATTACTTATAATGTAAAATACACTGTAAATATGGCTGTGCATAGCGACACTTGACAGAAGTCATACATGAACCTAGTACGAACACTGCTCATGCCACCACTTACAAGTTCTTTTTATAAAATAAAGAATCGATTTAAAAATAAACTAATGAATGTCAGAAAATGGAAAAGAGCACCTTAAAATTCGGTGCGTACTCTGACATGCTCAATGAATTGTTGGGCAAAACCCAAACTAGATAGACTCTCTCTCCCATCACTTGATGACAGGATTGCCAACTAGACGGCCATTCATCAGACATTGTACTTAACTGTGTTTTAAATAATTTTACTTTGGTGCACATCGAACTTGGACCACAAAGAAGGGAAAATACAATTCAAATATAATAATAATAATATGTCAGCTTCGTCTTTTTCTCTTAGTTACTCAACGTTACGAGTAAAATAAAATTCCCGTACAGTTAAAAAAAATATTGTTTTGACAATATTTTTAAATAAAAATATTTGTGACTTATTGCTACAAAATATTAGAGCTTTTTTGAAAAAATAAGTGTTTTTTATTGCAATTTAAGGCACGCGAGCTGATATACACGTATTATGTTATTAAGAAGTATACAGGATGCACCAAACTTGGTGGCCTAGTACTCGTACCTACAAGGTATGTTGTACCTGTGTATCTTGTCTTCTGGGATTTATATTACTAGCCAATGTCCAAATAGTAATTCAAGACAACGTTAACATTATAATTAGAATGAGTAATTATGAAAGCTATAAGTAACATTTTGAAGGAAACACTGAAATGAGACATAATTCGAACGCATACATTAAACAAACCATCTTGTTAATTCTAGAGCTCTCTAGGTAGGTCTAGACACCAACGCGGTGGTAGCCACTGTCCTGTCAATGTCACCTGTGTGACACCTGTGTTCATAATGAATGTTCTTATTGAAATAGGGAAGATACTGGGTTTTATAGAAGCTGTTCATACCATGCTATAAAAATATAACAAAGAAAGATAATATCTGAGTTCAAATATGCAGATCGTTATAAGAACTACGTTAAGTGAAAGATTCCACAGTTTCTTTCGTTTTTCCTAATAAATAAGGAATAAAGATATTTTAAGTTTCTTATCATCCAAAATTATCTTACTTGCTAATCTTCTTCGGCAATAAGTGTTATAATATTTATAACATTTTTATATAGAGACACAACGCTACCTATAATAAGAACTAATCCAAAGTTTTCACAAAATCTTAAACATAAATTAAAAATCTAGCAATTATTTGTTTAGATTTTAAAATAAATAGTGTTGTATTGTTTAAGATATAATTCTTTGTTTATATGCATGCCATTAATAGACCTCAATCTAATAATGTGTGGTTACTCTAGATATACAATATTGTGAGTGTAATGTGTGGTTACTCTAGGTATACAATATTGTTAGTGTAATGTGTGGTTACTCTAGATATACAATATTGTTAGTGTAATGTGTGGTTACTCTAGATATACAATATTGTGAGTGTAATGTGTGGTTACTCTAGGTATACAATATTGTGAGTGTAATGTGTGGTTACTCTAGATATACAATATTGTTAGTGTAATGTGTGGTTACTCTAGATATACAATATTGTTAGTGTAATGTGTGGTTACTCTAGGTATACAATATTGTTAGTGTAATGTGTGGTTACTCTAGATATACAATATTGTGAGTGTAATGTGTGGTTACTCTAGGTATACAATATTGTTAGTGTAATGTGTGGTTACTCTAGATATACAATATTGTTGGTGTAATGTGTGGTTACTCTAGATATACAATATTGTGAGTGTAATGTGTGGTTACTATAGATATACAATATTGTTAGTCTAATGTGTGGTTACTCTAGATATACATTATTGTTAGTGTAATGTGTGGTTACTCTAGGTTAAAATATTGTAGTGTTATGTTGGTTACTCTAGGTATACAATATTGTGAGTGTAATGTGTGGTTACTCTAGATATACTTATTGTGAGTGTAATGTGTGGTTACTCTAGATAAACATTATTGTTAGTGTAATGTGTGGTTACTCTAGATATACATTATTGTGTTAATGGTGTATTATTTTTTTGTTGGTAAGTGTGTTACTCTAGTATTACAGTTATTGTGAGTGTAATGTGTGGTTACTCTAGGTATACAATATTGTGAGTGTAATGTGTGGTTACTCTAGATATACATTATTGTTAGTGTAATGTGTGGTTACTCTAGATATACATTATTGTATGTAATGTGTGGTTACTCTAGGTATACATATTGTGAGTGTAATGTGTGGTTACTTAGATATACATTATTGTAGTGTAATGTGTGGTTACTCTAGATATACATTATTGTTAGTGTAATGTGTGGTTACTCTAGATATACATTATTGCGATAAGTAATGTGTGTTACTCTAGATATACATTATTGCGAAAGTAATGTGTGGTTACTCTAGATATACATTATTGCGAAAGTAATGTGTGGTTACTCTAGATATACATTATTGCGAAAGTAATGTGTGGTTACTCTAGATATACATTATTGCGAAAGTAATGTGTGGTTACTCTAGATATACATTATTGCTAGTGTAATGTGTGGTTACTCTAGATATACATTATTGTTAGTGTAATGTGTGGTTACTCTAGCTATACATTATTGTTAGGTAATGTGTGGTTACTCTAGGTATACAATATTGCTGATGTAATGTGTGGTTACTCTAGATATACATTATTGCGAAAGTAATGTGTGGTTACTCTAGATATACATATTTGCGTAAATGGTTATTGTTTTAGTTAGTTATGTAGTTACAGTTAATTTGCGAAAGTAATGTGTAGTTACTCTAGATATACATTATTGCAGTAAGTATGTGTGGTTACTCTAGATATACATTATTGTCGATGTAATGTGTGGTTACTCTAGATATACATTGTGTGCGAAGTTGTATGTTAATATGGTGTAGGTTACTCTAGATATACATTATTGCTAGTGTAATGTGTGGTTACTCTAGATATACATTATTGTTAGTGTAATGTGTGGTTACTCTAGATATACATTATTGTTAGTGTAATGTGTGGTTACTCTAGGTATACAATATTGCTAGTGTAATGTGTGGTTTACTCTAGATATACATTATTGCTAGTGTAATGTGTGGTTACTCTAGATATACAATATTGTTAGTGTAATGTGTGGTTACTCTAGATATACATTATTGTTAGTGTAATGTGTGGTTACTCTAGGATATACATTATTGTAGTGTAATGTGTGGTTACTCTAGATATACATATTGCTGAGGTAATGTGTGGTTACTCTAGCTATACATTATTGTTAGTGTAATGTGTGGTTACTCTAGATATACATTATTGTAGATGTAATGTGTGGTTACTCTAGATATACATTATTGCTAGTGTAATGTGTGGTTACTCTAGATATACATTATTGCGAAAGTAATGTGTAGTTACTCTAGATATACATTATTGTTAGTGTAATGTGTGGTTACTCTAGGATATACAATATTGCTAGTGTAATGTGTGGTTCTTCTTATTGTCATGTATGTGATGGTTACTAATAAATTTATTGGAAAGTAATATGTGGTTACTCTAGATATACATTATTGCGAAAGTAATGTGTAGTTACTCTAGATATACATTATTGCGAAAGTAATGTGTGGTTACTCTAGATATACATTATTGCGGATAAAGATATATTAATGTGTGGTTACTCTAGATATACATTATTCGCAAAGTAATGTGTAGTTACTCTAGATATACATTATTGCTAGTGTAATGTGGGTACTAGATATCATATTGAGGTAAGTGTTTACTCTAGAATCTATACATAATTGTTATGCAATTATGTGTGTGGTTATTAGAATACATATTGTATGTAATTGTTTACAGTATAATTTTTAGTGTAATGTGTGTTACTCAATATACATATGGGGAATGTGTAGTTACTCTAGATATACATTATTGCGAAAGTAATGTGTGGTTACTCTAGATATACAATTTTAGTATGTGTGTTACTCTAGATATACATATGCATGTAATGTGTGGTTACTCTAGATATACAATATTGTAGTGTAATGTGTGTTACTCTAGATATACATTATTGCGATGTAATGTGTGGTTACTCTAGATATACATATTGGAAGTTAATGTGTGGTTACTCTAGATATACATTATTGATAGTGTAATGTGTGGTTACTCTAGATATACATTATTGCTAGAGTAATGTGTGGTTACTCTAGATATACATATTGCAAATAATGTGTGGTTACTCTAGAATATATTATTGAAGTAATGTGTGGTTACTCTAGATATACATATTGCTGAAGTAATGTGTGGTTACTCTAGATAACATATAGGTAATATGTGTTACTCTAGTATACATTATGCAATAGTGTAATGTGTGGTTACTCTAGATATACATTATTGCGAAGTAATGTGTGGTTACTCTAGATATACATTATTGCGAAAGTAATGTGTGGTTACTCTAGATATACATATTGCGAAAGTAATGTGTGTTACTCTAGATATACATTATTGGAGTAATGTGTGTTACTCTAGATATACATTATTGTAGTGTAATGTGTGTTACTCTAGATATACATTATTGCTAGTGTAATGTGTGTTACTCTAGATATACATTATTGCTAGTAATGTGTAGTTACTCTAGATATACATTATTGCGAAAGTAATGTGTGGTTACTCTAGATATACATTATTGCGAAGTAATGTGTGGTTACTCTAGATATACATTATTGTACGAAAGTAATGTGTGGTTACTCTAGATATACATTATTGGAGATGTAATGTGTGTTACTCTAGTAATATAATATATTGTTAGTGTAATGTGTGGTTACTCTAGATATACATTATTGCAGTGTAATGTGTGGTTACTCTACTTAGATATTAATTAATGTGTGTCTAGATATACATATGTAATGTGTAGTTTACTCTAGATATACATTATTGCGAAAGTAATGTGTGGTTACTCTAGATATACATTATTGCGAAAGTAATGTGTGGTTACTCTAGATATACATTATTGCGAAAGTAATGTGTGGTTACTCTAGATATACATTATTGCAGAGTAATGTGTGGTTACTCTAGATATACATTATTGCTAAGTGTAATGTGTGGTTACTCTAGATATACATTATTGCGAAAGTAATGTGTAGTTACTCTAGATATACATTATTGCTAGTGTAATGTGTGGTTACTCTAGATATACAATATTGTATATGTGTAATGTGTGGTTACTCTAGATATACATTATTGTCGTTAAGTAATGTGTGGTTACTCTAGATATACATTATTGCGAAAGTAATGGTGAGTTACCTAGTATACATTATTGTAGTGTAAAGTGTGTGGTTACTCCTAGATATACAATATTGTAGTAATGTGGTTACTCTAGATATACATTATTGCTAGTGTAATGTGTGGTTACTCTAGATATACAATATTGTAGTGTAAAAGTGTAGTTACTCTAGATATACATATTGCTAGTGTAATGTGTGGTTACTCTAGATATACATATTGTTAGTGTAATGTGTGGTTACTCTAGATATACATTATTGTTTAGTGTAATGTGTGGTTACTCTAGATATACATTAATTGTAGTGTAATGTGTGGTTACTCTAGGGTATACAATATTGCTAGTGTAATGTGTGGTTACTCTAGATAAACATTTTTGCGAAAGTAATGTGTGGTTACTCTAGATATACATTATTGCGAAAGTAATGTGTAGTTACTCTAGATATACATTATTGCGAAAGTAATGTGTGGTTACTCTAGATATACATTATTGCTAGTGTAATGTGTGGTTACTCTAGATATACAATTTTTGCGAAAGTAATGTGTGGTTACTCTAGATATACAATATTGCTAGTGTAATGTGTGGTTACTCTAGATATACATATTGCGAAAGTAATGTGTGGTTACTCTAGATATACATTATTGCGAAAGGGAATGTGTGGTTACTCTAGATATACATTATTGTTAGATGTAATGTGTGGTTACTCTAGGTATACAATATGCTAATGTAATGTGTGGTTACTCTAGATATACATTATTGCGAAAGTAATGTGTGGTTACTCTAGATATACATTATTGCGAAAGTAATGTGTAGTTACTCTAGATATACATTATTGCTAGTGTAATGTGTGGTTACTCTAGGTATACAATATTGCTAGTGTAATGTGTGGTTACTCTAGGTATACAATATTGCTAGTGTAATGTGTGGTTACTCTAGGTATACAATATTGCGAGTGTAATGTGTGGTTACTCTAGGTATACGTTATTTTAACGGCGGACTTCCCAGCTGTTTGTCTTTTAATGTGACGACCTTTTTAGGAATTTCATTTGCATTTGCTTGGTCTTGTGGTAAATTTTTTTTTTTAATTTTTAAGTACACGCGAGAGGGATTCAAACCGTAACCTCCCGTCAAAGGTAAACCAGACAGACGTGACGCATGCTATAGTCTATATTTTATGGCGAGGTGACGTGTATTACATGGCTGTAAGCGCATCAAACCTGGACCAACTCGAGACTACTTTATCTGTCTGTCAGGTTCGAATGTAAGAGTTAGTTCTGTGAAGTCGATTCACCTTACCCCTGTCATAAAAACTGAACAGTTCTTCTTGTGTTTAGAGTCATAAAAACGAGTCACAGACGCTCAATGTTACAGTGTTATAAGTCGCTCTTTCTGTTGCTGTCCTTCGGCAAGAGTTAGTGGTGAAACTAATCAACCATTTCTCGCTCGGCCTTGCTACTTTTTTAACATTAATCTCAGATTTTAATCTCAAATGTGTTTCCTTCAACTCGAAATACTTAAATATAATTTCCCTAACTTGTTCTTCAAAAGTCTCTGGTTCTGCTCCACGCATGTTTTTTCACATTGTTTGTTAAATATAAACTAACAAACAGATGTTTGCTTCACCTAACCGGTTAAAACTTCAATATAACTTTGGTCAGTTTTTATCCCCCCCCTTCCTTTGAAAAGAGTTGTATGTTCCTTGAAAATGCCATCAATTTATTCGAAGGGCGACTGTAGAGACAATTCAAATAATTTTACTAGGTTTACTCAGATTTCGACAAAGAAAGTACTAGTTGTTGTAAAATATAAACATGGCTTCAACCGAGCTTTAGCTCAACAATCAAAGTTCATTACACCTGATCCACAGTCTGAATGCAGTCAAGATATTAATAATTAACGAAACTGAACATTTTATATAAAAATCTGAAAGCGGGAGTTAAATTTGTGTTGAAATATTTTGAAAAATCAGAAACTAAAAGTTATCTCAAATTTTTTATGTTTATGTGATAACGTTAGGTAATATGACAGTGCAGGAATCACTAATTGTTCTAATTAACTAAAGACCCGCAATTATGGGCATGTGGACTGGGGGGGGGGGGGGGGGGTGCGCGCGAAAGGCGACTGCCCATGGTGGCAAAACTCAGATGTAAAAATATAAATAAATAAATTAAAAAACATAAAATAACCTATCCATGTAGTAAGGATGTAGGTAATGTCAAAACAAATCTTTATTCTTCCAAATTATGCGGTTAGAATAGCAATCATATTTCTTTACTACATATCTAGGTTTTCTTATTGTGAGCCTGTGGACTTTAATAAGTTTTTAATTTAAATCTTATAACATTTTGTTAAAATGTTGTTTAAATATGAGAAGTATACGCATGGGCGTACCGGGGGGGGGGGGGGCAGGGGCCCCTGGATTTTGTATGCCTATACCTATTGTTGTTGATAAAAGTTATGTTACAGTCACGTTACGATTTACTTTACAAAATATTATGCGTTAACTTTTGAACAAATGGCGCTGAACGCCCGGTCAAGTTGCATTAATGCAATACGCTAGCGCAGCAAGCAAGCGCCACGCTCGCCAGCCGCCGCCACGCCGACGACGGACGAAGATTACCGAATCTGGCCGAGCGCTCGTATACTCGGCTGTGAGTGCGAATGCGAGATTCAAAGCGGCGGGAGTGGGAGATAGTTGCGAGCGGCTTGCAGTTATGCAGGTGATGAAAAAATGCATTCAATGTCCATATCAAACTATATTTAAAAATCTGGTTGATATTGTGTTGTGATCCAAACCATAACAACTGCAGTTGAAGAACACAGGCGTTCTGCCGAAGAAGGGAGTGAGGAATTATTCAAATCAGCTAAGGCTTTGAACCTAGAGCTGCGTCTTCCAAGGACAGCAAGCCGCCAACAATATAGGGCAAATCATCCAGCTAGTTCGTTAAGCGAGTATTTTCGTCGCTCGCTATACGTGCCCTATTTGGATTCGTTAACATCCTCATTAGAGGCGAGGTTCGGCTAAGATCAATCACCAGCGTTTGCTCTTTCATTGTTACACCCTGCTCAGATAATAAAATTTACAGCTCCAAAATTAAAAAAAAAATGTATGGAGGAAGTATCAAAATTTTATGAATTAGAAGGGATCACATCAAAAGCCGAACTGTGGCGCACTTTTTGGATAAACAAGCAGGAGGACTTTAAAACTTTGGAGATAACAGAATTAATCCAACAAGCAGAATCTTTCTATCCAAAGGTGAAAACAGCCCTAGAAATTTTACCGGCAGTGCCTTATTCCACAGCTACAATTCAAAGGTCATTCAGTACTCTCAGACGCGTAAAAACATGGCTGAGATCAACAATGATCGAAGACAGGCTAAATGGGCTTTGTATGCTCAGTGTACATAAAAACTTGTAAACAGTATGGGCAATTCTTTCACGGGAGAAGACATAAATCGTTTTGCTGAAGATCTTCGAAAATTACTTTTAAAAGAGACGTCTAATTAAACAATTTAAATTAAATAAATGCATATTTATGTTTATTTATTTGACTACCTATAAAGCACTTAATGTTTCGTGTAAGTGTCTTCGTGTAGTGTGTAGGACAAAACAAGAGCGGGGGACCCGGCTTTAAAATTTTTGATTTGCCCCCACCGGGCCAAAAGCTGGGTACGCCCATGAGTATACGTGTACATTATTATCAAAATATGTAAGATTCAACAATTTTTGTTTTTAAATTGATTTATCTTGAATTTTTTTAAATTACAATTTCCATGACTTATGACTTGAGAGAAAAAAGTGTTATATTTTACGGTATAGTATATAATTTTGTAATGTTTTGAGGGCGCGGCCCTGCCAGTTTTACATTGATAAGGAAGTTTGGTCGGATGTAATGAGGGTTTTTCCCCACACTCCTACCAAGCAAATTAGGGTCTAGTTCCTTATCTCTACCTCGTCACTGCAGTTTCATAATATTTGTATAGGCCCTACACTCACACCAGACACCAGAACGTGAATTTATCATTTATTGTGTTTTAAAAGGGACAAGTTTTTCCTTGTCGTGATATTTAGAGCAGTACTACCAACCGAGATGTGCCTTCATTGACCTGAAACTACAGCTATTCATGTAATTTACAATGTTGTCGCTCGTGTTCAGATATCTACACTATTTCCTACAGCAAAACTACATTACAAAGTGTTTGTAGGCCCCTTGACATGAACTGCTCCTGAATAAACCACTGTTTGTACCACCCATTTCATTAATACAATATATGTAGGCACAAACAAAAAGAAAAAGAAGAAATTACTTGCGTTGGTGGGCACGCAGACTAAATGTCAAGCTCACATGGTCTGGCGGAGAGATTGAAGTTAGAATTCCCATGGGATGTACTGAGAGTGCTTTTTCATTAGAAATTTCCAACTCATCCTTGACGGCCAATGCGAGTACATTTATTATGTACTCATCAATACCTCAGTAATTACAATGGCTTCATTTTGCATCAAACGCCCACCATGTTAATTTCCCATTTTCTTATTTGTCTTCCAGACTTTTGAAGGTGTTTGTTGATGTTTTTATCGTCTCAGACTAAGTGATCCATTATTTTCTCTAGTTGTGAGCCCTAGCCTATAGAAAGCGCTGGTTGTCGGCTAACAAACGCAAGAGACAGAAACAAGGTTTGACAGACCTAGTTTGGGTTCTCTGTTGCCAAGAATCATAAATTGTTTTCTCGATGGTAAATGTTGTGCACAGCCATTGTTGCACTCAGTAGGCTCACAGAGACAGTAAGGAAACACAAATACACCTCGGGCTGGAAGCGACCGACTTTTGGGAACAGACCAACAATATTAGTTTAAACGTCCAAACAACCTATTACAGAAATTAACACAAACTTATATTTGGCCTATTTGTGTGGCGCTTAAATCAATGTGTACGTTTTAAGGCTTGAATTGGAAATGAACCCAAATCATCTGTATGGTAGGCGACCTTTTTACGTGCACATTAATTCTGCTCAAGATCCCCTGGTTGTGGAAACGTTCATTTATAGGTCCTTATATTGAAAGTTTTTGTCATTTTGGATTTTAGGTCAAAATTTCTTATTGCGTCATTGTAGGCATTTTAGAAGCATTTTTTAAAAATCATTTTGAGTTATTAGTGATCCATTATAGGCATTTTTGAGTCGTTCTTAGGAATGTATCTTTAATGAATATAAGTTTCAATACTATCAATAATTTTATATATATATATATATATATATATATATATATATATATTTTTTGTAATTTGTAACACACAGTTGTCGGAATGACCGTGTTTGCTTGTCTAGGCTGGAGAGGGTTGCGATGGGAGATTGAAGCAGATATTTGTAATTCAATATTATTGTTAGTGTATTTCTCTATATGTTGAGGTTAAGACTGTTTCCCGTTCTTCCCTACCATTCCTTAACCGTCCCTCTCTCAACAAGGACCCGCCTGGACCACTCTAGGCCTATCGTGTAACCATAGTTTGGCGGGCTTAGATGTCCCGCCAAATGTCGCTGGCGTGGTTTATGGCGCTGCCGTTTTAGTCAGTCTTGTGTCGAATAGGAATGTGGTACCGAAAGAAAGTATCGATACTGTACTCATTAAAAGTATCGGAAGAAAAATAACAGTAAGTATCGGTATCGATTTTTTTACAAGATGCTTTTTAGCTCTCCAACTTCTTAAAAACGTCCATGATTATTTACTTCTGGGAGGTGCAATTTTTGTAATATATTCGTCGTTTATATATTATACCTAGATATATTATTAACTATTGACAAACACTATAGGAATGGACACCTTGCCCTGCTTCATCTGCTTAAACAACGCACATAAACTGTTCTGCTTCGTCTGCTTGGGGCACCCTTGAGTTGAATTAAGTTCATTGAGCTCTACTTATTATATTATATTATATTATATTATCATTATCTTATTTTGTTTAGTATGTGATGACCTTGCCCATTGGTGGCATTACGCCCCTTGGCCTATTCAGGCATCAGGCTGTATTGATAAACAAAGATGGAAGAACAGCCATGAATTATGATGAGCTAAAAGAGATTGAATGCTAAAGTTGCAGAAAATGAGTGAGAATTGAGGAAAAGAGTCATTTTGTTCTTCCTCCACAGTCCACCCTGGTAAACGTCTACTCCCAGGATGAGTGAAGATAACAAAAAACTTGTTTCTTATGATACCGATCCGATACCGGAGTGTGAGTACTAATATCAGTAAAAGTATATGGAAAAAAGTATCGAGTAAAAAATACTAGTATCGAAAGTAAAATATCGATAATTTTTTCACATCCCTAGTGTTGAGACTCGTTATAGTGTGATGTTAGTCAAAGTTCCATGAACTCTCACCAGGCTCTCTGTGTACGTAGGTCATGTGTTGAATCGGTCAACCAGACAAGGAAAGTGAAGGTGAGTTGCTTCTACCCATTCCCATACAGTCCATATTGTCTGTGTTCGTAGCACTGATCCTTCGGCGTCAAATGTTCAGATAATAATATGTCATTTCAATTTGTAGAGGCCGTGTTTGAATTAGTCGCGTATATTCATTACGAGTTTTTGTTCGTATTCTTAAGTTTGTTCTTTTTAAATTTAAGTTAATGTTTGCTCAATTTCAGGTCATCCAAGTCCGGGCCCTGGTGATGAATCATTTTAACTTAAAACTACGACTTTCAATGGTAGGGTTGTCTAGACTAATTCCTTATAGACGTGTTAGGGTATTAGTAGACGGTTAATATTCGTACGGTGGTTGACTAGATGAATGTTTGCTAGTGTTGGGCTCAGGTCTGATTACATGTCACTTTAATCACTTCTGTCACTTCTTTAGAGAAAAGATGTTGGTAAATCTCTTCAATCACTTTTTATCAAGACAGTTTACAGAGAATTGATTAGAAATTATTTTTTAAATAAAAAAATATATATTTCCCTAAGCAAAGATAATTGTATGGATTTGAGAATTTAACCATGTAGCTATAGTTTTCCGTTTTCTTCCCTAGACACACCATTGATGAATTTATGAAATCATATTTTGCATTAAAAAAATTGTTTTATTTCATTTCAATTTTGCTGTACTTTAATAAAATAAAAGGTGGAAAATGTTACTAAGATTTGATATTCACTCATTTTGAAATAATTATCCGTGGTAAGTCGTCTTCATTCTTCCTGAAGCCATTGAAACATCTTAATTTTGATTACCAAACCTTTAGATTAAGCAACTTTGATAAAGAGACCATTGCTAGGGCCTTATGGTTTTAATATAACTACTTCAACTTTGAGTTTATTCAGAAACGCGAAGAAAAAATTATTTCAATGAAGTACAAAACATATTATTGTTACTATACATAATTATTATTGAAAGTATAGTATAATATTAAATTAATTCAAAATATACGGTAACTAGAGAATATTAAATCCACACTTATTTACTCACGTTTTAAAATGAGATTTAAACTATAAATTCTTAATCTAGCTCTACTTTTGTGGCACTCAATCATTTTAAAATATCAGAAGCTAAAAAGCAAATGAAGGTACACAGTATTTTATAGTATAGTACCAAGAAGTAGTGCGGCCTAACAGCCCTTTCACACGTCGCTTGAGACGAGTGTCATTTTCAAGTTTCACCCGCGCATTCTGTAGCCAGCTCGGGTTTTCTAGCGAGTTGAAAGGGACCACAATCGGAAAGTTCTTGTTTTATACATGTTATACATAAGAAGGCAGAGGAGCAACAGGAGAGAATGGGTGCACCCGCTCTTGCAGAAAACAGCAGAGTTTGGAGCATTCTCACACTTTTACCATCTAGTGAGGAGGGACGATGCAAAAATTACCTTTTTCCGCATGTCTAATATTCTCGAGTCCTGATGAAATTCAAGGAACACACTCTCCAAGCTTCAGTTGGTATTGCTTGCGATTTGTATTCCTCTAAAGTCTGGTTACACAGCACAGGCCTATCGGAAACTTACGCAATTGGATGTTCTACATCCATTCCGGGCTCCATCTAAAACCTTATATAGTACGCCAACCATATATATATTTATATATATATATATAGAGCAAACATTCATAGACATTGTCTGTTAATAGCAGGTATCCATGATAGATCAATCACATAAAGGACATGGAAAACGATGTGGGTGGATGCCAAGCTTGATTTTGTATTTAAAGGTCAATTTCAAGGTCAATTAGGGTCAAATAAGGTAAAAATGGGTAATTTTGTGTTATGCATGGATTCGGTATAGAATTAGTATATCTATCCAATGAAACTAAATTCGATACAATGGAGATGTACGGAAACCTTTCAATTTTCTCAAAAAACATTTTTCAATGCAGTTAGCAATCCGTTTTTTGTTTTTTTCCCACGTTTTACCTTGTGTGGAACACTTGTATCAACTCATAATTGATCCAATCATGGCCATTAATCCAGTGTCCATGGTTTAATGTTCTTGGACAGGACAGTGTCACGGCTGACGGAGAGGATAGTGATATCTACTAGGTTAAAAACGAATTGCCTCTGTTATCATTAGCAACCAGGGATGTTGCATCAAGTGAAGTGATTTGTGATACCTTAACAGCTCAAGAAAGTGGAAAGCAGTAAGTTGTCTCCAATGACAATTAAATACTTATAAAGGAGACTGTTGGGTTTTTTACCGGACGTAAAAATCACAAATTGAAAACCTTTGCTGATCTCGACAAGGCAGTACTTATTAACAAAACAGATAAAACACAGAAAACTATCAAAGCTGACAGAACATTATTTCAGCGACCTCTTAGTGCTGTAACCGCCGGTAGAAATGTTGAACGTATTAAAGCATGAACTGTCTCCAAACCCATTCTCATTAGCTAACAAACCCATTCTCATTAGCTAAGCCAGGAGGTAGATGAACGCAACACCAAAATCCTAACTTACCACTCTTTTGATGAATGGACCTCCCACATACTTGTAAGTTCCCATTTCTGACATGAAAACATGTGATTGATGGACATGCAGTTATTCAGGCTCTCGGAAAGCCTGATAAATGTCCCACCTTTGGCAACTACACCCATGTGTTTATGTGCTACGAGACATTACTTTGGAGAGCATACAACAAGAGTTGACAGAGTTTTCGATCTCTAGTTTGGGGAGGAGTACATCAAAGCAGGAACCAGGTTGAACTGATTAAGCAAGAATAAGCCAATTCGTAAGATCGTAGGTGGGGAGAATGTCCCAGTTCCAGAAATGTTTGCACAATTCATTGCATTAGATGAAAATAAGGCCAATCTTGCCCTATTTCTGTCAGAATTTATATTGCAGAAAGGGGAGGATCTATTACTACAATACAAGTTGGTAACAGGAGGTGGATTATTTCATGTCACACACACCAAATCAACAAGGAGACAAGATGTCGTGCTTAGAGGAAACCACGAAGATGCTGATGACAGGTTGATTCTGCATTTATGTGAAGCTGTCGATAGAGGATACGAAAAAGTGAATGTTATCTGCAGTGATACTACTGATGTAATGTTGCTACTGTTGTATTTTATATGTGCAAGGGCCTCTGAAGTCTGGATTATAACTGGAACATCAAAACAACGCAAATGCTAACCTTTACATTCAGCATCGCAGAGACTACCTCAACCTGTAAAGAGTAACCTGCTCAATTTTCATGCTTTAACAGGTTTGCGATACATCAGCCTTCAAAGGTCATGAGAAGACCTGTTGGAAAACCTTTAAGAAATACCCTTGTCTTGTAAATGGTATTAAATGAGATGGAAAATCTTGAACCAATTAAAAAGTTCATGTGTCATTTAATGGAACACCAGACCAACCAGCTGTTGATCATAGCAGGCTTCTACACTTCAATAAGGCGAAGAAGGCTCTTGAATTACTAACACCAACAAAATATGCGTTGGAACTTCATACTGCACGCGCTAATTACCAGGAGAAAATATGGTTACAGGCAGACAAGGAGCATATAAATGTTGCATCTCCCATCGATACTCTGGCTTGGAAGAAGGAATTAGGTTCCTGATATATGTCTGGAGCTTGTCACTTGGAAGTGTAAGTTGAAGTGGAGGACTGCCCAATGTTTATGTTTCGTAAACCATATCAAGTGTACTCTCGTGTGTGGATGTGATGCCACCTACTGCTGCGACCCTTCTTCATCATAATAACCTCATTTACATTCTTATTCGTCTCCCATGACTGCATAGATCTTAAATTGATGAAAATTTAAATAAAAACTGTAAACATGTGTTAAAATGAACACATTGGATTGTTAAGCTAGCTTAATTCTGCACTGAAGAAGATTTCAGGAAAATCGAAGATTTGTCTGTCATTTGGCTATTCAATTACATGTAATATGACATTTTAAATGTTAACTGAGAGGTTTACATACATCTACATTGTATCGAGTTTAGTTTCATTGAATAGATAAACTAATTCTACATCAAATCCATGCATAACACAAAATTTATCCATTTTTACCTTATTTGACCTTGAAATTGACCTTTAAATACAAAACCAAGCTTGGCATCCACCCACATCGTTTTCCACGTCCTTTGTGTGATTTATAAATAACATATAACAATTTTTGCCGTAGAAAGCGTCAAAGGAATCGATTACATTTTTGTTTCAACGGAGGACGTAAAAATAAATGAGAAATTATTGAAACCTAGCTTTTAAAAATGCAAATTTGTACCTCAAACCAAAGAAAAGCATGGATTTGTACCTCTCGGCAACTTTACAGTGAGAGATTCCCGAACATCTGTGGCTTTTGAATATAGGGGTGGCTTTTTGTGATTGAAAATATCAGTTGTGAAGATGAACTGTATGTGAGGTTCTTTCAAGCCTCCATATCCAAGAACATCTTTCCAGAACTCGACTGAGGCACCATGGGTTCCATTATCAGAGATCATGAGAAAACTCACACCTCTAGAGCTTACCACACTTACAGGAAGAAGCCACAAGATCACTGACAAAATCTGCAATTAAATCTTGTACAGTGAATGTTCCTAGTAAAATGTGTTAAGCAGCAATTTACATGTATGACTTTTTTATGTATTACTCACTCCAGTCTCCACATTAATAAAACCAAACAAGCCTAAAGAAATTAACACAAGAATCTATGATAGATGATCTATGATACTTTACTCCCTGCAATTTTTAGGATATTTCCAGTTCCCCCACCTGAGTCTTTGTACATTTGAGCGAGCTGCTAAGATATACTAAAATAAGCAGGGAAAGCTTTTAAGTCTAAATATTTCACAGATTAAGCCTTTGTGGGTAACGACTTAAAAACTGTATTCATACTCAAAACCTATGCTGAATTTCACGCCCCCAACCACCCTGGCCGACCACCCTCTTGCTGTGTAGAAACCACTCCACTTCGGAGGTATGGGTGGAAAAGATGATAGAAAAAAGGGGCAAGAACTATCTACCCACATTTTTTCCCCCCAAGTGTACATAATGTAATCTCGAGTAGTATGTAGTAAGAATAAGAATGTGTTCATTGTTTGTAGCACGCTGACGAATATTTTTACCATTAACACGAGGTTGCCTGTCAGCCGTGTTCGTGGGGTTGGTTGTACCGGGCACGTGACGTCACCATGTGACTGGACTACCTTTCCAGCCAAAGTTCCCGGTGTTTCTTAGAGGATAATTCGATTTGTTTAATGTGATTTAAAAGTACTTAATTACTGGGTTACTATATCTACCTGTATCTACTACATACTATATTTCACCATATTACATTATTATCAAAAGTCTCAAGATTACAGTGTATGTACACCTAATAATTATGATTGTAAATTGGTGCTCCAACTGTTGAATTTAAAATATGTATTTAATATTTAGTGATAACATTTGTACAATATCAGTTACGAATAGTTCCACACTTCAAGTGTGAGCTCTGTTTAACAACAGTTTACAGTTACATTGAATATAGGATCTATCATACAAATACAGTGATCATCATTAAGTAAACACAACTGGTAGTGTTCCGTATCTTATTTATTGTGTTTTGCATGAAAACTGTTAAATTTATCAAAAAACTCTAAGGAACATTTTTATTGAAAATTTTCTCCTTGATAATTTTTTATCATGACAAATATTTTGATATAAATATTGGTTTTCAAGATAATTGCATAAAAACTACTTTTGGGTGCCATTTTTCCAAGATGGCACCTGAAAATCTAATACAAAGTGACACTATAATATCTTATTTTGCTTCCATAAAGATCTGTACCAATATGCCAAACAAAGATAACGATTCCATCCATACATACGAGTTAACCCTAGAATACTTTATCACCATCGTAGAGTGCTGTAGTGCTATCGATACGTAGATGTGACGTAATACCAGGTAAAACCCACCTAGTGATCTGAGTTCCGGTAGCCGGATGGTCTAACGCGCTACTCTCGCTGTGGACTAGACTGCCGGTGACGGGGAGATCGAGGTTTGAATCTCGGTCGGATGTACTGAGGGTTTTTCTCTAAATTATTTCCATTCACCATCCACTCAACTGTGGGTACATTTTCAATGAATAAAACTTCCCTATTTCTAAAACCATTAGCGTAATTAGTACATAAGCGTATAGTCTGAAGGTGTAGTAAAAGGCAGTGCTAAAAAATGTAGTTTTATTTGTTAATGTGATTTGTTTTAGTTTTTTTTATTGCATCGAAATCAACATACATCAAATACAAAATTAAATACGTCAAACTACAAAAAAAAAATTAAAAAAATTGTGTAAATACAATTATACGTTAGTTTATTTAAATGTTTTTCTAATGGCTGGAACTCTCTAGTTTTTTTTTATATTCGGTGGCCGCGTGGTCTAACGCACTATACTCGTGTTGGACTAGACTGCCGAAGACAGAGATTCCTTCCACGCAAATGCGGGTGCACTCCCTCTAGATTAAATCCTTCCTAAGCTTACGCCATTAGTGTAATTAGTACATAGGCGTATAACCCGAGCTGGTAGTCAGATGATGTGAATTAGTAAGAAAGAAAGGAATGAAAATATTTGTTTTCAACCGATTTTTAACAGTTACTTCTGGTTTTCCCTGCAAATCTATATTACTATTGGTACGTAAATGTGGATTCTACTTCCAAATAACGTAACGTAACGTAACGTCCAAGATGCAACCACCCGTCCTGACCGTTGGAGGCGTAGTTCGAAGGAAGGGTGGGTCGCTTGCCGGGGAGGGGACGAACTATTTAGGCACTAAACGTAGTCTATATTTTACGTACGATAGCCTTCTAGGGTTAGAAAACAATGTTAAGATTTAGTATTATTTGTTCATGCTGCTGAACCTAAATGGTTTACTTTGACATTGCTTCGTATTTAATAACGAGTTCGGTAAACATTCCTGAACGCTTATTGGCTCTTATCATCTCAGGAAGGACCCAGGGTTTTATGTCTTAACTAAATCGCCAAATCTATTTCTAATCCAAGAGAAATTACATTAAAAAAATTTCACTTCTAAATCCAAAGAGAAAATAGTCTAATTGAATTGTTACCTAATAGAATGTTGCCTTTAGCCGTGTACTACTATTGCTAGGTAATGTTGGCAGACAAGTTGTAACCTGTCAACCCTCATCAACTCTCTCCCTATCTTCCACCCCTGACGCGATTCTGGGGTTGAGGATAGCAGCAGCATGACTGCCTGACATGTCAGGGGGTTGACAGGTTACAACTTGTCAGGGGTGGATGATAGGGAGGGAGTTGATAGGGTTGGCATGTTACAACATGTCAGGGTGGAAGATAGGGAGGGAGTTAATAGTGTTGACAGGTTACAACTTGACTGCCTGACATGTCAGGGTGGAGGATAGGGAGGGAGTTGATAGGGTTGACAGGTTACAACATGACTGCCTGACATGCCAGGGTGGAATATAGGGTTGACAGGTTACAACATGACTGCCTGACATGCCAGGGTGGAAGATAGGGTTGACAGGTTACAACATGACTGCCTGACATGTCAGGGTGGAGGATAGGGAGGGAGTTGATAGGGTTGACAGGTTAAAACTTGACTGCCTGACATGTCAGGGTTGGAAGATAGGGAGGGAGTTGATAGGGTTGACAGGCTACAACATGACTGCCTAACATGTCAGGGTTGTAAGATAGGGAGGGAGTTGATAGGGTTGACAGGTTACAACTTGACTGCCTGACATGTCAGGATGGAAGATAGGGAGGGAGTTGATATGGTTGACAGGCTACAACATGTCTGCCTGACATGTCAGGGGTGGAAGAGAGGAAGGGGTTGTTTAGGGTTGACAGGTTACAACATGTCAGGGTTGGAATATAGGGAGGGGGTTGATAGGGTTGACAGGTTACAACATGACATCCTGACATGTCAGGGTTGGAAGATAGGGAGGGAGTTGATAGGGTTGACAGGTTACAACATGTCAGGGGTGGAAGATAGGGAGGGGGTTGATAGGGTTGACAGGTTACAACATGACATCCTGACATGTCAGGGTTGGAAGATAGGGAGGGAGTTGATAGGGTTGACAGGTTACAACATGTCAGGATTGGAATATAGGGAGGGGGTTGATAGGGTTGACAGGTTACAACATGACATCCTGACATGTCAGGGTTGGAAGATAGGGAGGGAGTTGATAGGGTTGACAGGTTACAACATGTCAGGGGTGGAAGATAGGGAGGGGGTTGATAGGGTTGACAGGTTACAACATGACTGCCACCACTAACTAGTAATAGTGGTTTACGTGGGAGGGGCTAAAGGTAACATGCTATTAGCACTTTGACTAAACTGAAAGTAGTTGGGTTTAATAGGCTGTTCCATATTTACATTAGTAGGTAAATAGTATTTATTTGATCTTATATTTACATGAATAAATATTCAGACAAAGATCACGTCTCCTTTTAAAAGGCAGCTTAAACTCCACACCAGAAAAGTAAATATTCATAATTAAAATAGAATGTATATAAGAGTGTAAACGCTGCTACTTCAAGGTCAAGAAACTTTAGATAAGTACTTAGGGAAACCTGAATATGTGTGTTTTTATATATTTACCTATTACGAGAGCCTATCGCACTAGACCACTTGACCACTAGTGCGTGTAACTCCAAGACCCAAACATTTAGAAATCTTAAGTTTTGAATTACTATCGTAAGAAACCTAAGAAACTTTTAATGTACGTTTTTTATTAGGTTTATACTTTAGTGAGCCAGACACCTTGAACAGCTTGAGTGCCAGTTCTGGCAGTCAGACCACTTGACGTGGCTCAACTCCGAAACCAAGAAACAATTGAAGGTGACAGACATTTCGCAACTCAGTTGTACCTACTTAGCGAAACAGCATGGAAGTAACCGTGGATGTATTTAAATAAATAAAATATGAAGAGCCTAAAATACCCAAGACCGCATGAGTACTGGGAAAAGTTTCTTCAAACTCAATTTGATAAATAAATTTTTAATGTTTGGACCAAATAACGCTTTAGGCAACACACACCATCTAGTTATGTATGGCCACTGTCATGATGCTTGAGGCAACACACAACACCATCTAGTTATGTATGGCCACTGTCATGATGCTTGAGGCAACACACAACACCATCTAGTTATGTATGGCCATTGTCATGATGCTTGAGGCAACACACAACACCATCTAGTTATGTATGGCCACTGTCATGATGCTTGAGGCAACACGCAACACCATCTAGTTATGTATGGCCATATGGCCACTGCCATGAACCACTCATCCAATAAAGCGAGTTTTCTTCATTTCAAGTAACTTGACCATATTTTTGTATAATAGTGGAACCGGAGGGAGGTTTTGCTGATAAAACCTGACGTGGAGCGTCCTTTGCATACACAAAACGTTAATCAGGAGGTCTAATGCCAAATTACAGTTTTTACAGAACACGGAGAGGTCTCACATTTTAAAACTAGCAGCCCCTGTGTACTATATCTATCACACGGAGAGGTCTCACATTTTAAAACTAGCAGCCCCTGTGTACTATATCTATCACACTGAGAGGTCTCACATTTTAAAACTAGCAGCCTCTGTGTACTATATCTATCACACGGAGAGGTCTCCCATTTTAAAACTAGCAGCCCCTGTGTACTGTATCTATCACACGGAGAGGTCTCACATTTTAAAACTAGCAGCCCCTGTGTACTGTATCTATCACACGGAGAGGTCTCACATTTTAAAACTAGCAGCCCCTGTGTACTATATCTATCACACGGAGAGGTCTCACATTTTAAAACTAGCAGCCCCTGTGAACTATATCTATCACACGGAAAGGTCTCACATTTTAAAACTGCAGCCCCTGTGTACTATATCTATCACACGAAGAGGTCTCACATTTTAAAACTGCAGCCCCTGTGTACTATATCTATCACACGGAAAGGTCTCACATTTTAAAACTGCAGCCCCTGTGTACTGTATCTATCACACGGAGAGGTCTCACATTTTAAAACTAGCAGCCCCTGTGTACTGTATCTATCACACGGAGAGGTCTCACATTTTAAAACTAGCAGCCTTGTGTACTATATCTATCACACGGAGAGGTCTCACATTTTAAACTAGCAGCCTCTGTGTACTATATCTATCACACGAAGAGGTCTCCCATTTTAAAACTAGCAGCCTCTGTGTACTATATCTATCACACGGAGAGGTCTCACATTTTAAAACTAGCAGCCTCTGTGTACTATATCTATCACACGGAGAGGTCTCCCATTTTAAAACTAGCAGCCCCTGTGTACTGTATCTATCACACGGAGAGGTCTCACATTTTAAAACTAGCAGCCCCTGTGTACTGTATCCATCACACGGAGAGGTCTCACATTTTAAAACTAGCAGCCCCTGTGTACTATATCTATCACACGGAGAGGTCTCACATTTTAAAACTAGCAGCCCCTGTGAACTATATCTATCACACGGAAAGGTCTCACATTTTAAAACTGCAGCCCCTGTGTACTATATCTATCACACGAAGAGGTCTCACATTTTAAAACTGCAGCCCCTGTGTACAAACGTGCATCTACAAGCTAAAATTCTACATTTTTGATTTTTTTAATTTATTAAAAGTGGGTCGGAATAAATAAAAAAAATATTGTTTGTTTGAAGCAATGAAAAGTGGTGCCCGGGGTAACCATGCAATTAATTGTGTGGCTATTCAGGATATTTCCAGTATTTGTTGTATAAGCTTCATTGCTTTCACATTGAAAATATGAATTCTAAGTACTCATTTTGATGCTGCAACAGTTCTTTATTTAGAATAATCGGTAGAATTCATTTGAGTTGTTGATTGAGCATTGTCTCATACAAACCAGAAGATTGTTTACTCTTTCTTACCTACATTGAGTATGTTTTAATAGTTTTGAGGGTTGCGTAGGAATAATTTTAATCTTATAAAAAATAACAATTGGATCATAAACAGTATAATTTCAAGGCTGATTCAAATTAAACGTCATAAAACCAGAATCTACAAAACAAATAACCTGTAATTACCAGACTATCCAACAGCGTGAAAGAAATCTGAAATTAAAAAAGAAAGATAAAACGAAGCACACAAAGCACACAAGTACACTACACAGCTATACCAATACTAGTATCACAAAGCACACAAGTACACTACACAGCTATACCAATACTAGTATCACAAAGTACACAAGTACACTACACAGCTATACCAATACTAGTATCACAAAGTACACAAGTACACTACACAGCTATACCAATACTAGTATCACAAAGTACACAAGTACACTACACAGCTATACCAATACTAGTATCACAAAGCACACAAGTACACGACATAAGCTATAGAAAATATTATTTGTACAAGTTTGATCATATTCAATCAAATGATCAAGAAGACTGTGATCCTCCCTTTGTATTTGTGATAGTTTGGTTGTAATGAAATAAGTGCTGGAGTCGTCAAGTGTTCTGCACATATCTTTAATCAACAAGTCCATGTTTCTATCATCAAACCTTTCAAGTAAAACAATATCAATCTAATATCTTTAATTTTACTTCATGTCTTGTATGATTGGATGTACCTCCAACTTTGTCCTGCATGTTTATTTATTTTATTTATTTAGCACCGCGTCTTACTACCCGTTCGGGTTATACGCTTAAGTACTAATTACACTAATGTATTAGGAATTGGGAAGGTTGAATTTAGAGGAAGTGAACCCGCATTTGCGTGGAGGGAGAGTGGAAAACCATTTAGGAAAAACCACCCCCAGTTCACCCGACCGAGATTCGAACCTCGATCTCCCCGTCCTCGGCGGTCTGGCTCAACACGACTGGCACGTTAGCCAACTACGCCACCGAGGCGGGTGTCCTGTCCTGCATGTTGTGACGTCAGTTTAAGGCTTGGTGAAACCCACAATTGGAATCAAGATTATAAATAAATTAAAGTGACATGATTTATAAACTTTGCCCGATTAATTGACTAAGTTAAAGATTTATCGTTCATCGTGAAACAGAAGACAAAATGAATTAGCAAATATTTGGTGACATAGTTTTAGTAATCTTATTTGGTTTTATTTGCCTATTTTATCACAAATAATGTTCCGTTGACCAGCGAAGTCTGTTTCCATATCTTGTGATACATGTTGTGATACTATATTTGGGCTCAGGATTCGCTAGAATAACTTTTTAAAAGTCTTAAACATGTATTTTATTTATATTTTGACTGCTGTTGAGCTAGAGTTAGGTTTTCATAAGTTCTAGTTCAACTCAAATAAATTACTAGAGGCTAATCTATCTTTACGTATCCATCAAATCTTTAAAATTCTATCTGCGACTAAATTAGCTACTAAATAAATGGCACGATGCACCACAAAGACTTTCTTTCACTTTGATATTTAAATAAATAAATTTTAAAAACTCATAAAATTTGTGAGACGAAATCATTTACATTGTAAGATAAACATACCACCAAATGAAATAATATACAATGTTACGGAAACATTGATACATCTCTGTCGACCAAAAAGCATAGCAATCAATTTCAATCAT
Source organism: Timema podura (assembly GCA_033556935.1). Taxonomy (NCBI): domain Eukaryota; kingdom Metazoa; phylum Arthropoda; class Insecta; order Phasmatodea; family Timematidae; genus Timema; species Timema podura. The sequence continues at coordinate 2,407,522 of JAVRXN010000012.1, forward strand.
GTCAAGAGCTTCATAAATAAATAATATATATTTGATAATATATAGCTGAGAAACTATTGGTTTTATTAAAATATATAACAAATAAAGGATTTGAATAGTAGACTACTATTTAACCATGATTAGTTATAGTTGCGTAAATATGATTAAAATTGGAAATTTCTGCAAGCTTTTTAGTCATTTTCATGGAAAATATTTATTTTAAACAATGTCTGGATATAAAATGTAATCAAAATTGTTAGAGCAAAATTAGAGAAAATCGACTTTTTCTCTTTTTGTCTTTTAGTAAACTACGCTTAATTTTAATATCCAATTCCAAAAACTCCTTTGGGGAACCTTATGGAAGCCCCAGTTACAAGGTTTCAACCGGACGGTGAAATGTATTCGGCTCTAGAGACAGTTGAACCAACAGTTTGACTATATTGTTAATTTGATCTCACATGAACACACAGTATAGAGAAAATATTGGTACTCGAACAACCCAACTATAGATTGATAAGAAGTGTAAGTTGATTATGATAAAGTTTTTTTATTTGTTTGTAAGCCAAACATAAATGCATTAATTAATTAATTGAGTTGAATCTCAGTCCGGCAGGTGAAAGCGTGTGGCCAACATGCACAGAGAATACGACATTTCTTTCGTTGAATAATTAGGTTTTAAACTTTATTTATTTGTATTAATACTTTATTGATTATTACATTATTACTGTGTATTACATTAAATGATGCTTTAAAATAGACTTACGATACAGCTTCATTTGTAAATAAATACAATTAGGTCCAATAACACGAATATTCACCAATATAAGAGTGACTTTCTTGTACCAGTGAAATGTTTAAATAGTTTATAAAGTAAAGAAATACTTTACAATATGAAAATATTACCTTTAGTATAAGGCTAAAGTAAGGAGAATATATTTATTTGTCATGATTTTAAAATATAAATACTTTCACAACAAATTAACCTATATTGTAATTTTTTATTTTAGTGTAGGATACTATTTATTTACTGAATAGTGATTGATAGGCCTATGACTATTTTGATAAAACTAAAACGTTTGTAATATCTTTAGCAATAAAATTGGGTTTTCTATTGTCGATTATCAAAATATTATTTCAATAATGTAACATTAAAATTTAAATTTAAAAAAGCAAAGAAAACAAAAAAAATCACTCATTATAATGGTAAGTCAGTGTCACACACACACTAGTTCGTATGAAAAGTAATAAAGTATATTGTAAAGTTAGTTACCCATCAACCTCTGAAAGATATCCGTGTCATGTTATAGGCCTACGTTGCTATTTTAACCAAGATATGTGATATAGCAAATGTCGTGTAAACTCGTACGCAACGTGCGACGAAGCGGAACTAGCAGTAAAGTCTATCCCATATTACTACACGGCCAGGGAAAATAAGTTTGCAAATTGTAATCGTCCTGGCTGTATAATTATATGCCCTTAGTATAAAATAATGATTATCTGGTAGCCATAATGACCTTGTAGAATGCAGAGCTGGGCGGATGTGATTAATAGGATTGCCGTGTAAACGGTGGGTAATGTACAGATGTGCGAGGCAGAAGCGACTAAGAAACCACAACCCAAGAATCGGGGTCTCAATGCTGACTTTTGGGACAGACATATCCCCCAGTCCCCAGGAACACAATAAACAAACATTATTGACCATTGGGGCCTCGGTGCTCTCGACCATTGGATGGGCTGAAATACCTTCCATCTATTCCCTCAGGTTTAAGTCGCGCGTTGATCTGACGAGTGAATAACCGGAATACAGGATTATGTTCCAGTCAGCGTTTCCGTGCTTCTCTGCATTATTTACAAACTTGCTGACAATGAAATGAATACTAATTTTAAAATAATATTCAAATGTTTTCATCTCAGTTTCCCAATTGTGTGTGGCGCTTGTTTATCTAAGTTCGAACGTAACTACCGACATAGACATCAAACCATCATATATTGGCGCGGACAGCTGGACTCAACTGACGTCTTTCTCGGGAACATCTCATTCCCTTTATAACGACACAGTCATCCTGAGCACGGGGTAAGTTAGGATAAACTTTATTTTAAATTAAATGTAATTTAAGAATATAATATTTAAATATGGCGTATCCAGATGCATACAGCTAATGTGGTAGAACCAATGAGAATTTATTCGAGATATTATTATCATTTTAGTTTTCTTATTGTTATTGTTACTCAGGGATAGTTGAACCAACAATGCGAGAGAATGGAAGAGCCTCCGTGAGCGCTCGTACCCAAAACGTGACAATATTGACTATGAACACGTGATCAAACAAAGTTCCTCTTCAACTCTTCAACAGATGTGTAGTTATACCGTACAGCGAGCTTTGTCCTGAATCCACTATATTTAGTGAGGGTAGCCTGTAGCGACACTATTCCTAGTTCCAAATGATGACAAAGCTCTGCTCTGCTAATGTATCCCAGTGTGTTCATACGGCAGTGTTACTGTAACTTTTACCAATAGCGGTTCACTTAAGGTGCGGCAGAAGGGAGCGCAAGTATTTTTACAGTTTTTATAGAATTGAAATATTTTGGCCAAAATAAATCAAATATTTCTCCAGTAGCAACATAGAGTTTAGTTTTCTGCACATGCCAATATCAACAGATCTTGAATATCTGTCAAGGATGTCCTGGAATTTTGTCAAAACTTTTTCTCTTTATTTAAATAGTTTTGACAAAATTCCAGGACATCCTTGACAGATATTCAAGATCTGATGATATTGGCATGTGCAGAAAACTAAACTCTATGTTGCTACTGGAGAAATATTTTATTTATTTTAGCCAAAAAAAGTAATGCTATAAAAACTGTAAAAATACTTGCGCTCCCTTCTTCCGCACCTTAATATACATTAGACTCAAATACGGACCACCCAACCTTCAAGACCACCTGGATATATTAGTGTACTGTAAATGTTTATCAAGGAGTAAAATCTGAAACCTGTCAGATTGTTTTTGTTTTTTATGCACATTTCACATGAGATGCTACTTGTGGTATGAAGTATTGTTGACTGTCAATCTTGTACTATCTATATTTATATCTGTTGGTGGTCCTACCTGCGGACCATCCGGCATGCCACTGGTCACCACAGTTTGAGAAACAAGGTGGTACGGATTGTTAGAATCTGATACATGCCCCCGACCACTGAATTCACAACAATGAATAGAACACTTTAATACAAAACAAACCTTGCTGGAGAGAGAATAGAATATTTTCATTGCAACTTATTCTATGCAGGGAAAAGGCTGCAAGGGAGGCCAAGAACCAGATGGGAGGAGCAGATAACAGAAAGTGTTGGAGTGGTAACAGAAGAATGGAAGAAATTAAAGGAGGAAGAATGGTGGAAGGATAGAGGAAGATGGAGGCATTTTAATAAACTGACCCGGTCACAGAATGGAAACAGATGATGATGATGATGGTTATTATTATTAGGCCTACTTACTCTAGGGCATTAGGAACTCAAAAGTTCTCTGCTGCACTTACAATAGTACACCACCTTTCCTTATCTTGAGCTAGTTCTACCCAGTCCACCTCATTACATCCTATTTCTTTCACGTCCAGTCTAATGATATCCTCCCATCTACGTCTAGGTCTTCCCATTGTGTTTGTCAATCAGTACCCTGAACAAGGTTCTAAAATCCGCTATTAGCGCTGCGTGTCTGTCCACCGTAATCGACGATACTTGACTACCCTAAGATGAGAACAAGGTATCTAGCTCATCATTAAGTAGCCTCCTCCACTCCTCATTAGCCTTATCCCTCTTTGAACCAAATAAATTCCTAAGAACCCTGATTTCGAGCATCCTAGAATTCTTTTCATCATGTAAGTTAAGAGACCATGTTTCACACCCATAGAGAACATCCGGTAAATTTAATATTTTGTATATTCTTATTTTTTTTCTATTATGTTTTAATCAAACATAAACCCCACGATGTTTATGTTAGACAAAAATATTATTAATCAAGAGGCTACAAATAGTCTTCAAACAAAAAAATAGAATGTGTTTTAAACAGATCAAACCTCGTACGAGTACCATCGATATAGTTTAGTTATTTAATACTATGTTGTCTAATAAAAGACTAGGAGAGAGTGGAGATATCTCGCTGTGCCTCTATCGCCCCAGCGCTCGAGTCCACTTGAGAGTTTGACTAGTTTGGGTCCATCGTATATAAAGTAGGAGGAAGAGTATTAACAAGCGTTAGTATGCATGATACGAGTGAAGTGACCAGCCGTGGCCTTGAACTGGTGGGTGCACCGCTCTTGATGGACAGACGGACATTGGCTGGATAGAGTCATACCTATCGATACTGTACTCAAGTATCGATAACAGTAACAATCTCGAGAAATGTTGCTTTTTATAGAATCACTTTAATTTTAACTTTTGCATCATAATTGTACTTTCATATTTATTTAAACACTGAACATTATAATGAGTGAGCTTTACAAAAGCTTATTTTGTTTAGTTTGTAATGATAAAGGAAGGGGTAGTAAGACTGGTAGCCACTCGCCCCGTCACCCGGTCAGGCATCAGGTCATGCAGAAAATGAGTGAGAAATGAGAAATAGTGTCATTTGTTCTTTCTCCACAATCCACCCTAGTAAACAATCCCATCATGAGTGAAGATAACAAACAAAATTGTTTCTTTAGATACCTATCCGATATCGGAGCAAAATTATAGGAAAAATGTATCGAGGTAAAAAATACTAGTATCGAAAAGAAAATATCGATACTTTTTCACATCCCTAGTGATACCACCTCTCAATACAGATATTTGCTCCTGACTTACTAAACAATTAACATCAAAGTTAATGGAAGAAGTTAGTATTGTTGACACAACATTAGCTGTTGTTCCTGGTAGGGGAAATAACTCTTAATATATAATTATAAGGACGAGATTCACGATCGTTCAGGCTACAATCAGGAACCCGCCTCGGTGGCGTAGTTGGCTAACGCGCCAGTCGTGTTGAGCCAGACCACCGAGCACGGGGAGATCGAGGTTCGAATCTCGGTCGGGTGAACTGAGGGTGGTTTTTCCTAAATGGTTTTCCACTCTCCCTCCACGCAAATGCGGGTTCACTTCCTCTAAATTCAACATTCCCAATTCCTAATCCATTAGTGTAATTAGTACTTAAGCATATAACCCGAACGGGTAGTAAGACGCGTTGCTAAATAATAAAATAAATAAATAATAATACAATCAGGATGCTTGGATTCCCTCGTAAAGATAAACTATTATAAGAGTGAACATTTTCTGTTTAGAGATTATGATGAATAGTTAACATTTTATTTCCCCCAACATAAAATAAAATAGTCTTTATGTGTACGAGATTGGATACATCCGAAATCCTGTCTCTGGTACACCGTGATACAAAAATATGATTTTAACTCTAGAGTTAGTTTACTACTGATTGTTTATAAATTAAAAGCATATGCACTCTTTATTCACCTTATTATATTGTTTTTTTTAATTTTCATTACCAGCCCATTTATTTTCTGGTACAACAAATACATGATAAATAAAAAATGGTTCGGAGCCGCTGATCTATAACAATATGTTGTCGCAAGAGTTCTATTATAGACTCTAGACCTGGGAGCTTGCTTAGTAGGCCATCATGACAGGTAGCAGTCTTACCTTGACAGATTACACTATGGCCCTATCTTAGCAGTCTTACCTTGACAGATTACACTATGGCCCTATCTTAGCAGTCTTACCTTGACAGATTACACTATGGCCCTATCTTAGCAGTCACACCTTGACAGATTACACTATGGCCCTATCTTAGCAGTCTTACCTTGACAGATTACACTATGGCCCTATCTTAGCAGTCACACCTTGACACATTACACTATGGCCTATCTTAGTAGTCACACCTTGACAGATTACACTATGGCCCTATCTTAGCAGTCAAACCTTGACAGATTACACTATGGCCCTATCTTAGCAGTCTTACCTTGACAGATTACACTATGGCCCTATCTTAGTAGTCTTACCTTGACAGATTACACTATGGCCCTATCTTAGCAGTCTTTACCTTGACAGATTACACTATGGCCCTATCTTAGCAGTCTTACCTTGACAGATTACACTATGGCCCTATCTTAGCAGTCACACCTTGACACATTACACTATGGCCCTATCTTAGTAGTCACACCTTGACAGATTACACTATGGCCCTATCTTAGCAGTCACACCTTGACAGATTACACTATGGCCCTATCTTAGCAGTCGTACCTTGACAGATTACACTATGGCCCTATCTTAGCAGTCTTACCTTGACACATTACACTATGGCCCTATCTTAGCAGTCACACCTTGACAGATTACACTATGGCCCTATCTTAGCTGTCACACCTTAACACATTACACTATGGCCCTATCTTAGTAGTCACACCTTGACAGATTACACTATGGCCCTATCTTAGCAGTCACACCTTGACAGATTACACTATGGCCCTATCTTAGCAGTCTTACCTTGACAGATTACACTATGGCCCATCTTAGCAGTCACACCTTGACAGATTACACTATGGCCCTATCTTAGCAGTCACACCTTGACAGATTACACTATGGCCCTATCTTAGCAGTCTTACCTTGACAGATTACACTATGGCCCTATCTTAGTAGTCTTACCTTGACAGATTACACTATGGCCCTATCTTAGCAGTCTTACCTTGACAGATTGCACTATGGCCCTATTTTATAAGTAGACACCTAATTTTGCCTATTCGCCTTTTATTTTTCTTGATCGTTAAACATAGGCAGTTGATATATATATATATATGCATTTCATTTTATTACAAGTATAATATATTACTTTCAAAGTGTCTATAGCTGCCTATTCTTATGGTTTTTGCCTATTTCATGAATCAGCGCCTTAATGCGCCTACTTCGACTTTGGCCTCTGATCCTTTTCTGCTGAAAGAAAGTCCGGTTTCTTATAAATGGTGAGTTGTGTTGTACTTGTTTGTAGTAGGTTTGAAAATAGATACTTGTTAAATAGCTTCCAGTGAGTGTAACTTGGGTGGAGAGTAATGGGAGCAGTGGCAGACATCTTGGGGGACAATGTGAGCAGTGGCAGACATCTTGGGGGACAATGGGAGCAGTGGAAGACATCTTGGGGGACAATGGGAGCTGTGGCAGACATCTTGGGGGACAATGGGAGCGGTGGCAGACATCTTGGGGGACAATGGGAGCGGTGGCAGACATCTTGGGGGACAATGGGAGCGTGGCAGCATTTGGGACAATGAGCGGTGGCAGCATCTTGGGGGACAATGGGAGCGTGGCAGACATCTTGGGGGACAATGGGAGCTAGTGGCAGACATCTTGGGGGACAATGGGAGCTGTGGCAGACATCTTGGGGGACAATGGGAGCAGTGACACATCTTGGGGACAATGGAGCAGACAACATCTTGGGGACAATGGGAGCAGTGACAGACATCTTGGGGGACAATGGGAGCAGGAGCAGACATCTTGGGGACAATGGGAGCAGTGGCAGACATCTTGGAAGAAAAAGCATGCCATTTCAAATTTGAAATGTTGTCCCTTGACATCGTGAAGTAGAACTCAGCTTTACAAATTATAAAAAATATATCTGAAACTATAACCCATTTCCCTAGTGAAAATCCAGAAGTGTATCAAGAGACTAAGAGCATGTGACCCACGCCGGTGGTATAACGGTCTAAGGCGTCACTCTCACAGTAGACTGGAATGCCGATGAAGGGGAGGGTTCGATCCCGAGAGGTTTTCCCTAAATAGTTCTCCACGTTCTCTACACACAAATTCGGGTACATTTCCTTTAAATTCATTGTTCCTAATCCCCAACCCATCAGCACAATTAGTACTTGAGCGCACAACCAGAATGGGTAGTAAGACGCGGTGCTAAAGAGGGAGTAGAATCAGCTTTATATAGCTTTGTTTTGTGTTAGAGCCTGCTCTGTATTTTGAGAGGCTAACAATCCGCTCCCTACTGTTGTAAGCCACGCCATGGTTGTAGAATACTGTCCTGTTGTAAGCCACGCCATGGTTGTAGAATACTGTCCTGTTGTGAGCCACGTCATTGTTGTAGAATACTGTCCTGTTTGTAGAATACTGTCCTGTTGTGAGCCATGCCATGGTTGTAGAATACTGTCCTGTTGTGAGCCATGCCATGGTTGTAGAATACTGTCCTGTTGTAAGCCACGCCATGGTTGTAGAATACTGTCCTGTTGTGAGCCACGCCATGGTTGTAGAATACTGTCCTGTTGTGAGCCACGTCATGGTTGTAGAATACTGTCCTGTTGTGAGCCATGCCATGGTTGTAGAATACTGTCCTGTTGTGAGCCACGCCATGGTTGTAGAATACTGTCCTGTTGTGAGCCACGCCATGGTTGTAGAATACTGTCCTGTTGTGAGCCACGCCATGGTTGTAGAATACTGTCCTGTTGTAAGCCATGTCATGGTTGTAGAATACTGTCCTGTTGTGAGCCACGCCATGGTTGTAGAATACTGTCCTGTTGTAAGCCACGCCATGGTTGTAGAATACTGTCCTGTTGTGAGCCACGCCATGGTTGTAGAATACTGTCCTGTTGTAAGCCATGTCATGGTTGTAGAATACTGTCCTGTTGTGAGCCACGCCATGGTTGTAGAATACTGTCCTGTTGTGAGCCACGCCATGGTTGTAGAATACTGTCCTGTTGTGAGCCACGCCATGGTTGTAGAATACTGTCCTGTTGTAAGCCACGCCATGGTTGTAGAATACTGTCCTGTTGTGAGCCACGTCATGGTTGTAGAATACTGTCCTGTTGTAAGCCACGCCATGGTTGTAGAATACTGTCCTGTTGTGAGCCACGCCATGGTTGTAGAATACTGTCCTGTTGTGAGCCACGCCATGGTTGTGTAAGGAGAGGGAGGTGTAAGGGCCTGAGAGAGTATTTCTCAAACATAATCTTATAGTTAAAACCATTCGACTCGGTTCACTCAAAGAAACAACCCGCCTCATTTATATCCATCAGGTGCTGGTTATTGCCGCCTGCACCATCTGGAAGAAATTCCATGTACTAGGGGAGTTCAGGAAGGGTGATGGTTCCCCGTTGTTTCCCAGACCCAATTTCTATGAGCAATCTCGAAAGAGCCTACCAATTTGGCTGGAACAGTATTTTCACATACCTTCAAGAGTTCTTTTACATGCCACTATCGACATGGTACTGACGGCTTTAGTTCCCTCCGAAGGAAGTTGTGCAACAGATCGTTATTGCTCATGAAAAATCTGTCGACCTCAGCTGGGTTTGAACCTACGAACATCGGGCCCTGAAGCGAGCACTTTAGTCCAAGACTGCTGAGGTCGACAGGGTTACAATAGGAGGCTATGAAATAAAGAATGCATTTTGTGTCTGTATATTAAAATAATAATGTTGGCTAGTGGCATATCAAATGAATAGTAGAATTCAAAGAAGTAAAAAACCCCAAATGTTCTCCAAGTGTTTATACATTTGGACCCCCCTCACCCTCCCAAAATCAGTGTCGAGTAAGCGTCGGTACACCCTGTTCATTCAGAGACCATGTCAGTCTAGACAACCAATGACGTATCAAGACTAACATGGTCCCAGAATGCACCTGTGTTCATGTCGTCTAATTAATACAAAACTAATTAACAAGTAGGCATATTTAAATTACAACCTGTTATTTCATCAGACTTCATGAATATATAACCTAAAGTGAAGAATTAGTGTATATTAATAAATAACTATAAAATTGACGTTAATGTTTTTGTATATAAATTTTAAACTTTGATTATATTTTCTTACTATTTTCCATTAGCGGATATACTGTTTTAACGCAAGCAACTCGCAGAACATGCCGGATGGAAACAAGTACAAGACTCGGGGTTCAATTCCCGGCCCACTCTGTATCTTTCAAGGCACTCAACTTGTTTTCTTCCATGCGAAGGTAAAGGCCATAATAACCGGAGCTGCTGTTTTAAAAAACACCGTCACATATTAATCGTCGGTAATTTGAGTGTGCACCAGTAAACAAAGTGGATCGCTCCAGTGTAGAACCTGTTCCTGGTCGGAGCGCGTGGGAAGTAAACACATCAACATACCTACCTCGGATATTGAAGTCGTCGTGGGGTTGATCTGAAGAGTCGGACCCGGTCGCACCCACGGCAAGTCCGACAAAACCATCATGGCGCATCAAGTACACAACGATCACTTGACAAAACTAAACAAAGTGTTGCTCACAAAGAAACAGTTCAACACGAGACGTAGCAACGTGTTTATGTTTTACTAGTCTGGCTTGGACTGGTCTGTCATCTGCTGCGGCGCTCAGAACACGTAAAACATAACCAAATAGAAATAACAAAAAAAAGAAGAGAGTATTGCCTCCAAAGAGGAAGGTAGATAGGCAGGCTGGCTGGCAGGTTGGCAACCCTGGTCTTCTGTTGTCTGTTCCGTACCAACATTAACACAATCATTTCAACCGAAAATAAGAACAAGAGTATAGTAAAAAAACACAACTGTGAGCACATAATGAGAGGGTCTTCCCACGAGCATTTTGTGGCGGAATTCGGTAAGGGACCCACAGAGAAACTTTAAAGAGCTAAGAGTGCAGTTAATTACGAATGAAAACCTTTTAAATGATTCACGTTGAGGCAGTGACGTAGCAGGGGGCGGTCAAGGGGTGTCATACAAGTGGCATTTTGTATTTTTCTTTAAATAAGCGAAAGAAATGAAAATAAGTTGAAAAAATATTTACAATAGTTAAAACGGTTAATAATGCCATTATTGTTGATACTAAAAGAACTATTGAAATCCTAGTGTTATTAATAATTATAAAGTAGATTTTTAAAATTTGAAGTCCAAAGGATATCTAAAAATTGTTGACCTATCCAAAACTCGAACTAAACATTTTCATGAGTAGGCTATCTAGGCAGCTGATATAAATAAACCAATGACCTCAAAATATGCTACATATAATCACACACATACAGGTCATGTTATATAAAACCCACATACACAATAAATACATAGATAAAAAAAGGAAAAATCAAACACAAAAGTTAAACTAAAATTACAACTTGTGAATGAGAGGAATGCCAGGCCTCCACCGTGGTTCGGATTCCACGTTAAACTGTAGGTCCTTCATTTCATCTCACAATCACCCTACCATTACACATTAGCGTAAGTGCGTATAACCCGAACGGGTAGTAAGACGCGGTGATGATGATGATGATGATAATAATAATAATAATAATAATAATAATAATAATAATAATAAACTAAAATTAGAAATGATGAAAGCCAAATCAACACAACCCCTATATTAGGCATTAGGCAACCCGCTCGCCGCCGGTGCGTAATTCCCCATTTTCCTATTTACTCTGTCAATCAGCTAACTACAACTTTATTTGACATTCTCGGCACACGGGGAGGAAGGGGGTTAGTAAAGATCGTTGAGATCGTTAAGTTAGGTTTGAAATGAAAACAAACTCGAAAAAATTAACAATATAATTATAGGGATAGAATAATTCAAATATTTCCTTCTAAAATTCGGAATAAACATTATTTAGCAATGTTTGGATAGAAATTTCATGAGGAACTATAGTGAGCTTGAATTATAAAATTTGTCTAGCTACCCAATATCAAACTAGTAAAATTTAAAATCATAATACAGTAGGATTTGGCAAGTTCGCAACATCGCTGCCTTTTAGCAGCATTGGTTGCGCCAGCCTTATTTTTATTAAAGCTCTTATTAAGATTGTTTTAAGAATTTGGTTTCAATACGTAGAAAGGGAACAACAAGAAAAAAAAAGAAAAATTTAAACTTTCGATCAGCGAATGAATTTTACAAGGGAGGTATGCTTCCTTAATAAACTAAGACAGATTTTATTATGATCTGACTATTACAGACAAATTATAATAAAGTCACTATCCCATATGAAATAAAAGGTGGTTGCCAAAAAGGGAAAGATACAACTTTCTATATATCAAATCTTTCGTTGAACTACAACAAATGTAATGTACATTACACTCATATCTAACAAAACAAGGCATGGCAAAGTATGACTTCAATGTCCAATATAACTTGCAAATCTTCTACTACTAAGTTCTGTTTCAAAAAGTGGAAAAATAGAATGCTCCAAAAGATATCATTCGAACGACAACTAAATGATCTTATTCCTGAAGGGTATATACTTAATATTTCATATCAAATGACTTCACTACAATTTATCTGGTATGATCCCTGATAAAACATAACTAAAGTTAAGACATTTTCCTGAAGGGAAAATATTTTAATAAATAACCTGATTCAACGCATATTACATGCATACTAATCTCAAAAGGTTTGTTTCTACAATAAAAATTAACGTGATATTCACCAACATAAATTAGATTAATCAAACAAAAGCAAGGATATTTTCCAGATGATACAATATGTTGATGTGACAAAAACTATTCATAGCATATTCCAGACTAACAGTAAATTGTTAGTTTCCTAAATAGGAACTATCAAAAAGTTTAACGTAAACCAAAAAGAAGATATTTTCCTGATGGGAAAATATCAACAAAGTTACAAATTATTTTTAACATAATAACCTTATACCAATAAAAAACCCTTAACTACAAAAATATTCAGCGTATATATTTGTCTGATGGCCATTACTATCGTAGCGCCTTAAATCCAAATCTTTAAGGCCATTTAAGCAGATTTTTTTTTTTTGCCATTCAAAAGACTTTTCTTCTATGAAATATTACACTCCATAAATGTATTTTTATGTATTTTACTAACGAGCTATGAGGGTAAGAAACTTAATTTTTACGTTTTCCGAAACTATTTTTAGACCACACTTTTTAAAATAAAAATTTGAAAATTGAGATTTAGTATGTTTAATGCTATACCTATTTGATAAAGATGGGATTTTACCGTAGGTAGAACCATACTCTATAGGTATACTTAAAGTTCCCTTCAAATCAACACAATTCAACAATTGTTTACTAATACTAATTCATCTATAAATATTAAATATTAGTATTAATACGATTTATAGATGTATATATTCAAGACTACAAAACGTATTCTGACTTAAATATGCAACGTTTTACTGAGTAACTTTATTTCCTTATGACATAAAAATATGCACTGAAATTCCAAGTTGGCTCGCCAGATCAAAACTTTGTAGGAAAGTGTAGCTTAGTTTACAAGAACAGGTGATAGCGCCACCTCCACAATTCGCGCAACACACAGCGGCTACTCCAGCTGTATTATCACAGAAACCCAAGTAATCTGCCGTCCATGCGAGATTTCTGTTTGAACGATCATTCACAAGTTGTCTCTTGAAATAATTAGCCTCATGTTTTAGTAATATTTATCTTTATATCACTGCCGGAGTTATTTCATTATTGAAACATGTTGTAGTAATTTAAAGATTTGTGTTTTATTTATGATCTCTGTGAACTGTAAAGAATATATATATATATATATATAATTATTAAAATAATAAACAATGGTTTCTTCCATTACAAACTGGAAAACGTCAATCTTTGAAACCGAGAATGAGCATAATGTATTATATGGGCAGATAGGCTTTATGTTTATTTTATATATTAAGGGTTTTCCAGAATCAGTAACACAGAATATACAATTTAATAAACAATAAATGGCTGTAAGCGATAGCCCAAGGCTTCGACACATCGCATATCAAGAATGGTGAAATAAATACTTAACATTTGAAAGCACTTTTTACAGCCATTGTAAAAATAATCTTTCTCATGAAAAATAAATTAATTTAGGCAGTTTATAGTGTTTTAATTTCTTAGCTATTTGAACTAGTTTAGTCGTTATTTATGCAGAAAAAGGGCATTATTTTATAGAACTGAAATTGGCAAAACTTATTACTCTGAATACATTAATATGCATATGGAAAAAAATTGTTTCACGATCTTCAATTTAGTGAAAACTGCTATTATTATCTTCGATTAAATTATTTATGTTTTATATTTATTTATATTTTAATTAGAGGTAAGAATATTTATAGTGTCAGTCAGAGCTTAGATCTTGGTTCATATAGGATTATTAGGAGGGAAATCGTCCAGATGATTTAAAATGTAGATAATATATCTCTCTCTCTTTATATATATATATGAACTTTACTTAAAGTATCAAACCCAAAAAGTCAAGTGGTTACAATTAAATTGATTATATTGTTCAAATATTTGATAATTTTAGGAATACTGCAATTTTACACGGTTAAAAAGAATTATTGAATTCTAAGACCTATACAACATCCAGAAGAAGGGCGAGAATTGATCAAATAATAAATATTACACCCCTACCAGAAATCGAGCCCGAAACCTTTTGCACTGTAGACCATCCCGCTAGCAAGTGAGCTAACGTGTCGGGCTATGGTACTATCATTATATCACATGTATAGCCTATATTTTCTTACGTTCTCTCCCACAGCTGTAAAACTATTAATTGAGTGGCCTCTTGAAAATATGCTTGATAAGAAATACATTTTTTATCGCCTTAAAAATGGCGTGGATGCAAAAATCTACGTTTAAGCTGGCAATTTTTCCAGCATTTTTTTATGGCTTACAATAATGTGTCTGTTGATCCCACCTATAATGATATAATAAGGTCAAGTTAAAAGCTGTAGCTCCTATAGAAGTAGTCTATAATGATGTCCCAATCAGTGAGATATTCTGTTGGGTACCTAAACAATATAGGAAGGTATAGTGTTCATTATTTATATATTTCGAACTCACTTCGAGAGTCATTTTAGGCCCAAGTATGATATTATAGTAGTAATAATTGTTTGAATTTGTAAATGTGTAGGCACTTTGAATTGGCTTCAAATGATAAACCGCAATTTACTATTGTAACAACAGTTTTTCTAACTAATTTTATAATTTTTTGCAAATAAATAATGTAATTAAATAATTATTTCATTCACAAAGGAATGTATTTTATTAAATATGACTTTCATAAAAAAAATGTGTGAGAGAGAAAGAGAGAGAAAGAATGATTTTTATTTGAATAAATTTAATCAAAATAACTGAAGCATTCTTATACCAATATTATGTAACTTATAAACGTATATAATTATAATCGCTCTTCAATGTTTTTAGGCACTTTGAATTATTTAGTGATTAGGTTTGGAGGTTTGAGTTATTCTAGGGTGCAAGGAGAAGGAAACAAATTTTTACAGTAAATACACCCTATTTACGTGGAGAGTGGATGGTAATATTATATGAACCCTCCTTAATATAAAAGGTGGGTTGCATAGTTACAAAAGATCAAGTACAAGATACACAACAATTTATTAAATGAATAACAGGTTACATAGACATTTTGAATCCCAATATGGGTGTCGCGGTGCTTTTTCAATCCATACCATCTAGCAATAAAGATAAATAAAGAAGCCAGGTTAATAAGTAATGATTAGAACTACTCCAGGCTGGTTACACTATACTTTGTTTTAGTAGTCACCCAGTGACAGAACTTTATGAGAGAAAACATGCATCAATGTCACTTGCAATATTAAATACCTAGGGAGGAATAATCTTTTATAAGAGGGTTTATAAAACTAGGCGAGACCGTAGTTAAAACAGGCAACATTGGCTCAATTAGCCCAACAAAAAGCAATTATAAGCGAATCAGGAAATAGTAATTTACTAATTGGTTAGAAAATGATCTGATGGACACATAAAATACCTCGTATAGCTCGGGGTGCCTTATTTATAACATTTAGGGCCAGTTTCATAGTCAAACTTAGCATGCCTAAAGTGCGAGTCGATACTAAATACAGGACGACACCTACCTAGACCAAAATGGAGTGGGCCAATTTAGCATATTCCATAGCCCATTCCATTCAATTTCAGGTAGGTGACGTCTTGTATTTAGTATAGCGCCGCACTTGAGGCGTACTAAATCTATGACTGGGCCTAATATATGAACTAGGTGACAGTAGTATGCAGGCTTCCCGTCCCAGGACCTTCAAGATAACAAGAGCTTCCCGTCCCACGGCCTTCAAGAGTACAAGAGCTTCCCGTCCCAGGGCCTTCAAGAGAGCAAGAGCTTACCGTCCCAGGGCCTTCAAGAGAACAAGAGCTTCCCGTCCCACGGCCTTCAAGAGTACAAGAGCTTCCCGTCCCACGGCCTTCAAGAGTACAAGTGCTTCCCGTCCCAGGGCCTTCAAGAGAACAAGAGCTTCCCGTCCCACGGCCTTCAAGAGTACAAGAGCTTCCCGTCCCAGGACCTTCAAGATAACAAGAGCTTCCCGTCCCACGGCCTTCAAGAGTACAAGAGCTTCCCGTCCCACGGCCTTCAAGAGTACAAGAGCTTCCCGTCCCAGGGCCTTCAAGAGAACAAGAGCTTCCCGTCCCACGGCCTTCAAGAGAACAAGAGCTTCCCGTCCCACGGCCTTCAAGAGAACAAGAGCTTCCCGTCCCACGGCCTTCAAGAGAACAAGAGCTTCCCGTCCCACGGCCTTCAAGAGAACAAGAGCTTCCCGTCCCACGGCCTTCAAGAGTACAAGTGCTTCCCGTCCCAGGGCCTTCAGAGAACAAGAGCTTCCCGTCCCACGGCCTTCAAGAGTACAAGAGCTTCCCGTCCCAGGACCTTCAAGATAACAAGAGCTTCCCGTCCCACGGCCTTCAAGAGTACAAGAGCTTCCCGTCCCACGGCCTTCAAGAGTACAAGAGCTTCCCGTCCCAGGGCCTTCAAGAGAACAAGAGCTTCCCGTCCCACGGCCTTCAAGAGTACAAGAGCTTCCCGTCCCAGGACCTTCAAGAGTACAAGAGCTTCCCGTCCCAGGGCCTTCAAGAGAACAAGAGCTTCCCGTCCCACGGCCTTCAAGAGTACAAGTGCTTCCCGTCCCACGGCCTTCAAGATAGCAAGAGCTTCCCGTCCCACGGCCTTCAAGAGTACAAGAGCTTCCCGTCCCAGGGCCTTCAAGAGAACAAGAGCTTCCCGTCCCACGGCCTTCAAGAGAACAAGAGCTTCCCGTCCCAGGGCCTTCAAGAGTACAAGAGCTTCCCGTCCCACGGCCTTCAAGATAGCAAGAGCCTACCGTCCCACGGCCTTCAAGAGTACAAGAGCTTCCCGTCCCACGGCCTTCAAGAGTACAAGTGCTTCCCGTCCCAGGGCCTTCAAGAGTACAAGAGCTTCCCGTCCCACGGCCTTCAAGAGTACAAGAGCTTCCCGTCCCAGGGCCTTCAAGAGTACAAGTGCTTCCCGTCCCACGGCCTTCAAGATAGCAAGAGCCTACCGTCCCACGGCCTTCAAGAGTACAAGAGCTTCCCGTCCCACGGCCTTCAAGAGTACAAGTGCTTCCCGTCCCACGGCCTTCAAGAGAACAAGAGCTTCCCGTCCCAGGGCCTTCAAGAGTACAAGAGCTTCCCGTCCCACGGCCTTCAAGATAGCAAGAGCCTACCGTCCCACGGCCTTCAAGAGTACAAGAGCTTCCCGTCCCACGGCCTTCAAGAGTACAAGTGCTTCCCGTCCCAGGGCCTTCAAGAGTACAAGAGCTTCCCGTCCCACGGCCTTCAAGAGTACAAGAGCTTCCCGTCCCAGGGCCTTCAAGAGTACAAGTGCTTCCCGTCCCACGGCCTTCAAGATAGCAAGAGCCTACCGTCCCACGGCCTTCAAGAGTACAAGAGCTTCCCGTCCCACGGCCTTCAAGAGTACAAGTGCTTCCCGTCCCACGGCCTTCAAGATAGCAAGAGCTTCCCGTCCCAGGACCTTCAAGAGTACAAGAGCTTCCCGTCCCAGGGCCTTCAAGAGAACAAGAGCTTCCCGTCCCACGGCCTTCAAGATAGCAAGAGCCTACCGTCCCACGGCCTTCAAGAGTACAAGAGCTTCCCGTCCCACGGCCTTCAAGATAGCAAGAGCCTACCGTCCCAGGACCTTCAAGAGTACAAGAGCTTCCCGTCCCACGGCCTTCAAGAGTACAAGAGCTTCCCGTCCCACGGCCTTCAAGAGTACAAGAGCTTCCCGTCCCAGGACCTTCAAGAGTACAAGAGCTTCCCGTCCCAGGGCCTTCAAGAGAACAAGAGCTTCCCGTCCCACGGCCTTCAAGAGTACAAGTGCTTCCCGTCCCAGGGCCTTCAAGAGAGCAAGAGCCTACCGTCCCACGGCCTTCAAGAGTACAAGAGCTTCCCGTCCCAGGGCCTTCAAGAGAGCAAGAGCCTACCGTCAAGAACCAGCTAGTGATAATCCAAGTTTGCCAAATCCAGTTAATTTATCATGCGATTGAAGATTAACAGTAGGTGTACTTGTAGCATTGTATTAATTATACGAATTAATTAAAAACTGTGTTCGTTTACAAATTTTAGGGTATTGAAGATTGATATGTGTAGGCTACCCATAGTATTGTACTAATTAGATAAATTATTAAAAATTGCATTCCTTTATAAGTTTAAGGTTTTTATTTACTTTTTCCTTTGGAGTAAT
This sequence comes from Timema podura, assembly GCA_033556935.1. Classification (NCBI taxonomy): domain Eukaryota; kingdom Metazoa; phylum Arthropoda; class Insecta; order Phasmatodea; family Timematidae; genus Timema; species Timema podura. Next base: position 2,425,983 of record JAVRXN010000012.1, read on the forward strand.
TCCTATCTCACCCATGTTAAAATCAATTCCTTTTACGCGTTATCAGAACCAATCACTCGCGTAGTGCGAAGGACAGCTGTATTACATTTCCTTGGTCTTTTGATTATTTCTACCCCCTAAATAAAAACGTTCCTGCGCCACTGAAACTGAGTATGTGAAGACTATCAGACGCGAGTGTATTGCAATGTATGCCAGTGAAGAGTGGAGGCTGTTGACCCTTCCTCCTATACGTGTTTTCGCTCCCTCTATGAATAATAACTCAAATATTCCAGACGTTAGCGGTCGTATTAGAAATGACGGCCAAAAAAAACCCCGGTGGCTCTGTTATACTTTACAAGGACGCGAGCTGCCAATATAGTCCTTATATACTTGCTATGTCCTCGTTGAAAAGTGCTGGATTGACGACTCGTCAATACGGACTAAGAAGACGTCAACTTATATCAACTGCGTTGCTTCATTTGAATACTTGCATTATAAAGTTCGCCCTCCAGTTTTCCCAATGTTTATACGGTGTTTGCGTATAACCTGAACAGGTAGTAGGATGCAGGTATAAAATATACGGTGTTCGAAACCGGTATTATAGTATTCATATGGAGTGAGTACTAAATTTCAACTAAAGAGTGTTTTGATCATATGACTAAATTCTAATAGAAACATCCATAGTTTATCATATGACTAGATTCTAATAGAAACATCCATAGTTTATCATATGACTAGATTCTAATAGAAACATCCATAGTTTATCATATGACTAGATTCTAATAGAAACATCCATAGTTTATCATATGACTAGATTCTAATAGAAACATCCATAGTTTATCATATGACTAGATTCTAATAGAAACATCCATAGTTTATCATGTGACTAGATTCTAATAGAACCATCCTTAGTTAATCATATGACTAGATTATAATAGAACCATCCTTAGTTAATCATGTGACTAGATTCTAATAGACACGTCCATAGTGGATTATATGGATGAATTCTAATAGACACGTCCATAGTTGATCATATGGATAGATTCTAATAGAAACATCCATAGTTTATCATATGACTAGATTCTAATAGAAACATCCATAGTCGAGTATATGTTTAGAACAGCTATAATAGTCATTTCTTCTAATATTCTATGCATTTTAGATGAAATGTTGCAAAGTAATAGCTATATTAGACGTTTCTTCTAGTATTTGAATATACAATGGCTATCAAATCCTGGTAGATGTTTATTTTAAGAGGTGCTGTAGAGCTCTAAAATATTAGCGTGCGGTAGATTATGAGTTTCTAGTGAACATATCTTGAAGGGGTAGTAGGACTCCCAATTCTGTACCCTTTAAGAAAGTAGTTTTAACAGAGTTATGTTTTAGGGGGAGGAATCCTCTTTGCTAGTATGATTAACAAACTTTTGTTCTAAAATAAAAATTATTAGGTTCTTTCCCTATCAATTTAATTGTTATAAACACCAATTTAATAGATGTGTTGAAGTTTGAGGTTTGACTAAAAAAAATAACTAAAATTTCAAGAAAACCCTTGATATTTTTATAGCAATGTAAAGATGATAGAATTAATGTGATTATGTTTATTCTAAAACAAAAGTTTGTCATTCAAGAGAATATACAAGGATTTTCCAAAAAATCAATTTGCAATTTTAAAAATAATTCCAAACTAGCTTTCATCTCTCAATGAGCGTTTAGAGAGGATTGAACACTAGTATTAGTCTCACGATGTGTATTTAAAAAGGATTTGTGGAATCTCTAAAATAAATAGCGGTATTAAAATTAAAGTGGTTCGAATTAAACGTTATTTATTAAAAAGAATATCCAAGAAGGCGAGCTAGATTAGATTGTATCTTGTCCCAGAAGGAGGACAAGAGGGCATTCTACACGACCATTTACATGCAAATGTGGCTTCGGGTGAATTGTTTCTCCCGTTAAACTAAATAAAAAACAAAGCTCAAGCGTGTTCGGAATTTTTGTTCAGCACGGGAACACTGAGCAGAAGCATTTGCTGAGTAAGGAGACTTGGGAACAGCTCAATGACACTAGCATTGTGAAAGAAACAGACATTGGACCAATATCTGGTGAGGAAGTCCTTCTTGAAAGTGCGTCACCAATATTTAGCCTACATCATTTCCGGAGAAATTCTATGGCGTGCTCAGAGACATTTTAGTATAAATATGGTCTAAGGGAGCTGTACGTACACACATACACACATACACACATACACACATACACACATACACACATACACACATACACACATACACACATACACACATACACACATACACATACATAATCACGCCATTCCCTTACGGGATAGGCAAGAAACTGTGCATAAAGCTAAAAAAACAACTCCGTACTTAATCCATCCGCACTAACTTTTTCCACACTTCCCTATCCTTGCATAATTCCTTCGTTTTAACATCCACACACCGATTCATACATGCTATTTTATTCTTAAAACTTCTAATCTTTCTCTTTTTCACATATTCATCTACAACATTTAGCCACGTATTACATTACCTATCCCTTCCTTTTGATCCATACACTTTACCTTCAAATATTTGGTTCGTCACTCGATCCATACTCAACCTATCATTATGACCAAACCACCGTACGACACTTCTTTCACATTTAACTTTTGGATTCCTTTCAAACACACTCCTTCAGCACCATTCATTACTGACCCTGTCCATACGAGTTTTTTCACATACATTTCTTAGATCTAATGCCAATCGCTTTCATCTTGCTCTTGTGTTTCTCCTGACAAAACCACGCCTCACATCCATAAAACAATGTTGGCAATAGCACACTTTTAAATACCTCCAGATTTGCCTCTTTTGATACTACCTCATTCTTTGTAATATTACACATACATCCAACTACTCTCCAAGATGTATTCACCCGTCTATTCATTTCACCATCTATCCTTCCATTTTTACAGAAAGTTCTGCCCAGATACACAAAATCATTCACTTGTTCTAACAGTTTTCCATTTATAGTAAGTTGACAATCATTTCCTGACCCACCCTTATCAAAAACCAATACCTTAGTTTTGGAGACATTTATACGAAGATCCATTCTATCTGTCACCACAATCAAACGATTTAATACATTCTGCGAGCCATTAATACAGCAACATCTGCATATAAGAGCGCTCTCACATTCACATTGTCCAATTGTACACCAACCGCGTCCTCACAAGCATCCCTCGTTTTAATAACAATTGTTAGAGTAATAACGATTATTAAAATATTGTCACTATGATACACTATAATTCAATATTGCAATGGCAACAAAATAAATGGTACGGTACACCGTACAGACTTTCTCTCGTTTTTATCTTAAAGCAGACATTTACTAAAAACTCGTAAGATTTGTGGAACGAAGTAATAGGTCTATTCATTGTTGTAGAAATATTACACCAAAGGTCATAAATGAAATAATATTAAATGTTACTTACTCTATGGTATAAGGAACTAGGAACACTGTTACAGAAAGTGATAAAAAGAGGAACATCTTTGTCCATCAAAGAGCATACAAAACAAATTCATTTTCAAAGATAGGAATTAAAAAGTATTTTATATATATATATATATATATATATATATATATATATCTTTGCTTATAGCTTATAAATCATTGGTTTTATAAAAATATATTTCAAATAATAGATTTTTTTTATCTTTAAATGTACTACAATTTTACAATGATAAGTTAATTCGTATCTCAAATAGTTGCGGAGAAATGATGAAAATTGAAAAATTTCATGAGAAGTGCCATCTTGTTTATAATGATAAACCGTGTCTAGATATAAAATGTAATCAAAATAGTTGGAGCTAATTTTGAGAAAATCAATTTGTTCTCTTTTTGCCCCTGAGCAAACTACCCTTAAATTTGGGTTGCATATCTAATTCCAAAAACCCCTCGGGGGGATCTTATTAAAACCCCAGATACCAAGTTTTATCTCAATCGGTAAAATAGTTTCGACTCTAGCCCGAGGTACAGACAAACAGACAGACGGACATTGCGAAAACTACTTTATTTTGTTTCAGGGGGTCATGAAACGTAAACATTTATAAAAATCAAAAGTTCGATTTTTTGACGATCACAATACTTTCTCTACAAGGTGTCGAGAGAAAGTAAAAACAGAGAACAAAAAAGTTAAATCATTTTAGTGAAACTAAATATGCTAAGCTTCTGATTTTTATAAATAAAGTTTTCCAATGCCATGCTATCTATAACTACTAGTTGACAGAGATACAGTAATAAGTTTCAGTTTAGGCCCTAAAAGATGGATGGGGGAAACATAACTTTGGACACAACTTGACCTTAGTCTCTCCAGCACTGGTCAGTGTTATAAGCATCAACACTACACAAACATATCATGGAGTATAGAGGGGTTCCAGTGGCCACAAAGTCATAGGCGTAAGTCTCTCCAACTCAAAATACTATGAGGACCATAGTACGGTACGTCTTCAGCAAGGACACCAAATTTCAATAAACCAACATACAAAGTACTAAATGATTGTAAGTGTGTAATAAAGACACACACAGACTGGTAGTATTGTAAGTGTGTAACAAAGACACACAGACTGGTAGTATTGTAAGTGTATAACAAAGACACACAGAGACTGGTAGTATTGTAAGTGTATAACAAAGACACGCAGAGACTGGTAGTATTGTAAGTGTGTAACAAAGACACGCAGAGACTGGTAGTATTGTAAGGGTGTAACAAAGACACGCAGACTGGTAGTATTGTAAGTGTGTAACAAAGACACACAGACTGGTAGTATTGTAAGTGTATAACAAAGACACACAGAGACTGGTAGTATTGTAAGTGTATAACAAAGACACGCAGAGACTGGTAGTATTGTAAGTGTGCAACAAAGACACACAGACTGGTAGTATTGTAAGGGTGTAATAAAGACACACAGAGACTGGTAGTATTGTAAGTGTGTAACAAAGACACACAGAGACTGGTAGTATTGTAAGTGTGTAACAAAGACAAAGCTATTGTTAAAACAATAAACAGAGGCGGAGGCATCTTTGAGTTAAGCCCAGAGCCTGTTATTTTCCTCATTGTTCCTCGACGTGATAAAATCGTCTCTCAGCTTGACAGTCCCGAGTTCTAGCCTTGTATGTTTGTTGTCCAAGCCACGGCTGGGACTGGCTGGCTGCATTATTCATCGCATCATTAACTACAGTTTTCACTCCTGTTCCATTGGCTACTTCCTGGTCATACTTACAATCATTGGAGCCGGGGGCAAGAGAAAAAGGCACCGTTTTTGCAGTTACTATGGCAAAACATTTTTTAAATCAAAATAAATAAAATATTACTCCAGTACAAACATAGAATTTAATTTTCTTCACATCTTGTCCTTGAAATTTCTTGAATATCTGTCAAGGGTGTCCTGGAATTTAATAACGTTTACCTTCATTTAAAAAGTTTCTCATCTAACGCGCCATGCTCATGTTGGATATTCAGGAGCTGTAGAGATCACCGTGTGAAGAAAATTAAACTCTGTGTTCGTACTGGACCAATATTTGATTTATTTTAGCCAAAAGTTTTGCCATAAAAACTTTAAAAAATACCTTTTTTCGCGTCCCCTACAATCCCACCTTAAGTGTTCAATATTATAAATGAAATATATTTGTGAGCGCCAACTAAATCAAACAAAATATTAAATTCAATAATAATATGTATTTCATCAAGTTAGTTTTCTTTGCGGTTTTATACTGTGGATCAACACTTGAATTTAATACAGTCGTGTATATTGCCTTCTACGTCCCCCCCCCCCCTTTCCGTTTTTCGAAACAGCAATATACCCTCATGGTCTAAGGCGTGGTAATAGACTGTACATGAAGGTCAGGGGTTCAATCCCCGGAGGAGACAACAAAGCTTGCTATGAGAATATAGAGAAAGGCAACAAGAATAGTTTAAGACCCCACTCAAACCAGAATGACGTCCCACTATGTTATGTAAAATTGTGAACCAATGTGCAATGTGAACCATCTTCTTGTTCAACATGCTGTTTATTAATGTCGTAGCAACCATGCCCTAATTTGCAAGCTGTCACTCTCTCAAAAGCTTATTTTTTATTTAGTATTCCCAGATACTTAGGATTTAATTAGGTACTCTCTATAATAGGCTATATAAACAAGTAAAAAGATTAATATACCAAAAAAATGATGTCTGTAAAATATTATAAATTTGTATCGCAAACAAATATGTTTGTTGTTTTTAAAGGGCTCTTCCTAATAAAAAACGAAAGTAGACAAGATTGTTTTGTTCGTTTAAATGAATTCATAGTGTTTACTTATAAAACAATATTTAACATCTAGGATAAGTAAACCAGTTGAACCTACACAGTAACTAACGCTAGTCTACACTACACCAAACATTCACACGTCACAGTATTTATAGCACGCACTCATCTCCAGACAAGCTGTTCTCAAACTGCCACTGTTTATATTTTCACAAATTGCGACCAGTTGATAGTTGGAACCAACCACTCCCTCCCGATACTTATCCTATCTTCGCTCTCTGATTCTTCTTTCTTTGCAGTCTCATTTGCGTCGTGTTCTCGGAACTATCTTTCGAATAGTTTCAACTTCCTGATCTCAAAGAACTAACAGCTCTCACAGTTCTCTCCATACGCTCTTTGTTAATATTTTGTCTTAGAATAATGAACACAATCACAAACTATTTATACAAAACGAACTTTAACATTAGAATGGTGGCGACATGCTATATATACTGGTATTTTCTTGTTTTGTCTAAACCGTTCGTAAACAAGTTTTTTGTCAACTTTTGGGAGGGGAGCGGGTGGGGGTAATGGGGGGTTGAACCCCTTCCTTCTTTCCCCCGGCAGCATACAACCGTGTGCTATACAATGAGGGTTAGTGCTTGAAGATATTTATATCAAAATATTATATGTATTTTGAGAGGAAAACTTGTATATAAACTTTAAAAAAAATATAGATCAACTATTGATAAATATTATGCAATGCCCACCTGTCTATCACACAGAATTATATAAAATCCCACAAATATTAATATCATGTACGTGTTTGTAATAATAGTGTTGAGTAGGCCTAACCTACACCCACTAGAGCAGGGGTGGCCAACCTTTTTTTTTTCCTGGCGTGCCACTGGTTGCGCTAAGAATCCTTGGCGCGCCACTCCACCCCAAAACCTCTAACCTAACTTTACCTCAGTACCCACAACACCTTTAGAAAAATATAACCAACAATAAATAAAGTCCATTTAAAAATTGATAATATAATAAATACTGTAATATAACTTATATAATTGATTGCTAATTGTATTAGGAGTTTGGGTTATATCTGTGTTTCTCAGAAAAAAAATTAGCAAAACCTTATGTAAAATATTTAACTTTTAATTAAAAATTGCATGTTTCAAGAATTTTCTTTTCAAAAATAATCCACAGATATTGTACACCGTTCACAGATTGTAATTCTGTGACTATGTTCTATTAATGATAGTTAATAAAATAGCAATAAAAGAAAACTAAATACTAGTAGAAATCACAACCATTTTTAATAATAAAAAAATAAATATTTCATCTTTAAGCAAGGTTTCTGGATCTCTTCAACGTTAACGAGTTAATTAATATGTGGATATATTTTGAAAGAAGCCGGAAGAATCAGGTTTTTAAAATGCTTATCAATGAGAACTGAACGGTACTTATTTTTACCAAGTTCATAAGTGAAAATGTTTGCGCCCGTATGTACGTAGAACCAAACCTCCAACAATATCTCAAGGCCACTGGCACAAGGGAAGGCATTTCCAGAAGATGGTAAATTCTTGGCTGGATGGATTCCCAAGTACTTCCTTGTACTTGCTGTGAATTGCAGAGTTGTTCTGAATATCAAGAATGTCAATTTGAATGTCAGACATCCATTTCCTACATAGAAATTGAAAAAGAGTTCGTGAAAAGTTGAACATTTTTCTTTTTATCCTGGACGTCTGAAACACTAGTTTCAAAAGAGTTTTTCAAATCGGAAATAGCATGTTTATATTTATCAAAGCCCACTACATTCAATGTTAGAAAATGTTTTAATTCGAGAAAATTGGGAGAGCTCATTCTGAGAAAGATTATGACCCGGCAGAGTGAGCTTTGATCTAAAAGCCTGAATGTAGGAGCTGAAGAGTGTTGTAAAAATGTTATTATTACTTTGCAAACGCTGATTTAAGTTGTTAAGTTGACCCATAATGTCCCTCAGAAAGGCTAAATCCTATAGCCAGTCTTCATTCTTTAAAACCATACACTCATCAGGTAGTTCCTCATTTTCTTCCAAAAACTTCAGAACCTTACCAATTAAACTTCAAAATCTCTCAAGTGCCTTTCCTTGTGACAACTGACGAACACTACAATGAAGCAGAAGCTCACCATGGCGTTTGTCTTCTGCTTCCACTTCAAGGACTTCACGGAATTCCCTTCTGTTTAGCGCTCTTGCTCGGATCTTGTTGATACATCACACCACTGGATCGAGCATAGAAGATAATTTATTGTATTTGGCACAAAGGTCTTCTTGATGGATAATGCAGTGGTATTTGTCTAATTCATCCCAATATAAACTGTTGTTTTCAATAACTAATTTTATTTCTTTCAAAATATCTTCTCCTCTACATAGCACAAGTCTAGAAGCTCTTCAGTAACATCAAATTGCTCGTTGAAACAACGCACATAAACACAAAGATGAGCAGTGTCACTTATATAGCAGCTCTTATCCAAGATGATGGAAGAGTATTTACAAGTATTGATACACGAAACTACTTGTTTGCTAACATCACCAGACATCTCATCTATCCGGCACATAACTGTATTTCTTGAAATTGCAACATCATCTACCATTTTAATAGCATTAGGATCTTCAGTGGCTTTTGCAAAGGCCATTAGACTTGGCTTTATTATCTCTTCTCCTTCGGAGTGTGGCTTTTTTTTTCGAGCAATGATGAGGGCGATTTCATAAGAAACTTTGACCATTGTCATCAGCTGATTACTTTTTGTTTTAAAAAGCATTTGTTGCCCAGTCAGCGAATGTTTCTTTTTATTTACAAATTCTGGTCTTAATACTGAGCAAATGGAATATTTTATGTTAATATCTGGATGCATCTGTTTGAAGAGCCAATTTAGATTAAACTTTTTGGGAACTGCAACATTTGCCCCACAAATAAGACACACAGGCTTAGAAGAGTTTCCCTTTGTAAATAAAAAATGTTCTTCCGATTCACTATTAAACTCCCGAAGAGCAATATCACCCTCACACTTCCTTTTGGAAGTTCATGGCTTGATTGAGGCCATTACGAAACGATACTAACAGCAAGTGGATTATAGAAACATAAATATTTTACAGCGGAGGATAACACAGTACACACCAGTCAGTTCGGCACCAAAGAACAAACTGAGTAGAAAAATGTGATCTGTGCAGACTGAGGAATGTGTACTTGACTGCTGGACTAGTCAGGGTGGCACTTGAAGGGGGAGAAGGGGTTGGGGTTGTAGTGCAAGGGGAAGAGAAATTAGCTTGAGTAACGGGAAACAATACTGCAGAGACGGCCAACTTAGTAGAGCTAACAATTTAGAAATTTATTAAGTTGTCCCAATTAGGTGATTTATTTGTTCGTCAAATTTGTCATTGTTATATTTTGTGACTTTAGGTGTGCCTCTTAAAATACTTCCACGTGCCGTTGGTTGGCCACCCCTGCACTAGAGTAAAGCACTGTTTGGAGTTCAGCTTTGGCAAAAGGTTGGAGATAATGTAACGAGCAGTATTACCCGATGAGCGCTATTTCCCCTCCTACACTTTAATTTCAAATTCTCTTCCACAATGTATGTGGTTAAATCAGGGCCATCTTTAGGTATTTGAAGGTCGTGGGCCATAATTTTTTTGAGCCACCCCCTTTTTGTGGACTAATTTTTTTGTAGATTACTTTTTATTTTATAACTTTCTTGCATGGATTGTAAAATTGTAAAATGGGTCAATTGCTTTATATATGGTGTGTGTGTGTGTGTGTGTGTGCGCGCGCGCGCGTGCACGGTTTAAATAATCATGCTTCTGGAAAAACATGTAGTAAATTGGTTATTTTATAGACTTTTGTAAACCAAACAATCAATCAAAATATATTTGCTCAATTCAATATCACTAATATGTTTTTGTGCGTGTATATACGCATGAGATCTTAATCTCAGTTCTAACCAGTTGTAGAGTGTGACGTCACACTCTACGTATCACCCGCGCTGTTGAGCTGTGTGCTTGTGTGTGGCGCTAGAGGGCAGGTCGGCCGCCTTCCTCTTTGGCCTCCACGCGGCGGGACGTCAGTTCAACTCGCATCGAGTATCCGCTAGCACTCACTTCTATATGAGCGAGATTCAATGAGTTCAATTTGGACACACGATCCAGTATCGTTCACCTTTTTTGGACAAGTGAGGTTTAAGTAGGTGTAGTGTGACTCAGGATGTGTCGTTATTCACCTGAACAACAGAGCTTTCAAATGTTACTAAATAATTTAAGAATTTCATATTAAATAAAGTTGATCAACAAAACACATGTCTGGTTGTTAATATGTCTCACGCTTCCAAAACCAACACGCTACAAGTTAAAAGTGAAATTAGAATCAAGTTTACCAAATTACTCCAATAAAGTAACAAGAAAAGTTACAAGGCAATAGAGTAGAAAAGTTACGCAGTTCAGTAAGGGACCTATGAGCACGCGGTATAAGATAAAATAGATTTTCCAAAAATCCGTTCTAAAGATTTTTATTATATTTTGTATCTATACACTGTTTAACATTACAAACAAAATGGCAATTCTCGTTTTCAAACGAAAATAACTAAGGGCACTTTAAAGAAGCGTAAATGTCCAATTTTGATATCTCTGCAAATATTTGAGTTACTAAATAACTTATCATTGTAAAGTTGTAGTAATGTTATAATTTTTTAAAAACGATGGCCTTGTTAAAATTTCAAATAGGGGCTAGAGTCACCCAATCCCCAAATATGTGAGAGGGAAGGACCATTCTAAATAGTTTATAGCAGCACTTAATTTTCTACAACTCTTGTGACTAGCCTTGAAAGCCATTTAACTATCTGAAATTGGCTGGGAGAGGACCGCTCTACCTCCACTAGCCACAGTATTGAAATAACTTCACCAAATTGTAGTGAAGTAGTTCCAATAGTTACTCTAATGAAATAGCATTTAGAAATATGGCGCCCCACTCCCTCCAAAACATAATAATAATAATAATAATATTAGCACCACATCTTACTACCCGTTCGGGTTGTACTCACGCTAATGTGTGATGGTAGGGTGATTGCGAGATGAAATGGAGGACCTACAATTTAACGTAGAATCCGAACCACGGTGGAGGCCTGGCATTCTACACGTTCACAAGTTGTGATTAATACACATCTTGTCAGAGGTGAAGAAAGGGTTTGGCAATCAGATAAATCTGTGTCGGGACAGAGGATCGATCATAATGTTATTTGTCAATGAACACAATTAATGATAATGTTGCAAGCCTATGTATCACTACAATCTACAGTATATCCCCTATAATTATATGACCACTGTGCAAAATGGTTGGGCTCGTTTGTGTCTGGCACGGCTTTGCAATTATTAGCCGCCAGATGGCAATAGTAGACACAATAGAACTCTAGAAATACACTAGCGCTTTATAAAAAACAAGCTTCGGCTACAACTGAGTCCACGTGTTGTTTTAGTGAGAACTATGCTCATTCTTGTTGAAGACATGGGTTTCGATTTCACATCCCGTGACGTCGTACCTCGGAAAGGGCGCTGCTGTAGACAATTTGATTTTTTAAATGATGCGCCACCAAAAATCTCGTGCCCTAGGCATGTGCCTAGTCTGCCTAGTAAGTAATGCGGCGCTGGAAATAGCTCTTCTAGTACTAGGTTGATGTTAAGTCTTCTCTGGTTCAACTGAAATAATCTGGATTTGAACCAAAGAATCTCGGAATTGGGCTGTCTTTGTTCACTTATCAAACCCATGACCCATTATATTGTTATGTACCACGACAATAATTCCCTAGGCTGGGATAGGGGTGTCTACTATTTAATTTTCACCTTTTAATATTTTTCCTCTCTTTCGACTTCCGGTCTTTAACGGGTATAATTGACCGGATGTCACAAAAAGTGGTCGACATCTTGAGTAGATTGTTTAGCAAAGAAATGGTTCAATGACCTCAACTTGTAGGAATATTCTTAGAGCGGGAGTGTTCTCTTTAGTTTGAACGTAGAGTAATTACTTGCCTTCAAACGTTTTGCTCAACATTTTACCAGCAAGGATGGCGGATTCAAAAACGCTTTCTTATAACATTCTTCTTTTTAGTGCACTGTTTTAGTTTTGATTTAATGCTAAACAAACTAAAGCGTTGTCAGTCTTATAAATGTCACCAATCCTCTTTCTTGAAGGCGGGACAGTCATTTCCTTTATATCCTTAAGAGTTTTCATACAATCATAAAAACATATTTAAATATAGACTTAGTTGTTCTCGGGAATCGAACCCATGTCTGGTCAGGTGTAACTATATTTAAATAATTACCACGTGAATTATCTGAGACAGTTTTATATATATATATATATATATATATATGGGGGAGTGGGGGAATCATGCACGGCGGGTAATCGTGCGCACGGTAATATTAGTGACTGACTGGTGCTGCGCTCTCAGTGCTATCCACAGCAGTGACGCGCAGCGATAGTTCCGCCATTTCATCTGTCAAGCGCATGGGAGCAAGGTGAGCCTACAGTTCTCCATTAATTATTGTGAGCCAATTGTATTCTTAAACTATAGCATTTACTGTGTTTTTATATGCATTCATTTTTATTGTATCCCTGCCACGAAGATGTTTTGTTTTGAAACAACAATGAGGTAATTATGTGCAGTAACTGTGTAGGTGTGCTGTGATACACGATTCCCCCACATACAGCTGTTAAATGCGAAGTGATGTTAATGCCAAACTGACCCGTGTTTATCCTCAGATGCCGAGAAATTACATTCTGGAAATTCAGAATAACTCTAACAAACCAGAAAATTAGCAAAATGCAATGGATGCAATAAAAACAATGGCAGGAAAATAAGATAAGTTGAGAAAGTTTCAACATACCAGACAGAGTAAACTCTAAGACTGAGCGCGCACTTTGACGGGAACTGATATTCTGAGCGGTTGCTATAGGCGGCCAGACTCATCCGTAGCTACAATCAAATGTTATTTTCTGTATTTATTGTTGGGGACATTTTATGTTAAATATTACCTGTTTAAGTATAATAAATTATTTATTTAGCTAACAACCAAGCTGAGCATAAATAATACGACACCATACATTTCCTGGGCAAACTTATTTACATGGCACTATATTGAACAAATATTATTTTGAGGAGCTTTATAATTAAAATAATTATCAAATATAAAATATTACTCGAAGAAGGTATATTACTATGGAGGAAAGCATAAAGGCATTTAAGATAATCACATTAAATTAATTAGATCGTATATTATATTTAAATTCATAAATCAATAAATCTATTCACATGCCAATAGTTGCATGCATAATTTGATTACAAACTATAAAGTTACTTTAAATTATATTAAAATTTATCAATATTGGTAAGTTTATTTTGTATGCATCTATTTTTAACTTATTTAGTTCATTTATTGAACCGATCTTGATAAAATTATTATTATTATTTTACAAATACGTATATTCATATTAGCTTGATATACTTGACAAAGATCATAGATATTATGTACACAAAAGTTTACATTCACAAATTATAAGCTGGGCATATTCTTTGCATGTGCTGCGATAATCAAAATATTAATTAACTTGATATTGAAATATAATTTAGTAAAACTATAATGTTAAACAAGGGTTTGTTTGAAATGTAATCCCGTTAGCAAGAAATTAAATAAGTACCGGTATACTTCGATTTTTTTTAATATTAAATTTTATAAATACAACAAATATTCTAAATCTAATAATATTTGTTAAAATCATTCCGAGGCAGCATTCCTTCGCTTTTGATTATTTCCGCATCCATATTAAAATTATTATGAAAACTTATTTACCATTTTATTTCAAAATAAACCTTAAAAAAACCTTAATTTATCATTTATTACTATAACTTATTAAAATAATTTCTCGAAGATTTGAATAAAGAATTTAATTACAGGCGTGGTTAAAAACTAAACATTTATTTTATCATAAAACATTATACTTGGGGTAAGCTATTTAAAACAACTGACAATCAAATTAAAATAATTCACATGAATTATAAGTATGTATATAGAGATAACCTTGTATTTGATTTTACAATACATCTTACTACCCATCCACGGCTATTCGTATTTACTTACACTTTTATCCGCTCCGCCAGGCATGCAGTCTAAATGTCAAGCACATTTAGTCTGGCTTGCCAATTACAGGGGGTTGGGATTCGTATCCCAGCTGGGTGTATTGAGGTTAGATTTTCCTAAAAAATTTCCCACTCTCTCTCTCCACAAACATTTGGGTACATTTAATCTAAATTCTACCTTGCTCATCCTTATTATATTATCATGATAAATATGCGTGTAGCCCTAACGGGTTTTGAGAGGTGGTGGAAAAAGTGAATTTATAAATAGTGTAAAATGTGCCCACATTTACATCAAGGGAGAGGGGGTAACCGTTGAGGGAACTACTCTCTCATACATCTGGTAGGGTTCAAACTTGGACCTTCTCGCCAAGGGAGAGTGGGTAACTATTGAGGTAACTACTCTCTCATACATCTGGTAGGGTTCAAACTTGGACCTTCTCGCCAATGGAGAGGGGAGTAACTGTTGAGGGAACTACTCTCTCATACATCTGGTAGGGTTCAAACTTGGACCTTCTCGCCAAGGGAGAGTGGGTAACTATTGAGGTAACTACTCTCTCATACATCTGGTAGGGTTCAAACTTGGACCTTCTCGCCAATGGCCAACCAGACTAGACAGTTTGAAATCTAGTCGGCGTGAGCACCGATGCAGTTATGATATTTTTAATAGGCCTACCATTAATTTAATTTACCTTTAATTTTTCAATTTGTAAACAAGAGGAAGCACCGATTCATTCTATTAGTAGTATCTAGTTTTGTATTAAGAAGTTTACAAGATTTACTTAAAGATTACAATTTTGGAGTTCACAAAATGTTTAAAATCATATCAGTTTTTTGTAAAAAAAAATCTAAAGCGTATTGATTATTTACTTTATAAATTCAAAATGTTTCCAATTTATTAAGCTTGTAAAAACTTTAATACGAATAACTGTCAAGCCTTAATAATTTTTCTAAAATTATTAAATTAATATTTCAATACAATGGATTTAAAATGTGTGTAAACGTCAAGTCTATAAAAACTATCATTCAATAATATTAATATGTTCAAATGACCTACCCTTGAATGTTTAGTGGGCTGAAAATATTTTCTTGGGATTGAATTCAACCATTTCTTCTTAATATTTTCATTATTTGGAAAACCAAACACGTGGACCTTAGGTTTATTATTATAGTTTCCCCGGCAATTTGTTACACAACACTTACTATTATTATTATTATCATCACCATCATCATTATCGTTATCCGCACTTACGCTAATGTGTAATGGTAGGGTGATTGTGAGATGAAATGGAGGACCTACAGTTTAACGTGGAATCCGAACCACGGTGGAGGCCTGGCATTCCACACATTCACAAGTTGTGATTAATACACGTCTTGTCAGAGGTGAAGGAAGGGTTTGGCAATCAGATAAATCTGTGCCGGGACCGAGGATTGAACCCCGGACCCCCAGCACAGAGGTCTGACACCTTACCACCAGGTCACCCTCACAACACTTATTAACCATATTTAAATATAAATACATTCACTATTAAAACACACAGCCTGCACCTGAAAATGTACATACATTACCAAATACATTTCACACAATCCAGATAAACCACAATATAAAACGCACAACACATTCGAATCTGATTAAAATAAATCTTAATAAATCTTTTTAAGCGCTGAACCCATTGTAATGTGCTCGCAATGAACCGTAGGACCTGAATAATTAATGAATAAACTATAAAACCAAGCTAGTTCGTACTCGTCCTGAACTGCACACCATTAATTTAGCCGTTAAACTGACCGCTTGTGAGAGGAGAGACAGGTGGCCGCTAGTCCATGACGTCACGCTCTTCACAAACTACTAGCGAGCAGGCCTTCTCTTTAGGTGATGTTGACACTTGCTGCACTGTACCGCGCCGAATGTGAATTAGGATTGAAATGATGCTCACGAACGGCACTCCCGAAAGTAGTGTTGTGGAAGCCAAGGGGGAAAACAACAAGATAACGTGAAGGTATTGTAATGAAAATATACCGTTTTGGGAGAGACTTTCGCCATAAAGAGCCGCCGATTAGCTACGTCTTATCAAATAATGTTGATTGAAACTAGTCATATTATGGTGGAAAAGTTTTAAGGAAACTGCACAACTCTCGATTTTTCTAATAACCCGTTCAGTTGGGGACGCGGCACTTGACCTAAAAATTAATTTCACTAAAGTCATTTGGCCTTAAATGTAAATTTAAATAAAACCTTCGGGTATCTTCGGAAAATAAAAAATACTGTTAGTTGTTTCATCTGGATATAGATAGCACAACTGATGCGAGAAAGTTACAATATTTCTAAAACATTGAAATATTTCCTAGCCTTACCTCAACAAACCTATAAACATAATTCTACAAACAAAAACAAGAGATCAGTAGTTCACCATACACTATACCACCTTTTTTGTATATAAATTTCCGATATTATTTCCTTGTTAGTATATCTCATGGTCATAAAGTTAATAGGAACGAAGATATTAGTGAAAAACAATAAAACAAAATTCAGCACCGTTTACGCGAGGTAGAATTGTATGCCCAATCGAATGATGGAGACTTTTGACAACTTATTTAGAAACGCAAAGTGAAAGTGGAAACCAATATTCAGCTCACTCATTTGGCATTTTTTTGAAGTGACGCCCGATTTTCGCCTTAAGTTAATGGATTAAAGCAATGTTAACTCTACAGGAACATATTTTTTTCAGCTAGGCCTACTTTATTATTAAATGTGTATAATAGCAACGTATGAAATAAATTTTGCCAGTGAACATCAATATCACAATGACCATATATAAAAACTTAAATGATGGGTTTGACTAGATCCTTAACTATTATTATTATTATTATTATTATTGTTAATGAGAGAAAGTGAGCGAGTGTGTGTGTGTGTGTGTGAGAGAGAGAAAGAGAGAGACAGGGAAAAAGTGTATGTGTGTGAGAGAGAGAGTATATGAGGGAAAGTGCCTGATAAAGTGTGTGAGGAAGTGTGTGAAAGAAAGAGTGTGTGATAGTGTGAGTGAAATTTTGGGAAAGAGACTGTGACATGTATTGTGTGAGAGAGAGAAAATATGAGAGCGTGTAAGAGAGATTTTGAGAGAAAATGTTGGAGAGAGAGAGAATTTTAGAGAAAGAGAAAATGTTAGAAAAAGTTTGAGTGAAAGAGAGTTAGAGAGAAAGATTGAGACCAAGAGCATAATAGATATAGAAATTGAGAGAGAGAAGTTGAAACTAGAGAGATAGTTTGATTGTGATAAAGTTCGAGATAGAGAATTTGAGAGAGAAAGAGTTATTTTGAAAGAGAGCGTCTGAGAAAGAGTTTGAGACAGATAGAGTGAGTTTGAGACAGAAAGAGAGAGTTTGAGACAAAGAGGGTGATTGAGACAGAAAGAGTGTTTGAGAGAGAGGGAGAATGTGAGAGTGTAAGAGAGAAAGTTTGAAAAAAGGAAGAATTTGATAGAAAGAGTTTGAGAGAAAGAGCGTGAGTTTAGAGAGTTTAAGAGCGAGTGTGACGAATATAATGTGTGAAAGATTGTGTGTGTGTGAGAGGGAGAGGGAAAAAGTTTGAGACACAATGAAAGAAGATATGTGAGAGTGTGTGGGAGAGAAAGTGTCAGTGAGAAAGAGAGAATGTGAAAAGATAGATGTGGTACACAAAAGATTACTTTGAAATATCATTCCCTCAAATTTACGTGGTAGTAATTTATGGAAACATAGCTGAACTTATTGTAATTGTGTTGTGTTACTATTTGATAAAATGAATATCAAAACCCATTATTAGAAAAACACTAACCATATTTAAACATAATTTTATCGTTTATATATTTTTATAGTTCATGCGCGAAACAAAACATATAAAATATTTTTATATAAATGACAACTTAAACTTTTTGTAACATTGAGTTACATTTGAACTCGCCTCCATGCTAAACTTCATATTCAACTCGCCGAAGATTCATACTACCCGTTTCAAATAATATTCAATAATATTCTAAACCCTAGAATAGTACACTTCAATATTGTAGTTCCTGTAAATTGACACAACGTAATAGACAATTCAAATCAATAAAATCAATTCTATAGAACAGTGGAATACATTGGAATCTGTACTCACCAAATCTATCTTGTGGTTTGAGCAATGACGAACTACACCGGGTAGTAACAGAGACTCCTTCACCGAAGTCAACCCCGACTAAATCAAATAGACACTGAAGACACGCCGAGCCAAACTATCCACGATCAACAGAATTCTACCCACCTGCACCCTGGTGGATAGTTCCAGAACTACAGAAATAACGTCCGATTGAAGAATTGCTGCTCTAAATGAAAAATGGGACAATAATATCAACAAGCCACGTCATGTTCAATTCCTTCTGGAAGGAAGGCCACCGACAGAATTGTTCTTTCCCCCACCTTGTTACCCTGCTGTGAAATACCCCTATTTAAAGTCCTGTACTCGTATTATTAAATTAACTATTCAACCAACACTGGACGGAAGAACATAGTCCTAGGACCAGGACTATGCCAGGATCATCCATGATAATCTACGAACTTGAACTATGGCAACGTATACTTTGAACATTATAATTCAAAACTTTAACTTTTGTATAAGGCGTGTTAGGCGTTGTAAATGTTTACATTAATTTTCTTCGCCAAATAGTAAAATATATAATGTCTGTCGCCACTTGGGCGCTCGAGACAGCTGTTTAGTTTGATCTTTACATTATAATAATTTTGATAAATTTTTGTGTTGGAGAAGTTTATTAATATTTCATTCTGAAATAATGTTGCAAATGAAATGTTTTTATTTCTTTTGTTATAATGCACACTTATAAAATTTAACTGGTAACGTAAATTGTTTAACTGATAAAATTAATTAGTGATTAATTTTATATTTGATCGTTGTTTAAATGTTTTCACTAGATTTCGTTTATAGTAATTTGTTAACTTTGATTTCACGAACAGATGGAAGTTTCTAAACTGTAAGTTAGGTCATGTAGTCCCGCGGGAGTTTGACTAAAGTCTGTTAGCCAAACTCTCGCGTATTTTAAAAATGTCTAATAAATAATCTTTATATTTATTATTTAAATTCTTGAAGTCTGCTTTAAGTGATGCAGTGCAGACGCGTTTGAAACAATATAATAAGGCCAATTAGGCTCTTATATAAATCTTACAAATTTATTAACTGATTTATTATTTATTTATGTATTCTTTTCAACACTGTGGGTTGTTTGTCTCATAAAGACTAGCCCATCTGATTGTTTGATATGTCTAGTATTAGAGAAGTTCTCTCTAATGGACTACGCTAAATAACTGTTTAGTACGATTATTGAGACCATGTAATTGAACTCTACTTTGTTTTTGCCTTGGATAAACCACTTATGGTATTGTTATTTAAATCTTGCATTTCATGTCCTTTGTAATTCTGTAGCTTGCAACCCTCCCCCTTCCTTTAAGTTATCGATGGTCGTAAAGAAAGGTTGGAGAGAGGGGTGTAACAATTTTAATTTGCGAATTATGATCGATATTATTGATTTAAATGCGAATTAACGATAGCAACATTCCAATAATAAATAAATGCTTTCCCAGTCCAGGCAATCTCAATCTAGATATGCTTTGACCAACATCTAAAGTGAAATCAGTATCCAAAAAGAAATATTTTATTTGCAGATTGAAAGATGTGATGACTGTTCGGACCAACAATAAAGATTCAGTTATTTTTTATCCAAAGATATATATTTTATCTAGAGATTTACAGCCTTGCAGCAAATAACGGTTTCCATGGTGAAAACTATCGGTGAAAATCGGGTTTTAGTGGACATCCTGGACTCCTAGCCATTAAAATGAGTGTTCGTTTGTCAAAATTTGTTCAGCCATTTCCTCGTAATTTCTATTACCGGAAACGTGGTGTATCAAATTATATATAAGATAAGCATACTCCTGAACCTACGCATTTCCAAAGATTTTCGTTTCAATAGTTTGAATTTCAATATTTTGTTTTCCTTTTGTATACCTCAGTTTTAGCTTATGTGGTGCTGACTGACAGCTCACAGCTGACTTCTGACGGCTTTAAAAAGCTACCAGACTAAATAATGTATCCTTACGCCGAACCATGTGATCTGCAAAAAACATGTGTTTAGCAGCTGTCACTTCTGACAGTCAATATTTAGGTATATACCCAAAGGTTGACTGTCAGAAGTCAGCTGTGAACTGTCAGTCAGCACCAAAGAAGCCATGGGAATACTGTAACTATTCAAGATATGTTTTAATTGTTTCAGTCTTATTCACAATTGGTTGACTTGTTTCGTTGTTTATGTTTTGAGAGACACAATGAACAACAGCTACACCTTCATTGGTTTCCTTTTTCTGCATATTTATAGAATATGGTATATCGTCCATGGACGTGCCTGACTGCAATTTTGGAGGACGACTTTATTTCCAACTTTGAGGGTCACATACTGGGGGTATTATTATTGTCATTCTCTATATTCACTACTTATATCAAATAAATGTATCTGAATCTAATATTACCTTTTAAATATTTAGTTCGACACTCTCAGATGAACATTAATATAAATCCTAGATTATCACCACACTCCAAATTGGTTTATGAATAATCCTAAATAAAAGGGGGCTATTCATTTTATATTGATTGGTTAACACTTAATTTAAGTGAACATTGACGTCACCAAACACGTTACTTCTTTTATTAACTACCATACTATATAAATTTGTTTGAGTAATAAAATAAATTATGATCTTGTATAAAACCTATTTGTGTAATACAGCAACATGAATTATCACATTTAAGAAATAATGTTTCTCAACTATGTTTTAAGATGAGATGGATAACTTGATGGATGGATGGACTTTCCCATAAAGTAAAAATATTGGAGGTCCTCCAAATATTTTTACCCGCCATGATATCACTTACTATTTGTTTCGTCAATCTAATGTAATGCCTAGATTCACGGGTAATATTTTTTACCTTGGATAACATTTTCGGAGACACCAATAAATAAGGGAGGGTACTGCAGACAATTTTAATTTGATCTTCTTAGGCAAGTTTAGCAGTTAGGCCTGAAAGTCTTGTTCACAATCATCATGGAAAAAATGTTCTGAGCAAATAAAATACGAATCAGGATTCCATTTTCCATCCCGTTCAGTAGTGAATACTCTTCGTCTGACGTCAGAATCTTTATGAAAGTATTGTGTATAACACCATATCCCTTAGTTAGATTACTTTTATTGCACACGGCAACGGTAGTATTGTTACGATACTTTTCGCAACACTTCACGCATAAATAATAGGACAGCTTACCAAAAACACACAAGCATTTACTATTCACAGTGACTTTCGTAGCATACGCAACACAAATACGAAGCTAATAAATAACGAGTGCGACACCGCACAGTCACATGTATTGAACAGAAGCAAGCTCAGCTAGGCCAAGAGCCGACATCACAGCAGCGCCGCGTTAGGGTAGACCTTAATGAAGGCCGGTATATAGAACGAGCCTACCTTGTACTCTAGTAACCTCAGTGATCTCTATACTATACTGGATGGACATACACACATCCTTGCAACGAACCCAATCGTGACGCTTAAGTTTGTAGTGTGTTTGGTTGCGAGGGGACAGATTTAACCATTTCTTTCAACGTTCTTATGCAAAAACGTGTCTCTGGTGAGTAAAAGTATTAATGTTTGAAAATAATGAAGTATTATAACCCATTTGGCTGAAGACAAATTTACTTTAAAGGGTATACAATTCAGTTTTAAAGTTAATATCGTACAAATACGGATAAAATCTTTGATATATTAAAATATATAGCTATCACTCATGTTGTTTACATTCTGCAAATTCTGAATATCAAGTTTTGTGTAGAGGTTCAAACGCTCATTTAAGTTACAGGCTTGTAGGAAGTGTTACTATATTAGCCTACATCGATCTATTTAAAGAAACAAGTCAAGAGTGTTGGACTTAATATCCTCTTCAAACATTATATTAACGCATTTATTTCATTTAACTAATCATACGTTGACATATCTAATCTATTCATACAAATTAGCGAATTATGCCAAAATGCCACATTCCCTTGTATGTGTATAAGAGAGAAAAAGATACCCGAAAGTGTTTTTACTCTCTTACACAATGGTTTGCAGATGACAGCTCGAAAATTTTATTCACAATAATTGTCCATCCAGTTATATCATTGATCTATATAATACAACTGGATGGACATACACATAAACATTGCCAAGGACCAAAGCGTGACGCTCAAGTATATTGTCTGCTACACTATGGGGGGACAGATTTAACGGTTTCTATCAATGTTCTTATGCGAAAACATGTCTCTGGTGAATAAAAGGTTTATTGTTTGAAAATAGTGAAGTCTTATACCACACTTTCCTGAAGAAACAATTACGTTAAGGGATATAAGATTCAATTTTACGGGTAATATTCTACAAACACGAATAAAATGTTTAACATATTTAAATATGTAGCTATCATCAATGTTGTTTACAGTCTGCCAAGATTAAACCTATATTTAAAGTTGGTTACTAGCTTGTATATTGGTTTCAGAACCCTTAGGATATTATAATGATGAAAGTTCGATAAATATAATGAATAACTTTGTGTAGTTACAATACATTCAAACTATCACTTAGGTTATAGGCTTGTAGAAAGTATTATTATATTACCATTTTTTTTAAAGTTGGCTCATATCTTATAAATTGCTTTCAGAAACCATTACAGAACACATTACATTACATTACAGAAACAATTACGTTAAGGTATATAAGATTCAATTTTACGGGTAATATTCTACAAACACGAATAAAATGTTTAACATATTTAAATATGTAGCTATCATCAATGTTGTTTACAGTCTGCCAAGATTAAACCTATATTTAAAGTTGGTTACTAGCTTGTATATTGGTTTCAGAACCCTTAGGATATTATAATGATGAAAGTTCGATAAATATAATGAATAACTTTGTGTAGTTACAATACATTCAAACTATCACTTAGGTTATAGGCTTGTAGAAAGTATTATTATATTACCATTTTTTTTAAAGTTGGCTCATATCTTATAAATTGCTTTCAGAAACCATATTATGTTTAAAGTTTTATAACCATAGTGAAAAAAGGTAGCTAAAAACTGTATTACATTTGTTTGAATTACATACTTTGTGTAAAAGTCTTACGTTAAAATGATAATTTAGGTTATAGGCTTGTAGGTAGGCTTGTTGCTCTCTCGACGATTCGTCCGCGTCTGTGCGGTGCGGAACGGTGCAGACCGGCCTAGTGTAGCGGTGGTAGCTTATGGCAGTTAGCATATAAGTTCGCTGAAGAAAAGAGAATCCCTCATAGTTTTAATAAACAGAAAGATTAGCTGGCAAGAATTGGCTTTATGGGTTCTTAAAGCGAAATCCTGAGGTAACACTTAAGAATTAAGACAGCCTGAAGGTACACGCTTAAACAGAATTTCTGCTTTAGATGCTGGAAAAACCATCTATTATAATCTTCAAAAAGCTATGGAGACATTCAAATTTGAACAAAATTTATATTTAATATAGAAAAAACTGACATTGCAACAGTACAAAAAAATACCCTAAGGTTTAGGGTCCTAAAGGAGAACAAAAGGTCGGTGCTGCTATTTCTGCTGAGTGAGGGTGAACCATTACAGCCATTTTATCAACGAGTGCTGCTAGAAACTACATTCTACCTATGTTAATCTATCCCAGAAAACAAATTATTTCTACACTTCAGAAAAATGGGCCTATTGGTGCTTTCTACAAGTGTTCAAATAATGGGTGGGTTAATTCTGAATTTTTTATTTACTGGTTATCTCCCTTCATAAAATATACTAGGCCTACTATTGCACCTGATCTTATTCTTCAAGTTCTAGCCATATTTCGACTGGGGCATATTATTTCTGTAAAAAGAATGCATACACATTGTGTCCCTTCCAAGTTCCACCCCACACATCCCATTATCTTCAGCCTCTATATTTAACTTTCTTTAGTCCTCTGAAAGGTGCACTTTACAGAGAATATGACCTTTACCTATCCACTACAGGCCATGAAAAAATTATCAATATGACATAGCAGAGCTTTTAAATAAAGCTTTCATAAAAATCCCCACCATGGAGAGGGCGGTTTCAGGTTTTCAATCTCACAGTTTAAGTCTCTCCTGAACCCCAAACTCCTATTTCTCCACGAGTTCCTGAACCCGAATGTCAGCATGCTTCTGTCGATAAGGTCAGACCATAGACAACTTGTGGGCTCAATTGATAACAACATGCACAACATGTTCAAGACCCTGGAACATCAACATCTAAAACCAATTTGTTCTTCGCTGTTTCACCAATTACTAAAAAGAAGATTGAAAAACAATCAGGGCTAGGAAGAAAGCCACGTGGAAAACAACACTATGAAATAGTAGCCAGCACACCAGTGAAACGAAAATTAGAAGTAGCTCAAGGAAAGAACTAAGGAAGAAAATAATCAGAGATGAGAAAGAAATCTGGAAAGGTTGTTAGAGGATGTTTCGACCAATATTCACAAGACGAATAAAGGAAAAAAGAAAATAAAGAAGCAGTCAACATCCGAGTCACCCGGAGCAAACTTTGTGGGGATGGTCGGGACGACATAATCCTAACAAAAACCCTAATGAATTGCGTTGCATCTGTGGATAAATAGGAAGAGACAAAGAATTGTGTGCGTTCCATGTTCATCCTGGAATAATGCGGAGTGCACCGGTGTTGATACCCCAAAAGTTTGTGGGCGATTTTTGTACAAAATGAAGATGGAAAAACTTTTATTCTGGTGACTTAGCTAAAATTAGATTATATTTTATTTTATAAAATAAAATTTACCTTTACATTTTAAAATAATTGAGTTGTCTATGTGCCACCTTAACTTGTTTTCATTTTGATTTCCAAACTGTAACTCTACTGCGCACAATTGCCCACCACCTGCACATAGCTACCCCATAATGCGGGGAAAGGTGCGCTAATAGCAATATGATTCTATTATGCAGTTTTTTAATCAGATGTTCTTACCATATGGAAGTAGAATAGTCAAGGTTATCCTACATGTAGTTTGTGAGATCCATAATGGAATCACCACAGGAATAAATCTCACTTAGGTGCGCACCATCTTCCTTAATTCCACATCGAGAGAAGCGTAGAAGATGTGTTTAGGTTCTCGTGTTACCAAACTAATGTGTAATGAGACCAGTACCAACCAAGCACTATCCTTGTCTTTATTTCATATATATATATATATACAACACATTGCAATAATATCTCATTCCGGGCTAAGGCAATTCAACTGCCATTCAATTATATAGAAGTGATAATGGCACCTGGTTCTGAGTTCGATTTCCGTTTCAAGGAATCCTTTTACAACTAGATGTTTAGATTGGGTTTGTATGAATGTACAGTAATTATATGATAAATAGGCTATATGTGCAGTATATAAAAATATATATATATATAGAGAGAGAGAGGAGAGAGAGAGAGAGAGAGTATGTACAGTAAAATCTCGTTCATACGAACTAATTGGGACCGAAGCTTGTCCGGATTAAGCGGGAGACCACGCAAGGGTTGGCGAGGAGTTTTTCCACAAGTTTTGAATAACAGTTGAATGAGTTTTATCAACTCTAAATTCATTTACAGAAAAAACAACATTGTGTTGACCTCCAAATGTAAATATTATGTATTTATTAACGCCAGCTTCTTACAATTCTCTTTTAACTTTGTAAGCAATACAAATATTTCATTTGATTTAGTTTTTTTAACACCTTGCGTTTTCCGAAGTGTATTCAGTCTAACGCTGGTTTAACTCTGTGTGTGTGTACAAGGGATGGATCCATGAGGGGGGTTGCGAGGGGGAAGCTCCCTCCAAAAAGATTATTTTTAGTTTTTAGTAGGCTACCAATAATAACTAAAAAATTAAATCAGTTAATTGTATGTTATAGTCACTACTAGTCACATTATATCTCACTTGACCAGTGATTCCCAACCTTTTCTGTTTGGAGTAACCCTTGAAATATTTTGAAAAATCACGAGGAACCCCCTACCTGGCTGACAAAAAATAGATTCGGCAGGGTTAAATTAAATAAAGATATGTAAAGCATTATTATTACTAGCATCGCGTCTTACTACCCGTTCGGGTTATACTCACTTGCACTAATGTGTAATGGTAGGATGATTGTGAGATGAAATGGAGGACCTACAGTTTAACGTGGGATCCGAACCACGGTGGAGGCCTGGCATTCCACACATCCACAAGTTGTGATTAATGCACGTATTGTCATAGATGGAGGAAGGGGTTGGCAATCAGATAACTCTGTGCCGGGACCGAGGATTGAACCCCAGACCCCCAGCGCAGAGGTCTGACACCTTACCCATAGACCGTCAGGTCACCCGATATGTAAAGCAGTAGAGTTAGTAGTAAATAATAATTAAATAATACTTTTGAATAAAATACTTCACGAGTATTTACTGCCTATTAATATTTAGCTTACTAATATTACTGTTAATAAAAATATTTCCAAAACATTTTCAGTTTACATCTGGCTTACTGGTTATAAACAAACTTGGTGTATGTATTTTGCAATAGTTTTGTGTTATTATATTGTTTTACTTATAAACTTGGTAACAAAAATAAGTTACATTTTATTGTTTTATTATTAATTCAAAACTGAAAATAATACAAGTTTCAATAGAAAAAAATTATTCCAACTGTTTCTTAATTTAATGTGAAACTTGGGCTTGCTTTTTTAACACAACAACTTAATTCGTCACATCTTTGATAAGCACATACGAAGTTCTTCTTCCACAGACAACAAACAGTCTATTCTTATGTTTGATTTTTATATTCGTTACATACGAAATTACTCACACTAATACAATGTTTAGAATTGTAGCAATAAGTTTATATCTATCTGGGAGATGGCAAGAAACTCATTTTCACTGATATCCAAAACATATCTAATGACAGTTCATTACATTTAATTGTTAGTGTGCGGTCATACTTCAGTTCAGCCAATTATTGTTATTCTTCCTGCAGGCTGAGTGAATGTTCTGAACTGCTTGGAGAATCTGTGAAAGGGTTCCTGACCCAATCATACTCTTCCGATGACAAAGAAGGGAAGTACTTGGCAAGATTTTCAGCCAGAGATTCCATATGGCCGTAAATCAGGGGCATGACGGCTTCACAGTGGTTGTCAGTTGTAATGCTCTGAAGATGAGAAAATAGGGGTAAAATTTCAAAATTACCGTTAGAAAAATGTTTTTCCAAACACTAATTTTATTTATGAATTATACGAGTTTGTCTGCAAACGTCAAAATATTTTCTCCTTGGGACCTTGCATGTTGGTGTTCAACTTATTTAGGTGTTCATAAATATCTGCCAGGTATGCTAGTTTCAGGAGCCACGATTCGTCCTCAAGATAGTTGGAAAAATAACTTTTATTATTTCCTCTGAAGAAAATCTGGAGCTGCTACTATCAAAGAGAAATGACCACATATGATTGCCGCGAGTAAGAAAACAAACATAGCAGTGTGGGCCGCACACGTCAGCCGTATTTAAGAAAATGCACCCTAAATTTCTCTCGTTTCTTAAATAATAACTATCAAGCAAATGTCTAACCAAGCTCAACTTTCAAAATGCTTCTTTGTTTTATTTATATGTCACGTTGAAACTTTAATATTTTAATTTGCTTATTAATTTACAAATAAGGTGGCAAGTTGTACTATTTTTTCGCAAGCTTTTGAGAATTCTCACGGAACCCTGATGGGAACCACTGCACTAGATAGTTAAATGTATGTTATAGTCACTACTAGACAGTTAAATGTATGTTATAGTCACTACTAGATAGTTAAATGTATGTTATAGTCACTACTAGATAGTTAAATGTATATTATAGTCACTACTAGACAGTTAAATGTATATTATAGTCACTACTAGACAGTTAAATGTATGTTATAGTCACTACTAGATAGTTAAATGTATGTTATAGTCACTACTAGACAGTTATATGTATGTTATAGTCACTACTAGACAGTTAAATGTATGTTATAGTCACTACTAGATAGTTAAATGTATGTTATAGTCACTACTAGATAGTTAAATGTATGTTATAGTCACTACTAGATAGTTAAATGTATGTTATAGTCACTACTAGATAGTTAAATGTATGTTATAGTCACTACTAGATAGTTAAATGTATGTTATAGTCACTACTAGATAGTTAAATGTATGTTATAGTCACTACTAGATAGTTAAATGTATGTTATAGTCACTACTAGATAGTTAAATGTATGTTATAGTCACTACTAGACAGTTATATGTATGTTATAGTCACTACTAGACAGTTATATGTATGTTATAGTCACTACTAGATAGTTAAATGTATGTTATAGTCACTACTAGACAGTTAAATGTATGTTATAGTCACAACTAGATAGTTAAATGTATGTTATAGCCACTACTAGATAGTTATATGTATGTTATAGTCACTACTAGACAGTTTATGTATGTTATAGTCACTACTAGACAGTTATATGTATGTTATAGTCACTACTAGACAGTTATATGTATGTTATAGTCACTACTAGATAGTTAAATGTATGTTATAGTCACTACTAGACAGTTAAATGTATGTTATAGTCACTACTAGATAGTTAAATGTATGTTATAGTCACTACTAGATAGTTAAATGTATGTTATAGTCACTACTAGACAGTTAAATGTATGTTATAGTCACTACTAGACAGTTAAATGTATGTTATAGTCACTACTAGATAGTTAAATGTATGTTATAGTCACTACTAGATAGTTAAATGTATGTTATAGTCACTACTAGATAGTTAAATGTATGTTATAGTCACTACTAGATAGTTAAATGTATGTTATAGTCACTACTAGACAGTTAAATGTATGTTATAGTCACTACTAGACAGTTAAATGTATGTTATAGTCACTACTAGATATTTAAATGTATGTTATAGTCACTACTAGCTGTAATATCACGTAATATTTCACTCGATCAATGTCTTTACTTAAATTTTTTTACGCATTATTTAATTAACAAAAAACATAAATAAACTGTTGACTTGTATGCCTTTTTTTAATTACTCTCAAATTTGGAGGGGTTTTTAAATGAAAATTTTCCGAGAGGGTCGCTCACCCCTCCCGAGAATGTTGGATCCGCCCCTGAAGTACACTCTTAACTAGTACAGAGTTGTAGTGCTGTGTGTTTGACCACTAGGTCGAGCTAGCAGCCAGTGCCACTAACTTGAAGACAGTGTTCTTGTCGAGCACTAAGAGAGTGACGGAGAGAGGAGAGGGGAAAGTGCAGCTTGTGTGATCTGAGGAAATGCAAGGAGCTGGGAGAGACAAATTGACACTTAACCTTGAGAAGGGGAGGAGGAACTGGCAGCGTCACACGCCGTCAGACAAAGATTGCTGACCTTCAAATATCAGCTCTCGCAACTCTACAATAAATGTAGTCCTAGGTGTGCAGTAGGGACTAAAGAGAGCTCCTCCAGAAACAAGGGGAGCTATAGCTGTATTGAGGTTACAGGAGTATACTGAGTGAGGTTACAGAGATATAGCTGTAGTGGAGGGTTACAGAGACTATAGCTGTAGTGGAGGGTTACAGAGAGCTATAGCTGTAGTGGAGGGTTACAGAGAGCTATAGCTGTAGTGGAGGGTTACAGAGAGCTATAGCTGTAGTGGAGGGTTACAGAGAGCTATAGCTGTAGTGGAGAGTTACAGAGAGCTATAGCTGTAGTGGAGAGTTACAGAGAGCTATAGCTGTAGTGGAGGGTTACAGAGAGCTATAGCTGTAGTGGAGGGTTACAGAGAGCTATAGCTGTAGTGGAGGGTTACAGAGAGCTATAGCTGTAGTGGAGGGTTACAGAGAGCTATAGCTGTAGTGGAGGGTTACAGAGAGCTATAGCTGTAGTGGAGGGTTACAGAGAGCTATAGCTGTAGTGGAGGGTTACAGAGAGCTATAGCTGTAGTGGAGGGTTACAGAGATATATAGCTGTAGTGGAGAGTTACAGAGAGCTATAGCTGTAGTGGAGGGTTACAAATAATCGATAGAGTTATATAGTTGAGGAGCAACAACCCTGATTGGGATTCTTCGAACACACTTTATTTCATTTTTCTCCCCCTCATATTAAGTTAGTGTTGGTTGGTTGTCGAGACCGATCTCTCTCGTCAAGGATAGACTACGTCACAGCATTCCCGGCCACAGTGACATAAGAGAGCAAGTTCACACACATGTTTGGTCATTAGGAATATAGCAAGTTTGGAATTTGGGGTCTCCACAAAGATTTTGACTCTGGAGCCTGAGACTTAAGTCCAGATGCAGCTCACTTACCTCTTTCAACAGTTTCCACGCTCTTTTTAGGCGAATATTAGTGTACTTTTATAGCATGTACCTTTCTGTTTATGTAACATACGAATAACCCAAACATTAGCTAATACTGGAAGTATTGAGAGCAGTTGTGTGTGTTGTGTACCTTGTGGAGAGGATAACAGCTCCGGCTCCTGTGTCCGGCGGTACCAACCCTTCTCGAGGGAAAATTAAATGTTTGTGTTGTATTAGTTAGAAACTGTTCATAGCGCACCTTCTCAATTACTTTCTTTAATACGCAACAGAACATATTATGAAGGGGGAAAAACTCGGAAATAATGGAAAGCAAATGTCAGAGTGACGTGAGCACACTCGGTACCGTGTCTGCCTACGGAGATGTGTCTCGGGTTCGATTCCCGGCATGTATTGTGATGGGGTAGGTCGTGTGCTGATATAATTGGTAGGTTCAGAAAGTGAACGTTAAATAACCTCATGTAATAACAATTATAACAGGCACGGAATGTCAATACTCACAACGCTGTGGTTCTCATAAGAATGCAGTTCTTAAGATTCAAAACCACTAAAACAATCAGCAATAATCTTAAGAGTTTTCTGTTGTAGCCATATTTAAAGTTTACTTTTTGTTATTATTATTATTTTTAGCACCGCGTCTTACTACCCGTTTTGGGTTATACGCTTAAGTACTAATTACGCTAATGGGTTAGGAATTGGGAAGGTTGAATATACAGGAAGTGAACCCTCATTTGCGTGGAGGGAGAGTGGAAAACCGTTATAGGAAAAACCACCACCAGTTCACCCGACCGAGATTCGAACCTCGATCTCCCCGTCCTCGGCGGTCGAGCTCAACACGACTAGCAGGTTAGCTAACTACGCCACCGAGACGGGTTCAAGGGGCGTCAAACTAAACATATTTCAGACAGTGAATTTAGGCGTTCTGAAATTTGAAAGACTCCCAGGTGACCAGGGATAGTACAAGGACAACGGTGAGAACATGGGGAGGGGGGGGGGCGCTAGGGAACTCTCCCCCGGGAAAATGGTAACATTTGAGCCGATATTTGTTAGTTATGCATTTTTTCAAGTTACAAGTGTTATTTGTTTTGACAATCACTGTCCTAGCGTGGAGGCAAACTAACAAGTTTCAACTCGTAAAAACTACAGGCTTTATCGAGTGATCCACTTATTAACTACCCTTCTTTAGATCTAGTAGTAGTAGCAGCCTTAAAACTAGTAGTCAGTAACAACGGCGCTACTAGCCTAAATGATCCACTAATCTCTCCATGCAATCTACTACAGAAGGAATCTCCTGTCCTTGTTTGACGAGTTATGAAGAGACGGCAACAGTCTGAACTTTCCTAGTCGAAAGTACAAGAGTAATGCTCCCAACTCTCCACAAAATTACCAACTTTCAAGCTGTCCTATCTGACACAAGTGTGGCACGCCCACCCACTCCTCGAGAGAACATTTCAGAAATATAATCTTGTGGGAGGGAATTTTAGAGCATTTTAACATAATTCTATGAGTTCCATGAGTTAAATTTCGTAAAAAAAAAGTTTCTGAAAAATTAACAAAAACTAAAATGGAGATTTAGCTAAAGCTATTTTTCCCAAGTTTATTGACCATAACAAAATGAAAAGAATTCCGTTGAAGAGGGAATGGTAGTAAATCTACATTTTGTAATATCTCTGTTAAGTTGGATACGGTGTTGATTCTAAGTGGTTAGTATAAAATTGCAGCCAAATCCCACTATCGCCCATGAGGCTGGGGAGACCCTTCCCCACTGGCCGTCAGGGCTCACCGCCAGATGGTGATGACAGTACACACTGCCGGGATTCCAATCCTGACCTCTCCATCACAAGCAAACCAAACGAGACGAGACTGATTCAGATGGTTGCGCGGTGATGCTGTCCAAAATATGTTTCGCTCTTTGACATTTATATGTTAGCTTTAGTGTAAGTTATATCATCTTAGATTATATCATCATTATTTGCAAATCAATGCGAACTCGTTCTAACAATAAATTTAAATTATATGGTGAGATAAATATTAAAATGTTAAATTATATTTACTGATATCAACTACTTATCAAGTATAATTATTCGTAAATAAAATCCTCGCATTATCTCTTAAACATTTCCAGCAGGAACTTTTTTCCTAACCTCATTTGAAACGAATACTTGTCAATTCTTGACGAAATGAAGGTAATCACGAGTTCTTCAAAACAAAGAAATGTACCTAATACTTCCTTCCATTCACAATGCGTCGCTTTGAATAGTTCTAATGATAGCACTTTGTGTGATAAATCACCAGAGTCGTGACACAAGATGGAACGAACATGTCACGGGACACCAAGAATAAATACCGTTAGCTGAACAAACCGACTGGCACGCAAATTGCAGGTCACAATGAAACACAACGAACGCATTTATTCTGACATGAAGAAAGTAGAACACTTACCTCTGCCGTAACCTTGCGTATGTTTGGCGAAACTATTAACGACAGCGTCTACTGCTTCTTTCAGCACCTGCTTAGCTCTGGCGTCGGGCAGCATCGTCGTGTTGCCATGCCGTAGTGACACTGGCGGCGCCGGTGGTGCTTTAGTCTTAGCATACATGATTGTGAGTGAACTCTAGCTACTCGGTCCACACACTGCACCCACTTCCCTCCTCCGCTTGCTTGTTTGGAGACTAAACAAAGGTGTGTTCTCACGAACATCAACCCCGACTAACACGGACACAAGCTGCTGTCAACAGACGAGCCGTGGACTGGAGCTGCTGCCACCTAGGGAGGTTTAACAGTACTACTGGCACTGAGAGGACACCTACAAGCGTCTGGCACAACTATCTCAACAAGGCGCTAAAACTGTCAAAACACAGCCATGATCACTTTCTTCACGAGACAGCTTAGCACTTAAATAAACGAGGGCTAACATTGTTTTTAAAAGTTTAGTAGCTAAAATTATAATAATAAAATTGTGTTATTTTTAATATAATTTCGATCATGGATTAAAAGATATTTATTTCTATTCCTCGAATTTTTTCCTTCTTTTTCATCATATAAATACTCGCGGTACACCTGTTGACCCTTCGTGACACACCTGTTGACCCTTCGCGACAACCCGTACCTCGCGACACACCTGTTGACCCTTCGCGACACACCTGTTGACCTTCGCGACACACCTGTTGACCTTCGCGACACACCTGTTGACCCTTCGCGACACACCTGTTGACCCTTCGCGACACACCTGTTGACCCTTCGCGACACACCTGTTGATCCTTCGCGGTACACCTGTGGACCCTTCGCGACACACCTGTTGACCCTTCGCGACACACCTGTTGACCCTTCGTGACACACCTGTTGACCCTTCGCGGCACACCTGTTGACCCTTCGCGACACACCTGTTGACCCTTCGCGGCACACCTGTGGACCCTTCGCGACACACCTGTTGACCCTTCGCGGCACACCTGTTGACCCTTCGCGACACACCTGTTGACCCTTCGCGGCACACCTGTGGACCCTTCGTGACACACCTGTTGACCCTTCGCGGTACACCTGTTGACCCTTCGCGACACACCTGTTGACCCTTCGCGACACACCTGTTGACCCTTCGCGACACACCTGTTGATCCTTCGCGACACACCTGTTGACCCTTCGCGACACACCTGTTGACCCTTCGCGACACACCTGTTGACCCTTCGCGACACACCTGTTGACCCTTCGCGACACACCTGTTGATCCTTCGCGGTACACCTGTGGACCCTTCGCGACACACCTGTTGACCCTTCGCGACACACCTGTTGACCCTTCGCGACACACCTGTTGATCCTTCGCGGTACACCTGTGGACCCTTCGCGACACACCTGTTGACCCTTCGTGACACACCTGTTGACCCTTCGCGACACACCTGTTGACCCTTCGCGACACACCTGTTGACCCTTCGCGACACACCTGTTGACCCTTCGCGACACACCTGTTGACCCTTCGTGGCACACCAGTTGGAAAACGCTGCTCTACAGACTATGAGTTACCAAAAACACTATTAGTTAGTTTAAAAAATACTGTCTAGCGTTCCATAATAATGTTGTAGAAGTAACAAGGAAATAATTGGTCGGCCTACAAAAAAAAAGAGTCAGTTATTAGTAGAGAAAACCTTTAGCAAATTTTCCCCAGAAAAATAACATTATTTTGATAATCTTGTGAAACATTCTCTAAGTATAAATTGAAAACCAAATTGTTTCAACTATTTTCTTAAATAATTAAATTTTCAAAAATCATTTTCCAGTTACCTATTTTTAAATCAACGTTTATCTGAAATATAAGAATACAGAGTTACCTATCTATCATGTAAAAAAACTCATCAAATATCCAGTAAATAGTTTATGCGGGTGCGGCCCGAGATAAACGTTGTGCCCTAGAGGGAATACTTTCCGGCGCCCTTCTGTATTACCAGGGGATAGTAGGAAAATATGAAACTAATCCCCAAACTTAACGTAGACTGGGCGTGATAAGAAAATAATCTGAAGGGATACTCCACGAATGGTGATCATACTCCAAACGTTTCACTTCGAGATTGAACGAAAACGGCTAGGACTACAAAGAAAATCATAGAAACATGTTTATTATTCTCTTTATTTTTGATTATAAAAACACTTTTATATAACGAACAGTCTACGAGATAGTTGAAAAAAACAGTTTTAGGGTGCTATCTTATTTTTTTTCAAAATAGCGTCTGTAAAACAATTTTTAAGAGAGACACTAAATCCTATTTTATTCCCCCCAAAAAAACTATACAAATATATCAAATTTAATGTTATTATCAAAGTGTAAACAAGTGTTATGCTGAGTATCTCCACTATTTCGCCCAGATTCTGTTAGGTTAGGAGTTGTTAGGTTAGGGGTTATTTTTATGTCATGATCAAGTTACGTTAAGTTAGGTTGGTGCTCTGTTTGGCGCCCCCCTCCCCCCTGTCGATAAGCCGCCCTGTCCGCCCGGCCCTTAAGCCACCCCTGCAGTTAAAGTAATTTTTAAAAATTTAGAATTTTTCAAAATCAGTAATCAGTAAGCTACCCTTAATTTAAGGGTTAGAATAAAAATAATGATTTACCCTCGAGGTAGAGCCATGTACTATAACTTCTAAATAATAGGGTTGAACGATAGGCCTATCTATTGAAAAGGGTTTCAGCCGTAGCCAGAAAGAGATAAATAGATAGATAGATAGATAGATATAGAGACAGATGTACAGACATATAGACAGACAGATAGACAGACAGATAGGCAGACATATAGGCAGACAGGTATACATACCGACAGAGAAACAGCCTGACTGAGAGATATAGACAGAGACTGACAAAATAATTGTAGGACCCTCTTTTTTTATTTTTCCATCATAATCTCGCAGTCGAGAATTTTCTCGATTACAATACTTTCTCTATACAATTACCAGAGTATTACAGATAAAACTGCTATTAATAGTGCCTATAGTTGTTTTTATTAGTAAAATGTGACGGTTCATTCTCCCCTTTCGGTCCGGATGGTCGCAGCTTGGTAGTTCGTGGACTGGCCGCGGCCAGCGCCAAGTGGGTGCCAACTCAATTAGAGGTTAGAGAGGGGCTAAACAGTGATTTTACTATATCAGTGACTACACTGACCGTGACTAAAATATCGGTGATTTATACCAGTGATTTTTCACTGTGACAGACATTCACAGAGTCTTGATGAACCGATATTTTTTCACTTTCCAACCACGGTCAAACTAGGAATGAGAAAAACTGTTCCTTTAGTGGTACAGGAGCAATCTGCTACTGCTCCTTTAGTGGTACAGGAGCAATCTGTTACTGCTCCACCACTGGACCTGTTCCTTTTACCTGCTCCTTTTTGTCACAGTCCCTATATATAAAACTACTCCCAGCCTTATTTTTTAAGCATCGTGTCTACTGCCCGTTCGGTTTATAGCCATATGCACCAATTACGCTAATTTGTTAGGGACGGGGATGGCTGATTTTAGAGGAAGTGCACCCACATTTGTGTGAAATGAGAGTGGAAAACATTTACATAAACCACCCTCATTGCAACCAACCGGGATCCAACCCCAATCTCCCTATCATCGGCAGTTCAGTCTATTGCAAGAGTAACGCCAGAGACTAGGGGTCTGCAACGTTTTTGATATCGTGGGCCATATGTGTTTAAAAAATAATAATTGTTGGACCTATTTGAAAAAAAAGTTCAACTTTACATTTTTCATGTAGCAATTAGTTATTAATTCTATTGAACACAATTGTTTTCTAAATATTTTGTGGGTTAGATAAAACCAGTCGGTGGGCCATAGATTGCTGAACATTGCCTTGAATCATTTGATCTCCATCAACGTAACAATTTATTGTGAGAATACATCACATACTGTACTTGTATTGTGGAAATAGTGTTTTGTACTACGAAAGCTTTCCCCTTCAAAACTCATTTGTGACTCCCCAAACCAACTCTAAACTAGGTCTATAATAGATAAATAAGGTTGCGCTGGACCTGATCTCAGCGCTGTGACAAGAACACAACGTATCTACTTCCTTTCTACTGTACGACTGCTCCAAAATATCTCCGGAGCATAAAGGAACAAGGTTACTTTGGACCTGTTACAGCGCTGCCTGTGACAGAGACTAGGAGCAAGGTTACTTTGGACTTGTTCCAGCGCTGTCTGTGACAGACAAGGAACAAGGTTACTTTGGACTTGTTACAGCGCTGCCTGTGACAGACAAGGAACAAGGTTACTTTGGACCTGTTACAGCGCTGTCTGTGACAGACGAGGAGCAAGGTTACTTTGGACTTGTTCCAGCGCTGTCTGTGACAGACGAGGAGCAAGGTTACTTTGGACCTGTTACAGCGCTGCCTGTGACAGAGACTAGGAGCAAGGTTACTTTGGACTTGTTACAGCGCTGCCTGTGACAGAGACTAGGAGCAAGGTTACTTTGGACCTGTTACAGCACTACCTGTGACAGACAAGGAACAAGGTTACTTTGGACCTGTTACAGCGCTGCCTGTGACAGACAAGGAACAAGGTTACTTTGGACCTGTTACAGCGCTGTCTGTGACAGACGAGGAGCAAGGTTACTTTGGACTTGTTCCAGCGCTGTCTGTGACAGACGAGGAGCAAGGTTACTTGGACTTGTTCCAGCGCTGTCTGTGACAGACGAGGAGCAAGGTTACTTTGGACTTGTTACAGCGCTACCTGTGACAGACGAGGAGCAAGGTTACTTTGGACCTGTTACAGCGCTGTCTGTGACAGACGAGGAGCAAGGTTACTTTGGACTTGTTACAGCGCTGTCTGTGACAGACGAGGAGCAAGGTTACTTTGGACTTGTTCCAGCGCTACCTGTGACAGACGAGGAGCAAGGTTACTTTGGACTTGTTCCAGCGCTGTCTGTGACAGGCGAGGAGCAAGGTTACTTTGGACCTGTTACAGCGCTGCCTGTGACAGACAAGGAACAAGGTTACTTTGGACCTGTTCCAGCGCTGTCTGTGACAGACGAGGAGCAAGGTTACTTTGGACTTGTTCCAGCGCTACCTGTGACAGACGAGGAGCAAGGTTACTTTGGACCTGTTACAGCGCTACCTGTGACAGACAAGGAGCAAGGTTACTTTGGACTTGTTACAGCGCTGTCTGTGACAGACGAGGAGCAAGGTTACTTTGGACTTGTTCCAGCGCTGCCTGTGACAGACTAGGAGCAAGGTTACTTTGGACTTGTTACAGCGCTGTCTGTGACAGACGAGGAGCAAGGTTACTTTGGACCTGTTACAGCGCTGCCTGTGACAGACAAGGAACAAGGTTACTTTGGACCTGTTACAGCGCTGCCTGTGACAGACAAGGAACAAGGTTACTTTGGACCTGTTACAGCACTACCTGTGAAAGAAAGTAGAGATACGAGGAACAATGCCAAGCGTTGATAAACACTTCTAATACGTAGCTCTTTTGTGGTGCCATCTACCGTACAATATTGTAACGACACAGTTTTGACCGAGAGAAAACAGTAGCAGCTCGGAGAAAACAAATAGGAATACAGTAATAGGTTTAACGTTTCAAACTGACCTGTGACAAAAAGGAACAGCTCCTTTCGTCATTCAGGAACAGGCTGTTAATGTGACGTTATAGGAGCAGTGACAAAGGAGCAGGTTGTGATTTCACAACCAACCCTAGGGTCAAACGGTATTTAGCTGCTGTCTGAGTAGGCGAGTACAATCGAGTATCGAGTACTGGGTGTTTACTTGAATAGTCCCATGACAATCGGTTGTGGGAAATATAATTACTCGGGAGTTTGGCGACTTGCCATGGAATTCGACACTTAAAGGCCTAACATAAGCTCTTCCTGTCGGCAGTGACATTGACAATTGACATACAGCTATCTAATCTTCAGGTTTCATCTGAGTTTCATGTTGCCTGACTAATGTAGTCAATACAAAAGTATGCGTTTTAAGAAGTTGCATACAATTGAAAAAAAGAGAAAGCAATAAATGTTATTTAATATCTTATAGTGAAATGTTATGTAATTTGGGCAAAATTAGTGGTCCAACAAACATTATGTTAAACTTGAGTACCAATGTTAAAACTTATTTGACGTACTATTAGAAACTCGTGTAATTGTGCAGGTCATAATATATTATATTATTGTAGTGTTATTTTATTTTAAATACCGTAGATCTAATATTAGATGAACTATACATCTATTAGAAGCAAATTAACTAATTTAAATATGAAGGGTCCACGGGAAAAGGGGAGGATTTCATATTTTATAGTTTTCCAGAAAATGAGTTTTAAACATTCTATCTAATGCTACTACTTTAATTAATTTTATATCATAATGAACTTTGCTTACCTTTTGTATTATTGTATTGTGCAACTTGTAAAACTATTTAAACTAAATTTAAAGCTATATTCCATTAGAAATAAATAAGTATATTAAATAAATACAATTTTTTTTAGGAAAAAAAGGGGGGATGTCAATAAAATGTGGGGAATTTCAGAAAATAGGCCTATATCATCACTCACTAGTTTCGTTTATTAAAAACTAAGTATTTCTTTAAAAATTACACTAAAATAATAACATTTCCTTAGTAAAAACTAGTTTCTAAATACACAAAAACTACTGGAATCCAAAAACAGTCATAAACAAAAAAAAATTAGTAAAAAAATAAATAATATAATGTGAGAACTTTTAAGTCGTCCTTAATATCATCACTGTTTTCATATTTTTCTTCTTTATAAACTTTTCCGCTTCACGGCTTTTTGTATTTTAACCACATTTGGAAATACTATTTCATTTTTTAAATGATCTTTCTTCTTAGATTTTTCTCCTGGAGCCTTCTTTGGAAGCTGAGAATAGAATGTTCTGGCTTCCTCCCCACAGAACTTCTTTAGTTGTTGAATGTCTTTGAATTTTTCGTACCGAATCGGCAGGGCATCTGTTAAAAACAAAACTTTGTAATTTATGGCTAATATTAATTTTTCTATAAATATTTTTTTAAATTAGTTTAGGTTGGGTTAGGCTAGGTTAGGTTAGCTTATTATATGTTAGGTTGGGACTTACTGGGGCAAGGAAAACTACCACAAGAAAAAATATTTCATTTTCTTAATACCACATGTTTTAATTAATCCAATGATAATATTACTCACCTTGGTATGCAACCTCAGGATGGATAAATTTTCCCTGTCGTAGTTTGGGACCGTCTGATGGTGGAAGTGAACCTGCCTCGTTGATCACGTGACCATCTCAGTGCCCATGGTATGTCGACCTGTATTGCAACATGCGTGGGTGTTTATTCAAAGCAATTAATTCTCTTACTGGCCTGGACTTAAATGGGTTTTTCTTGAAGTAGCGTTGGTCCAGATATTCAGTCCATTTACGAACAAACTGTCTGTCAACCTCAACTACACGAAAAGGTGATGGCTTTGCACGATCCACCTCAAATTCTTCAATCCATTCTGTAGGCAATTTAACCCACTTATTTTGGTTAACACGTACCATATTCCTGTCACACTCTATGTATGAGTGCCCTTGGATTGGAAAGTTCATTTTAACGTTTTCCAATCGTTTAGTATGGTGATCAATGTTGTGAACAAGCCGGAAAAGTGTCCAATTCTTGTTCTGCCCACCACACGAATCACAAAAAATGTCAAGTTCTTTTACTTCAGGGTCAAGCTGAACCATAACAAAATAAAAAAGAAAGGAAGACACTTCATCAGCTCCCTTGTGAGCAACAGTCTCGTCGAAGGCATAAAAGAACGACTCACCTGTGGAGAGTACATGGATGTTGGACATACACACTGTCAATTGACGTTTATAATACACGTAGTTTGTGGTGATATTAGGTACAGGTAGATTCTTTTGGAAGTCCATTGTAAAAGACTCGTGAAATGGAGATTTTTGGCTATTCAACCACGATTAACGCTTTCGAACGTAAAACATATTGGCTTTCATCAGGTGCAGTTTATTTTCTACAGACTTCTTATGCAATTTCCTCTCAGCTTCTCGTTTCTCATTGCTATCATCAAGATACTTTTGTAGTCCATGTTCAATTGCACGAACTTCAGCGGCATAAAGGTCGCACGAGCTACATGTGTCCTGTCTGGAATAACCAAAACTAACGTTAAAATTTTCGTTGAAAACATTTCGGTATTTTTCATACGAATCTTTATTTTCCGGGTACTTCTCCTTGTACAGATTATACATTTTCGTAATATTCAATTCCTGAGGCAAATAGATTCTCTTTGAGTCTTTAAGACTGTAATGACACTTTTCACCTTTAAAGGATCCAATGTGGGTGCAAATACATCAAAAGTCTCTTTAGACAAGCGATTTTTCCTGTTTGTATGCTGACCACAACCATCTTTGGGCTGGCCACCTCTTTTAATGTAACGTTTAATAATATCAACTTTCTTTTTAGAAATCCCATGAAGAAAATAAAACGCTCTGTACCTTCTTGTATTTTCACACGCACACGGTATGAATATGAACATTCATGAAGTATTGCATTTTCCTGAGCTTGCCTAGCCCTGCTTTGGAAAATTGTATTCACTGTAATAAGACAACTTAAATAACTGTTCTGTTCATTTACAGTGATTTTATTGAAATTTATTATTATAGACTTTCGGTCCCTTTCCCCCACATTTTGAAAACATTTCAAGCGCATACATTTACAGTCAGAACCTGTTTGATGCTAAACATACAAATATCGAGTTAGCTGCTTGGTCCTCTTTCAAAGCCATTGTTTGCGGCTTTTTGGGCAACAGAAGATACGATAGATGAGTGGTCTATTGGACAACTACAAGAACATGGGGTGTAGAATGTCACTAAAATTCTCTTTTTACCATTCGCATCTTGACTTGTTCCCAGAAAATTGTGGTGCTGTTAGTGACGAACAGGGTGAACGCTTTCACCAAGATATCCTGACCATGGAGCATCGTTACCAAGGACACTGGAACCCTTCGATGATGGGCGATTACTGTTGGTTTCTTTTTAGGGAGACTGATGAAACACCTTACCGAAGAAAAGCTTCGTCATCCCATTTTGTCAAAGAAAAATTACATTAAACTTTGTATATATAATCATCATGGCTTAATTTGGATTATTTTTGTGTTTTTTGTGGGTTTAAATTAGTTTTTTACACTATCAAGAAAACTTAGATGAGTTCTGAGGACGATGTTTTGTTTGTATTTAAAATGCTAAGTAGTTGCTAATATTTTATTATTGTCTTTTTATTAGTGCTGTGTATCTTGGAAATGTAACGTAATAGAGAGAATCTGATTTTTCCAATGACTTCACCATCCAAATATTAGTTATACCTCGATTAACTACGCTACTATAGGTACAAAAATATTGTATCCAAACAGCAAGTAGAGCGGGCTTTCGATCTTGCGGCACTTCCACCAACCAGTGATGCGGCTACACAACACTCTTATTGTGTATACTTGCAAGTGCAACACTCGAATAGAAATATGCTGGAGCCAACATTATGGGGGTGGATTATCAAAAATGATGTGCTAGTTCCCGTGATTTCCCCCAAACAGCCTGCA
Source organism: Timema podura (assembly GCA_033556935.1). Lineage (NCBI taxonomy): Eukaryota > Metazoa > Arthropoda > Insecta > Phasmatodea > Timematidae > Timema > Timema podura. The sequence continues at coordinate 2,468,868 of JAVRXN010000012.1, forward strand.
CCACCTGAATTATTAAAACTTTTTTTTATTTTTTTAAATTTTTTTTTAGCACCGCGTCTTACTACCCGTTCGGGTTATACGCTTAAGTACTAATTACACTAATGGATTATGAATTGGGAAGGTTGAATATAGGGGAAGTGAACCCGCATTTGCGTGGAGGGAGAGTGGAAAACCATTTAGTAAAAACCACCCCAGTTCACTCTACCGAGATTCGAACCTCGATCTCCCCGTCCTCGGTGGTCTGACTCAACACGACTGGCGCGTTAGCCAACTACGCCACCGAGGCGGGTAATTATTAAAACTAATTCCCTGTGCTTGCAAAGGTGTATGCGCCAACAACCACCGTGAACGCGTGAAAGTAAGAATGTGATGTGCTCCAACAACCATTGTGAATGCGTGAAAGTAGGATTATGATGTTCGCCCATGTGTGTCACGTATCAAGGATTGTCTTGTGAAAACAGTACAGAAATGATGATGATTATTTGGAAGATAACATTGATGAGACAATTTAAAAAATAATTTTCCAATAACTTCTTTATGATGATGATCAGACCATACATACATGCTTCGCCAATGTGCTTCACCTTAACTTTAATTTTGTTTGACTTAATTTGTAATATTTAGATATGTAAACATGTGTTCTTTGCCTTACACTAACTTAAGCGCCTGAAAAAATGTATACCAATGAATATTAAATCCACTCTTATCCAATCCCTTATCCTCCCACTTTTCGACCATTGTGATGTAGTGATGTAGAACTGACAGCTGACCTTGCGGCAAGACTACAAAGACTCCAAAACACACGTGTTAGATTTATATTCGAACTCCGGTCATGGAATCATATTTCCCCATACTATAAGAGACTAACTTGGCTACGACTTAAAGAAAGACGAACTCTACACTCAATAACCATCATAAAGAAACTATTGACTTCCAACTCCCCACAATACCTTTCTTCACGTATTCGCTCACTCAACTCTAATAATAATTTCAACACTTGATCACAAGAAATTCAACTTTATTCATTCCCCTTCATAATTCCAATCATTACTCAAATTCTTTCACTGTTTCAGCTTCTCGTTCATGGAATACCCTAACCAACGATGTAAAGAAATTAGAATTGAATGCTTTCAAGCGAAAAGTCGTAAATAAGCTGCGTGTGGAAGCTCATTCGTGAGATTGAGGAGTGTGAGACGTAATCACGCCTTGTGTGTGTGTGTGTGCGTTTTCATATGACATAATTCTTGTGTATTTTAGCTCTAGTTTTTATACTTTTTGTGTGTTTTTATATATATCATTTTGTTAAATTTCATTTTAATTGTATTGGTTAAGTGTAAGAAAAGGCGGTAGCCTTAACTTCTCCAGTAAAGTCGATTATTATATTATTATTATTACTATTAATTTTAATTTGTTTTTGTTAGTAAAGAGCTTTTTATAACACTCAAAATTGTATTCTCTACAACTGTTTTCTTACAAATTATTGTTTCAATCAATCTCTATCAAAATACCAGACCCACATTGATGAAGTATATGACCTTACCCATGTGGGACAACTGTTGGACACCATTTTGTGCCTCCAGGGTTGGTCAAATCAAAATATGATAATTAGACAAAAATTTAGGTAATTAGATGTTTAACCATTTTATTTTGTAAAATGGACAGTTTGAAAAAAGAAGCTAAAAACTGAATTTTGGGAAACTTTTCCAATATGGTGGCTTTGGTACAAACTTTTTTGGGGGAATTAATAGAATTTCAATCAGAACGCTAGAAAGAATATGAATACAAATTCATTTCTTTTATGACTCTTTTTTGAAATAGCTAACATATTAGTCTAATATTAAAGATCGTTTAAACGCAACTCTGATTGCTCTATGATAAGACTGGTCGAATGGCCTAATTCAGTAGTTCACGAACATTTTAGGGCCAGTACCATAAACTCAACCCAGGTGACCCCTGACCGACTCTATCAAAATCACCGTTCGCACAACCCAATAAGATAAACAATAATGCAATAAAACTCTAAACATTAACATGCAATAATGCGTTTAGTAAAAATTATAAATAAAGTATTTAGTTTAGTTAATTTAACCAAAGAGATGAATTTACCAAGTGATACCATTTTTTCAAAGTCCGGTAGTTACATCAGTCTCTTAAATACCACATTTGGTAAATACTTCACGGTGTTTGTGTTGTTTTAGCACCACGTCTTACTACCCGCTTATGTAGCCTACTAATTACGATATGTTGTCTAGGGATCAGGAAGACTAGATTTAGAGGAAGTGTACCCAGATTTTTAGACCATGTGACCACAGAAGAGGGCTTCTTCACTGTTTAATATATGCTTGATGCGATAATACCAGTTTCTCGTCATGTGGTCACTTAGCAGGGTCTGTCTCTCAGGTAGAACCACATAGTCTAAGGCATTACTCTCGCAACAGACAGGACTGATGATAATGGAGTGATTAGGACTCTAATTCCAGACGGGTGTGATGAGGGTTATTTCTCTGAATTGTTTTACACTCTCCCTTCAAACAAATGGGGGTACATTTCTAAGCCTTCCTCATTCCGAAATATTAGTGCAATTTGTACATTTATGAACCCAAATGGGTGTTAAGAAGTGGTGACTAAAATAAGAACGCCTACAAGGTAGCCTAGCATAGTCACCTAAAACATTCCTTTATGAATATGAGCTGGAGGATTATTCGTGCCATGGACTTACAGGGGGCCTGGGCTCATGGGCGTCCGCAGGGGGGTAAGAGGGGACACTTGCCTTCCTCCCCAGATTATGTATTGTTCAGTCACTACAGATTGATTAGTTCGGAATATAATATATACCTACAATACAATAGTATACACCACGCGCTGTAGCGTCGTCATAATTTTAATAAATGACCTCACGCCAATGTCAGAGTCAATTGGATTACGTATCCGAGGAAAAACCAAACCAAAATAACCCAATCACCGTTGCGACATCACATACCATGATGACGTCACCCGTCACCTTCTCCATGGTTGCGACATTACACGCCATAATGACATCACCAGAAAAATTAAGATCGGGGTCAGAGGTCAAATTGTCCTGAGGTATCATGCCTACTACCATTTTAATATTTACCTCGGCAAATGTCAGGTCCATTATGGATCTGAAGAGAGCTTTTACACTTGTTTAAACATGACAAGAGATTGGTTGAGTTTGTACTAATGTTTAAATTTTCCAATAATTAAATTTGTCTATATTGATAAATGTGAATAAGTGGTGATTATCCATAATGTTAAAATCATTCTAATAAATAAACTAATACGAAATGTGACTAGGTGAGGCTTATTCATAATGTTAAAATGCTATAATAATTAGGGCTAGGATTTTTATGTCCTAAAAATTGTTAGGAAATGCTTTATAAAAAATGCATTTATGACCACAAAAATATGCCATATAAAACAAAGAATACGCCCTTTAAAACAAAACAAAAAATACCTTCTTAAATTAAAAAATTACCAATAAAATATACATTACTTTCTTTATTTCCCTGCTAAATTAATTAAGAAAATAATAGGTGCATGAAACAAAACAAAAATAATATGAAAAATATAATTTAGTTGTTTTACTGTTTCTGTGTCAACAGGAATTCTTTATTTACAAACCAATTTTACTAACTTTACATTTAAAACCAAAAAAATTATAACCAAGAAAAACTACTTTATTTTTTCACAGTTTATGTGGCAAACTAAAAATGTATTGCCCAAAACATGTCCTATACGAGAGGAAAAATCCTCTTAAATTACAATTTAACTTTCTACAGTTTCTGTGCCAAACTGAAAGCCTTCAAACAAAAAATATGCCGTATAAAAGAAAATAGGGGAGGGTATTCTCACCACCGTGGTGGCACCACCATTTGCTATGCCACGTGTACAGATGTTCTAAACACAACACTCTCCCCCAGTCTCTTCTCAGTCCTGCTTCTGACTTTCAGGGGAAATTATATAACATGTCCTTTGTATTGTAAATACCAAAATATGTAAAATAATTACTCAAAAATAACAAAAAATGCCTTAAAATTACTGAAAAACCTGAAAATATGCCATATCGTGTAAAAACACGGAAATATGCTGAAATATGCCCTAACAAAGCTACTTAAATCAGCTTAGTTCCTTATGAAACACATTTGTATACATTTGAACAACATTCTAGGTTTACCAAAATCATAAAAAAAATCCTAGCCCTACTAATAATTAAACAGGTCTACATTAATAAATGTGACTGAGTGATGTTCCTCCACAGTGTTAAAACAATAAACATGGTTATAATTGAGTGATTCAACATTTCTACGAAACAAACTATTTGTATTCTCATCCGTTATCATCTGACGTATAACCTGTGTAGTAGTAACACTCTTACGGGATTAGACTCATGTGGATTTTAAAGTTATTTGGCTCATGTAAATGGCGCATTCCCTTTGATCATTGAACAAAAGGCCCTGACATTAAACCAGCCCGAAACAGCACACCTACTTGTATGGACACCGCCGTAAGGATTTTACCAACTAGCCTCTCTCAATTGTTTCAATACTAGGATTAGAATACTAGTCGAGAAGATATAAGATGGTCTTACAAATTATTGTCTAGAGTGAACCTTCTTATACTTTATTTACGTGAATATTAGGACTTTTACCGTCCTCTATGTAGGTCCTCTATCAAGTTCATAGCATGATAAACTCGTTGACACAATTTAATTGTTTAGAGACTGACCCAGGAACGGAGCTGTAGTCGGTCTCCTTTCCCACTGAGCCACAGATACTACCAGCCATGAGCTAACCAAGTTGATAAACACGGAGGAAAGCAAAGAAAGGCCGGGACACGGCACAAGTCAAAGAGCATTGCGCCGGATGTTATGGCGATTCCAAGAATTGAGTCGGTTGCTTTTATTTTATTTCTTACCCCCTTTAGCCGGTTGTAGAAAAACAGTTTGTAGAACAGACAGACACAACACAAGACAAGAATACTTAACCCGACTGTTTGCTCGGCCGCCTATCCACTTAGAGGTCTGGGAGAAACTGGCCAGCATTCCGACAAGGTGGAGACAACCAGGCTTCATTTACCTGGGGATATTATACTAGCATTCCAACAAGGTGGATTCAACCAAGCTTCATTTACCTGGGGATATTATACTAGCATTCCAACAAGGTGGATTCAACCAAGCTTCATTTACCTGGGGATATTAGACTAGCATTCCAACAAGGTGGATACAACCAAGCTTCATTTACCTGGGGATATTAGACTAGCATTCCAACAAGGCGGAGACAACCAAGCTTCATTTACCTGGGGATATTATACTAGCATTCCAACAAGGTGGATATAACCAAGCTTCATTTACCTGGGGATATTATACTAGCATTCCAACAAGGTGGATTCAACCAAGCTTCATTTACCTGGGGATATTAGACTAGCATTCCAACAAGGTGGATACAACCAAGCTTCATTTACCTGGGGATATTAGACTAGCATTCCGACAAGGTGGATACAACCAAGCTTCATTTACCTGGGGATATTAGACTAGCATTCCAACAAGGCGGAGACAACCAAGCTTCATTTACCTGGGGATATTATACTAGCATTCCGACAAGGTGGATACAACCAAGCTTCATTTACCTGGGGATATTAGACTAGCATTCCAACAAGGCGGAGACAACCAAGCTTCATTTACCTGGGGATATTAGACTAGCATTCCGACAAGGTGGATACAACCAAGCTTCATTTACCTGGGGATATTAGACTAGCATTCCGACAAGGTGGAGACAACCAGGCTTCATTTACCTGGGGATATTAGACTAGCATTCCGACAAGGTGGATACAACCAAGCTTCATTTACCTGGGGATATTAGACTAGCATTCCAACAAGGCGGAGACAACCAAGCTTCATTTACCTGGGGATATTAGACTAGCATTCCAACAAGGTGGAGACAACCAGGCTTCATTTACCTGGGGATATTATACTAGCATTCCAACAAGGTGGATTCAACCAAGCTTCATTTACCTGGGGATATTAGACTAGCATTCCAACAAGGTGGATACAACCAAGCTTCATTTACCTGGGGATATTAGACTAGCATTCCGACAAGGTGGATACAACCAAGCTTCATTTACCTGGGGATATTAGACTAGCATTCCAACAAGGCGGAGACAACCAAGCTTCATTTACCTGGGGATATTAGACTAGCATTCCGACAAGGTGGATACAACCAAGCTTCATTTACCTGGGGATATTAGACTAGCATTCCAACAAGGTGGACACAACCAAGCTTCATTTACCTGGGGATATTAGACTAGCATTCCAACAAGGTGGATACAACCAAGCTTCATTTACCTGGGGATATTATACTAGCATTCCAACAAGGTGGATACAACCAAGGTTCATTTACCTGGGGATATTAGACTAGCATTCCGACAAGGTGGATACAACCAAGCTTCATTTACCTGGGGATATTAGACTAGCATTCCAACAAGGTGGAGACAACCAAGCTTCATTTACCTGGGGATATTATACTAGCATTCCAACAAGGTGGATACAACCAAGCTTCATTTACTAGGAGATATTATACTAGCATTCCAACAAGGTGGACACAACCAAGCTTTATTTACCTGGGGATATTTGACTAGCATTCCAACAAGGTGGATACAACCAAGCTTCATTTACTAGGAGATATTATACTAGCATTCCAACAAGGTGGACACAACCAAGCTTTATTTACCTGGGGATATTTGACTAGCATTCCAACAAGGTGGATACAACCAGGCTTCATTTACCTGGGTGATATTAGACTAGCATTCCAACAAGGTGGACACAACCAAGCTTTATTTACCTGGGGATATTATACTAGCATTCCAACAAGGTGGATACAACCAAGCTTCATTTACTAGGAGATATTATACTAGCATTCCAACAAGGTGGACACAACCAAGCTTTATTTACCTGGGGATATTAGACTAGCATTCCAACAAGGTGGAGACAACCAAGCTTCATTTACCTGGGGATATTATACTAGCATTCCAACAAGGTGGATACAACCAAGCTTCATTTACCTGGGTGATATTAGACTAGCATTCCAACAAGGTGGATACAACCAAGCTTCATTTACCTGGGTGATATTAGACTAGCATTCCAACAAGGTGGATACAACCAAGCTTCATTTACTAGGAGATATTATACTAGCATTCCAACAAGGTGGAGACAACCAAGCTTCATTTACCTGGGGATATTTGACTAGCATTCTAACAAGGTGGACACAACCAAGCTTCATTTACCTGGGGATATTAGACTAGCATTCCAACAAGGTGGAGACAACCAAGCTTCATTTACCTGGGGATATTATACTAGCATTCCAACAAGGTGGATACAACCAATCTTCATTTACCTGGGGATATTAGACTAGCATTCCAACAAGGTGGATACAACCAAGCTTCATTTACCTGGGGATATTAGACTAGCATTCCAACAAGGTGGATACAACCAAGCTTCATTTACCTGGGGATATTAGACTAGCATTCCAACAAGGTGGAGACAACCAAGCTTCATTTACCTGGGGATATTAGACTAGCATTCCAACAAGGTGGAGACAACCAAGCTTCATTTACCTGGGGATATTAGACTAGCATTCCAACAAGGTGGATACAACCAAGCTTCATTTACTAGGAGATATTATACTAGCATTCCAACAAGGTGGATACAACCAATCTTCATTTACCTGGGGATATTAGACTAGCATTCCAACAAGGTGGATACAACCAAGCTTCATTTACCTGGGGATATTAGACTAGCATTCCAACAAGGTGGATACAACCAAGCTTCATTTACCTGGGGATATTAGACTAGCATTCCAACAAGGTGGAGACAACCAGGCTTCATTTACCTGGGGATATTAGACTAGCATTCCAACAAGGTGGAGACAACCAAGCTTCATTTACCTGGGGATATTAGACTAGCATTCCAACAAGGTGGATACAACCAAGCTTTATTTAATAGGAGATATTATACTAGCATTCCAACAAGGTGGATACAACCAAGCTTCATTTACTAGGAGATATTATACTAGCATTCCAACAAGGTGGAGACAACCAGGCTTCATTTACCTGGGGATATTTGACTAGCATTCCAACAAGGTGGAGACAACCAAGCTTCATTTACTAGGAGATATTATACTAGCATTCCAACAAGGTGGAGACAACCAAGCTTCATTTACTAGGAGATATTATACTAGCATTCCAACAAGGTGGAGACAACCAGGCTTCATTTACCTGGGGATATTTGACTAGCATTCCAACAAGGTGGATACAACCAGGCTTCATTTACCTGGGGATATTAGACTAGCATTCCAACAAGGTGTATACAACCAAGCTTCATTTATCTGGGTGATATTAGACTAGTATTCCAACAAGGTGGATACAACCAAGCTTCATTTACTAGGAGATATTATACTAGCATTCCAACAAGGTGGATATAACCAAGCTTCATTTACTAGGAGATATTATACTAGCATTCCAACAAGGTGGACACAACCAAGCTTTATTTACCTGGGGATATTTGACTAGCATTCCAACAAGGTGGATACAACCAAGCTTCATTTACTAGGAGATATTATACTAGCATTCCAACAAGGTGGACACAACCAAGCTTTATTTACCTGGGGATATTTGACTAGCATTCCAACAAGGTGGATACAACCAGGCTTCATTTACCTGGGTGATATTAGACTAGCATTCCAACAAGGTGGACACAACCAAGCTTTATTTACCTGGGGATATTATACTAGCATTCCAACAAGGTGGATACAACCAAGCTTCATTTACTAGGAGATATTATACTAGCATTCCAACAAGGTGGACACAACCAAGCTTTATTTACCTGGGGATATTTGACTAGCATTCCAACAAGGTGGATACAACCAGGCTTCATTTACCTGGGTGATATTAGACTAGCATTCCAACAAGGTGGACACAACCAAGCTTCATTTACCTGGGTGATATTAGACTAGCATTCCAACAAGGTGGATACAACCAGGCTTCATTTACCTGGGTGATATTAGACTAGCATTCCAACAAGGTGGATACAACCAGGCTTCATTTACTAGGGGGATATGTTGTAAATTTTATGTCCTCCTATGAAGATAAAGTTTGATATATTGGGGTTTATCAGGTCGCAGAATACTAATATGAAATTAATATATTAATGTATGCACTGCATCCACACGATGTGACCGAGGTGCGTTGGAGAAAAGTGGGTGGGGTGTTCAAGACTACCAAAACTAATATAAATAACTACTTTTCAGGGTGGTAGAAGGTTGACATTTTGCAGACAACTATTGGGACTACTCCAAATAATTATAAAAGTATGAACATTTTTATTTAATTAGTGGACCCTGGGAAATAGGGGAGAAGATATAAACAGAATAAAAAACTTTTATATGTGCTAGAAAATTTAAATTTGACATTCGGTTAAGAGGAAAAATCCAAATAACCAAATAATTCTTAAAAATTGAAATTTCTAAATGATAGACAAATGATCTTTAATATTTCCAAAATTAATAGAAACAGTGTGCTAGAAGATTGAAATTTAGAAGTAAAATAAAGAGACCATGCCAAATAACTATAGCTCTGTACATTTTTAATTTTAAATTGGACACCGAAAAATAGGGGCGGAGGGGGTTATAAAAATAAAAACAAATTTTAGCTGTGATATAACATTTAAATTTGGCAAGTAGGTATAAAGACCTATCAAAATAACCAAATAAATCTTAATATTTGAAATTTCAAAATGTATGCATTGAGATTAAAGAAATGATGGGGAAAGGGGGCGTGCTCAACATTTCTAAAGCAAATACATTCAACTACTTCTCTGTGTGGTAGAAAACCTAAATTCGTACGTATAGGGACCACTCTAAATAAACATAAAAATAGGAAAATTTTAAAATTAAATTATGGTAATTGAGGAGGGGGAAGCCACAGCCAGAAATAACTTTTGAGATGAGGTTAAGATGTAAAATTTGATAGCCAGGTAGAAATAAAACGCCAGATAACCAAATGAATCTTAGAATTTAAAACTTTTCATGGTGGTTTAGGTGGTTCAAAACTTACAAAACTATTAAAACACTACTTCTCATTGTGGTATAAAACTGAAATTCTGAATATAGGCAAATATACCACTCCAAATAAATATAAAAGTCTGAAGGTTTAAAAGTTTAAAATGGTAGTCCAGGAAATAAAGGGGGGTTTATACAAGAAATTAAGTATGGTAGATAATCTAAGTTTTGCAGGTTGGTAGAAGTAGGGCGTCAGACAACCAAATAAGTCTTAAATTCTATAGGAAAGAAGAAAGGGGGTGGGGGGAGTTATGGTGTGCAAATAAGAGGAAGAAAATTTAAATTTGTCAGGAATGTTGAGGGATAACTTCAAATAACCACAAATACATTTTGAATATTAGTTATTTCTAAGAGGCTGGTGAAATACGGAGTCTCAATTTTCTAAAACTAAAAGACTACTACTTCTCAATGTGGTAGACAATTGACATAAGTCGGGCGGGTATAAGGTCCAACCCAAACAGTACAAAGATCTGAATTTTTAAATTTCAAAATGAAGAAGTGGAAAATGTTTCCATAGTTATATGAATACAATTTTTGTAGAGGTAGAGACTTTAAATATCGTCATGTAATTAATATACCTTCCCGGATAGCTGAATGACGTCTGAATAAATAGAATTTAAAAATTGAAGTCCAGGAAATGGAAGTGCTTAAAATGTATTCAAACCTATACAGAACACTCTTTGGATGTGGTCAGGTTGGAATTTGGTAGGCACGTAATATATCATATAAAATAACCAAATAAGTCTTAAACTTTCAAATTGGAACTGTGGGGACTAAGGAGATAGAGAGAGGGGGGGGGGTAAGAACTGAGAGTAAATCACCATATTTCCAAAAGAAAATCTACTTTTACGCATGGAAGAAAATTTATATTCACCAAGTTGGTAAAAGGACAACCCCACATAACCATAAAAATTGGAAAGTTTGGAATTCGAAAATTTACTGCTGAGAAATGGGAGGGGCCCCTAAAATTTCCTAAACTAATAAAAAAAATTGATATGGTGGAACACTAACTTAAAAGTAAATGAATACACAAACTAAAAACTATCTTAAAGTGGATACAATAGTATCGCAATAGAATAAAATAGAAAGATAAATTAGCGCATATCCAGGAGCGACATACCAATTAAAATAAACCAATCCAGGCGACATAGCTTGGTGACCATGATTCTCTTTGGAAAATCTTGATGCTTAATATTTAATATGTTTTTGTAACATAGTCTATTATTTAATTTATGTTCATTGGTGAAATGTGATGCTCTTTTTTCAAACATGTTTCTTTGATCGTGCTTAGGTAAAGTTTGCATTGTCAATGGAGTGCGACGGCCGCCCTGTAATTGCGCTCGTTTGTGCACTCAGATTGTAGACTAGGTAATATTTTATTTCTAAGAACTTTTATTTATTAATTGCCATAGTTGGTTTGTGATTGGCATGGTTAGCTCAGGATTGTACACGAAGGAATTATCAAAATTAAGGCAGCTGGATGTTCACCAATAAAGCAAGTATGCTATAGCTAGATAAGTCCAAGCCTGACCTAGTAGGCCTACACTAGGAAATCAAAGTGACCCGAATATTTTGAAATATATCAATTTCCAAGTTTGTTTGAAATACATTTTAGTAAAATTTCGGTTAAATCTTATTTCTGTATTATTATTTATTTATTGGTGATATCGATCATAATTTTAGTTCCAAGCCTATCTAAACTAAATAAACAGAACTTTTTTTTATTTACATTTTAGTAGATAATTTTTATATAAAACACATAATAACTAAAGCTGTGATTAAAACAATATTTGGGAATTGTTAAGAGTATTTTTTCATATACTTTGTATTGTCAACAATTTTACTCACTTTACAAAACTCTTTTATTGTGATATAAATATTTATTTTTTAAGAAAATCTGCAATTATTAATTGTATGAAAATATTGTTCTATTATAGCAAAATAATCTTAGACTGAAAGAGTTTTCAGTGAAATAATAAACTATATATTTATTTCTATTCCCCTTTACTAAAAATAAGAGATGTCTTATTTTCCATACAAACACAAGAATATGTTGGAAGAGTGTAATTGGACAAAACATTATGATCTTTTTACTGTGTAATCCTAAAAGCGCGTTTAGAGAGATAAGCTTCATTTTCAGAAGTGATTTTACTATAAACTGGTTTAAAACAGATGTGTTAACTTTCATTACACATAAGTATAAAATAATTTAGAATAATCATTAAAGTGTTTAAAATAAGAAGTTATTACCGATACGAAGCACTTTTCATCGTATTTTACATGCATTTAACTTATTTTGTTTGTTTATAAAGTATCATATCACTTGTCAATGTTGTTTGTATTAATTTGACAACAAAATGTAAAAAATAAATGCAACCTTTACAGCATAAATATTTAATTTTAATTACTGATATATTTTGTGCGCCGTGTCTTACTTCCCATTACAGCTAACTGCGTATTTACACTGATGGATTAGGAATGAGGAAGGTAAATTTTCTGAGAAATATACCCGTATTTGCATTGAGGGAGAACTAAAAGCATTTGAGAGAAAAAAACCCTCAGCACACCTGATCGGGACTCGAACACCGATAGCCCAGTTATTTGCAGTCCAGGCTAACGAAGAAGTGACTCCTAAAGAATTGTGACCGCAGAAACTGGTCACATAATATTTAATAATTCATTTACAAGTGCATTTCCAAGACTCGTGTCACGTGTAAACTGTAGAAGCTCTGGCATTGTATATTTGGGTCCAACACTCTCCAATTGTTTGAAAAGTTTTGTTCAATGAAAGGGGGATGAGGCGGGGTAAGGGATTACCGTTACCTGGACTATTGTACTTGGAAAGACGGCAGCGTTGACACGACCCAAGTATACTTGGGACACTACTTGGATCGTGTCAACAAACTTGGAGGGGGAGATAATATCCAAGTTGAGTAGGACGGTGGCCAAATTTAAGGTTCATGGAACTGTATGAGGTAGAGGGAGTGTTATGGAATGTAGTGAAGAGCAGATATTGCAGCTCTCATGTTAGTATCAAGTTTTATTTTTAAACTGCCTCTTAATAACTGTTCAGGTTATTCGCAATGAACTTCTTGAATATTTGGTTTTATAGATCCTAGCAACTTGCACAGTAGTTGATCGTAGATGAAAGTGTCTTCATCTTCAACCGTTACTTCACGAAGAAAATTTGAGGGAGCTCCAAGAAGATCCTCGAGCCTAAAGTATCCAGCTCCGGGTCCAAACTTTTTTATATGGATTTTAACAACCTGTATGAGCGCTCCGATACCCTCCAAAACCAAATCTGACATCTTTTTGATGTCTACATGATTGTCCAAGTGACTAACCGTAGCAACTATCTTGGACTAAGTGCACTTGTACCAGAACACTTGGTCCAAGTTGTGATCCAAGTATACTTGGACCAACGCGGCTATCACTTGGAAGTGCTATCATCACTGGATATTAGAGTTTTATCTGACTCGAGGGGGGGGGGGGGGGCAGCGAATCTCCCTTAAGGTTGTGTTTATGTCATTTCCTTGTATGTGCACGAGGTACAAACATATGTCATTGCGAAAACAACTGTTTTTGGTTTCAGGAGGTCAATATAAGAAGACATTTATCCAAATCTCGAGTTAGATTTTTTTTACGATCACAATACTCGAGAAAAAGTGAAAAGTGGAAGTTGCTTAGCGATAAAGTGGGATGATAACATGTTGGTGAAGCGGGGGGGAGTTAAAGATGGCGGAAGAGGGAGGGCCCCCCAACCAACCAAACTAAGCTCCTCCACTAATAACGTCCACTCACGATATAGGCCTACCGATTAGTTGGTGATGTCCATCCTCAACGGTGGGAGAATGAACATCATGTTTTGCGTTGTTTAGAGACGTGTGTAAACAATATTACGTATATATACTGTACTCTTAAAATAGTAGATTGTTTTGGGATTAATGATTCAAGAGCAAAATAGTTGTATAAGGTCCTTTAGTTGTAAGCTATAAATTGTTATTTTCTATTGATATCATATCGGGTGGGATGTGGGGTTGAAGCGTAACCTTACTTAGGTCTACTTATTTACTTGCTTTGTGGCATTATAACCCAGTGTGCAGAAACAGAAAATAACCATATTTTGCCATTAAAACCAATTCATGCAAGTAGGAATTTGTGCCTACTTTTAAATTAAAAAAAAAGTTTGCATGGGCCACATGGTTGAAAATTCAAAAATAGTTGGCCTAAAGTTTAAAAAAAAAAGTATCTTGAAAATATTTCCGTAAATATGACAGATACGAAAATAAGTTTTGAACAAAAATCAAGGGTCAGTAAATTTTACGCAAAAAAGGGGATCATTTATTTTTACGTATCTGCAACGATTTTCATGTAATCCATGATTGAAAATGTATCAAACCTCGCACGACGGCAGTAAGTTCTCAAAGCATTGTGTCGCATGGACTTCAATAACTTATAAACAAATTACCTTATCAAAATTTAAAAATAAAATGAAAAAAATGGATTTCTATTGCATATATTTGTTTACAGTTTTAATTATATTACGATGATTAAAATAATCACATATTATGTGGAGTAGGCCTACATAGTACAGCTGTTACAGAAAAGGTTCTAAATAAACATTTTCATTATGAAAATCTTTACTTACACTATTTTATTCAGACAGTAAGAGTAGTTAGTATGGTATTTTAAAACAGCGCTGTGATTGGCTTAGAGCTCGTCACGTGACCACGCCTCCTCACACTCTGATTGGATGTTGGCACTGGGTCATGGCTTTCCCCCTCCCCTCCCTTCCTGACCCCCTTTCCATGGTTTGTATGTGTTTCAAACTTGTTGGTACGTGTCCAAACTTGTTTGTTCCTGTCCCATTGGTTTTTTTTTTATGTCTGAGTAGGATTTGGATGGGCATAGGAGTTTATTTGTTTATTGGTAGGGGGAACGTGCAGTCCATGGCATCGGGCGCTCCTTACTCAACGTACCATAAAATGTCGGCATCGTGGCTGAGAGAGGGAACGTGAAGCACAAGCCTCTTCCGATGGCCGTTTAACGTAGAGTGTGAACAGACGGCAACGGTCCGCTGTCTCAATAACCCCTTTCACTTCCCCTCACTTCGTCATACCTCTCTTTACGAGCTCAGTGTTTCAAATTCTTCGGGGGTAGGACGCATTTGGAAGGGAAACTTTTATGTCGCAATCGGCATGGAGGTTTGAACCCTTAGCGAGAGTCGTTAACCCTAAATTTTTTATAAATGTTGAAAATGGTTAGTAATGACCTTATTGAAGAGTCACTAACCCACCCCACCCCTTGAATTAATAGCGTCACAGGAATAACCTTTGAAGACCGTAGCTCAGCTGTGGTTTCTAACCCTCATTCAGGGGCAGATTTTTCGCAAAAAAAAAAACTAGCTATACACCTTGTCGTGTTTCAGAGTTCGCCATGTAAGGTAGCATGAATTCGAACCTTGATATCTTTGCCCGAATGAGAGACAGAATAATAAAACTAGTTGTTTAGGGATGTACCATTATTTGCGCTGGGTTGAAATGTGGAAACATATAGGTAGTTTAAGAATCAAATAGCCAAAGCTATTATTTATGCTTTTAGTGATGATTACTACAGCTAGATATCATTGACACCTGAACACGGGAATCAAACCCTCCAACCCCATCTGGATATTATCGCCCGACGAGAGACAGAATAATAAAATTAGTGGTTGTAGGGATGTACCATCATTTGCGCTGGGTTAAATGTGAAAACATATAGGTAGTTTAAGAATCAAATAGCCAACTGGCTAAAGCAACAATATAATTTCTACGGTAATTATTATATCGGTAAACTTAAACACATTGAAACACTAAATATATTATTTTCGTTTCAAAATCATATATCCTCGGCAGAGCGTCAAAATGATGCCAACGCCATCTGGATATCTTTGCCTGAATAAGAGACAAAATAATAAAATTAGGGGTTGTATGGATGTACCATCATTTGCGCTGGTTTGAAATGTGAAAACATATAGGTAGTCAAAGAATCGAATAGCCAAAGCTATTATTTATGCTTTAGTGATGATTAATCCTGATATATATTGTTGACACCTGGGCACGGGAATCGAACCCAGGACCTTTGGCTCAACAAAAAATAATTATTATACGCAATATAGGGGTCTGTCTCTCTCTTTTTGATAGCCAGCTGAAGCAATAATATAATTTCTACAGTTAATTATTATGTCGGTATATTTAAAGACGCTGAAACACTATATATATTTATTATTTTCATTTTAAAAGCATCTACCCTTAGCAGAATGTCAAATTGATGGTTTCTAGATGCCTGCGCTATCTGTTAGGCTGAGGGTTGAAATTACCTGTTTTTAGATGTCAACGCCATCTGTTAGCTAAACCTTTAACTAAGCTCTTCAGGTAAAAGTGAGATAACCGCTGCTTGGGGGGAAGAGAGAGATAGCGTACTGTTACTTGTAGATGTTACATTTGTATACAAATTTAAAATATGTTTTTTAATAGTTAAAGAGCGGCAAACTTACATATTAGCTGATCTATTGGGCCCAACAGTTTACCCCCAACAGGGATTTTATTCCAACTTTCTCCACCAGAAATAGATGAGCCTGACATTTAGACGGCATTCCCACCGGGATTTGAACCTCGGTATCTTTCGGTGGTGGGGTAGGGATTTGAAGTCCTTACATCGGTCACCGGCAGATTTTGACGGTAGTGTGTGACCAGGTGAAATGTGCACCAGCATTTGCTTGGGTTTGAAATGTGAAATTAGCGTTTTTCGACCTATCAACCCTAATAGGGATTTGAACCCCCTACCTCCTTACGTCACAGGGCGAGATGTGTACCCACATTTGCACTGTTGGAAAAAATAAACATGACCGCAGAGTGTCCGTCTCTAATGTATGTTAGAAGGGTCATACTTCCAGGGATTTGAAGCGTTACATTGGTCACCGGCAGAGTTTAACGGTAGTGTATGACTGGAGGAAGTGTGTACCAGCATTTGCTTGGGATCTGAAATGTGAAATTGTATTTATAAAAGTAATTAGCGTTTGTCAACCTATCATCCCTAGTAAGGATTTGAACCCCCTCCTACCTCCTTACGTAACAAGGCGAGATGTGTACCCGTATTTGCGTGGGTGGAAAAAATAAGCACGATCGAAAAGGGTGAATAGCGGTCCTTCACGGCATATTGAGCCCCCATAGCCAGCAGCGGGGTAACACGTCCGTGTTTTCTGGACTCGTGAGCACGATTAACAAGTAATGGTAAATCTATGCTGTATTACACGAATCGGACAATCACCGATGTGAAAACAATATTATTGACCAATAAGAAGCCAACACCTTTACATGCGGCACACCCCATTGAAGCGACTATAAAGCGACCTTGAAATCATTACATTCGGTCACTATAGTTCATGGTTGCGGTGGATAAACATCGAAATGAGTTTCTATGCCCTGGAAAATTGGATAAACTCAGGTATGTTTTAAAGCGTTTTGTATATTTTAATGGTAACTATCTTGCTTATTACGTCTTTGCTGTACAGAGGTATTTGCTCCTTTGATAGAGTGTCAAGAAGACGCACCCCTGGTGCCTGCAGCCATA
The DNA here is from genome assembly GCA_033556935.1 of Timema podura. Taxonomy (NCBI): domain Eukaryota; kingdom Metazoa; phylum Arthropoda; class Insecta; order Phasmatodea; family Timematidae; genus Timema; species Timema podura. Next base: position 2,486,609 of record JAVRXN010000012.1, read on the forward strand.
ATTCAACCAGCAACGCCCGATAGCCCGGACCCTTTAGCACTTTTAAGCGAGGACGGAATTTGCCTGGCGGATAACAACTGGTCCATGGGTAATTAGCGTCCTGCTATAGATTTTAGAGAATAGGCAGTGTTTTTTCCCACGACAGTAATTAATATGTATTTATTTAATTTCATATTACTGGGATCCATACGGGCTGGACGCTGGCCTGAGGGACCACGTAGCGACCGCAATGGATTTATCAGCTTGTGTGTGGGCGCCGCCCCTTGAAAGCAGTGAGGAGGAGATGGGCCCTGGACCCCTAATTTTGAAACGTGCGAAAATATTCGATTGCGGGCTAGCTCACAACTCATGAACTCGCAAATCGCAGGCTGTATTAAACAGAGCTAATTTTGAAAGGTTTCTACTGTCGTGCGAGTCAGTGTATTGTTGTTTCGCTTGAGACTGAGCTTTCAATCCGACAACACTGTAAAACCATGACGTGTGCCAAAGGATTGAGGTGATGAGATGCCACAACACGCCATTATACAAGATACGTAACTGAAAGTAAACACTATTATTGTATTGAGTGCATCGTATAAAACGGTTTGTTTAGTTTTACTAGGAAATCATCTTCCATTTGTATATATCTTCGCTTGTTGTCTCAAAAATGTTCAAGTTATATGAGTATATGTAAAACCGTCCTCCTAAACAACATCCACTTTTTTTTGTCTGAATTTAAATCACTTTTTAGTAATTAGAATTCAGTAAAATATTATTTTATTTTCACAACTATTTTTAAAACATAAATATGCCCCAAAGGGTTTTACTATGCGAATAATAATTAGCTTGCTTAGCCTTATTTTAATATGTGTACATTTTATGTAATAAAACCCATTAATTTAATTTTAAATAATCACCTACATACAAAATTTCAAAATTAATGTATATCTTAGACTCTGATGTGGGCCTACCGTTTTTAATTTACTACCTGTTTAAATTATTTTAAGGACTATTATGTTAATCTACGTAGGCTCAAATACCTTGTATACTTCTATAAAAAAATTAAAACAAATTATATGCTTACTAATACGATCATTTAAATTTAAAGTTTAAAATCTGATAAATTAAAAAAATTAGAATTGACAGGATTTGAACACGCAAACTCTACCGACTCAGCCAAATTGACGGCTAAATAAACTCTAAAAATTTAGAATATATAATTATGTTTTCACCCAAACAAATATTTTTATTGAAGGATTGCATAAAGTGTACAAAACAATCATATTTTTCCTTCTGTAAACCTGTTTTGTACAGTGGTAGGTTTATTTCAACAAAATCGCTCTCAGAAAGCTGCAACCGAAGAGGGGGATGGCATCCATTTTGTTATTTCATTACCTACTCGATAGACAAGGCTTGTCTCGCACGGTGTGAGGCTGGTGAATAGAATCCGCTCGCTATTCGATCGTGTGACGTCAGTTTTCGCAGCGAAGAAGTTTCAAAATTAGGGGTTTGCGAGATTGTGTGCGAGATGAGAGAAATACGCTAGCGAATCGCTAGTCGCACGTTTCAAAATTAGAGGCCCAGCTCCTAGAAGCGGTCGGTACTCTGCTCAGCCCAGCAGGCTTCACACCGGTGGCAACCGGTGGCACCGGGTGCAAAATGGCTTTAAGGGCTCCGGTCTGATGCGTCAATTAACATTTTTTTAAATAGCTCCGAAACTATTTGAGATATGAAATTACTTAGCATTACAAATATGTATATATATTTATAATACAGATATTTTATCCGAAACATATTTTTATAAAATCAATAACTTTCAATCTATACGCAATTATATGATTGTTTTAACTTTTTGGACATTAAAGTTTAAGTATTGCGCCGTAAAAAAAAACTAACCTGAAATGTTGATGGATGTCGACGTCTCATGACCCCCCGAACCCTAAAAAATAGTCTTTGCAATGCCGTCTATCTGTGTGTCTATAAAAACTTAAAATTAAGGGTAGTTTACTGAAGGGCGAACAGAGAAAAATTTGGTTTTCTCAAAATCTGCTCAAACGATTTTGATTAAAATTCGTATCTAGGCGTTGATTAAGATTATAAATAAACTGGCTATTTTCATTTTCCTATGAAAATGATTTTTAGGGTACATTACAGAAGCGTTAATTTCCGTATCTCCACAACTATTGGAGAAACTAAACAACTTATCATTGCAAAATTGTAGGACTATTAGAAATAAAAACTTTTATTTGACATATATTTTTATAAAAGCAACAGTTTCTGAGATATTTGCAAATATATTAATACAATTTTGTGAGCTTTAGTTGTAAACATATACTACTTAAGTCTTAACGCAATAATTCTCCAATGCCATAGAGTAATTAAATATAAGTATCTAAAATAGTATGTTATTTTTCCTTAAATGTTTGCATAGCAATGATCTATCTCCATTTTAGACTCAATAGTCAATATTTACATTTTTTATTGGTCAAAATGTATAAATGAATAATTAAATATCAATGCGATGACTTGAAGTCTGCAACACCATATAAAATGTTAAAATTTTAACCAGAAATAGAAATTTTAATACGAAGTGTTGACCCTTGTGGAAGACATTAAACTGTTTGAAATGCTCTTAGGTGGACAAAGATGCGCCTCTTTTCTCATTGATTCTATATCATTGTATATTATTTTATGCGTGTTCTTATGTGGAGTGGTGATGATACAATGTACATTATTCCGTTCAGAAATCTTACGAGTTTATAGAAAGAGAGAGAAAGTCTGTGCGGTCTGCCGTACCATTTATTTTTTAAATTGTTGGGGGAGGGCCACTACAAATAGTTTATAAAAATTATCTGATTTTAAAAATTTTGTTGCGGATGACCACGGTTTAAAACATACATAATATCAAATATGAATGAGAAACTATTAAATGGCTTTAAACAGAAATCTAACATTGTAAGTAACTCTGTTATTTATAATTATGACCCCCCTATGAAAATGATCTGGATCCACGCCTGGTAGCATGAATGGGGTGGTGGCATGCTACATGACTGCTATGGCTAGGTTACACTAATACAGCATTCTTGAAAAATTGGGGGGACGCGTTTTGTATCACGATACAGACAGCGTTCTATTCACTGAACGCCCCGGCGATTGGAGTCCACCGACCGGAGACTTTTGAGGTGGCCTCACTGACGAACTTCAAGATTACGGTCCGGGAAGCTATATTAGTGCCTTTGTATCTGGCGGCCCCAAGAATTACTCGTACCGAGCTGGTGTTGGTGTCGATCCTGCCAAAACAAAAACGGTGTGCAAGTTTCGCGGGATCACCATTAATATGGCAACCGGAACGACGTTAATTTTGACGTTTTGTAAGCAATGGTCACCGAACAGGCTGTGGAAAGATACATACAGATACCGCACAAAATTGTAAGAAAAGTTCTTGCGACTGTATGTACCGTTTCACAGAATAAATGTACTGGCCGCTGTACACCAAAATACGGATAGCCGATGATTTTAACCTAGCTTCACTAAGTTTAAGAAACATTTATTTCATATGAAGGACTCACGACACTTTTTATCTAGTGATTTAACAAACAAAAAAAAAGTCATAAATCCAAGCTTAATATGGAGGGGAGGTAAAATGATTTGACCAGGGTCAATAAAGGTAGGATGATTAACTTTTTTCTCACCAACTACAAATTCTTAACGTTTCATCCATTCTTTCACTAAATAGGTATTTTTTGTATTTCGACTATCCCAAAGGCATAGAAAACGGCAGTACTTTGTAAAGCCACATTGTAGGCCAATAAGCAAAGCAACAACTTTTAAATCACTGCAAACTTGCCACATTTGATCCTTATATTTTATTCCTTCTAGCAGGATAGTCATACTTTCGTAGGTTTCTGTCATTCCAACTGCATGAGCAATGGGTTTTGATTGCACTTTATTCCCATGATGTAATATCACTGCTTTCAGACAAGCTTTGGATGAATCTATGAAGAGACACCACTCTTCAGGATTATGTTGGAGTCCAAGCTCCAGCATCAAGCCTGTCTGTACATAATCACACTGCATTTTGCATTTCAAAATATGTAGACAATAGTTTGTTTCTATTTATAAAATTTGAAATTTTCGTGCCTAGAGCTAAAAGGTGCCACTGTTGAAGCCTAGAGTCAAGTAGCTCTGCTTGCTGTTTCGACAACCTTAAGTCATGAACTAAATCATAAAGTTCTGCTTGTTCAATCAAGTGTGGTATTTTATCATTACGTTCAGGACAGTACTCTTCAGCAATTAAAGTTTCATTTGTTTCACTGTTTGATGTTTCCGTGTCTGTTGCATTTAAAGGTGGTACAGGAACAGATAATTCTCCCCCCATGTGGCACGGGCTTGAGTGCAGAGGATACAATTGCATACTTAATAGTATGCTTTTTTTTTCTTCAGAATATCCAGATATTTTGGTCCTACGAAAATAGCAGTCAGTAGAGTGATCTTTTGGTTTACTCCAAACCACTGGAACAGCAAAGTGCATACGACAACTTTTTCCTCTAAACATTTCAACTAGTGTAATGGTACACGATATACAGCAAATATGAAGGGCCCAGTCTTTCTCTTGATCCCCAAGTGCACTGCAAAAAAACATTTTATAGGCCTTTTTGATTAACCTCAAAATAGTTTTCTGTTGAGTTTTTGTTGCGGACTTACCACACACACAACAAAAGTTATCTGGAATATTTACACATCCACGTACTTTTAAAGTTGACCTGTTTACGATGGCACTATTTACTAAACTGACTGAGAACACTAAAGCACATAAATACAAAGGAATGTCACACTGTCATATACTCTGAAAAGATGTTGATTCTAGATTGTCTGACCTTGACTTTGTTTTAACAGACCTATAGGCAGGCCTGCGTTTGCGCTCTGCAACACCTGTTCTTAACACTCCTCCTCCACCGCTTTAACCCCACCCCAACTATTATCCAGTACTTGAGGGTTGAAATATGTCTTTCTAATTTTACCAATTTATTTTGTATTATCCTGAACTTAATATTTAAATAAATTATGTTTTTATGGAAGAAAAAACAGTATAGTGAGACATGCCAAACACTGAAAAATTTATATTTTAACTTACAATGGAAAGTGAATCGTATCTCAAAACCCTTAGGTGATAGGACATTTTTACTAATATATTTGACTTCAGCACGTCCATCTTAGTAGGAACTTGTCTATAATATGTCAGATACAAAATGGCTGTTGACTAGTGTAATTTAAAGTTTCAAGTGGTCCGGCTCGAGGCTCAACTCGCAACGCCATCCAGTGAGTTTTGAGCCAAGCCGAGCCTCGTAACACCCTTTGATGTTCGTCGAAATACCGACGTTCACTGGGTTGCTGCGAGCACTCCTACGAACCCATTTATCCATTTTTTTGACGGTCACAATCCTTTCTCTACCTGTAAGATAGCGAGAAAGTAAAAAAATATGTTTATTAATGGGTAAACGTTTTAATCCCGGCCTCTTGATACACCCCCGTAAAATAGAAGTAATCTAGCTTGGGTAGACATTGTTGATCCAGGCAGAATTTTTTTAGAAGACTTTTTTTAAATGGTGGATATGTTTCAGTGTCGATGTAATATCTTTGGAACCATGAGACCTATATACTTAATTTTGGTGTCAAAAGATAGGTTTAAATGGTCAGGTAGTCTTATAGAGATAGAAAATAATTCATCAGAGCAGCCCTTCCACCATTTTACCAAATGGTGGCTATAATAGAGGAAGGAGAGACATATATGATATGGAAATGAAACAAATAATAATGGTTTTTGATTCTTTTATGTGTACACCAAGCAATGTTTATGATCTGAATATAAGAAAATAAATGGTACGGAACTCCGGACGGATTTTCTCACTCTATTGTTTAAAAATGGAGATATTTACTCAAATCTCGTAAGATATGCGAAACGAGAAAATAAATACCCTGGTTTTGGTTGGAAGGACAGTAGAGAGAATTCAAACATTTTTACTAACGGCCAACAATGATAACATTTAACTATATAATTTTTTTGTAATTCTATAGGTATTGATAATATATATCAAAAGTGACAGTGGGAGATAACATGACTTGATGTATGAATTTATTAAAATTGTTTAAGTAACTTTAGTAACTAACTTTTACTGTTCTTCCTATCAAAATCATACTATACACTAGTAAAACCAAGCATAGATTGCGCTATACTTATGTAAAACATTTTTTGACTCCCAGTTTTAAATTTTATAATTTTATTTTTAAAGAATTAATTTCCTCATTTGTATATTTGGACCAATAAAAAATATCAATATTTGGTCCAAAAGGGTTATCACTTCGTATTAAAATTTCGTCTTCCGGATAAAATTTTTGACATTTTATTAGGTGTTACACATTTTCAGATCATCGCATTATTAATAAATTCATTTATATATTATGATCAATAAAAAATGTAAATATTTACTATTGAGTTTAAAATGATATAGATAATTACCTTTTAGGTTAAAGCAAAAATAACAGACTTTTTGATAGACTTACTAAGATTTAATTACTCTATACTTAAGCTAAAAGCATAAAATGAAAATTTACTGTGTATTCACACGTTCACTGTAAAACGAGAGCAGTGCTGATAATTGGTCACGTAACAGCTCTAATCCAATCAAAAGAAGTCCGCGTGGCCAGCGTAACCCACATTGCTCGAGTAGAGATAATTTCAACTTTTCCAGCACTTCTACGGAAAACCCGCCAAGAAAACTCGATCAGCGCATGCGCAAGCTTTCAAACATGCGTTATTTATAGACACAGAACATTCTCACGATGGCTTATCTCAAAAGTGATGATTTAAAAACAGCAGTTTATTGGAAGCCATGAGGTTTATCGATGACAAAATCAAACCCAGGCAGAATTAACACATCTAATTTTATTTTAAATACTAAAGTAACTTACACCGATTGTAATATTTAAGTTTTTATGTTTGACGTTTCATTGCATCATGGGTAGACAGAGATTCCTAACTTTCTATGAGCGTGTGAACAGCTTCACCACTCTGCTGCTTTCAAATTTCTGCGCGCGTGTGACTCTGCAACGATACTAGTGCTTCTAGTCTTATACGGCTGTTCATCAGAACTAAAGAGTGACCACACCCATTTATCTTAGACATTGTCTGGAAAAATATACTTCCTTTAACTTTGAGAACTAACTGAATTTCAATTTCCTCTCTTAAAGTTGGCAATGAGTAATGATTTCCCTAGTTCCTAATGGCGCTGATTGTTTTAAATAATTTAATATTGTTAAATTATTATTATTTATGAGTAAACTTTTATTTAATATAGGGCAGTTTAAACTTATTTTTACTGAACCAAGTAACTAAAAAAAAATCTAGGAAGCAAGAAAGTTTGGTTCTCTTATTACTAATGCTAGACCTAAACCTAAATCTAGGTGGAGAAAATAATCATGAATTCTGTGAAGGAAGTCTTGATGTCTGATCCATATGTTAAATCCATCGAAAGTTCAATCCTTCATTCAATTATTTTACAATCTAAAGAGAGTGCAAAGGTAACTATTATCAAACTGACTACTATATGTGAATATTACATTTTAACTGTTTCTTAAACAGGCTATCTTTGCCACATCTAACAGTACAGTTACCAAAAGGAGTTAATAGAGAATTTGCATTGAGTGTCAGAAACATGTTTTCTTGGGAATCATTAAAGGCATAAGATTTTTTTTTCAGGAATAGTAGGTACTCGGAAAGGCCGGGATGCTTCAATTTGTTTCGAGAATAGTATGAGCCAAGGATGGGATTTTTTTTCTGTGTCAAATTATTATAAATGTAATTAATGTTTTCTAGTACTTATACACATAGGCCTACAACAACATAAGCAAATATCCGAATATAACAAAAATATTGTGAAAGAATTATAAATGGTAAAGTACATTATTTAGAAAACTCACAAAAAATAAAATAGTCCCATCATTTAATAATTCCCAATAATAAATATCAGTGAAAATTTGATAAAATTGAATGACCTAAGGTGGATAGTATGATCCAAGGGTTTTACTTTACATCCATTACTGTTTCCAGCCTATAATCCGGCTCAGTTTTTTATCCAAGTAATATATTTTCCACTACCGGCTGGCTAGGTCTGTCATAGCTTCGTATGTCTTACAATCTAACATAAGACTAGGACAGGCACAACATCCATTCTCCGGTTAATTCACCAATGTGAAAGGGTAAACCCATATTTTCAACAATGATACATTTTTCGGCCATGCCAGGAATTGAACTCGGGACCCTTAGCTCAGTAGACAAATACACTACTGACTGAGCTAAAATGTTGGATTATGAACCGAGGGTGTGATTCATTTCTTTTTTTTCTGTGTCAAATTAATAGTAACTTATGTTTTCTGGCACATATAGGCCTACACGTATCAACATAATCAAATCTTCAATCATAACAAAATGTTGTGAAACAATTCTAAATTGGTAAACTCACCTAATTCACCCGATAATTTTCCACCAAGCATCTTCTAGGAACAAATACAGGCCTAATTGAAAAATCGGTAAAATTGAATGACATTCTGGATGTATTAAATAATCTATTCACAGCACAACTTGGCACTAGGGAAAACCACCAGATTAAAATAAATATACCTACATAATTCCTACACATATTGAGGAACCAAAACCAAATTTAGAATATTTTTATTCATCACCATTAATTTACTCGTGGGGCTACAGGGGGGAAAATGCTCTGAAAACTGAAGTTGCAAGGGTTTATGTTATTTTTAATATCTCTGCTTCTATAAAAGATATTAACTTGAACCAAAAAATATTCTCTTTACTATTGTCTGTAGTACGCCATTTTAATGTATTGGTAAACTACTCGACTGTACAGTACACAATATAGGGTAAGCGGGGTAATTGAGTGGGTGGGGTAAGTTGGGTGGTATAATATTGGATTTTTAAAAAATATTTGTATTTGATTGATTTGTAACCAAATAATCACATGTATGTATGGATAGCCTCTAAGTATTACACATAATTACTAATTTTTTTAATCTTGATCCATTGAAAAGGGGGGGGGGGGAGATTAGCCAACACCTCTATAATTTCACACTCCTCAAAGTGAATTTGAACTTTGTCCAGGTCGAGTATAAAATTACACTACTTTTTGAGCTTGCAGAAATTATTTGATTTTTAATCATAAACTGATTATTGCCAATATACTAAAGAATATGCAGCATTTATCCTATTTTAATCCATGTGCTTAAAAGAGGTTTTTAGGGAGAGGGGAAATTACCTCTCAATTACGCCCATGCGTGAAATTGGGAGGTAAATTTTAAAATAGTTAATTTTGATTATTTACTGTTCTTTTGTGATTAAAAGTGTTGGCCTACTAATAGTGTAGTTTTGTTGGTATGACCCACATTAAATTTATATTTTGGAAGTTTAGGTCCACCACCCAATTACCCCCATGAGGGAAATTGGGCGTGTCTATACAGGCGGCAGCACTGTTTATTTATTTTTTGAGTATTTCCTATTTTTGAGGTTATCTCACAAACTTTTTGTGCTATTTACAGGTGTAATGGTCTGAAAAATTTTTAACATTGTGATTAGTCAATATAATGATCATAGTGATTGAATTTTATTGTTGAGTGAACATTTTAAAAAATGCCTAGAAACTATAAGAGAAAAACACAACCTAAATATGATCTAAATAAATTGAATGGTGACCTGGCGGTCTAGGGGTAAGGTGTCAGACTTTTGTGCTGGGGTCCAGGGTTCAATCCTTGGTCCCGGAACAGACTTGTCTGATTGCCAAACCCTTCCTTCACCTCTGACAAGACGTGTATTAATCACATATTGTGAACGTGTAGAATGCCAGGCCTCCACCGTGGTTCGGATCCCACGTTAAACTGTAGGTCCTCCATTTCATCTCACAATCACCCTACCATTACACAACAGCTTAAGTGCGTATAACCTGAACAGGTTGTAAGACGTGGTGCTGATAATAATAAAATAAACTGAAATGTGCAATGGAATGTATACAAAAAGGTTAATCTATTTATTGTGTTTCAAAATGTTTTGGTATTAGCAGAAAATACTTTAAGAAACCAGATTCAATGGAAAACTAAACCTGATGTTTAAGAATCTCGACGCAAACAACTTATTTCACAAGAAATCAAACAAGATTTAGCCACTAATATCAACTATCTGCATGAGTTACAGCAGCCACCGACTAGCACACAGATTACCGCTACAAATATTGTTCAAGAATGTTTTGAAACTAGAAAAATACCCAATTCATTTTCAAAAAGTAACAAAGGCACTTGTAGGGAATGGATGGATGGATACCCAGAGCTCGTAAAACATAAAGCACAAGTTACACTAAAGGCCAGAGGGCAATGTGCATCTCAAGAATCTTTTACCAAGTTATTTGGTATGCTTGCTAATAAAGTATAAGAACTTGGCATCAAAGATCCGGCCGGCTCAAGTGATAAACCTGGATATCCTAGTTAAACTATTAGTTGTACTGTTTTAGCACAAAAAGACGCTAAGTGTGTGTCACAAGTGCACGGTGGTTCCGGAAAGGAAACCTTCTCCGTAGTTGAATCTGTGGCAGCTATTGGCCATTTGTTTCTTCCACTTATAGTATATTAGTAAACACTACTTGGTGCGGGAGCAGCATATCTACCGTCGGAGATTGGGTGGCAAGACTAAAACACGTTTTTGTTCTATTTTAAGAAACTCGTTGAGTGGACAAAGGACTGGTCAAAACTTATCCTAATCATCTATGATGGACACTGAGAGCCACATACATCACAGGGTGAGTGAGTTGGATATTGACAATGACATACATATTGGCCCACTCATCTGATAAAATACAATGTGGTTACAGATCAACAGAGATCACAGGCACAAGACTTCCTTCGAAAATATTACCAAAGAAGACTTTAGGTTCTTGATGAAGGAATTGTGGCAAAAAGGGGCTTTCAAAGACTCAAATATCAAGTCAAGTGAGATTTGGCCAGTTAACTTTGAAAAGGCTCCTAGTAAATTGCCTCCAGAACTTGATGCCCATTCAACCAGCCACACCAGTGAATCCAGTGACAATTGACCTGCCATTTATGTCAATGACTCCAGCCACGGTTACTAGACTAGACAGTAAGGGCCACGAGCCGTACACGCGATGGCAAGATCCATCCCCTGACGTCAAGTAGACACCAAGCTAGCTTTGGCTGATAGCTACCTGTGTGATAACAGTGTGAGTTTGTAACAATGGTGTGTTGTGTGAGTGCCTGTTGTAGTAAGTGTGATATACATCAAAAAGACAGGCATTCATTTTCACCCGTTTCCTAAAAACAATTAAACTAAATTAAATGCTTGCAAGCGGGCCGATTCATTTGCCGTTGATATATATCGTGTGTGCTCAATACATTTTGATGCATTAGATTATACAAGGGATTTAAAGAGTGAGTTATTGAATCTTCCTATAAAACATGTGTTAAAGCATAATTCAGTTCCTAATTTAAATTTATCAATATGTAGCACTGTTGTAAATCCGACTAGGCCTATTTGTAATGGCAGCAAAATACGGGCAGACAAATGACAACAACTTTTCCAATCATCAGGAAACAATGATACAGACTGCTTATGAAATGAATCTGTAAATGAAGAAATAGGCCATAAAATACACAGGAATGTAGTTGTAGTGTTGCTGAACTGTCTGTAGGATTACATTTTGTGAAAGATGAAAACGACAAGTTAAAACAACAAACTAACAACCTGCAAGAACAACTAAATTCAACAAATTATGAGTTAATACAACTAAACAACATTTCTCGTGTATTTGAGGGAGTTAGAGAGTCCGTACAGAGTTCCGTACCATTTATTTTTTCAAGCTCACTATATTTTTTAGTACATTTCCAAAATAATTATTTGCAACAAACTTAGTATTTGCATTTTTTTAACATCTTTATAAATCTAAATTTAGGTTTTATTTAGGAAAATGTGGATTTTTGGATCAGCAAATGTCAGGGAATTTTCTTTCTGAGATTTTGTGGCCAGCACTGATTTTATTTTAATAATCAATCACAACTAAATGCAAACTTTTGTAATTATATTATGAATTTATTATTTCAGCTACCGGAAGTCGATGATTTTGATATTATCAAACCCATTAGCAGAGGAGCCTTTGGGTAAGTTGACTTAAAATAGCGAAATAAAAATTAAAAATTAAAAAAACCTCTAAGTTAGTTAAACTAGTTTAGATGTTCTATTTGTATGATTTAATATTTATGTTTGTAGTCCTCATTTATTAGAATTAATAAATTAATAGGACAGTCCATCACTTATTGACATTTATTTATGTGTTCATACACCAGATGTCACTTTTGACAGATTGTGTCTTCTTAGTAAATTAATTGATTAATTAATTAATCTCCTCATGATTACACAGGGTGTCTACCATCCGGGAAAATCAGGGAAAACGAGAATTAGCAGGGAATTTGAAGTGATCGGGAAAAAACGGGAATAAGTCGGGAATTTGGTAAATTATAATAAAAATTCGGTAAAATGTTGTTTTAATCAAAATATGAAATATAATAATCATTAAATCAGTAATTATAATGTGATTCAAACAGTCATTTTTTTGTTTGTAGCTGTGAAATATATTTTTAATTCCTACTAAACAATGTTAATACAAATTTAAAAAAGAATGTTTATTTAAATTTTTAAACTTATTATTATTCATAACAAAATATTAGTAGAGAAACGAGGGGAGGCGAGTTAGAAGGATGTGACTTACTTTTTAGTCGGGAATTTTAGGAAATGATCAGGGGAAATCAGGGAAAAGGTAGGGTATTTCATTGGTCAAGTTGAGTAGACACCATGTTACAATTTTGACTTTTAGTGGCAGTGATAAACTTTGAGAAACAACCACACCACTGAACATTGATTATAAAAAGGGTATATTTGGGTTCCAAACACAGAGGTATTATTACTCACAAGGGAGCTTTTCTTTCATATTGGGCTCAAACTAATTTGGAATTTTTCAAAATCCCCATTTGAAAATTTTAAAAATCCTATTAATGGGAGTTGGATGTGTTTTTCAATATATAATGTTAACAAACATAAAGGAGCCCTCTATATGCCTCAATAAATTCCAGAAGAAAGTATTTCGAACACTCACAGGCACAAGCAAGAATGCACAATACAAATAAATTCATCCAAACAATTAAAATGTAATATAGTTCTCCACTTCTCACTAAAAGATTGTATCAATAAACACAGGAGACCAACACTCAATGCTGTTTGCTCTGTTCAACACTCGGCAGCAGACTGATGGACTGACCTCCCACCCACACACGGTCAGTCCACAGTCCGGTTTGATGGAAAGTCATCAGCCCTTTAGGTTGTCAATAGTAGACCAACACACAATGCTGTTTGCTCCGTTCAACACTCGGCAACAGACTGATGGACTCCCACCTCCCACCCACACACAGTCAGTCCACAGTCCGGTTTGATGGAAAGTCATCAGCCCTTTAGGTTGTCAGGTTGTCAGGTTGTATTCTATAGTAACTTGACAACTTTTAATGACAATATTTACTATAACTTGTCTTGTCACCTTGCCACCTCATCGCAGGATCACCATTTATATAATAACTCTCGAAGGTGCTTCACATAACTTGAACACTGCCTTATAGCAACAAAATACTCAAATATCCTTATTTTACTTTTACTATATTTTATTACATATTTTATAAATCTAGTCTCTTAGGTATTTGTTTTGTTATCATCCTACATGTTCTGGAAGCTAGTTTAGGAGACACAAGTTCAGCTAAGGCTGGCAATGTCGGTCAATTTGGTTGAGGAAAGGTTTATTCAATGTGAAATCACCCAATTTGAGAATATCCATGGACCCTAACATCTTACATTTCATTTATTTATTTTTTCCTCTACAAGTCCATACAAGTTATAACTAAATTATTTTTATCAGATCTCCTGGTGCACCCCAGGGGGCCAGTGTGGAGAACAGATGTTTCCTGCTTTCAGTATAGCTCCGATTCGGGTTGTAATTACTTAAAATATTCCTACAGGGTTCATACGAATCCTAGAAAACCTGGGATTTTGACAAACCTTTTCCCATACTGGAAATGTCCTGGAATTCCTGAAATATCCTAATCTGTCTTGGAATTTATAAGGCTGGCCCCTTTCCTGTATGTATTGGGCTAGCTTTCAAACTGTTTCAAGTAAGTTCATGCTCCACGCTCAGGAGAGCTATCATCAGACCTTTATCCCTAATAGGACAAATTTTGTATTCTGGATAACTCTTTTTTTAGTCACATTTAATATTTTCACCTTTTTGTGTGTTTTGTTGGTATGACGTTATAAATGTGTAAATTAATATACTAACTTATTAAATATTAATGCCATCTTGAAGTTTAGTTTCAAAATTGAGTGGTTATCAGACCCAAAATATAAACGGTGGGTAGTAGAGTGTAAAACAGATAATTGTGTTGTTTTTTGTAAAATCTATAAAAATAATGTTGGCATTACTAATATGGGGCTGTCAGCCTTACAGAGCCATATTAAATCTGGAAAGCATGTAAGGTTAATTTAAGTATTATAATAAACAACTAGGGGATTATTTCAAAATTTCTAATTCATCTGTTGAGAAGTAACAAACAATTATAAATTCACCACAAAATTTCATTCACAATGAACCTGATTCCTTCATCCTGATTCCTTTATCGAATCTTGTGCAAATCAGAATGGTTGGGCCTAACGTCAATTTGAAAGTTTATAAGGATTATCTTACCCAAAGGAAAGACGAATATTCAGAATATCCATGGCTCATTGATATTGGTACGTGAAGTGTGCACACTGTACACAGATCTTCCCAGGTTGCAGTGGAGGAAACAGGTTGCAATATTGCAAATATTTTCCAATGTTTGTGGCAAATATTCAAAGATTCACCTGCAAAAAGAAGTGACTTGTTACAAAATAATAAAACCCAATTGTTAATGCAACAAGGTGGGTGGAGGATGTTGTAGTTTCTGAACAGGCTATTGCTATTTGGTCACAAGAAGTAGCTTTTGTTGATTTTTACAAAGATAAGCCTAAGGCCGGTTGTACACGTACCGATAATGTCGGTGTTGGCACCGATATCGATGGAACCACACAATTCCATGTAATCTTATGGCGAGACTGTACACGATGCCTACACGACAACAGTAAGGTTGGATGTATGGCAGCGGCCCCCTCGATAAATATACCAACAGCTGTGCTCGCATCTCCAGATGTGGTCTGGCATTGTTGACCAGTCTTTCAAAAGGTTTATTATAGTTATGTAGTATTTTGGAAGGTAAACATGTCTAGCAGCTTTAGGTATGACATTGTGACCTTGATAGAATTGATAGAGGACAGTGTGTATTTGTGGGACAGAACAGGAGGAGTTCAAGATTCCTTGCGGCTACTATTGGGTGTTCCCCAAATTCTCTTTCCCTTCGGTTTTGATGTTGTCTCCTCCGGATATGAAAAAGTACAATAAAAGAAACCTCCTATTTCTCACTGGAGCCATGTTTAGCTCGGCACTACTCATGAAACTGCCCGCCTCTCAGTCACCGACAACGATCTTGTCGGTGTGTGTACAAGCATCCTGGCTGGTGTCGGTGCAGACAACAATATTAGCGCAGACACTGACACCGGTAATATTGGTACATGTACAAACGTCCTAAATCTACTGTATGTGCAAAGGTTTTTCAGACTGTTAAGGAGGATGGATGGCTTTTCTTTTACTGGAAAACAAATACAACCATGTCTCAAGTGCACCAGTGAAACTGATTCACCCATGATTCCTGACACAATACAACCATGTCTCAAGTGCACCAGTGAAACTGATTCACCCATGATTCCTGACACAATACAACCATATCTCAAGTGCACCCGTGAAACTGATTCACCCATGATTCCTGACACAATACAACCATGTCTCAAGTGCACCAGTGAAACTGATTCACCCATGATTCCTGACACAATACAACCATGTCTCAAGTGCACCAGTGAAACTGATTCACCCATGATTCCTGACACAATACAACCATGTCTCAAGTGCACCAGTGAAACTGATTCACCCATGATTCCTGACACAATACAACCATGTCTCAAGTGCACCAGTGAAACTGATTCACCCATGATTCCTGACACAATACAACCATGTCTCAAGTGCACCAGTGAAACTGATTCACCCATGATTCCTGACACAATACAACCATGTCTCAAGTGCACCAGTGAAACTGATTCACCCATGATTCCTGACACAATACAACCATATCTCAAGTGCACCAGTGAAACTGATTCACCCATGATTCCTGACACAATACAACCATATCTCAAGTGCACCAGTGAAACTGATTCACCATGATTCCTGACACAATACAACCATGTCTCAAGTGCACCAGTGAAACTGATTCACCCATGATTCCTGACACAATACAACCATGTCTCAAGTGCACCAGTGAAACTGATTCACCCATGATTCCTGACACAATACAACCATGTCTCAAGTGCACCAGTGAAACTGATTCACCATGATTCCTGACACAATACAACCATGTCTCAAGTGCACCAGTGAAACTGATTCACCCATGATTCCTGACACAATACAACCATGTCTCAAGTGCACCAGTGAAACTGATTCACCCATGATTCCTGACACAATACAACCATGTCTCAAGTGCACCAGTGAAACTGATTCACCCATGATTCCTGACACAATACAACCATGTCTCAAGTGCACCAGTGAAACTGATTCACCCATGATTCCTGACACAATACAACCATGTCTCAAGTGCACCAGTGAAACTGATTCACCCATGATTCCTGACACAATACAACCATGTCTCAAGTGCACCAGTGAAACTGATTCACCCATGATTCCTGACACAATACAACCATGTCTCAAGTGCACCAGTGAAACTGATTCACCCATGATTCCTGACACAATACAACCATGTCTCAAGTGCACCAGTGAAACTGATTCACCCATGATTCCTGACACAATACAACCATGTCTCAAGTGCACCAGTGAAACTGATTCACCCATGATTCCTGACACAATACAACCATATCTCAAGTGCACCAGTGAAACTGATTCACCCATGATTCCTGACACAATACAACCATATCTCAAGTGCACCAGTGAAACTGATTCACCCATGATTCCTGACACAATACAACCATGTCTCAAGTGCACCAGTGAAACTGATTCACCCATGATTCCTGACACAATACAACCATGTCTCAAGTGCACCAGTGAAACTGATTCACCCATGATTCCTGACACAATACAACTGTTGTATGGGCTTACGCCACACAACTGTGCATTTGATCCCAATAACAAGGATAATATTATGTTTACAAAACATATTGAAACTGATTTTGAAGCAAGAAAAATACTGAATAGTTTTTGCAAAAGAAAAAAAAAGTCAAAGAAAAGCATGTTTCATGATCTTCAAATCTGAATGCCTTGGGTTATTGAAAGTATTGGTAAAAAAAAGTCCAAAACAAAAATCCTTTGAAATATCCTGTGGGGTGATTTTTGAGATCATTTCTATGTAATCAATCTGAAACAAGATTGCTTCAACAGCTTGAAAGTATAAAACGTATCAATCAGTTTAGGTGTGTGATGCAGTGTTACTACAGTTCAAGTTGTTTACTAAACTAGTGTCACCAGATCCTTCCATGTTTAAACACTTCGATAGGAACACCCAAAGGCTAGATTCAATTTTTGTATTTCCTTGACAACAAACAGAATGGGGATTTGTGGAAAGCCATTAGACCTGTCTTGACTCTATCTCACGGTCAAGCATCTGTGGAAGCATCTCTGTCATTAAATAAATATTTGAGGAAGATCTAAAATAAAAAGCTCTAGTAACAATTAGGATTGTGTATGATGAATTTATGGATGAAAATATAAGTAGTGGTGTTTTCAGCAAAGAACGGTTGGTAAATGCTAGATCATCTAGAATATGTTATCAACAGTACTTAGATGATCAAAGAAAAAAACTAGAAAGAGATCACAAATGTTAGAGACTTTTCTTGAGTTAAAAAAGAAGTTATGGGTTGATAAATCAATTGATATAATGAACAAAGAAACCATTGTGATGGCACTACTTGTTGAGAAAAGGAATAATTTCACTCTTTCAAAGTCAACCGCAAACAGGATAAAATCATCTGAATCAGCGGCCGAAGTTGCAAAATTGAATGAAGAAATAGGAGAACTGTTAAAAACTGGTAGCAAAAGTTTTGCAAATTAGGTTGGACTTTGATTTTGCATACTAAGTTGTAATATCTAACATTAAAAACTAAATATTAACAATTCACTAGTGTAAAAAATTGTGTGTTATATTGGAGATGATGTAGGGGAGTTGGGAAATTGCGTTGTAAATTAGTTAAAAATTCTCCTAGTTTCTATATGAACCTTGTCTTAGCTTCAATATGGTTTAACTAATTTGGTTCATTTTAGTGTCAAATTAAAGCTATGTTTAGCAGTACTTTAATTCAAACATTTTAGATAAATAAATTATATACAATATCACAATTATGTTTTTAATTTAATTTTTAGTATTAGTTTATTATATGCTAAATTAATAATTACTAAGCCATAATTATAATGGCTTCTAAACCACAAGTATCAAACTTTTCATATTTTAAATACAATACAAGCATAATATAAACTTTCTTGAAAAAATAAATAAATGAAGAGGGCTATGTTTTATGGATTTAAAAATAATTACAATTTGTTAGAGTACATTAACAGCTGACACAAGATTACTTATTGTGCTAAATATAATTGCAACAAATGATAATGTTTGTATTCTTAAATGCAATATGAGCTTTATTTTAAAATCATTAAATGGTATTGAAACAAACGTGGGTCTTAAAACCCCTGGCAACTCTCCAATACTGGTACTCCAGGCAATCAGAATGTAAAAGAATAGTTAAAATCTGCTACGGAAGATGGATTGTTTCACCAAAATGCCACCAAGAGCAGCTTGAGCCGCTCACCTGACAAAGGAGACTATTTAATCTTTTTATTTACTTAAAGATTTTTATAAACATCTTTAAATGTGATTATAATAATAAAAATAATGACTGGGTTTTAAATATTTAGTGTTTTAAGGTTTAATATTGATATTAACGTAGTTCTTTTACCAACTGATCTGAGCCTTGTATGAGATCAGGATGTGCTTGTAATTTCCAAGGCATTCATTGAGTTGTTTCAATATGAATGAAACCTCCACTAATCTAATAGACATTGAGTTGGGTCAGTTCTGTTGACATTTATTTTCTATTTCTGATCTCTCTCCGTTGATGAATAAATAAATAAATATTGTAATATGATTTGTTATGTTTAAGATATTTTAAAGAACTTTTTGGCAATTATAAAACTAAATTAATTGGTAAGTTAGTGAATATTGTGTCTATGAGTGTTTTAATTGGAGAAGACAATCTCACAATGCAATCAGGGGGAAGAGTGAAATTCATATAAATCCTGGTTACATCCTCAGACTACGGCAAGAAACATCAATATTGGAAGAGGACATATTTGGAAAGTCCTAAGTACATTTTTTTTGTGAACTTACCAAGGTATTATTGACATAATCAACAATGTCGCTTAGAATTTTTTTTTATTATCTTCAACCATTATGATAGAATCCAACCGACAATTTATTATTTTAAAACTTATCAACTTTTGTGGAGGGAGAATAACTTCACATTCATTTGTGATGAAAGAACTATTCTTTGTGAACATTTATCCATTATTTAAAGGTGTACATATCTAAAGAGCTAATTATCACATATTTCAAAAACTTTATACAACTGAACAAAAGGGAATCCATATTGATTTTTATAAGCATTCCTTCTGGACCCATCTTGAAGACTGCAAATGAATTTATCTAACTTTCACTTAATTTGTTTTCAAAATACATTAAATACATTTTGTTAACACTTTCACTGCTGACAGAAAATTCATGGTCCACACCAGAAATGCTGGGGCCTTTTTAAGCATAATTTGTGATTTTTCTAATAACGAAGTAAATATATAATAATGACACTTATATCCTTTTAAACATAAGATTATTCTCTTTAATTTGAAATATAGATAAATGATATAAGTTTATGATAACAAAAATATTTTTAATAAATCATTTATATACATCTTTTTTAGTAAAAAAAATTGAACTAATATAATTTTTTTCAATAAACACATTGTAATCAATAAAGTATGTCAATAAAGGCTAAAATAAATATCAAACCTTACTAAAAATTCAAAGTAACAAACACAACATTTTATTTACCATTACTTTTTTTTTTAATGAAACAGTTCAAAACAGGACGCAAAACACAAACCAACTTAGCATATATTGTACTGATATCGTGTGTCTCGCCTACCAGATTTTCCAGTTTCTTTTTTTCCTTTGCTGAACACAAAAGAATAAATACATAAATATAAGTAAAATGTAATAAAAATATAGGAAATGCCAGTTTTTTTATACACTGTCTAAATAAGATAAAAACATTAAAAATAAATGAATGAATGAATACCGGCACAGAATACATTAAAAAAGCTCAAAACTGTTCAGAAAATTGAATGTAAAAACAGAGTAGACCAAAATTTGATATTTATGAAAAATAATTACCTACAAAAGAAATATGAATAAATAAAAATAAGTAATGATACTAAAACAAACATTGCTTGTATAATAAATATAAAATGCAAACAAAACAATACGGTCACAGAAAAGAACACAAACTAATCTCAAACAAGGTTGCTATAACCTGACTCGATG
This sequence comes from Timema podura, assembly GCA_033556935.1. Classification (NCBI taxonomy): domain Eukaryota; kingdom Metazoa; phylum Arthropoda; class Insecta; order Phasmatodea; family Timematidae; genus Timema; species Timema podura. The sequence continues at coordinate 2,507,471 of JAVRXN010000012.1, forward strand.
ACAGCTGTAAAGATCGAATATTGCTATCAAAATAACAAATTCATGTGTGAATTAGTGACAATTTTGATACTAAATATCCATAGATGACCTTCACCCAATGCTGGAGCCGTATTAAAACAACCAAATACATTCAAAACACATGACAAAATGGAAGACGTTTTAATACGTCTCCCGCATTCCTCGTTAGTTCCACAAAGACGTTTAAATACGGCTATAGCACGGAGAGTGTCAATAAACCTTTACAATTAACTATTCGCTATTTGTTTGGAAGTAATCTAAAGCTGCTCGAAATAACAATTTATAATTGTTCTATTTTTATGTAAACTTTTACTATCTGTCGTCATGGAGACGACCCATCATATGTGTATTTGAACCATTGTCTATTTTGTAAGAGGGTACATCTAATTGTTTTGTTCACTGTATTTTATTGTTATGCTATGTCTCATTTTACTGTCTTCATTTGTGACTACCTAATAGTCTATGTTCAAAAAGTTAATTACACTCCCACAATATACTAAAATATTGAATTTAACAGAAGGTCTAATCTCCTAGTCACTGGTAGTATGTGTACCTGTGCTACCTTTCACTTGTATAGGTCCACCTGGTGGTCCAGGGTCAGTGATCATGGCTACCAACATCCCATCCCAAACAATTACCCATATATTGGTTCACTTTAGTTTAAGGTTAGGGTGTGGTGGGGTGTTTACAGTATTTTGATCGAAACTCAGTCATAGAAATGTTTGGGCTTAGCCGATTTGTTATTTCACAGATCAGGCCAATCCCACAGTGGATAGTTTTAGGTGTTGAGCTGTACAGCGATTGAAAACTTACACTCAAACTTCACTTCACCTTGATAAACAAATGTTAACAGTTTTATTTTTGAGAAACTATATTTCTTAAAATATTGTTGTTTTAATAATGTAGCGTTTGTAAAAAACAAGATGATATATAAAAAGTGTGTTCCTGCGATTGTTGTTAGTAAGGTGTTCCTGGGCAGGAAGAAGACGACGCCAGACCAAGTATATGCAGTAAAGGTGATGAAGAAAGAAGACATGATTAATAAGAACATGGTGAGCCAAGGTAAGACCTGTTGGTTGTTGGTTCACAGTCATACCTATGTTTGTACGGGTCTGTGAGGACTTAAATACAACTCCGATAGTGATCTCGTGTTATTCTACTCATCCAAACAACCTGGATGGGGAGATGCACATCCACAAACACGAATACAAACTACTGGCACTGATGATTACAAGCTAGTTGATCACTGTTGTTTGCACACCCATGGAATGAGCAAAGGTAGCTCTAAGATAACTTTGTTTATAACTATAATGTATATATATTACAATACAATAGTGTTATTTGACAGGTTATGTCTGGTTTCAGTTGTGACAGAGCGCAACGCTTTGGCACTGTCTCGCAGCCCCTTCTGTGTCCAGCTGTTCTACTCACTCCAGTCTGCATCATGTGTCTACTTGGTGAGAAACTATCACACAGAATTAACTTAGTGATCTCATTTATGAGGCTGGGACACGAATCCTAGATCAAGAACACTTCCCCCATACAATATATAGCTACACTTTCCTCCATTTCTACACACAATATATAGCTACACTTTCCTCCATTTCTACACACAATATATAGCTACACTTTCCTCCATTTCTACACACAATATATAGCTACACTTCCTCCATTTCTACACACAATATATAGCTACACTCTCCTCCATTTCTACACACAATATATAGCTACACTTTCCTCCATTTCTACACACAATATATAGCTACACTCTCCTCCATTTCTCAAAATATATACACACTTCCATTTTACACACAATATAGCTACACTTTCCTCCATTTCTACACACAATATATAGCTAACTCTCCTTCTACACACAATATTAGCTACTTCCTCCATTTCTACACACAATATATAGCTACACTCTCCTCCATTTCTACACACAATATTAGCTACACTTCTCCCTTTCTAACACAATATATAGCTACACTTTCCTCCATTTCTACACACAATATATAGCTACACTCTCCTCCATTTCTACACACAATATATAGCTACACCTCCTCCATTTCTACACACAATATATAGCTACACTCTCCTCCATTTCTACACACAATATATAGCTACACTCTCCTCCATTTCTACACACAATATATAGCTACACTTTCCTCCATTTCTACACACAATATATAGCTACACTCTCCTCCATTTCTACACACAATATATAGCTACACTTTCCTCCATTTCTACACACAATATATACCTACTCTCTCCTCCATTTCTACACACAATATATAGCTCACTCTTCTCCATTTCTACACACAATATATAGCTACACTCTCCTCCATTTCTACACACAATATATAGCTACACTCTCCTCCATTTCTACACACAATATATACCTACACTCTCCTCCATTTCTACACACAATATATAGCTACACTTTCCTCCATTTCTACACACAATATATAGCTACACTCTCCTCCATTTCTACACACAATATATAGCTACACTCTCCTCCATTTCTACACACAATATATAGCTACACTCTCCTCCATTTCTACACACAATATATAGCTACACTTTCCTCCATTTCTACACACAATATATAGCTACACTCTTCTCCATTTCTACACACAATATATAGCTACACTTTCCTCCATTTCTACACACAATATATACCTACTCTCTCCTCCATTTCTACACACAATATATACCTACTCTCTCCTCCATTTCTACACTAACTATATAATATATGCTACACTCTCCTCCATTTCTACACACAATATATAGCTACACTCTCCTCCATTTCTACACACAATATATAGCTACACTCTCCTCCATTTCTACACACAATATATATAGCTACACTCTCCTCCATTTCTACACACAATATATAGCTACACTCTCCTCCATTTCTACACACAATATATAGCTACACTCTCCTCCATTTCTACACACAATATATAGCTACACTCTCCTCCATTTCTACACACAATATATAGCTACACTCTCCTCCATTTCTACACACAATATATAGCTACACTCTCCTCCATTTCTACACACAATATATAGCTACACTCTCTCCATTTCTACACACAATATATAGCTACACTCTCCATTTCTACACACAATATATAGCTACACCTCCTCCATTTCTACACACAATATATAGCTACACTCTCCTCCATTTCTACACACAATATATAGCTACACTTCCTCCATTTCTACACACAATATATAGTTACACTTTCCTCCATTTCTACACACAATTATACCTACTCTCTCCTCCATTTCTACACACAATTTATAGCTACACTCTCCTCCATTTCTACACACAATATATAGCTACACTCTCCTCCATTTCTCACACAATTTAGCTACACTCTCTCATTTACATACAATATATAGCTACACTTTCCTCCATTTCTACACAATGTATAACTAATTATGATTGTTTTCAAATTTAAGATATTTAAAACTTGTATTAATATGTTCAACTACAAAACTATCACTATTCATTAGTTACTATTTAATTATAGATTTATGTTGGTTAACCTGTTTAAAATCAGTGTCGATCAACATTCAATAAATATTTTACCAAACTTACCACATTAAAAAACAGGGTTGCCACGCACCTGGAAAACAGGGAAAATACAGGGAATTTGTTCATGTCTGGAAAAAACCGGGAAAACACAGGGAATTTCACCAAAAAGCTAAAATTTACTGGAATTTGTTAGTGAATTTGGGCAAGCTCAAAATAGTAGAAATAATATAGACTAAAATTGGTAACGGGAGAACTGAGCAGTCTAATTAGAACACGTCTCATTTATGATGATTATGCTTACCAGCACCTCATCAGATTGAGACAAGTCCTGAGCGCAACCGAGACGACTCGTTCGGCAAATGCCGCACCTTTTCGGCTCCTTCCTCACCCCACCAATACCACAAACGTTTCGTTTCCTCCACCCCCATCCTCCAACTGGCACGTGTTTCTGCTGCCAGTTGAATGAATTCATTCTCTGGATTTTGGTGTTATTTGTCTGTTTAAAAATGATGACTCCTGTTGAAAGAGTTAAGTATCCCAGATATTAGTGGTTATGTAGCGTGATGTTTTAAAACTACCCTACCTATCTTGCCATTTTGGCTATTTTTCACTTTTTAGAATTTGCGCCAAGGTGTCAATATTGTCTGTTTAAATCTTTATGGGTTTTAACCTGTTTACTACAGTCAACTCCCAATTTAGCAAAGGTGGGTTTACCTGGTTGCTGCCATGGCCAGGATAAAAAAAAATTGAGTATACTGTAAAGTGAAAAGTTTAAGGAAATATTACCTCCAGCGTGCTAGTTTGTCATAAAATTAGAATGGTTGTAAAAATGACTGATTGTGTTTGTGTCCGCGCATAGCTACTTTACCTCTTCCACCCCCTGTGAATGGACTAGCCCACTTCTACCACCCTTCTCTCCAAGGTCACAGTTCTTTGTTCTCAGATCTTTCCAGTTCAGTGCAGTGTTAAGTATATGCGATACTTCTAAAATATCGCTATTTGAGTATGAAAAAAATAAACGAGAAGTAGATCAATATTTCCCAGTATCGATACTTTCATTTAGCGATAGAAAAATAAAGGCAATAATAAGAAAAGATGAATAAATTTAATAAATGATCGGGAAAATAAAGGAAGTAAAGGGAGAAAAATAGGTAAATTAAAATTTTTCGATACCGGGTAAAAAATACTTATATTAGTAAAATATCAAAAGCTTGGTATCGAAAGAAAAGTATCGATACTGGTATCGTATCATTCCTAGTGCTAGTTTAGTGTCTTGTAAAAGTGTAAGACATTAAAACTATTTTGAACTCAAAACTTTATCTAGATATGACCATACCTCAGGACTTTTTTTTATTTGACCCTAACCCTCAAATTAAAGGTAGTTTACTGATAAGTGATTTTTTTTGAATTCTATATTTTTCGAAAATGGCTCAAAGATTTTGATTAAAATAAATATATATGGAATAATTGACCTCCCAAATAACACCATATATATGTTTTTTCGGTAAAAAAAATCGTTGAGGGCTAGTTTACTGATGAGTGATTTTTTTCAAAAAACTTGAAATATTTTAAAATGAGCTTTAACGATTTGGTTCGAAATTGGTATCTTGGGCCTAAGGCCTAATAATTGTATTTGTGATAAAAAGTTGTTTAATGGTATTTTACTGATTGATTTTTCAATAATAGTTATTATGATAAATGTATGTATTATTGTGTCGTATAGTTTATTAATCAAGTATTTACTGTATTTGGTAGTTTTCAATGGGTTTGCAGATTTACCGTGGAAATTGATATAAAAGGGTTTATTAGCCCTTCATTACCCCGCTAAATTAAGAGTTGACTATGTTGTTTTTTTATATTCATTACAATATGGTAGGGATGAGGATGGCAGTTTATTAGAGGAAATGCACCTGAATGAGCGACAAAAATCCCATGTTAATTTTATTATTGTAAATTATTCATGATTTGTGTGGGCTACTTAGTCTATACAGTACATATACAATAATTAAGATTGGTTAAAATATTTTTAAAATCAAGTGATACATTCTTTTACAAAAAAATAGATAGGCCCCCTATCACATTTAAAATCAAAATGGTATTTTTGGTATTTCCACTTTTTTCCTTCTTTCATTCAATTTAGGGCATACAGCAACTATAATCAATTTTTCCTTCTAGAAAATTTATGTCATTCATTTCTCATCCTTTTTACAAATAATTCTTAAACATGTGTTTATCTTGCACAATAAAAGATGCCTCCAATGACAAATTACCACTCTTCATTTCTAAAATTTCCTCTAAAACCAAATTTAATGCCTCTATAATTATATTTATAATCTATTAGGTGTCTGGAAAAATGAAAATTTCCTCTGGAAAACCTGGAAAACACAGGGAATTTTGTAATAAGAAAATAGTGGCAACCATGAAAAAATAGCATTTACTATTTCATCTTATTTACAAAAAATATTATTTTAACCATCTTATTTGACATTTTAAAGTATGAACATAAACTTTTACAAGCATTAAAATTTGGATTGAAATAAACTTTGTAGTAAGATAATTTCTAGCGAGAGCCCAGATATGGTGCGTACGCAACTGTGCATGAGGGTATTGGTTTGTGACAGAAGTGATTACACACCATTATTGCATTTAGGACTAATAAATAATAGGGCTCTGCGAGTACTACGATTTTGAGCTTCGAACTGAGCTTGTCCTTTAAGATCGAGATCGAGATCGAAAGTTTTGTAGGCTCTTAATTTTCGAGCTTTCACTTGATATGCTTAGTAATCAATTTTTAAAATGCATTAATAAACATAGACTATTTAATTTAGATAATATCAGCACATCCACTTATAAATCTTTCGGTTACTTAACAAATTGTTAAAATTAATATCACTTTACACATTAATAACATAATAATGCTTTAAAACTACTTTCAACCAGTACATTTATTAAATATTGTAGTCCATTTAGAATTACCCTTGATTGAAGTTGTTTACTTGAATTGTCATGACAAAACAATGAAAATAAAAATAGTTAAATAAATGACTAAATATTTGAATGATTCTTTTTATTACTTTTACCTGGTCCATTCTAAAATAATAATTTATGTTAAATCAGAAATGTAATATCAAGAATATATTATTATTTGAATGTTTTCAGACTTAAGATATTTAAAACTCTTATTAATTAATACGTTTAGCTACAAAACTAGCACTTGTTTAGTTACAAAATTATTTATGAAATTATGTTGGTTAACCTGTCTGAAATAAATGTTGATTTTACTTATTGCAATTCATATTTGACCAAACTTACCACATTTACATAAAAAAGCATTTGCCATTACATATTGTTTGCTAGATATATTATTTTAATCATATTATTTTTAATTTTAAAATATGAGCATCAACTTTTACTATCATTAAAAATTGAATTGAAGTAAATTTCTCAATAAAATAATGTCTTACGAGAGCCTGTACAACGTGCATGAGCAACTGCACATAGAGGAATGGAAACGGAACAGAAAACATGATCATACACGATTACACTAAGGAATAATAAACAAAATATGAAACACTGCAAATATTTAACTATTTATGATTCTTACGTTTTCTTATAGGGTACATTAAGTTACTGAAGCATATTTTTGGGAAATATTGGCTTATTATAACGTGAATGTTATTAACTTTTTAACAAGACAGTGTAGAAACACAGTACAATAATGTAAAGTGGTAATGAAGGAAGCCAACCTGAAAGGAGAGTTAGGTTAGATCTAGATATAAACAAACACACTTCTCTATTTCTTCTTATACTTTTACACTTCGGACAATGTGCAACTGTGGAAGTTTGAAGAAGTGGTAAGTGTAAAAGTGTAGTAAGACATGAATAGAGAAGTGTGTTTGTTTTATATCTAGTCCTAACCTAACTATCCTTTCAGGTTGGCTTCCTTCACTATCAATTACTTTACATCACTGTACAGTGTTTCTACACTGTCTTGTTATACATTTCCAACCCATCATGCAATTATTCATTTTATTAACTTTAAAGACATGAGCGTTGAAACCATTTTGGTCTATTATATTTTTATTTGATTGTTGTTCTTATTTTTAGATTAGGTTTTTTTTGAAAGGGTTATTTCTAATTTAAAAAACAATATTTTACAATATTTAAACTTATTTTTTAGGTATTTACTATTTATTAAAATGAGTGTTATTCTTACTTTAAGAACATTGTATATATATTTTAAAATATCACATTTTAAAGATGTATTTTCATTTTATGTTGGTTTACGGATGACATTTTAAATTTACTAGTTTACTTTTAAAATAAACAAATAAATATTAACATTTTAAAATCATGAATATACTCGACCTTGTCTTGAACTCTGGAGCTTTTGGAAATACTTGACTCAAATGAAAAAACCCAAGCTTGCAGACCCCTATTGATAATGAACAATTTAACCATTTATTATAAACTTGGGGCTAACTTGTTGGTTTGTGTGAGCTCAGGTGATGGAATACATGGTGGGAGGTGATCTGAAGTCCTTGTTGGGAATGTACGGCTATTTTGATGAAAACATGGCGGTGTTCTACACAGCAGAAGTGACCCTTGCCCTCCAGTACTTGCATAACCATGGCATAGTGCATCGCGACCTCAAGCCAGACAACATGCTGCTCTCCCACCAAGGACATGTCAAACTCACAGACTTTGGCCTCAGTCGTATCGCTATGCATAGAGGTACTTGTAACTCTGTAATCACTGTGCATAGTGGTACTTGTATCATTGTTTATAAAGGTACTTGTTTCTAAGATCACGAAAAACTGTTTCACTATTTACATCAATATTTAGATATTACTTATTTGGATTTGGTGATACAGCTACCACGGTAAATCTTCTATCACAATATATCATGAATGATGATGCATTGTGGGGAAGGATATAGGGTTTTAGACAATGCATTGTGACTCATGATGTATCACGGTACAGGATACACGATGCATCGCGGTAGATAATATAGTGTGTTGGACCATATATTGTGGTATATGGTATATAGCCGCTCACCATGCGTTATGGAAGATACTCCATCACGGTGGACGATATATCGAGGTAGACACTGCATTGCAGGTGATGATACAGCATGGTAGATGATGCATCTTGATTGATGATACATGTACTTTGATGCATTGTATTTCACGATATATCGTCTTTCCTGATACATTGTCTAATATACTTAATCATTTACTGCCACACAAATAAATAAATATACACACGCACATGTGCGCACACACACATACACACACATGATTCAATCCACAATAACTGTGATCTAGCTCTGTAAGGAAAATTTCTTTTCACTTTATGAGGTAATTGTATTATATTTAGAAGAAAGTACAGGAAAAACGAATAGAAACATATAAAATGAATGAATACAGTATGGCCTTTACAATGAAAAGAAGAACACAGTTCACACTCTACATTGTTGCCACTGGACAAAGAGGTAATGGCTGCCTCTTGGAGAAAATAGATCATTACCGCCCAATCCTTCGACTTAGGTTTCATTCTATAGGAACATATCGGGAGGGAGCGTGAAACGTGCAACACAACTTCCTTAAAGAGGAAACAAACAAAAAAGGGAGAGAAAGGAAATTTGTAAAGAATTTTAGAACACTTAGATAGTAAGAGGAGGAGGTAGGAACGAATGACAGTATAGTAAATATGACAATAACTGACAGGGAAAAAAGGGAGGATGGGGAGAGAGAAACAAAGAGGGAAGAAGGCTGTTGGAGCTATGTGCAAGAATATAAAATGAAAATGAAAAAACAGCTGTGTAAAAGGAAGGAAATTCATGAAATCACAGATACTGTTGAGATGAGGAGAAAAGGTCATGAATGAAGAAATGAAAGGCAAACCATAAACATCAAGATGATACCAATCAACCTCTCTCGAGCTGGTTGGCGCAGCTCAAGACTGTCTCAATATAGAGGAAGTGGTTGCAATACACAGAACAGACAAGAAGATCACTAGGGATCTTTATTTGGCCCAGACCCAAATCTAGCAGTGTTAACTATCAGAATATTGAGTTGTACAACTGCTTCAAGTTAAAGGAAGTTAGGGTTCGCTTGATGTGAATGCATAACAAACAACATGAAATTAATAAAGGCCCGAAGGCCATTTTATTATCAGAGGTAATAATCAAACGGGTAACAATATTTATATTGTTGGTTGCGGACAATATGCAATAGCAAAAATCCAACAATATTTATCGTGAAGCAAATGAAGGTGCATAATTAAAAAGTATAGTATTATGAGGTTACAGCGTACTAAAGGCAATTGCAAGGATTAAATAACATGCTTGATAATTTAACAGAACCTATTCAAATGCAGAAAAGTTAATGTTCAAGAACAATAATCAAAAAGAAATGAAAGTGGGAAAACACCCTATCACCTATCCAAGTCATTCAAAGATACCTGTGTATATATATATGTCAGAGATTAAATATGTTAAAGAGTCTGTACATACTATATCTCCTAACTTATACATATAAACTAATAAACTTCTGCTCATAACCATACCGCAGGTTACAATGTATACAAAAATAGTCATAATTCCAATCTAACACCCGAAAGGCGGGGGTAGCCTACAGAGCAAAAAGCATAATAACATCCTAACTTCTTTTCTTACTCTGTAATAAACTTTGAGAATATCATACATAATCCATTACTGAATTTCCTATTCGCGTAGAAATACTAAACTATATTATATTCACCAAGACACGCTACAACTGTAAGCCATACAAACTATCGGGCAAAATAGCGTGCAAAGATTAATTTACTTTATTTAATTTGCAGATAATATAACCTAACCAGCACAAAGAGGCATAAGACCATAACACTCCCATAAACTAAACTATGTCATCCTCAGCAAGTTAGCGCGTTAGTCTCTCCTCGACGCCTGCGCACAAAGTCGAAAGAGACACAGTTCGGGCGGTAGGGTAACACGTGATAGCACATAACGCATCTTTCTCCAAGTTCTAGCGCCTGCGCATCACTCGCCATTTAGTGGAAGGTGGGCCGGATCACGTAGCACTCCGGGACTTCATTCTTGTGTAATGTGAATGGCGAACAGTCACTGAGAGTTGATGTGTATGGAGGATCAAAACACGGCGCTGGTTTCCCGGTCAAACGGGGTAAGTGTGTGTCCTTTGTAGGTGGTGAAGATGTTTGTAGCCACGGTAAACCAAGTTTGTCCGTAGATAGTGTCCACAGGTTGTTGATGGCAGACATAAAGAGATGGGAATGTACGAGAAAGGCTGTAAGATAAGAAAGAAGAATAAGGGTGTGGAGGCTAAAAAATGAAGAGGAGAGAGAACTGTACCTAAGAAAGGCAAGAAGCTTAATACCCGGGATGATATGCAAAGTGTAGAGGTTGAATGGGAAAGGTTTGAGAACAGTCTCGTGGGAACTGCAGAGGAGGTACAAGTGGGAGGACAAGTAATAAGAGGAAGTGAAGAGGTGAAACAACAGGGTGAAGGAAGCAATGGAAGAGTAGAATAAAACCATTCAGATGGAGTTTTAAGAGTAGGAACGAGGAAACAGAGGAAGAATATAAGGAGAAGAAGAAAAGAGCGAAGCAAGTTGTACAGGAATCTAGGAGGGATTGGATGAAAAAATGGACAGAAATGCTAGAACAGAACATGGAAGGAAGAAAGAAGTAGGAAATAGGAGGAATGAGAAAAAGACAAGACGTTAGAATGATAGATGAAGAAGGTAGAAGATTGAAGACGGGAGGAAGAAAAGGAACAAAGGAGAACAAGGTACTGGAAGACAGGAAAAAGGGAGTTATAACTAGGGACCGGATTCATAGGCACCAAAAATGTTTAAAATAGGCAGGCAAATAGGCACTAAAAATATAAGATATAGACACCAAAATAGGCACTAAAAATATAAGATATAGACACCAAAATAGGCACTAAAAATATAAGATATAGACACCAAAATAGGCACTAAAAATATAGGATATAGGCACCAAAATAGGCACAAAATAATTAATGTAAAATTTATTTTACTACAAGGTACTTACTACATGTAATCTACAAGCAACTCACATTGCTCTGAATCACTATATACTTTTCTAAATTTTCACTAGTGAAATTTGTTCTGTGGTCCGATAGTATATTTTTATAGTTTGAAAAGCTTCTTTCAACTTCACAGGAAGTCAATGGACAAAATTTTAAATTTGACAATTCTGAAGAGTTTAAACTTATCTCCTGCAATGGCGTGCTTTGCCCTCCCAAGATTTCTGATACTGCTCCCATTGTTCTCCACCCGGGATTTCGTTGTAGTACTTGTTCAAGTTTTGTTGCGATTGACGAGGCAACAGGTCCGGGGGCTTGCTTTACGTCTTCTTGTATTGTATGCATTATCTTCACCCATTCTATTAAAGGCAGATCCCTGGCTTCCAGTGACACGATAGCTCCAGGAAGGTTGCCAAAATAGCTCTTTACATAGGCCAAATCAGACACAACAGTGCTAGAAGATGTAGCAATCTTTGCCTCTCTTATTGACACAGCATCCTCTTCATCAAATGTTTGAATTATCTGAAATTATTGAGAATCAATTCATTATTTAAATTTTGAACAAAATTAACAAGCTATAATAAAATTATAAAAAAGAATTATTTAAGTATTTAGCTCTGAATAAATAGAAAAGCTGTATTTTTTAAATATACACGTACCCTTTGAATTTTGTCCAGGTGGTCAGCATAGTACACTGCTGCTTGTAACCAGGTACCCCAACGTGTTGGAACTGGTTGTGCTGGAAGAGGTGTTTCAGCAAGTTTTCCCTAAATGTTGCTATGCGCGAAGGAGCTTTCAAAAATACTTTTTGACAGATGAAATTACAGCATTTATATTCGGGAACTGTGCACGAATGTGTTCTGCGACTCTGTGAATGGCGTGTGCTAGGCAGGTAACATGAATTAGTTTTGGGTAGAACACCTTTAAACTTTCCCCAGCTTTTAACATATATGCTGTGCTATCTCTCAGCAGCACCATAAACTTCTCGTCATTGTTTTCTGATGGCCAAAGCACTCCTGTAACAGAACAATAAAATAAATATTTAGTCTCACAGAATTACATAGGCTAAAGTTCCGAATCTAAAAACTTATATAAATTCAACTTACGCAGAGAATCACAAACAACTCTGGCAATTGTCGAGCTGTTAGTGACTTCAAGCACTCTTGAGGCAATCAAGTGCGGAGAACTGGGTTCTGTAGAATCAAGTTTACCGACCACGATATTTGAGATATATCTGCTGCAACGATCAGTTGTCTCATCGACACTTGCCCAAAAGTAGGAATCTCCAATATCTTCTTTCATCTTCTCAATGGTCTGGAAAGGAGTAAAAATTCACTTAACATTCAAAACAAATCATTATTTAAGTAAACAAAAGTGCACAGTTCCAATTAATTTAAAATATCTTTGAAATTAAAATTTAAAAAATAAATAAATAGATTAACAAACAAAAAACTCACGGAAAAGTATTGGGGATGTAAGTAATTCTTCCTCAATGTGGATTCATCGGGGATCTGCCTGTTGGTATATTTTGTGAGGAAACCTTTTAAAATGGGATTGTTTAGCTTCGTCCATGGTATATTCGCGGCTACCATCGCAGCGCACAATTCAGAAGAAAATTGTTCACAATTGTCAGGAAATACAACTTGCGAAATTAACATTTGCCTGCCAGTTTTTTCTTTTAAACTTTTGCAGTGCATTGCTGTTTGTTTGTGTTGGTCTAAATGATATTTCTTGTCACATTTTACCTAAAATACGTGAAAAAAATTTACATAATATGTAATTTTACCAACCATAACTTACTACGTCTAACCATTCTGAAAAAGCCTTAAAACCTTTAAAATATATATCAGAAAGTATGAATCTTAAATCTATAAAAGAGTTTAAAAGTAGTTTACTTGTATTGAAAAAACCCATGGATAGCCAATGCTGTTTATTTTAAAGCAAATAATAAATTGAATGATAGTTGTTTTTCAAATATTGGAAACCTATTTTGAATCCTATTATTAAATTTAATGATATGGATATTAAACTTACCTCTTTGGTACATGATTGGCAGAAGATGATTTCTCCATCTGTCGTGAAATTAGTATCACCACATATCCATTGCTTAAATAAAGCGCTTTTGCTTTTTTTTTCCTTGGGCATTTCCACCACAGTTAACACAAGAAGTGTTACCAAAAAAAATCAGTAGACAAAGCCACCAAGACAGAAGTTGACTCTAAAAGACACAATCACGTACTGAAATAATGATAGTTAAACTGAGTGGTAAACTATTCTAATCTCCACGCCAGTCGGGCTAAGGCTGTTGGAATACGTCACACCACCCCTTCCCATCACAATACCCCTTATTATTGGGCGTGATGTTCTAAACTTAGTCTGTCAAGGTCAGGGCAAGTCACATGTTCCCCTCTCCCTCCCTCTAAACCCTTTCAAACCAAAACTTTCATTTCTATAAACTAGACTCTTTTTCAGCAAAAAAAATAAATAAATTATATTGGAGAGAAAAAAGCCGAAATAGGCACAATAAAGGCTCTTATTCATAAAATAGGCAAAAACCAACAGAATAGGTAATTCTAGGCACTATAAAATTAACATATTGTACTTGTAATAACATGAAACACATAGATATCTCAACGGCCTATGATTTACGGTAGAGGAAAAAAAAAGGCAAAGAGGCAAAATCCGGTCTCTAGTTATAACTAGATATGTCACAATACCTCTTTTTCTCAATTCCGATTCTTAAGTTCAACCTCGATTTTTCGATTCTCGATTCCGATTCTTGAACATTTTCTTTTCTTTATTTTTCCAAGCATCCAACCCCATATAACACATTTTTAGGTATTCAACTTTATAACATACCAAAAAACTAAAAATCTGTCATGGTAATAAAAAAAATTTAACAAAGAAAAATATCCATTTAAGTAAGTATTAAATTATATAATCAAAATAATAAAATAATTAAGAATTATATTATATTAAACATTTATTAACTAAGCCTCATTGAATCAAACATTTCTAAATAAAAATAACTAAAACAAGTATAATAAACAGTTGTTGAGAACACATGTCTATTAAATTCCCATATTAAATGAAGGTGCAATGTTTTGACTTATTGACATTGGAAATAAAACTTAAGTACCACACTGGTAGCATGTAAACAAACAAGATAATAATTGTAGGTATCAGGTAATAATTGTAGACATCACTTAATTTTTAGATTGTAAGAAAATTAATAAAAGAGTAAAAATATATTTGCTTAAGCCTATAACATTTGTCGCAAATGAAATTGTAAATTTGTCAAATAAAAGAGATTGCCATTGTAAAAACAGTCAAAACTTTTCTTTTTTTAAAAATATTTAATAATTGTTATTTTATAGAAAATCTAACGTGCCTGATACCATACTCCCCACTCAATGCGAAACTTGGACTCGACCATTACAACACATATTCGCTAAAAGTCTTCAAAACTGAAAATGAAACCAAAAATTCAAATAAACTTGAAATTGATACAACAAATTGAGGATTTTATACCGGATAGAATAACACATTTCACACTTTACAAAAATGTTAAGTTGTCCGCCATTTATTGATCCAACACACGTTAGCTTGCCAGAAATTAGTGAAGAAGTTTTGGGTACGATATATTGAATACATCACACTATTGAATTAAACTAAATATAACTTTTTTGCTCTGTTTTTATTAACTATGTCGATTTTTGTTCTATTTTTATTAGACTTGTATTATTCAAAGAGCTAAAAAAAATTAAGAATTGAAAAGCGACAAAGAATATAATTACAGGAGAGTAGCTTTAGATTTACACGGTGGGATATATTATTTGTTTAGTGTCGATTCATGTATTCTGACAATCTCACTTAACTTTTACTTTAAAAAAAAAGTGTGTCAAAGTTGGTAAGTTTATACTTCTTGATACTGTCATAATGTCAGGTCGTATTATATTCGAGACCATTTTATCATATACAATACCTCAAAATGTTAGGATTGTATTATATTCGAGGCTGTACTATATTCAGACCATTACGGTGTATTTACAATTTGCTGACATTTACGTTAAGTGAAATGGCAACTAAACTAATATGAGAGATAATCGATTATTACCTATTATGAATGTTGCCGTTTTGTTTAGTTGCCAGTTTTATTGAGAGATAAGAATTGTAATATTAAGATAAATTCTCGATTCTTTCTATACCAGTAAGAATTGAGGCTGTTGAGGAATAGAGTTTGATAGCCCTAATTATAAAACCTATTTTCAAGAAAAGAAACAGGAAGAGGTGTACAAATCATAGGGGGGTAACGCTAATGTGCCACTGTTCAAACATATATGAGAAGACTCTGGAAAATCTAATAAGAAATAAAATGAAAGGAAGGTGGAGAGAGGAACAGCACGGATTTAGAGAACAATAGACTTGATATTTTCCATACGACAACTGATGGCAAGAAGGTGTGAATATGGGAAAGACTTGGTAAGGGTATTTATGGACGAGGAGAAGGCATATAATAGCATGGATATAAATAAAGCTTGGAAAGCAATAGAGGAGGCTGAAATGGAAAGAGGAGTTGTAATGAGAGTGAAAAGTAGGTATGAGGATAACAGGAGTTGAGTTAAGGTGGAGAATGGAAGGATGGAGTGATTCTAAATAAAAAATGGAGTGAAGCAGGGGAGTGACCTTTCACCATCACTACTTGTAATGGTAATGAAATGGTCACTAACAAAGAGACAGGAAAACTCGGGAAGGAAAGAATGAAAGGCATGTTTGCTGATGACTTGATGGTATGGGGGGAGAAGGAAGAGGAAGTAATGGAACAACTGCAGGAATAGAATGAGGAAGTGAAAGAGTGTGGAATGAAATTTAGCATGGCAGAGTGTGAAGTGATGGTAATGACAAGGAAGAGGGTAAGTAAGGCCTAATAAAGCTGTGTAGAGAGGATGTAATGAGAAGAGGAGAGTAGGGAGAGTTGTTCCATGGGTGTGAAAGGAAGTTCTGTACAGGACGTACTTTGTACCCATTGTCAAATATAAAACATGGACAGTGAATGTAAGAGAGACAAGGAAAGTGGAGGCCATGGGAATGAAGTTTGTGAGGAGCATATTAGCTGTCACAAGGAGAAACAGGATTAGGACTGAAGTTATCCAGGGAAGAGTTGGGTTGTAGGACATACATGCGATATTAGAGGAAGCTAGACTGAGATGGTATGGGCATGTAATGAGGATGAAAAAAGAGAGGATGCCAAATAAATGGTTGGAAATGATGTGGGGAAAAAAGACCGCAGGGAGGCCAAGAAAGAGATGGAAGGAGCAGATAACTGCAAGTGTTAAAATGAGAGGAGAAGAATGGAAGAAATTAAATGAGGAAGAATGGTGGAAGGATAGAGGAAGATGAAGGTATTTTACTAAACTGACCTGTCCACAGAATGGAAACAGCTGATGATGATAATGATTATGATTATGAAAGATATATAGAGAGAAGAAAAGAAATGGTTGTATTAAAGCGGAAGGCTGAAGAAGCGCATGATTTGGAATTATTATCCAAAAACCTTATAGAAAAGAATAAAGAGGGAACAAAAAAAAGAAACATGCTGCTGATAAATTGTTTGATGAAGTTACCAAGAGACTAGCTTCAGCAGTTAAACAGAAGAACTACGAAGTATTGAACCTTGCACAAGGGATGTTTTATGTTGTTAAGGCTTTAAGGTCAAATGAAATTGAAGACTTCCTACAAGTAGTTTCAATTGATAAAGTAATTGAAAAGAAATCTTCAAAAACATCGTCATACTACAATAGGAAACCTAAACATTAAGACACAAAAAATGAAACCCTAAACAAACTGTTAGCCTACTCTATGTTTAGATTATTTTTCAGGATATGTTAATATTAAAGATGGCTGGAATCCACTATTTCTTGAATCCAAATCTCAAATCAGAATTTACAATTTATTTTCGAATCTCGAATATCAAATGCAAATCCTAGGAAATTGTTAGAAATTTTATTGATTTACAATATAGGCCTAAACTGTAAATTAAGATTTATTTCGATCATGCTTTAAATTTTAATCAACTGTTTAAAATCCAGCTAAATTAAACAATCCAAACTACGTTTAATATTTTTACAATTATGTCAATAACATCTAAAAAGAATAATAAACTCTTAGTTAAAATCAATTTAAAAACAAATAATGAATTAGCAAGGCGTTAGTTGATTCTTAAAACTCAATAGCGCTTACTAAGTGATTAGATTACCTCAATCGATTTTAAACAATCAATCATTATATACTACGTAGGCTGGTAGGCATACATAAACAGTTTTATCGGTGTCTGACTCTCGACAGTATTTATTTTTCATGAAACCTAACAAAATATCTAACTTAAGGATTGTATGAAATAAATTGGGGTTCATTAAATAGTTGTAGATAATTGAAACCAGTTGGGTACTAAGAATTAACAGTCATGTTTATTTAATCATCACTCTAGCGAGTAAACATATGTGTCATGGTGGCTGACTTTGTATCATGTCTCATGTTCCTATTTCTGTTAAAAAAAAAGCCATAATTTGTTATTTATATCGAGTTTATTTGTAATTCTAGTTTTGATTTTCAGTTTTTGAAGAGTTTTAATGTGTGCATTAAAATACTTATAAGATTGTATGTGAGGTGAAAGTTTCAGAAGTGAGCAAGCACTGTAACGGTTGAGTCCAAGTTTCCCATAGAGGCGGGAGGGTAGGTTACTAGGCACGTTAGATTTTCCACACTTAACAATTTTTTTTAAATGATTCTATTCATGCTTATCTCTTTTGTCCGACAAAATAATGGTTATGGATTAAGTTGTGCTTTTCAAGTAGGCCTAACCAAGTAATTTTTGAATTCATAATATTATGCTTTGCTTATGAGGTGAAAGATTCGACCATCGAATCCAGTAAAACAACGAATCCTCGAATCTTGAATACTTGTCAGGATTTGGTGGATTTGAAGATTTGAGTGGCCCATCTCTAGTTAATATACAATATACTTAATATGCAGCATTTAATCTTTTTTCATTTTTATCTTTACTATCACTGTTAGTTAATGTTCTTTTTAGTTTTCTCTTACTAAATTGTGGTTTACACATATATTGGCTTTTTTGATATACACTTTGTAAATATGTTCACTTTATTGATAAATTTAAAATATGGCCATAAGTTTTATTGTTACTTATAGTGCAATATTTAAAATATGTTTTAATTGTGTAAGTGTTGCTTTCATTAAGATAGGCAATACTAAATAATGTTTATAGTAATTTGTAATCTTATACCAGTATTCTGCAAAGAATACGGTATTCCTCTTGGAAATTTAAGCAAAAATTTATTGTAATAAAATAAAAATATAAGCCATTTCTCAACCAGGAGTTTATCTGAAATATTTTATACTCTAGGGCCAACTTAATTATTTCAGAATAATAACGAAAATTAACAAAAATCTAACAAATCATACTTTTTGGTGTGAAATCTTATGCAAATAAGGACTCTCTCTTGATCCATACACATTTTTTTTACTTAAATCATTAAAAACACAATTTGTTGTGAACATCTTATGATGAAGCCTTGTATTCAAAAGATGTTACACCATATATTATACAATTTATTGCATTTTTGTGAGTTTCGTGATCATAACAATTCAAAACTATAATAGTATCTAGTATAAATAACTTTGTAGCCTGGTAATCATCGACCATAGAAGTACATGTAGCCTGGTAATTACCACTAAAAGAAGTACTTCATGGTGGCTACAGACAGGGAAAACAGGGAAAACCTGGAAAAGTCAGGGAATTTTTGGATGACAGGGAAAACAGGGAAATGTCAGGGAATTTAACTAAAAATAAGGAAAAGTCAGGGAATTAAAAATATGTATAAAATATCCCATTAATTTTGCAACTAAACACTATAATAAAAGTTAATAATGCCTAAATAAAATAACATTTTAATTTTTAAAATAACTGATAACACTCTTTATGTTTAGTAGATACACTTTTTTTTAATGTGATCAATAATAAATAAAACTAAAGTCATCATCCACCATTAAAACTGGAAAAAAGTAGTCAGGGAAAATTGAAAAATGTTGCCTGGAAAACCTGGAAAAGTCAGGGAATTTTGTAAATTATGTTTTGTAGCCACCCTGTACTTGTAATCACCTTCATAATCAGATATATTTACCTTGTGAGCCAGACACGAGTGTAGATCCTGCCAGGGGAACACCAATATAAGGTTATGTCTCCCATGACACGTTTGTTTCAGATCTGGAGATATCTGACCTCGTGAACTGGACACCAAGTGGGGATCCTGAAAGTAGCTACAGTCGAACACCAGGACAACTGCTATCTCTCACATCACATCTCACATTCGTTAGTATCTGCATGTGCTCCTTTAGTTGTTATTCCTGTGTTCGCAAGTAGTTTACTAGCTCATCATCAGTCTGTGGCCGCATGCCTTCATCTTCCTCTTTCCTTACACCATTCTTCTTCCAATAGTTGCCTTCATTCTTATATCACTTGCACACTTGCATTTATCTGCTCCTCCCACCTCTTCCTTGGCCTCCCTGCGGTCTTTTCCCCACATACTTCATTTCCAACCATTTATTTGGCATTCTCTCTTTTTCCATCCTCATTACATGCCCATACCATCTCCCTCTTTCTTCATTTACTATCTCATGTACCCCTGTACCCTCACTCGTTTCCGGATAGCTTCATTCCTAGTCTGGTTTCTCCTCGTGACAGTTAACATATTCCTCACGAACTTCATTCCCATGGTCTCCACTTTCCTAGTCTCTCTTACATTCACATGTTTCTGCTGCATATGTGAGAGTGGGTATAACACTTCCTTACACTTCAAGGTCACTTATCTTCTCCACAGCATGTCTCTTACACACCTATAGAACAACTCTCCCTGCTGTCCTCTTCTCATTACATCCTCTCTACACAGTTTTATTAGGCCTTACTTATCCTCTTCTTTGTCATTACCTTCACTTCACACTCTGCCATGCTAAATTTCATTCCACATTCTTTCACTTCCTCATTCCATTCTTGTAGTTGTTCCTGTACTTCCTCTTCCTTCTCCTCCCATACCATCAAGTCATCAGCACACAACATAGTTTTCATTCTTTCCTCCCAGAGTTTTCCTGTCACTTTGTTCATGACCATTTCATTACCATTACAAGTAGTGATGGTGAAAGGGATCTCTTCTGCTTTACTCCATTTTTTATTTGGAACCACTCCGTCCTTCCACTCCTCGTCTTAACACAACTCATGTTATCCTCATACCTGCTTTTCATTCTTAATACAAATAAATCTTCTTTCCACTTCAGCCTTCTCCATTGCTTTCCATACTTTATTTCTATACACACTATCATTAGTCTTCTCTACATCCATAAATATTATTACCACATTCTTTCCAAATTCATACCTTCTTGCCATCAGTTGTCGTATGGCAAAGATCAAGTCTCTTGTAGACCTAGTCCTCTGTTTCCTAAATCCGAACTGTTCCTCTCTCCACCCTGCTTTTTAAAAGGAAGCTCACTAGATATACGATTTAAATTGGTTGTAAAATCAATTTGAAGTTGTCGCACTATGGAAATCAAAAGGAAAAGATCCATATAGCTGAACCTACTTGTTAATGCATGGTTTTAAACAAACATTTTTATTGAGAAAGTTGTTCTTTATTTCGATACAGCTCTCTCTCACATTACACGAGTGATTGGTTCTGATAATAATCATATAACACGAAAACGCGAAAAGTTATTTGATTTTATGGGTGGTATAAGGATTATTCTAAAGTAAAAAAGTAAAGAAAAACCTATTACTTGTGAACGAATGGATTTTTAATTAAATTGTCTGATTAGTACAATGCCACAGGTACACTTTCTGTCAATCATCAATCACACGATAAATGATCAGGATCTGGCGAATCTGAATTATCACTCTTGCTTTCTTGAAGGCTCTTGGACGTATGTAGGTTCTTGCTCTCTTGAAGGCCCTGGACTGTAGGCTCTTGCCTCTTGAAGGCCCTGGGACTGTAGGCTCTTGCTTTCTTGAAGGCCCTGGGACTGTAGGCTCTTGCTTTCTTGAAGGCCCTGGGACTGTAGGCTCTTGTTCTCTTGAGGGCCCTGGGTCATTACGACTGACGATTTTAAACTTTTTTGGTGAAATTGTCATGACTCATCTGATAAGCAGCATTTTTATTCTCTATAGAGTTCTTTGCATCAAGCCAAAGAAATCTGAATCTCTGACAACCATGACACTTCTATATATGTTAGGGTCATTTCACTCTCTTCAATAATTATAATTCCTTTGTCAATGTGCTTAAACAATTCAGCACTTTGTTTAGTTGAAAGTTGTTTGAAAGGCTCAACAACATATGACTCTTCCTCTTCATGTATGCCCCCGCTATCCCTTTTTCCAGACAGAATCCATCAGGAAAACAAAATATGAGTTTCAGGTATTAAAAATAACTTAGTTACAGGGTGTCCAGCAACCTGGAAAAACTGGAAAACAGGTAATTTACTTGGTCATGGAATTGGATCAAATATCTGGAATTTTTACATTTTATCTATAAAATAAAAATATTTTGGTTTATATCTGTCAACAAATGTATTTTTTTAAATTTCAGTTGATACACATCACTTAACTTTGTTAACACAACTTTTGATTTACAATAGTCAAAAATAACATTTTTCCTCCAGTTAATACACACTTGGAATCTCTATTAACACCATTTATATTGAACAGACTATTGTGAATTTTTAAGGTCAATATCAATATGTGGTTTTTTGTCATCTTTCCACCCCTCTACTACATGTCTCCAGCCAAAGTTGTGTAATGGCTGTACACAGGTGTGAACATTCTATTATATTATAGGTAAAAGGAGCTAAGAATGACTATCTCATAACTATTTTAAACCTTTCCATCCTATAATGACTCGATAATATTTTACTTAAATCTATTTTTAACTACCCAATAACCAATTGCCTTAGTCAGAAATTGTTTAACCTCTTCATTGAGAGACAGTTTCAGAATGTGTTTGTATCTAGAAGAAAAAAATTATATTAGTTCTTGATCTTAAAAAAAATGATGCTAGTAATATAATTAATATTGATGTATATAATGGTATGGAACAAAATCATACTTGGTCTGCAAAACCTGTAAAAGCCAGGGAATTTAAAAATATGGTTTGGCTGGACTCCCTGTCGTTACAAATTTTAACCTGTTAGTGTTAGGCCGCATACTTTGAGTAAAAAAAACCTTTCCAAGTAACAAAAATAATACTTTATAACTAGGCCAATTTAAAATACACCTTTTACCGCCTGCTTCATATTTTTGAACATACTAACATACAGAATATTATAAATACATAAATAAATTGATCCCCAAATAAATGCAGTAGCAAAAATAATTGTATCTTTAACTTTTTCTTAAAGAAGACGAGACACTCACCATATTTCTTTCTTTGCTGCATCAATTACATCATCAACATTAATTTCTCCTTCAATTATGAGCATTGCCACTGCTGACAATCTCTCGGCCCCAGTGGTTGATCTTAAATAATTCTTGACGCGGTGAAGTGTAGAAAATAATCGTTCTTCAGCCCAATTTGTTTTCGGTGCACTTGCCATCCTAAGAGCTATATCGACATTTGGGTAGATCTCCACCATATTATCCTTGGGTAGAAACCTGCTTATTTCAATCAGACTCATATATGTTTCATCTTAAGGGGTCTGCTGCTCGAGCAATGCTTTCAAATGTAAACATTCATCAACTATTGATGATTCAATTTGTCAGCTGTCTTGGAAACACTATCAGCTTTCAACTGTTTAAACTTCTCTAAAAATCCGAAAGCTCTTTGCAAATTGTTATACCTTTCTGCACGTTTCTTGGGCTCTGTGCTCAGAGAATTGAGTAGCACATTTAATGTGTTGATGCGGAAGTTGTCAGATCCTGTGAATAAAACTTCATTGTCCCTGGATTCACCAGGTGCTAAAGCTAGTTTCCTCTTCCTTTGATTGTCAAATTTCTATTCCGTTAAACCTAATTTTTTCTTTGCCAAGTTTTCTAACTGGTCAAAATAATTCTTCATTTCTAAAACAAAGCAGCCAGTGAACTGTAATATGTATACTTTAAGATGATGGTTTAATACTGAAGTTTGATGCAGATTTTATTAAACCTTTCTAAAATAGTAGCCCAAAGGATGGATAGAAAGGCTGTTTCAAGTGTCTCTAGGTTGGATTTTAAAGCAAACGATTCACTTCTGGTAGAAGGTTTTTAATTGTTATCATTTTCAAGAAAATTCAAGGGCTGCAGTATACCTGACCAGTCTTCTCGTAGGACACGACAAGCGTCATGTCGAGCTTACCACCGTGTTTTACACAGACTTTGAAGTACTAAGCTGCATCTCTGGTGCAGAGGGTCCCTCCCATCTGTGCATGGAACAAGTGAAGAAATTGTATAGTTCTTGAAGTAATCCGAAAAATGATATTGCTTTAATACATGATCCCGCAGCTAAAGTCTGTTCACCGTAGGAATTGTTTTCTGAAAGGTCTTTTTCCCTACCTGAACTCTATTATATAGTAGGATATTGTTAGGAAAAAAGACCTTTCAGAGAGTAATTCCTACTGTGAATGGAGTTTAAAGAACCAACGAGGTTAAGGGAATGAGCCACACATGGAACAAACTCGGCTTTAGAGCAGAGCGACTTGATTCGAGCTTACACGACCTTATACACTTCAGACATAATAGATGCGTTGTTGTACGATTGTCCACGACAATTTGCCACATCCAAATTAAATTTTTGAAAAACATCCAAAATACCATTAACTATATCTTCAGATTTTGTATCCTACACTTGGCACAAAACACAAAAATCTTTCCACCAGATGACCATCATTGGCTACATATCTTATGATAAATGTGAGTTGGTCCATGTGTGAAATGTCAGGTGTTCTATACCAAAATATTTCACCTCTTTCACTTCATCTATGATTTTATCACAAACCTTTTGGGCCATGACGATAAGGATTCTTTCATAAGTTGTCTTGGAAATGTACGAAAAATTTCCTTATCCTCCATTGCCATAACATATCAAATGTTCAGCAAGAAAGGGATAAAAATCTGTTATTAACTCTATCAAATCAAGAAAGTTGCCTCCATCTAGGTTCCCTAAATGTTTGTGTGTTTCACATAATGCTAGTCCTTTAACAGTTAAGTATTTTACAGCAGCAACAACCCATTTTAGTGCACTTCTCCGATATTTTACTTCCTGTTCTAACTGATCAACATGTTTTTAGTTGATGTGTACTTTTTCATTCCCCCTCATTTTTAAATTCCCTACACTAGACTTTAGTTCAGGCGAATTTTCATGGTCTAGCACTCTTTGCGAGGCATTTCTCCAATTGTTAAGGCCTATTGAAAATGACTTCATGGCACTTAGTCTCCCCAACAGCATGCATGATACACAAAATACACAACCTTTAGATTGGGAATATACCAGCCAGTTACTGTCTCGTGCTTCCCCATTCTTTAATTGTCTTTAAAATAATTTTTCAGATAAATGCCTCACTTTGTCGATATATTGGCGCATATTTGTGATACACCATGCTGAGCCACGTAGTCCCGTAGTTGTTCACTAATATTCCAAAGAGCGGGGTCAGCTTTAAACTCAAAACATTGCACATTTCAACAGAGCTATCACCGAATGTATTTTTAACATAATTATTTTCCTCATTTGTAATTTCAGTCTTGATGGCTTTATTGTCATTTTCAGAAGACATTTGCAAGTTTACTCTTCTAATAGCTTAGACTCCACTATTATTCTTCTGAGCAAAAAGAAGGTTATTATTTTTGAGATTTGTTTGATCAACTTTCCATCCTTTTCTTGCCGTTTTTCTCCGAATCTTTTTGAACTGTGTGCCGCTGAGTTTTGGTTTAACACTACTATTGGCACTATTCATTATACTGCATTTAAATTTCCTAAACACAAAGAAAGAAAACACAGCCACACTGATCCAAACAACAAAACAAAGTAACGAAGAAGGACGTGGCACTGGTGTGGATCAGGGCAATCCCCCTTCTGCACATACTTGAAAATCTGTCACCAATACACATGCGTGAAAGGAGGTGGTTGTCCTAGCATAGGAGAACTGGCACTATTGTTCGCAGTGCGCTCAGCTTTTTTCTGTACATTACGTAACCAAATACCTTCAAAAGATGTCAATAACAGATACCAGACTAAAAATATCCATGTCAATTGTTAAATAAAACCTACTCACTGCCTTATTTATACATATACTTGTTTATCAAATTATCAACAAAATTTCTTGATGGAAGTGCCATAGAATTTGCCCTTCAAGGGGCGCCCCCCCCTTGGATAGTTGCGCTCTAGGCCCGGTTTTAGCCCTGCTTGTGTTCAAAATCATGAGAATCAGAAACTTCAGGCCAAATTTTTTTTCCAAACTCTCTTCATACAGGACTGTTTAACTTCTACTCATGCATTTCCAATGTTGTCATTTGCCTTTTTTATGTTGTAGTTCTTCCAAAAGTCTTTCACAGAAATTTCATCTTCGCCATCGGTCTCTTTAACTAGCTGAATAAATGTTGCAATAACGTCCTGATTGTTAGGTTAAATAATGGATGTTGTGTTTGGTGGCAGAAACATAACATTGATGTTTTAATCGACATCAAAGATGCTTGGAGGATGTCCTGGTGCATTACCCACAAGTAGAAGAATTTTAAAGGGGAAATTTATCTTTTTACAGTAAGACTTCGATTCACTATGGAGCTCATTGCAAAAATAGGATTCAAACTCAGCTATTGTAATCCAAGCTCTTTTGTTTGACCGCCATACAAAAGACAATTCCTCCTAAGAATAATCCTCGCATGCTCGTGGGTTTTCATCCTTGGTTTGGTTTTATGACACCCAGATGCAATGTGAGGCGATCCTGGGGGACTTAAAAACACGAGGCCCTCTTTTCTTGAACCGGCATAAAAGTTCTGCTAGACATACTCTTCCAGAACATTCCAGTTTTATCAGGTTGAACACTTGCTGAGGCATGGTGCTCCTCAATTACAGCTCAAAGATTTGCTGGAAATTTCTCAATAGCAACATCAGCTCAGCTGCTGCAGCCTCTCCTGTCAGATTGTCATGGAATCCATGTCGCCCCTTAAAACATTCAAACCATCCAGCACTAAGTGCAAAGGATTGCACTTTAGGATCCGGGGTATCATTCATTTCATCATAGTTCCCTCTTTAGCATGAATAATCAAGGTGGATGGTGGAATAGCATGTTGATTCTGGTGCTCAATCCATTGGACCAACATCCTTTCCATTTTCCCCATAATCTCCTTATCTGTGCTATCTTAACTGTCACACTTTTACAACATCCTTTTATTTTCTCCTCTTGATTTCTTATGGTTCTTTAAGTTGATTCTGAGATTCCTGTTGCTCTGACTGTATCAACAATTACGTTTATATCTCTTTATGATATCTAATTTTCCCCCCAATATTATAGATTTCCTTTGTTTTTTGCTCTTGGAAGCATTTTAATCACTGTTATTTCTTTTTTTCATAATGCCTACTTTAAAGAAACTTGCAACAGTACACCTCGCTAGCTCTTCTCCTTCATTGAGACTGTCAGATAGAGAGGACAGAGAGTTGTTGCTCCTCTAATCAAACTAGTTCACCTACTCGACATGAAATAGTTTGAATTGAATGACAAGACGAAACTACCTAAGCCAATCGGGATTCCTTGGCCGATATTGGGGGTGTAAGTTTATTGTCTGCTATTTTCCTTGTTCAGCTACCTCATCACCTCGCTACCACCCATCTATTTAACACCCCCACCCCCCAACACCAAACTGTACAGTAAAGATCATTTTCCTCATTGGAATGTGCGTGCATAAGGTTACACCACCACCCACCAGATGACTGCGAAATTACAGCCGACCATGTATTTTTTTATTGCATATAGCGAGGGATACCTGTATTGTAAAAATTCATTTATTAGAGTAACATATCTGGGCATCTTTCATAATCCTTATGGAATTTTTCAAACTATATAATTTGCTTTTTTTTTAATGTATTATTTAAAATATTCCCATTTCAATGCATTTTAAATAGGAAAAAACAAATAATATATTTATTTATTTTATTCATGAAATTAAAATAAATCTAGTGCTTATAAACACCACTTAACATAATCATATTCACCAAGAGCAGTGGTGGCTCGGTTGATTTAGCTTGCTTGCGGGCTCACTCCACGGGAGTTTTTATTCATTATATTTCATGATATTCAACAAGTTTATATGTTTAGATAATCATTAAGTGGCACAATGGTTGGAAAAGTTTCGCCATCCTGGCACTGAAAGGTGTACACACTTAAAAAAGAAAAATAAATTTAGACATTAAATAAAACAAACACGTCCGGGCTATTCACATTTGGTCACTTTGTTTAGGCGTAGCAAGAAAGGTAGAATGTATGGAGAATGTACCCACGTTTGCATATAAGGAGAATTGGAAACCACTTACAAGAAACAACTGGTTGTACAGCCATCTGTAATTCGAACCCTAAGCTCCTTGTTACTGTATATTGTATGAGTGATGCGACTAGCATTGTGGGGTGTACCTCGCAATTTCCGGGAACAATATATATACATTATATTACTGTGCACCATATCTTAATATCCATCTGGATTGTCCACACTAATAATAGGATAAGGACAGCATATGTCCCGTTCTGTCGGGGGGTATGTGTTCAATCTCAACCACCATCTGTTTCTCTCTTTCTATTTATAATCTAGACTAGTCATACCAGCAGAGGGATTCTGGATCTTTTGAATGTTAGCGATAGTAATATTAACCGATGGTCATCGCCTGTCATAGCGAATCTCTGCTTGGTATAACGATATCGTCACAGAATCGATTTTCAAAAATATCGTTAGTAAACGTGATTAAATGAGGCCCGGTATAGCGAGGCTACGCCCACAGCCAATTGAAACATGCGGAATTTAGCGGGAAGAAAATAGAAACACGGAAGAGATGGCGTCTACAAGGTAAGTTACTAAATACAAATATTTATATTTAATGACTCTATTAAATCGTGTACGTCTATGAAAACATCAATTGGCTATACCCACTGATCTCAAGGAAATGTTCATTATTAGTTTATATTAGGTTAATTGATTAGATTTTATCAACATTTTTTGAAATTATATTTATAGGAAAATTATGATTTTATTAATACAAAAGTTAAATATCAACATCATGAAGTATTTCCAGCCTGTGGCCGGGTCTGTTAAGTAAAATGCCTCTTTCTTCCACTCTCCTTCCACCATTCTTCCTCCTGCACTCTCTTCCTTTGTCTCCCTTGCGTCTCTTCCCTACCTACTTCATATCTATTAATCTTCTTGGAATCCTCTCCCTTTCCATCCTCATTACATGTCCATACCATCTCCTTCTAGCTTCCTCACTTTTCTCATGTATCCACTGTACCCCAACTCTTGACTATACATCTTCATTCCTAATCCTATCTCTTCTAGTGACAGCTAGCATGCTCCTCAAAAACTTAGTTCCCATGTCCTCCACTTTCCTTGTTTATCTTTTATCCAATGTCCCAGTTTCCGCTGCATATGTTACCATGGGTATGAAGTTATCTCTATACAACACTTCCTTTCACCTCAAGGGCACTTCACTTTTCCACAGTAGGTCTCTTACACACCTGTAGTTTAAATTAGGAGGGATAGCCAGCACAGTTACCTTGGTGATACTGGAGTAGAAATTGTTTAGATAGAACACTATAAAACACACAAACACATTTTTAAGGACAAGCTTTCACTGTCACAGACAGCTTCATCAGGCCAAGAGAGTAGACTGATGCTTAGTTGAACTGCAAGGTTAACTGTCCACAGCTGACTGTTTTTCAGTTACTTGTAAAACCCAAACTGCCACAATTCAACCTGAACCCAAACAAATATCAGGTTCATTTCCCTAGAACCACACCACAAAACCTGCACCATACATAAACCAACAAATTCATTCTCCAGCAACATAACTAAAATAAACTATCCTATAAAAGGCCACCATACTTGTGATTCTGAAAACCTCATCTACCAACTGGAATGCAACCAGTGCCAAGCACAATACATTGGTCTCACAACAGAAACACTAAGAATGAGAATGAATGGTCATCGACATGACACAAAAATGAAAAATAAAGATAAGCCTGTAGCAGCACATGTCGAAACCCATAATCTGGACTTTAATCACTGTTACACAACCAAGGTGGTCAAATCCCTGAACAAAGAAATATGCAACCCTTCACAACTAAGGATATGGAAACTGGCCCATCAATATATCATCAAATACAGACAAGCCCCTAACCACAACCTTAGGTAATTCCTCTCCTTCCTACCAGCACAATTATTATTACATTCAATGTCACAGTAATAATACATTATATAACACAATTTTTAGTTTTTCTATCTATCTATCTATATGTCTATTTATTCAAAGTGCTGCCATCTGTACAGTGATATCATAACTGAAAAACAGCTGTGGACAGTCAACCTTGCAGTTCAACTAAGCATCAGTCTACTCTCTTGGCCTGATGAAGCTGTCTGTGACAGTGAAAGCTTGCCCTTAAAAATGTGTTTGTGTGTTTTATAGTGTTATATCTAAACAATTTCTACTCCAGTATCACCAAGGTAACTGTGCTGGCTATCCCTCCTAATTTAAACCATGATTTAGCTTAGTGCTCTATTCCAAATAACATTACACACCTGTAGGAAACCTCTCTCTGCTGCCCTCGTTTCACTATATCTTCTCTGCTGCCTTGTCACTATATCTTCTCTGCTGCCCTCCTCTCACTATATCTTCTCTGCTGCCCTCGTCTCATTATATCTCTCTGCCTCCTCTCACTATATCTTCTCTGCTGCCCTGTCTCACTATATCTTCTCTGTGCCCTCCCTCACTATATCTTCTCTGCTGCCCTCGTCTCATTATACTTCTGCTGCCTCCTTCATATATCTTCTTGCTGCCCCCTTTTTGCCTCAATCTCTCTACCCAGATACTTCACACTCTTTGCTTCTTTCATAATCTACTCCATCCAGTTCTATCACCTTTCTTAGCCTTGTTCTCTGCCTTGTCATCTCAATCACTTCACTTTTCGCCAAACTAAATTTCAGTCAACACTTTTTCACCTCCACATTTCATTCCTGCAGCTGTTCTTGTACTTCCTCTTCCTTTTCCCCCCATTCATCAAGTCATCTACAAACATCGTTGCTTTCACGTTCTCCTCACCCGGTTTACCTGCCATTCTATACATTATCATTTCTATCACCAATACAAATAGTAATGGTGAGGGCACTTTCCCTGACTGACTCCATTTTTAATTGGACCCACACTGTTCACCCTTTGTCTGTCCTTACACAACTCACATTATTATCATACATATTCCTTACGCTCCCAGCCACTCCTTTTTCTACTCCAGCCTCCTCCTTTGCTTTCCATACTTTCTTTTTATCCACACTATCATAAGCTTTTTCTACATCCATAAATGCCACTACCAGATCCTTTACAAAATCATATCTATTTTCCATCAATTGTGTAATTCCAAATATTAACTCTTTCATCGACCTCTTCTTCCGGAGACCATGTTGCTCCTCTCTCCATCTTCAAGCTTTTCCTCACTCTCCCTTCCAGAATCTTTAGTATATTTTCTATACCACCCCTTTAGACCCATTTATCCTGCTGCCGTTATCATTTCCAATGTGAGTTCGTCCACCCCTTCCTCATACTTTTATAGGCCTCTTATACTTCCTTCCAGGTTAGGTACACTACTTCCCCCTCCATCTCTCTGTCCAATTCCTTCTCTTCTTCTTCCTTCCATACCAATCCTTCCTCCTCAGTGTTCAACAAACACTCAAAATATAATTTCCACAGCTTCTTTACCTCCTCAGACCTCTTTCTTATTTTCCCTCCTCCTTTGGCTCACTGGACTATACAATATTTTCTTTCTCCCTTCCACATCAGTCTGTGGCACTTTTGACCACTCTTCCATCAATGTTTTTCTCCCTTCTCTTACTAGCATCTTTGCATTTCTCTTTTTCTCCATATACTTATCCTCTGTCTCTCTTGTTCTTTTTGTGAACCACTCTCCAAAGGCTTTGTTCTTGGCATTTACTGCTTCCTTTACCTTTTTGTTCCACCAAGGAGTTTCCTGCCATCTTCTCTTACCACTAGTTCTTCCACATATCTTCTCTGCCACTTCCATAAATTAAATAAATACAGACTAATATTCCCATTGCAACGGTTCTAACAGTTATTCCTCTATATATCAGAGCAGCAAATAGTAGTAGTGTTCTCCACAATTATTATTACACATAAAAACACGTCCATATTTTGCTAACACCTACTTTATAATTATGTGTTGGTAAATGTAGTTTTGTAGCAAAGTTGTTTGTAGGGAAATGGCCTTGCTGGCCAAATTTCTACCTGCTGGACTACAGGGAAGTTGTAGCTGGGCGCCTCTGAGGGGTGGGGGGAGGAACCAAGTGACTTGCTATTGTCATTTAAGGAATTAATGTTATCCACATGATAAAAGCAGTTAGGTTTGTTAAGTCATAAATATGTCTGTGAAAGAAAGCATATTAGAAATATTTTGGCATTAAAACTGATATATAATTAATTTTTTTAGGTCTTGACTGACCTTAAAATACAAATCTCCAAGGCGTGCAGCATTGTTGAGGGCAGATCATTTAAAAACCGGTAACAAACCAAAAGATGCGCTTACCCTCAATGATACGGAGAAGAAAATCCTCACCCTTATTGGGGCAGAGGGCTACCGTGTTGCAGATATCCTACCAGGGAGACAGGTGAGACCAATTTTTGGAATATAAGAAGTTGCATTTGAAATTACTATAGTTTGATGCGGCCTTTACACTTTTGTGACTTTTTCATGGTATTAAAATAAAAATAACTGGCAGCTCATTTTTTCTTACTGTATCCATTCTATCAGTTCAATTTTGCTTTTAGAGAAGTTAAAAAATAAATCTACCACTGAAACCGATACAAGGAAATGTTTATTCTCAAGGCCATGGATGGAATCCCTGTCCCCTCAGTTGAAGATCACCCTCAAGGATGGTTGGAGAGTCCAATCAAAGCTATAGAGCACGAATGTGAAAGACCCAGGGCTATGTAAGTTTAGTTTATTTTTGATATCATTTTATTAAATATAATTAGTTGAATTCATGGACACATTGGTTCATGTGCCCCCAAACATAGACTGCTAATGTGTGGATCGATTGCATTCCTAATTCTGATTAACACAGTCATCACTTAAATAAAATAAAATACACATAAAAACTTAATATATTTTCACTTATTTCCTTGGTCATTATAGTGATTTTTAAAATATATTTGTCGTAGTTGTAGAGAGTTTGGCTCCACCAGCAACATTTGCTTCTCTCCAGCCAGTTGTGCCTTCCTTCAAGCTCAGGCTGTGACAAAGAATACACCCCACAAACAGGTAAGACATAACAATCAATGCTACCCAATAATTTATGTAATCAACCTCTGTTGTCTTGGGGTGAAGTGCTCGCCCCAGGACACGGTGTTCGTGGGTTTAAACCCAGCCGAGGCAGACACATTTCTCTAGAGCGACAAAAATCTGTAGCACAACTTCCTTCGGAGCTTGTCGGTCCCATGTCATTTGTGGCATGTAAAAGAACTCTGGGAAATTTGTGAAAGTATCTCTCCTCGAAAAATTGGTAGACTTTTTCTCGCTTGGAGAGCAAAGGGTAACTACCACATTTTCAAGACTTCCTTAGTAAAATGCTTCCCTCCAGATGGTCTGGGCAGCTGAAAGGATGAGTGCACGTCCAGTTCCAGATGGATGGGAAGCACATAAAACCAACCCTAGGGTTGTTGCATTTTGATAATAAATGTATATATCAATCACAGTAAGGCACCAACGTACAAAGTCACACTTAACACGTTAAGCTCATTACTATAAACAAAATATTAGTGTATTATCAAATATTTGACAATAACTTGGTTTTTTTTATAAAAAGTTAATTCATTTTTTATTTATTAAAGCATCTGTAATGAGTTTGTTTTACCCTGTTGACTTTAGCTTTCTATGGGTTTACATTCTTTATATTAATTGATGGGGCATACAAAATAAAATTAAAACAAAAATGGGAAGAATAACATACAAATTCAATAATCTCTTTTTAATGAGGTTTTCAATAAAAAAAAATGGTGACCTGGTGGTCTATGGGTAAGGTGTCAGACTTCTGTGCTGAGGGTCCGGGGTTCAATCCTCGGTCCTAGCACAGATTTATCTGATTGCCAAACCCTTCCTTCACCTCTGACAAGATGTGTATTAATCACAACTTGTGAATGTGTGGAATGCCAGGCCTCCACCGTGGTTCGGATCCCACGTTAATCTGTAGGTCCTCCATTTCATCTTACAATCACCCTACCATTGCACATTAGCGTAAGTGCGTATAACCCGAACGGGTAGTAAGACGCGGTGCTAATAATAATAATAAAAAAAATGCTAACTAGCTATGATCCTCCAATTTTTTATATCTTTTCTTTCCAAAAGTCTTAAATTTGATGATTACTCTTCTTTCTCTTAAGTGATGGGCTTTTATTATAATTATGTGTAATGATCATTTGCCGCAGCTCCGAAGGGACGTTGAAATGAAAAGTCTTGGGAACAGTTTGCAGAACTGCAAGAAGGACGGGCCCAAGTCCTAAGGGTATGTATCTATAAGCATAGAGGTAACAAAAAAGAGCTCTTAGAATGTATTGTATGTATAGTTGTGAGAAAGGAAGGTATAGTGTCATTATTACTTTCTCGTCATGTCATAAAGATCAACTTAATTAATCTACCTTAAAACTGATTCCAGATGATGGCAGAAACCGTTAGTAAACAAACTGATGCAATCAAGGACCTTTCTGTCACAATTACATCAATGACAGAGCGACTAAACACTATAATAGAAGCACTAAATAAAAAGTGAAAAGATTTTGTTGCTTTTTTTTTTTACCTACTCAACATCCAAAGCTCTCTTTAAAATCTCTGGTTTAATTGTAACTAAGAACAATGTTTACTATATTAGTTCAATTTTGGGGTGTGCAAATTCCACTTTTTCAATTAGAAGCGAACTTGAATCGAATATATGAAATATTCTCAAAGTTGAATCAAAGTTCGAATATTTCTTTGTTAGTTGTTTTACGTTTGAAAAATATTATATTTGAGTTATTTATATAACTTAATGCACTAAAATTACTCAGAAAATTTTTTTTGCACAATTTATTTCTAGTATTCTGTTTTAATCTTATAAATCAAGTTATATCACAATTACTCTATTTTTTCAATATGAATTTTGATTATTAATGTGTGTGAATCACAATAATTGACCATAAATGTAGTATTTTAGCTGTCAATATTTTTATTGGAGGAGCTTTGAAGCAAAGTCGAAACAGACTTTTTTTCTAATCTGTTTTGAAGCTTTGTACACCCGTACTTGCCAGAAATGTTGGGTGTGAATTGTGTTACAGTATTTTCATCGTAAACACCATATTGTGTATGTTCCCCTTGTTAAGTCTCTATCCCTATTTCCTGTCCTATATACAGTATAACAAAAGAAATTTTCCTTCCAGAGATACTGTTATAAAACCTAGATACATTCATTTTATTACTTGACGTTTAATTTAAATTTAAAAGAATCCTCTAAATTTGCTCTAGCATGGTATGTTTTGTTAATACTATATACCTAGGGGGGACCTGCTTCAGGGCCCGAATGGTCAAAGATGTCCCTGAATAGCCTCATGATGACAGGGGTAAGATTGTGGTTAGGTTTACGGAGGGTGAAAATATGAATGACACTCATTTTTATGAATAGTAAATACTTTAGAATTTTTTTTAAGAAATGGAAATATCGATTTTTAAATTAGAAATAACAATTTAAAAAAATAAGAACACCACTAAAATAAAAACATAATAAAAAATAATTAAAATGGTTTCAACACTCATGTCTTTAAGGACATTAAAATTACACTAACAATAATTTTAAAAAAGTAATGAAATGAATAATTGCATGATGGCTTGGAAATGTATAACAAGACAGTGTAGAAACACTGTACAGTGATGTAAAGTGATAATGAAGGAAGCCAACCTGAAAGGAGAGTTAGGTTAGATCTAGATATAAACAAACACACTTCTCTATTTCTTCTTACACTTTTCCACTTCTTCAAACTTCCGCAGTTGCACATTGTCCGAAGTGTAAAAGTATAAGAAGAAATAGAGAAGTGTGTTTGTTTATATCTAGATCTAACCTAACTCTCCTTTCAGGTTGGCTTCCTTCATTATCACTTTACATTATTGTACTGTGTTTCTACACTGTCTTGTTAAAAAGTAAATAAAATTGACATTTTAATAAGCTGGTAGTTCCTAAAAATACGCTTTATTAACTTAATTTACCCTATAAGAAAACGTAAGAATCATAAACAGTTAGAAATTTGAAGTGTTTCGTATTTAGTTTGTTATTCCTTAGTGTAATCGTGTATGATTACGCCTTCTGTTCCAATTCCATTCCTCTATGCACAGTTGCACATGCGCATTGTATGGGCTGTCGCTAGACATTATATTGTTGAGAAATTTCCTTCAATACAATTTTTAATGCTTATAGAAGTTGATGTTCATACTTAAAAATTAAAAATAATACGGTGAAAATAATATTTCTAGAAAACAATTTAAAATATTAAGTGCATTTTTAATATAAATGTGGTAAATTTGGTAAAATATGTATTGCAATAAGTAAGATCAAAATTGATTTTAGACAGGTTAACCAACATAATTCTATAACTAAATTAGTGCTAGTTTTGTATTAAACGTATTAATTATAATTAACACAAGTTTTAAATCTCTTAAGTTCAAAAACATTCAATATAATAATATATTCTTGGTAATACATTTTTAATTTAACAGAGATTATTATTTTAGGTAGGGACTAGGTAGAAATAAAAAAAAGAATCATTCAATTTGTTAGTAATCTATTTAGCTTTTTTTATTTTCATTGCTTTGACATGGAAATACAAGTAAACAACTTTAATCAAGGATAACTCAAAATGGCCGACAATATTGAATAAATTTACAGGTCGAAAGTAGTTTTAAAGCTCTATTACGTTATTAATGTGAAAATTGATATTAATTTTAACAATCTGTAAACTAACCGAATGATTTATGTCTAGAAATGTTGATATTATCTAAATTAAATAGCCTATGCTTACTCTTGTGTGTGAAAAATTGATTATTAAGTACATCAAGTGGAAATTAGAAAATGACGAGCTTACAAAACTTTTGGTCTCGATCTTAGATGACGAGCTTGGCTTGAAGCTCGTAGTTCGAGTACTCACAGAGCCCTAATATCTATAGTAAATATAGGAGCAATTCCACCAAAGGTGGGCCTAGGATATGTAGATCCTTAACCACATAGCTAAAGTTTAAATTTGTGTTGCTTTTTAATAAAATATAAACCCTTTCCATTAATACCAAGAGTTTGGAAAAAATAATATACAACATAATATTCTAAATCAGGTTGTCCAACCCACAGGCCGCTTGTGGCCCCCAATTTTGTTGTGTGGTAAAATTGAAGTAATTCAAATCAAAGAAATGAACAATAAATTAGTCTCTTGGCTCTGAAGTAAATAATTTCTAATTTCCATGAAGTTTCCAGAAATGTAAATATAATTTTACTTGTGGGAAATGTTTGTATATCTTTGTTAAAAATAAGTAATTATTTGTTTATGTTGTTGTTATATTTTGGCATTAGGTCCTACAATACATAATCAAGGCCTATGGCTCTTGGCCAATTCCCCAAGAACTTCTGTGGCCCTCACTTTGGAAAGGTTTGGAGATGTCTGTACTCAATCATATTTTTCTAAATATTACTATTATTTATGTATGCATTTTAAACAATTATGGAAGGAAGGTATGATTTTAATTTGATACAAAATCCAAATTGCAAATTGTTTACTTCAAATGTAGCACAACTTTAAATATTTGAATATTTATAAATCTAAAAAAAAATCTGATTTTAACTCTTTATATACTGTTGTGATCTGTGTGTGACCCCATCTTCAAAAACTTATCTCTGTTTGAACTTGTGGTGGCCTGACTTATAAGGTCGAAATGGTGTCTGGAAGCTGCTGTAAGACCTCCTTCCCTCCAGGGTGCAGACCTTGTGTATTGGAAAGAAGAGACACAATCTGCGGTATTTCTAAACAGGACTTGGAACCAGCTATGGTGGCACTACCGCTGCTATCAGCTATGAGATTGAGTTAAGACAGTGATGGGTGATTTCATTCCAGGCAGCTAGGCCAAGACATTGACTGGTGGTTCCAGTCCAGATAGCTAAGCCAAGACATTGACAGGTGGTTCCAGTCCAGATAGCTAAGCCAAGACAGTGACAGGTGGTTCCAGTCCAGATAGCTAAGCCAAGACAGTGACAGGTGGTTCCAGTCCAGATAGCTAAGCCAAGACAGTGACAGGTGGTTCCAGTCCAGATAGCTAAGCCAAGACAGTGACAGGTGGTTCCAGTCCAGATAGCTAAGCCAAGACGGTGACAGGTGGTTCCAGTCCAGATAGCTAAGCCAAGACAGTGACAGGTGGTTCCAGTCCAGATAGCTAAGCCAAGACGGTGACAGTTGGTTCCAGTCCAGATAGCTAAGCCAAGACAGTGACAGGTGGTTCCAGTCCAGATAGCTAAGCCAAGACAGTGACAGGTGGTTCCAGTCCAGATAGCTAAGCCAAGACGGTGACAGTTGGTTCCAGTCCAGATAGCTAAGCCAAGACAGTGACAGGTGGTTCCAGTCCAGATAGCTAAGCCAAGACGGTGACAGGTGGTTCCAGTCCAGATAGCTAAGCCAAGACAGTGACAGGTGGTTCCAGTCCAGATAGCTAAGCCAAGACGGTGACAGGTGGTTCCAGTCCAGATAGCTAAGCCAAGACGGTGACAGGTGGTTCCAGTCCAGATAGCTAAGCCAGGACAGTGACAGGTGGTTCCAGTCCAGATAGCTAAGCCAAGACGGTGACAGGTGGTTCCAGTCCAGATAGCTAAGCCAAGACGGTGACAGGTGGTTCCAGTCCAGATAGCTAAGCCAAGACGGTGACAGGTGGTTCCAGTCCAGATAGCTAAGCCAGGACAGTGACAGGTGGTTCCAGTCCAGATAGCTAAGCCAAGACGGTGACAGGTGGTTCCAGTCCAGATAGCTAAGCCAAGACGGTGACAGGTGGTTCCAGTCCAAATAGCTAAGCCAAGACGGTGACAGGTGGTTCCAGTCCAGATAGCTAAGCCAGGACAGTGACAGGTGGTTCCAGTCCAGATAGCTAAGCCAAGACGGTGACAGGTGGTTCCAGTCCAGATAGCTAAGCCAAGACGGTGACAGGTGGTTCCAGTCCAGATAGCTAAGCCAAGACGGTGACAGGTAGTTGCGGTCCAGACAGTCAGGCCAAGAGCACTTACGAGAAATACTGACAAATTATTGGTGCTTGCACTCGTCTATCCTCAGCGAATCGACTCCTTTGCAGTACAACTTCGATGGCATTGACATGTTGAGGAGGAGGCAGCTCATCTACTTCTTCGCTGACAGAAAGATTGTAATGAAGCGTATGTTTTGAATAACAGCACAAACATTCACATTATACAAACATCTCCACACACTTTTCAACATGTTAAACCATCACTATTGGGTTTTGAGCACGACATTGAGCCTCATTATAGCGATGTGCGTGTGTGTGATGGGTGTCATGAGCCAAGGCTCTAATTATTGATACTCAGTGTCACCTGAAACATAGTAAAAACATACATTTGTAGGAAATTAAACCTTTTTGTCTTCACTTGACATACCGCATTAAATATTTTGAGACAAACTTTGCTCATATATTGCTATTTTTTTAAGACATTGTGACTGATGTAATATATAACCTAGGTCCTATAAAATGGTAATCATAGTACCCAAATTATTTTCATTGCAATGACAAATAATTTGTTTTGGGCCTATAAAATGTTAATTTCCTACCTAGAAGCCAATTGTGGCTTTCTCCTTTATTATGCCACATTTCTGTCACTGTGTGGGCTGGTGAAGAAGACCAAATAAAGTTATCATGCCTGGAACCTTGTTATCCATCCCTTCGGCTCGGGGTAACTGGTTGATGTCCCGACGGCGGTAACGTCGTGGTCAGACACGCGTGGGTAGGAAAAAGGTCGGCGAGTGTGTTCCGGCAACGTTAGTCGCGGTGGAACGGAAGGATGTTCCGGCAGCGTTAGTCGCGGTGGAACGGAAGGATGTTCCGGCAGCGTTAGTCGCGGTGGAACGGAAGGATGTTCCGGCAGCGTTAGTCGCTGTGGAACGGAAGGATGTTCTGGCAGCGTTAGTCGCGGTGGAACGGAAGGATGTTCTGGCAGCGCTAGTCGCGGTGAAACGGAAGGATGTTCCGGCAGCGCTAGTCGCGGTGGAACGGAAGGATGTTTCGGCAGCGCTAGTCGCAGTGGAACGGAAGGATGTTCCGGCAGCGCTAGTCGCGGTGAAACGGAAGGATGTTCCGGCAGCGCTAGTCGCGGTGGAACGGAAGGATGTTCCGGCAGCGTTAGTCGCGGTGGAACGGAAGGATGTTCCGGCAGCGTTAGTCGCGGTGGAACGGAAGGATGTTCTGGCAGCGCTAGTCGCGGTGAAACGGAAGGATGTTCCGGCAGCGCTAGTCGCGGTGGAACGGAAGGATGTTTCGGCAGCGCTAGTCGCAGTGGAACGGAAGGATGTTCCGGCAGCGCTAGTCGC
Organism: Timema podura; assembly: GCA_033556935.1. NCBI lineage: Eukaryota > Metazoa > Arthropoda > Insecta > Phasmatodea > Timematidae > Timema > Timema podura. Next base: position 2,547,979 of record JAVRXN010000012.1, read on the forward strand.
GGTGGAACGGAAGGAAGTTCCGGCAACGTGAGTCGCGGTGGAACGGAAGGATGTTCCGGCAACGCTAATCGCGGTGGAACGGAAGGAAGTTCCGGCAACGTGAGTCGCGGTGGGAGGTATGGTGATGGTGGAGAGAGAGGGTTAAACAAATTGCTCTTTCGTAACATATAACAATTTAATAAGCTCTTTACTATGAGTGCTGCACCCAGGTGGGCCACCACTGATTGGCCGAGGCTAACTGACCGAGTCTGACTGGCTGACTGGCGACTGGTCTTGAGACCAAGGAATCACCATGTTAAATACCCTCCACTGCTGCCTGGCCTTGTCCAATGGGAGAAACAGGGGCTTCCCATTGGTGCTTGCAAATTGTAGGGATAGTGCCCATCACGCGAGCCAATAGAGACAGGAGTTCTCTTTGGCGCTATGTATAGAGGTGAGCTCGTCATGGACGGCTTCGAGAACATGGACTGTGGAGCGGTCCAGGCAGTAGAGAGGGTGGGTGGCGTGGCCTGTGCAAGTGCGGAGGAAAGAGACAAGGGGCTGACTCAACAGTGAGGGACAACAACCTCAAAACCTTGAATTTATATTCTAAATTCTAGGACTTGGATCACAAATCTTTAAAACATAAAAAATAAGTATGTGCAGTAAACAAAATAAATTTTTTAAAACTTCATGGTAATGTTGTTTGTTTACTCTTTACAAACATGGCCTAGAAATACTGCCAAATTAAGCCACTAGAAACACCATCTTTTTTTAATAAAGTCTGGTTTGTCAGTGGCAGCAAGATTACATAAACCGAGGGCTTTCTCCCAAAAAAATTTCCCACTCATTTTCCCAAAGTCCAGACACATTTTCTCTCACTTTTTACCTTACTCATCCCTACTTTCTTTTTGTTGATATATCGTTAAAACTGACTGTTAGTAACCACCTGTACATTTAATGAATAATATTCATGATTATTTACAGTCCCTTCTTAATGGATCTGGGGGCCCAAGATTGCAACATGGCTGCAGTCTATTACACCTATAGCATCATTAAATGGTTGTCTAGCATCCCAGAATTTCTCCACAGCTGTTAGTGGGAATTTCACCCATTGGCGTAGAAGCACGCTATTTATTGCTTCTGTTACAGCTGTGATTGCGATGTTTGGCTTAATGCAATATTCCCATCTTGGCCTATTGCCCACTGGTAGCAGCCCACGGGATAAAATCTGATTGTAGACAAAACTTAAAATAAATACAATTTTAGCCAACATCCAGACACAATCTTACTATGCTGAAGTTAAGGCTGTTTTTATATTTTGTAACTATATTTAAAAAAAACAACTTAATGATATAATTTATAAAAATTAGCTACTTGTGTAATAGTTGGATGAAGGTACAGGAAAGGTGGATACAAACATATAAAAGGGACGAACACAGTCTGGCTTTTACAGTGAAAAAAAGAACACAGTTCACACTTTACATTGCTGCCACCGGACAAAGAGGTAATGGTTGCCTCTTGAAGAAAATCAATCGTCACCGCCCAAATCCCCCGACCTAGGTTTCATTCTATCGGAACTCATCAGGGAGGAGTGTGAAACGCACAATGCAACCTCCTAAAAGAGGAAACTAAAAAACACAAAAGGTAGAAAACAGAAAATTGTAAAGAATGACAGGACACATAGATGGGAACATGTAAAAGGTATAATATAAAGGACAAACAAAGGTTGTAAAGTGTGAACTTTGTTCTTATTTTCATTGTAACAGCCATATTGTGTTTGTCCCTTTTATATGTTTCTATCCACCTTTCCTGTACCTTCTTCCAAATATAATACAATTACCTTATAAAGCGAAAAGAGGTTTTCCTTTAAGAGATATAAAAATTAGCTACCTAAAGACACCCTTTGAATTTCATTCTATGAACCAAATAGTTTTGTCAACGATTGGTGCAAACCTAGTGTATTACAATTTCAACTAATTACAAAAGTAAACTTAAGAAGTGTTAAGGTCATAATCAATTCCATTACAGTATTACAAAGAGTATTTTTGCCACTCAACTCATATAATATTAATAGATGCTATCATTTATTTGATTCAACTTTTGGGAAAAAAAACCCAGATCAAAATGTTTGCATTTGGATTCATTTTGCAAGCAACACCACAGTATAATGATGTATTTAGATTGGTTCAAACTTGCAACAAAATATATAATTAGACCTTTATTTCCTTTAAACCGATTTAGGTTTTATGAAAATGTTGACTATTTACATAATGCCGGGATCATGACCAACTTAATATTTTCTTAACTCTCACATAATGTAACTGTTCTCATGTTTTTAAATGGAAGCCTCCAACATGAAGTTAACTTAACGTTCGCATAATGTAAGAAATGTCTGAGTAAGTCTTTCACATTACGTGCAAGTTAAGTAAATGTGTATCATGTTGTGAGCAATGTTAACAGTGCTATTTAGTACTTAGTTTGTTTTATGGTATGCAGACGAGCCAAACATTGCTAGTATTGTTGCATAATATAAGTTACTAGCTTACTAAAAAGTTCCTTAGGCCTTTTATTGAAATACAAATCATCCACAATAAATGTTTATTTATGATTGTAAAGGCATTTAAGTTTGCTTGGTGATAGCATTTTATATATTATTTTTATCAAAATTAACTCAAGATACTAGGATGTAACTTTAGACATATTATTGTGCTGTGCATGAATAGTAAAACTATTTATGTGCTAAAAAAATTTGGTCAAATTTAAATTACTTTTAAAAGAAAAGAGAAATAGGTAGGTAGTTTTTTACTAGTCTTACAATTAAAAAAAAAAATATGTATATGCACTGTAAAAAGTGGAATATGAAAATGATTGAATAAAATTTATAAATTAATTAGGTCACAGATCACACAAATGTAGTCATCGATTCACATATTCTAGAATGCAGATATTTTGCTCAGGTTGTTAAGTTATGTGAATCGTGATCATACATAAATTTTCTTAAGTTACCGTACATGAACGTTAAGTTTATCACGATTCCTGCATAAATACGAGTATTTACAAGTGATTCTATTTTTGTTTGTGTGCTCTGTCAAAAAAGCCTTGCATGTAATTATGGATATGTCAGAAAATTTGGTTTAGTGTAATGGGTGACACCCCCATATCCATCAATTACAATTTATTTAATTTAAACAAACCCGTACTTCAACTAAAATGCCGTGAGAGTGTTCTCTCTGCAGTCGATGTCTCAGGGCTTCTATTAGATGCCATGTCATAGGTGATGCAGAGTAAATCTTTAAACTGATCCTCTTGCATGTCAAATGAGTCTGTAGAATCCCACAATCTCCTTCGTTGCACTTGCAACTGGGCTCACTGCAAGACATCCTCTTCCACAAGCAAAATCCACCCCATTTATCCTTCAGCCATGATTGCGACTAAAACACTAATTACATTAAATGAGGTATAAATTGATGATTTCATAAAATCTTACATTAATCACAACCCGCCTCGGTGGCGTAGTTAGCTAACGCACCAGTCGTGTTGAGCTCGACTGCTGAGGACGGGGAGATCGAGGTTTGAATCTCGGTCAGGTGAACTGGGGGTGGTTTTTTCTAAACGGTTTTACACTCTTCCTCCACGCAAATGCGGGTTCACTTCCTCTAAATTCAACCCTCCCATTTCCTAATCCATTAGTGTAATTAGTACTTAAGCGTATAACTCGAACGGGTAGTAAGACGCGGTGCTAAGTATTATTATTATTATTATTATTATTATTATTATTATTATTATTATTAAATCACACTGAGGAAAATCTCTTAGCTGGTAGGCCTAATTAGTACAGCCTTTGTCCTTTCACATGAATAAGTATAAAGGGTTATATGAGCTTTATTTGATTTTGTGAATAAAACAAACAGTAGGGCATAAATGAAACGATCATACAGCTATAATAATTAGTTCCCTTAAATATGTTGGGGTTAGTCTCTGTGTATTGTCTGGCTGAAAACATTTCTTCTATGTACAGTAAATACAAATTAATTTCTTTGTTTTAATGCAATGTATGTCAATTCTATTTTTAATACTATACAAATAGGAAGACTTACAATCAAATAATAATTGTGGCTATAAAGTTTGATTAATATTGTGATTTTATACATTTTTTCACTTTATATATAATCGATTCTTCATGTTTATTTGTTGGTGAATATAACCATACTTATTAACATAGCTTACTTATTTTGGTTGAGAAAAATAAATAAAAAGAGGTCAACATATTGGGTATCAAACTCAATCATCATTTGCATTTGCTGTGACTTTTATGGATCTAAAACATGACACTTTTTACATCAAATAGATTTTGAAAAAAGCTGATGTTTAGAGAGTGAAGTTAGGACCTACTCTAGGCTTATATTAATATGATTTATAAATGTGGTCTAAATCTACAGAACAATTATACCTCACCTGAAGAAGGATTTAGTACTAGTTGCAGTATGATATAACCTATAGCACCTTTTAAAATCAATAGCTACCAACACAGTAACTGAACATAGCAAAACTGATCATACAGCTAAAATAGTTAGTTTTCTCTAACGTCTATGGGTCTAGACTCTTTGAATTCTCACTTAAACACACACACACACAAAGTGTAGTTCTAGCCACTAAAACCAATCTTGATACATAACCTCAATGTTACACTTAGATTATATAATTTAATATTAATGCGGGAATTGCTTTGTTTTCGATTTAGCCTAATGTTCCTACAATTAAACTGATTTGCAGTAATACATAAGTTTTGTTGTATTTTAATCACTACTTTCACATTAAAAACACATTTAACAATAATATATGCAAACTTTTAATAAACTAGGTCTGACAAGATGATGTGCTATTTTTCTAAACATAACCTTATTTTACATCAAATTAATTTTTGATAAAAGCCTTTGTTTAGAATTAGAAGGTAGGGCCTACTTTATCTTAAAGATTGACTTAAGTTAAGCCTTCAGCCCAATTTAAGCTCGCCTGCAGCAGGATTTACCTATTGCAGTGATATAAACTAGCATACACAGTAACTGAAAATGAATGAAATTGACCATTCACCGAAAATGGTTAGTTCCATTAACATTTTTGGGCATAGACTCTTTGTATATTATCTTTAAAAAGGGGGCACAAACCCTCTAAATTGGTTTGAACTAGATTTTATAATTATTAAATTCTACCTTTACACAGAATGTCACATAATTTTATGCTAAACTTATTATAATTTTAGACATAATTGAAAACCAATGTTCTTCATGTCTAAAAAATATATTACTCAAGCCTAACTAAAAATTTAGAAACGTTTATGCCTCAGGCCTATATTTAGGTTTTAAAAATGACTTGACTGTATTTGGTTGATATTGTATATTTTCACGTTAGCTAGTTTTCATATATATTAGTCATTTTATGTAAAATGTGTGGCAAAAAATATAATAGACTTGTGTTGCTACTAAAATCTAAGTGGCACATAACCTCAACTTTACTCTTAGATCATTTAAAAATTAACACCGGCGTTGCTTTGTTTAGGATTCAATGGGAATCGAATAAGACTCTTATTAGCAATACATAATATTGATACATTATAATTACTACATTCGCAATACACACATATTTAACACTAACGATATGAAGTGCAAACTTTACTTACCTATGTAGATTGTAGAGTGATGAAGACACTATCGCTAACTTCTTACCGTGAGCTTCTCGCTCAACCATTGCTACAAAATTTGATGGTGAACGATCAACTTGGCTATAGTTTTCACACAAAAGGAGATCTAGAATCGTGTTTTTATCATTTACTAGTAGAAGTACCCGGCTTTACCCCCGGCAACGCTTTTATTTGCTTCATACATACGGAGCAAAATGTCTTCATTTTAGTTCTTCCAAGACAGATTTTAATCACTTTTAAAAATCTAATCAAAATTTTAAAATTCCAGCTTTGGGGTGCATTGGGGCTACTAATTTTAAAATGTCTGCCCTCTGATGGATATTGCACAATGCTTATGACAAAACAAATGCTTTATTTTATTAAAAGAGATGGTCCTTAAATAAAATAGTAGTAGTAACAGCAAATAGAACTGTCTTACAAGATCTCCCTGACCTCGGGATACAGTTTTTTGTTGAAAGTGACAAAGTCTCTTTTATTTTCTTTGAAAATGTAAATTGGCAAAGCGAGGGACTTTTCCAATGGAATCACGGGACTAGGAAAGGACCCTACGAGTCGGATCCAAAAAATATGAAATACAATAAATACATTTAAAAAATGAACTTTGACCATTAAAAGCCATTGACTTTGAAGCATTTCAACATCTTGGCAGCAGATATTACAGTTTAATGTCGAAAATACACACACTTATAAAAATCCAGGATATAAATTATCATCAAAGCTGGAATGCAGTGATGGTTAAATTTATTTTCACCTTTTGAGATTTATTTATTTAAATTTTTTATTTTTGTGTACACATTTTTAAAAATTATTTTAGTTTCTAAAATGTTTATCAATATTTGTTGAAATAGTTTATTTGATTGTATTCAGAAATCTAACATGGTAAAATATTTAACACGGATTTGATTTGAAACATTATCAAAGTAAGCTCAAAATAAATTATTTGATTCAGATCTGAACCTATTTTTAAAATAAAATATTTGTTACCCATTTTTAAAGAGTGGGATTCGTCTAAGACTATTCGATAAAATAAACTTGGCATGAGATTTGATTTGACTAAGTTAGCGAAGATTGGTATTTGATTTGTAAAGTGTGGATTGTCACAGTCTCAGTGTCAACACAAAGTAATGTGTGTGTCATGTTTCAGGGCTCTGCACAGCACAAGGGGGTTGCGTCTGTAGGGACAGAGGACGGTGACACAAGCAGTGAGAACCTCACTCCAGCCAAGAACCTCACTCCTCTCCTACAAGACTCAGGTTTGTTGTCAGACACTACAACATTACATCATTTTGATTTACTCATTTACTTTTAGTAAGCTCCATTTTGTCTTTCCCATTCCCCCCCCCGAGACCTGTGTTCCTCGTAATATTGTAAACATCGTAATACATACATGCAGGGCCGTTTTAATAAAATGTGAGGCCCAGGGCAAAAGGATCTGAGGCCCCTCCCTTTGTAAGCCATATTTTCAGTTTTAGCATTAAGACGTTATATTATGTACTCAGTACTTATGTTACTTAATAATTTTTTATGAAATAATGTCTTATAAAATATTGATCAACCCATTAAATGACTGTACTTTATTAAATGCAAACAAAATTTCCCTTTGCACCAATGAACTGTTAGTTTTGTGTGGACCGACAGCTGTAGTACAATGGTGGCGTATTCTGCTGTACTGCGGCACATTACTCGAATAACGTAAATCTTAAATTACACACAGTTAGGGTTGTCAGGAATCTGGAATGGAGTCCTATCACTTAGACATGGCCCTGCATACATGTCTGACCTATCCCTCTTACCTGTACCATTCTACAAGTAAGGTAAGTACGGGTAATAAGGCCTTGCTAAGGGAAAAATAACTCAGATAATCAATAGTTTTTAGTGTTAATCAGTCTTACAGTATCATAGGAACACATTATAAACTTAAAATGACAACTTTTATCATAAACAAAAACAAAATCAAACATTTTTAAAACCATGCAAATAGGCCTTATTATACTTTGGTAGGGTAATAAGGCATATGACTAAAACATTTGAATTAGATGCTATATTTGGTATTTGAAATCAAAAATCAAATAATTATGGTAATTTCACAATTAAATCTTTCAAAAACATAAGCATGAATAAAATAATATACACTGTTAAAGAAACATTGAAAAAGAGGAATGTAAATGTCCACCAAAGAGCATATCAATCCCATTTTGCCCTTCAGTAAATCACAATAAAGGTAATTTTCTTGGAAAAATGAGAACTGCCATTTTGTTTGTAATATTAAACAATGCCCAGATACAAAATTTGATCAAAATTGTTAAAGCGGATTTTGAAAAATTGATTTTTGCCCTTCATTAAACTACCCTTAGTTTTAGGGCTAGATACCCAATCCTAAAAACACATCGAAGGAATCTTATAAAAATCTCAGATACCAAGTTTTTGCCCGATCGGTAAAATAATTTCTGCTCTAGACTGAGGTACATACACACAAACGGATGGATAGACAAAAGACAGACAGATGGTATCACAAAAACCAATTTTTTTGTTTCAGGAGGTCATGAAACATCAACATTCATCAAAATCTTGAGTTTGTTGTTTTTGACGACCACAATATTTTCTCTACCTGGTGTCGAGAGAAAGAAAAAATGAGGAGGGTAATAAGACCTATGGCTCATTTTGATAGGCCTTAATACCCGCTGACCCCCAAATTAGAAAAAATCGTAAAACATATTTTGACATCAACAACTAATTCAAACAACTAAAATCATAAAAAGTGTGAACTAAGGAAGATATAGAGTACATATTTACTTAGTTTACTTGAACATCAAAACTACTTACAATTGTTTCTGACGGAATTTTATCATTCGAGCGGCATGTCGTCCTCCTGCAAAAACTGAGACGGCACTGGTGACAATGAGCAGGGTACTGAGTGGTTGCCTGTCTGCGGCACTGGTGACAATGAGCAGGGTACTGAGTGGTTGCCTGTCTGCGGCACTGGTGACAATGAGCAGGGTACTGAGTGGTTGCCTGTCTGCGGCACTGGTGACAATGAGCAGGGTACTGAGTGGTTGCCTGTCTGCGGCACTGGTGACAATGAGCAGGGTACTGAGTGGTTGCCTGTCTGCGGCACTGGTGACAATGAGCAGGGTACTGAGTGGTTGCCTGTCTGCGGCACTGGTGACAATGAGCAGGGTACTGAGTGGTTGCCTGTCTGCGGCACTGGTGACAATGAGCAGGGTACTGAGTGGTTGCCTGTCTGCGGCACTGGTGACAATGAGCAGGGTACTGAGTGGTCGTGCTGTCTGCGGCACTGGTGACAATGAGCAGGGTACTGAGTAGTCGCGTGTGTGCAGCACTGGTGACATTGAGCAGGGTACTGAGTGGTTGCCTGTCTGCGGCACTGGTGACATTGAGCAGGGTACTGAGTGGTCGTGTGTCTGCGGCACTGGTGACAATGAGCAGGGTACTGAGTGGTTGCCTGTCTGCGGCACTGGTGACATTGAGCAGGGTACTGAGTGGTTGCCTGTCTGCGGCACTGGTGACAATGAGCAGGGTACTGAGTGGTCGTGTGTCTGCGGCACTGGTGACAATGAGCAGGGTACTGAGTGGTTGCCTGTCTGCGGCACTGGTGACATTGAGCAGGGTACTGAGTAGTCGCGTGTCTGTGGCACTGGTGACAATGAGCAGGGTACTGAGTAGTCGCGTGTGTGCGGCACTGGTGACATTGAGCAGGGTACTGAGTGGTTGCCTGTCTGCGGCACTGGTGACAATGAGCAGGGTACTGAGTAGTCGCGTGTGTGCAGCACTGGTGACATTGAGCAGGGTACTGAGTAGTCGCGTGTCTGTGGCACTGGTGACAATGAGCAGGGTACTGAGTAGTCGCGTGTGTGCAGCACTGGTGACATTGACAGGGTACTGAGTAGTCGCGTGTCTGCAGCACTGGTGACAATGAGCAGGGTACTGAGTAGTCGCGTGTGTGCACCTCATGCATGTGTGTGTGGAGCGTTTGTATGCATGTGCACATTTTAAAAACTATTTTGTTTCTTAGTCCTTATTACTCGTGGGTACCTTATAGCAGTTAGGCTTACCTTTAAACAAGTTATCTGTTCAAAAATCTTTACTTCACCTACAAATACAAATCTTATAAGACACGATAAACATAAAAGTTTGACTTGTCCACAATGGTATTATCCTTTTTCTGAACTCTTATTTTTTCATACTTATTCTTTAGTGATAAAAACTACATAAATTCTCTAATTACTTTATAAAATATAAATCATATTGAGATGATAATTTTTTTATGTTTCAATGTGAATTCACATCCAGTTAAATGTTGAGTTAATGTTTTATAATTTGGTTGCTAGGATTGTACTATAATTATGTTGGGTATTTTTTTGAATCAATCCATAACTTGAAATATTTGTAACACCACGGGTTGTTCTTCAATGGAAGTCTTTGTTTGGATAAATTATTACCACGTAAATAAGTACATGACCTTGATCATTCTTGATATTAGTAGATCACTTAATGGTCGACAATAGAATACATTAAATTGTTTTTGGGTGCCAGATAGCCGAATATCAATAAGCATATTAAATATATATCACATTATTTAATATCTGGTTGTTTATCACCTCCTAACTTGTCCTACTATAGAAGTGAAATCCACAAACTACTTCATTTGTCTGTAACAATGGCGCACAGCACATACATCAAGAACTTGGATGATAACAAAGAAATTGATGTTCAACTGGACCGTGACAAAGTTTTTGTGTCCAAAAATGAAATAAGTGTACATGAGTTTGTGTGACCTTGTAAATGAAGAGAGCGATAAATAACAAGAGAAGATTTGTCAACCCTCAACTTCAAAATGAAAATAAATAATTAAGACAAATTTAATTGGTCTATACCTACAGGAGATGCAACATAAAAAAAAAATCACACTGTATATTATACTGCATGGTTGTGTGTAAACTAAACATTGGTCACAAATATTCTTTGACATTCCATCCCATTAATATTCAATGATAAATGCTTTGTTATCTTTCAAAAACTAAGACTAGATATTATATAATTTAGAACGTGATATATGATAAGAGAAAATTGTTATTTGGTGCAGTGGTTCAAAGGTACTTTTGGTCTCTTATATATAACTTTGTGACAGGGAGATTCGATCCCGGTCAAGCGCTCTATAAACGCTAATGTGGGTACACTTCCTCTAAATCAGCGGTTCCCAATGTGGGGTACGCGAAAATATTTTAATAATGGCGAAAAGAGCTACATATGCCAGCAGTCTAAGACAAAAGATCGGCACAAAGTTATGAAATTAACTCATTGATATGGTGAGGGGCAGTGCGGGTTTCTTCTATATTTGACCTTGACATAATGATTTCAATTTCAAACATAAAATAATTTTTATAATTATGAATAAAGAAATAAATTAAATGTGTCAGTTTTTATAGTAACTTTTGCATTTTGAATGTCCGCATTCTGTATTCAGCTTATCGTCACATTTATTAAATCTCATTATTAGCCCATTTATTTTCACTTGCATCAAATAAATAAGAAACTACTACTAATGTAGTAATTAAACATTTTTCTAAAAATTAAGGGCACAATTTATGTAAATAGGCTGCCAAGGGGTACGCAAGTGAAAAAAGGCTGGGAACCGCTGTTCTAAATTCAACCTTCTTCATTCTTAACCCATTAGCGTAATTAGTACATAGGCATATAAGTCAAACGGATAGTAAGACGCTGTGCTAAAAGTAAAAGCTATAGTTTCTAAACAATCCATTGTTAGAAATACTGTACTTATACATTTATTTATAGATAATTTAATTTTGGTTTAATATCATTAATAACTCATTTTACCGTAAAACTAAAATAATAGAATATAATGACAATTAATTTGGTTTTGACGAACCACACTTTGCACAATTGGAGAAAAACTAGCTTCCTAATTAGACCCCCTCCCCCCAAATAAAGCGCTGATAGCAGCATTTTACCCACCTCGGTAGCGTAGTTATCTAACGCGCCAGTCATGTTGAACTATACCACCGAGGACGGGGAGATCGGGGTTAGAGTCTCGGTCAGGTGAACTGGGGGTGATTTTCCCTAAATGGTTTTCCACTCTCCCTCCATGCAAATGTGAGTTCACTTCCTCTAAATTCAACCTTCCCAATTCCTAATCCATTAGTGTAATTAGTACTTAAGCGTATAACCCTAACGGGTAGTTAGACGCGGTGCTAAGTATTATTAATGATAGCAGCATTTCCCAACTTTGTGGGAAATATTCTCGATATGGTGCAATTCTTGTGCCCTGACGCTTGGCCTAGATAGTGAATGTTTCCATACGATATAGCAGTATTTCTGCTGGCTCACAAAGCCGCAATGTCCTTCACAACCCCGGCCACGCCCAGAAGGCATGTGATCTCTTCTGCTGATGTCCATGACCGTCTACAGCTAGCAACGCTAGGAGATAGTCTGTGGATAGAGCATCTTGAGGATGATATGAGCTTCTTTCATGTACATTTCTTGCGGGTGTTTCACAATTTGTTCGCCACGGCAGCGAATTAAGTGTGTGGTTCAGCCACAACCCAGAACATCAAGCATCGTTGTTCATTAAGAACATGAACCAAGTTGGTGCTAGCGGCAGCCGTGTATTGCTTACTAGGATTGAAAATACATCTCACAAAATCAAAAGCTTAAGCACGAAGTTACCGTTTTACTACGTAATTACTAATGGTTTGAACAAAATTTTTCCAAGTGTCAAAGAAGCAAGCACAGAAAAAGACCTTTAACCTTTAATCCTAGAGAACATTTGAAGTTACTTCAGGAAAAAATTAGTATATACTTTTCCGAGTCTGATTTACAGTACAAATGTTGGAATGGGTGCATAATCCATTTTCTGGTGCCACGGTGAGTACCAAAACTAAAACTTTGCGGTGCAAAAAACTTAGGCTTTTTAAGTGTACTGTAAACCTAGTTTGGGGAACACTCATCTACAAAAAACACAAGTGAAATGCTTTGCATCAATCCTCTAACAGTCACCCATGAGCTAGGTAATTCATGTTAGCTTTTTTGCCTTGTTTAGTTTAAAGAAAACAGTGATTTTTGGTGAAAGAGATACTTGCATATTATTTTTGTTCTAAATTCAGGACTATCACATTGTCCCAAATGGGACTAATCAGCATCACACAAACGAGTGAATCCTAAATTTAACACTTGAAATGAACTGCTGGGAGCACAAGTGGTTTGATAGTATCTCCCCCTTATCTCCCATCATTCCTCCCTCTGTTAACTCATATCATTCATCCCTCTGTTATCTCTCATCACTTCTCCCTCTGTTATCTCCCATCACTCCTTCCTCTGTTATCTCCCATCACTCCTACCTCTGTTATCTCCCATCACTCCTCTGTTATCTCCCATCACTTTGATGCACCTGTTCTTATCATTGTTTTCCACAACAGCACTTCCCCGTGTGAGTGCGAAACCACTGTTGAGCACTCCAGATGGAGGGGCAGAGGATTGCTCTCCCTATCACAATACCAGCTCTGACAGTCATCTCTCTGGCGTGACACCCTTCTTGTCGGCAGACAACAACCTGGCACTTCCGTGTGACTGTGAGATAACAGAGTCAGGAGACAGCTATCACACGTGTTGCAGCAGTGACAACATGGACGTGACGTCTCCACTCAGCCGCACCAAGAACTTCAAGAGACCCAACTCCCTGCGTGGAGGGATCAAGGTAAGCACCCTTGACCTAGGTCGAATCAACCATAAATATACTTGAATATCTAGGAAAAAGGTTGTATTAAATTAAACATTGAAAGGAGGGTAGAAGGGCACGGATAGAAGTTGTTCATGGTCACTTAGATACTGTTATCTGTATCTTGATCAAGACTGGACTATAGCAGCATGGCTAGAGGTTGATCATGGTCACTTAGATACTGTTGTTGTCTGTATCTTGATCAAGACTGGACTATAGCTAGAGGTTGATCATGGTCACTTAGATACTGTTGTTGTCTGTATCTTGATCAAGACTGGACTATAGCTAGAGGTTGATCATGGTCACTTAGATACTGTTGTTGTCTGTATCTTGATCAAGACTGGACTATAGCTAGAGGTTGATCATGGTCACTTAGATACTGTTATCTGTATCTTGATCAAGACTGGACTATAGCAGCATGGCTAGAGGTTGATCATGGTCACTTAGATACTGTTGTTGTCTGTATCTTGATCAAGACTGGACTATAGCAGCAAAGTTAGAGGTTGATCATGGTCACTTAGATACTGTAGTTGCCTGTATCTTGATCAAGACTGGACTATAGCTAGAGGTTAATCAGGGTCACTTAGATACTGTTATCTGTATCTTGATTCAAGACAGGACTATAGCAGCATGGCTAGAGGTTGATCATGGTCACTTAGATACTGTTATCTGTATCTTGATCAAGACTGGACTATGGCAGCAAAGCTAGAGGTTGATCATGGTCACTTAGATACTGTTGTTGCCTGTATCTTGATCAAGACTGGACTATAGCAGCATGGCTATAGGTTGATCATGGTCACTTAGATACTGTTGTTGACTGTATCTTGATCAAGACTGGACTATGGCAGCATGGCTAGAGGTCACTTAGATACTGTTGTTATCTGTATCTTGATCAAGACTGGACTATGACAGCATGGCTAGAGGTTGATCATGGTCACTTAGATACTGTTATCTGTATCTTGATCAAGACTGGACTATGACAGCAAAGCTAGAGGTTGATCATGGTCACTTAGATACTGTTGTTGTCTGTATCTTGATCAAGACTGGACTATGGCAGCATGTCTAGAGGTTGATCATGGTCACTTAGATACTGTTGTTGTCTGTATCTTGATCAAGACTGGACTATAGCAGCAAAGTTAGAGGATGATCATGGTCACTTAGATACTGTTGTTGTCTGTATCTTGATCAAGACTGGACTATAGCAGCAAAGCTAGAGGTTGATCATGGTCACTTAGATACTGTTGTTATCTGTATCTTAATCAAGACAGGACTATGGCTAGAGGTTGATCATGGTCACTTAGATACTGTTGTTATCTGTATCTTGATCAAGACAGGACTATGGCAGCATGGCTAGAGGTTGATCATGGTCACTTAGATACTGTTGTTGACTGTATCTTGATCAAGACTGGACTATTGCAGCATTGCTAGAGGTTGATCATGGTCACTTAGATACTGTTGTTGACTGTATCTTGATCAAGACTGGACTATTGCAGCATGGCTAGAGGTTGATCATGGTCACTTAGATACTGTTGTTGACTGTATCTTGATCAAGACTGGACTATGGCAGCATGGCTAGAGGTTGATCATGGTCACTTAGATACTGTTGTTGACTGTATCTTGATCAAGACTGGACTATGGTAGCATGGCTAGAGGTTGATTATGGTCACTAAGATACTATTGTTGCCTGTATCTTGATCAAGACAGGACTATGGCAGCATGGCTAGAGGTTGATCATGGTCACTTAGATAATGTTGTTGTCTGTATCTTGATCAAGACTGGACTATAGCAGCATGGCTAGAAGTTGATCATGGTCACTTAGATACTGTTGTTTTCTGTATCTTGATCAAGACTGGACTATTGCAGCATGGCTATAGGTTGATCATGGTCACTTAGATACTGTTGTTGCCTGTATCTTGATCAAGACAGGACTATGGCAGCATGGCTAGAGGTTGATCATGGTCACTTAGATACTGTAGTTGCCTGTATCTTGATCAAGACAGGACTATGGCTAGAGGTTAATCATGGTCACTTAGATACTGTTGTTGACTGTATCTTGATCAAGACTGGACTATTGCAGCATGGCTATAGGTTGATCATGGTCACTTAGATACTGTTGTTGACTGTATCTTGATCAAGACTGGACTATTGCAGCATGGCTAGAGGTTGATCATGGTCACTTAGATACTGTTGTTGACTGTATCTTGATCAAGACTGGACTATTGCAGCATGGCTAGAGGTTGATCATGGTCACTTAGATACTGTTGTTGACTGTATCTTGATCAAGACTGGACTATAGCAGCATGGCTAGAGGTTGATCATGGTCACTTAGATACTGTTGTTGACTGTATCTTGATAAAGACTGGACTATTGCAGCATGGCTAGAGGTTGATCATGGTCACTTAGATACTGTTGTTGACTGTATCTTGATCAAGACTGGACTATTGCAGCATGGCTAGAGGTTGATCATGGTCACTTAGATACTGTTGTTGACTGTATCTTGATCAAGACTGGACTATTGCAGCATGGCTAGAGGTTGATCATGGTCACTTAGATACTGTTGTTGTCTGTATCTTGATCAAGACAGGACTATGGCTAGAGGTTAATCATGGTCACTTAGATACTGTTGTTGACTGTATCTTGATCAAGACTGGACTATGGTAGCACAGCATATAATATTGTGAAAAAATCCAAAGGTTGGGCAACACATGACCATCATCTGCCTGATCTGCAAAAGAGTTGATCTGCCTAGCCCTAATATTTATGGCTTTACATTTATTAACTATATAAATAAAATAATTGATAATAAATAAAATGATAGAATACTAGGAAAATGGTAGAGCACAAATAAAAGTAAAAACACTAACAATTATTTACACACACTTCAATATTACAATGCTATTATAGCATCTTCCTCAAGAAGTAGTAGTAATTAGACCAAACAGGATGTTGTCTTCAATGATGCCAACTAGATTGGTAGGGATGAAAACTTCTCTGGTGGAGTTGAAGTTCTCTGATGGTAGGTGGTGCTGGTGTAGCCTCTGGTTTGAAATTAGCGAATATTTGGGTTGGGTGGTTTTCTAGACTTTGTGATCCATTGATGTGCCAGTTCCCATCTTCTTAACTGAGACATATTACATTGTGTCTTATGGAATTAGTTTAACACCTGGACAGTGTAGCAGTCCTCAAAGTTTGACTGTGATTGTACCCTATCTTTAGTGAACTTATGTTTAAATAATTTTTAATATAATTTTAATTTTCTGGTCTGTTTAGCGTAAAAGGAGTCTGGTCACTGTGAGCAGCAGCGGTCTCACCCAAGAAGTAGTTTTGATGGACATTAGTGGTAATCTGTTGGACACACCTGTCAAAAGAAAGGATGACAGGCCTTCCCCAGGTATCTCCAGCCCTCTAAAGGGTGTGCTGAAAGTACGCTCTGAAGAGGACAAACCTATGTTTTCCACACCAATATCCACTCAGAGTCGACGCAAGGAACTTCCTATTGTAAAGACAACTCGCTTTGAGCTACCTTGTTCTACCAACATTGGAACAACTGTAGATGGATCTTTGGTGAGTTCATGATTATAATCTTAGGATATTTTGGTAACCTCTAAGAATCTGGGACATTAGTTCAGTCGGCAGCGTGTCTGTTTACTGAGCTCTGGATGTTGTGCCTGTCCTAGTATTAAGGTAGATTACAAGACATATGAAGCTATGTCGGATCTAGCCAGCCGGTAGTGGAAAATATATGGCTTGAATAAAAAATTGACCCAGATCATAGGCTGGAAACAAAAATGATGTAACATAGAAAATGTATATGATAGGGCTCTGCGAGTATTCGGATTTCGAGCTCCGAGCTGAGCTTGTCCTTTAAGATCGAGGTCGAGATCGAAAGTTTTGTAGGATTGTCATTTTCGAGCTTTCGCTTGATATACTTAATAATCAATTTTTAAAACGCAATAGTAAGCATAGACTATTTAATTTAAATAATATCAGCACATCCACTTATAAATCATTCGGTCATTTAACAAATTGTTAAAATTAATATCAATTTTCACATTAGTTATGTAATAGAGCTTTAAAACTACTTTCAACCGGTACATTTATTAAATAATGTCGTCCATTTAGAATTATCCTTGATTGAAGTTGTTTACTAGTATTGACATGACAAAGCAATAAAAATAAAAATAGCTAAATAGATTATTAAATATTTGAATGATTCTTTATTACTTTTACCTGGTCCATTCTAAAATAATAATTTATGTTAAATGAAAAGTGTAATATCAAGAATATATTATTATATTAAATGTTTTCAGACTTAAGATATTTAAAACTCGTATTAATTAATACGTTTAACTACAAAACTAGCGTTAGTTTAGTTACTATTTAGTTATGAAATTATGTTGGTTTACCTGTCTGAAATCAATGTTGATTTTACTTATTGCAATACATATTTGACCAAACTTACCACATTTATATAAAAAAAGTATTTACCATTTCATATTGTTTGCTAGCTATATTAGTTTTAATTTTAAAGTATGAGCATCAACTTTTAAAATCATTAAAAACTAAATTGAAGTAAATTTCTCAATAAAATAATGTCTAACGAGAGCCTCTACTATGTGCATGAGCAACTGCGCATAAAGGAATGGAAATGGAACAGAAAACGTGATAATACACGATTACACTAAGGAATACTAAGGAAACAAAATATTAATCACTTCAAATTTCTAACTGTTTATGATTCTTACGTTTTCTTATAGGGTAAATTAAGTTAATAAAGCGTATTTTTAGGAACTACCAGCTTATTAAAATGTCAATTTTATTTACTTTTTTTTACAAGACAGTGTAGAAACACTGTACAATAATGTAAAGTGATAGTGAAGGAAGTCAACCTGAAAGGATAGTTAGGTTTGGCCTGGATATAAACAAACACACTTCTCTAATTCTTCTTACACTTTTACACTTTGGACAATGTGCAACTGCGGAAGCTTGCAGAAATGGGGAGTGTAAAAGTGTAGTAAGACATGAATAGAGAAGTGTGTTTGTTTATATCTAGTCCTAACCTAACTATCCTTTCAGGTTGGCTTCCTTCACTATCACTTTACATCACTGTACAGTGTTTCTACACTGTCTTGTTATACATTTCCAAGCCATCATGCAATTATTCGTTTTATTAACTTTTTATAATTGTTAGTGTAATTTTAATGTCCTTAAAGACATGAGTGTTGAAACCATTTTAATTATTTTTTATTATGTTTTTATTTTAGTGGTGTTCTTATTTTTAAATTGTGTTTTATAAGTGTTATTTCTAATTTAAAAACATATCTTTCTATTTCTCAACTTTTTTTTCCATAAGTATTTATATTTATGAAAATGAGTGTCATTCATATTTTAAGAACATTATTGGTTCTGAACCGCCAATAAGCAGTATTAGAGGTTTAAAACAAATTTCAATTAGAAAATTGAAATAATTTTTTTTAAGGATCTAAGTGTCATATCTAAAATTTTCTCGACTCCTTGAATCTAAAATATCGTCAAGGTTTGGAGGGCCCATCCCTGGTATTTTTCAATGGTCCAGTGAACTCAGACCCTGCATGAGTATGATAATAACTCACAGTATAAAACAGCTTTTTGCTATCTACACACCTCACCACTGGCCTACGAATCTCTGATTTGAAGTTGTTATTGCATTGTGTTTGCAGGAGAATCCGGTGTTTAGTCCTATTACTACCCCCCACACGCCATTCCGCACACCCAAATCACTGCGTCGAGGTAAGAAGGCGAGCGACCATCGCATCCTTGGCACACCCGACTATCTAGCGCCCGAACTTCTGCTGCAGCAGGACCACGGTGAGCGTGAGTCTCCTTCCTCTCCTTTCCTCATTCCTCATCTCTTATCCTCCATCATAATATTTATGTATTGTTTCATTTCTATAAAGTTACACATTGATACACTCATATTAAAAATTCAGAAAAATTACACCCAAGGTGGGATTTGAACCTCTACACACCAACTGCTCTACTATTGAGTTATTCATGAACTTTTACTTAACTTCACCATCCTCCAAATATACTGAAGCAGTAAAGTACTAAAGCCGTGCAAATAACGTTTGTGTGTCATACAATCACTTAATCAAACTGTAATCTGGAAATACCGGTTTTCTTCACGGGATTATACCTGCTATAAACCTGGACATTCAAACTTACACACATATAAACATGGTTTGAAATAAAACAATGCATCCTCTTTTTTTACTTCAATTTCAAAGCACTTTTGATTCACAAATAGTCACTGCACACTTGATGTTCTAACATCAAACAAAATTTATGTTTTGTGAACACACAGAGAACTTTCAATTTAATGTTATCTAAAGAAACATGTTTATTTCAAGATTTACTTGCATTAAAAAAAATATTCCATTCACAATGTTTTTATTTTCACAGTACAATGTAGCCGAAATAACTTTAATATTACTAAACCGTAAAACAATTAGTAAATTATTAATTACTATTCAAAATAACATTCTCCTGTTCTTTCTCGCCCAGCTCCAATCCCCACCCTCCTTCCCTGGATATTTTTTTGTCTCTTAAATATATTATCTACACAACATTCTTTACGCCCGTTTCGGTGGTCAAAGCAATAAACTGGACTGCAGAGGAAGGGTATTTTTTAAATTCTTTTCCACTCTCCCTTTTACTTATGTGGCTACACTTCATTTAAATTAAACCTTCCTATTCCCTATGACATTAGCATAATTATTTGTGTAACTCGAAAGGCCAGTAAGATACTTTGACAAAAAAATAAAAAATTATTACATGTATGTGTAGTTTTTATGTTGGAAATAAAAAATAAATTATAATTGTTGTAAAAACTAGACAAAATGTTTGTCATATATATTATTTTGTTTTAGTAATTGATCAAGTTGACCGATTGCTGTGAATTGGTATGAACCATAAGGATTTCAAAATGTTATTGATTGAAAACCTTTTAGAAATAGATTGAATCATAGTGCAATTTAACACTTTGAGTGCCAACGTCGCTCGGAGCGATCCACAAAATATTTGCTAAAATTGGCAGCGTCGCTCACAGCGATCCCATGTTTTCGAGCTCTTAGTTCAGTATTAAGTCAACAGATAGGGTAGATTTTATTTCCACTGCATTCTCTTAAGTTCAAGCTACTTTTATTTGTCTTTGCACTTAGAGTTTCAATATGTCGAACATGAAAATTATTTTCTAACTTTATGAGTTTTATCTTTGGCCTGGTTTGTAAACATGGCTACTAAGAGGAAAGCTGTAATTCAGGACATAGAAATACTTGCAATATTTATTGATAGCTCAAGCGAGAGTGATCAATTTGTTAGTGAAACTGAACAGGAATTATATTCTAGTGAAAGATCAGAACAAGTAGAAGTGGCAGCTGACATTGAAAACATGACTGTGAATACGAATGATTCCTAGTGGGATGAAATAAATCTAAAGTAGATTGTCACTGAAACAGCTAAGTAAATAACAAAATTTACAAAAAAAAACAACAACTTTAGATTTTACGCTTAAATTGGGTTATGCATAGCAGCTGTTTCAGTGACCATCAACTTTAGCAGGGTTATTGTAAAATAAAGTCTAAGGGGGCTTAAACCCGGGTACTTCTGCATAAATATGGAGAGGGTGGGGTGGATTATCCTGATCTTCAAGATTTATTTCATCCCACTAGGAATCACTCATATTCACAGTCACGTTTTCAATGTCAGCTGCCACTCCTACTTGTTCTGATCTTTCACTAGAATATAATTCCTGTTCAGTTTCACTAACAAATTGATCACTCTCGCTTGAGCTATCAATAAATATTGCAAGTATTTCTATGTCCTGAATTACAGCTTTCCTCTTAGTAGCCATGTTTACAAACCAGGCCAAAGATAAAACTCATAAAGTTAGAAAATAATTTTCATGTTCGACATATTGAAACTCTAAGTGCAAAGACAAATAAAAGTAGCTTGAACTTAAGAGAATGCAGTGGAAATAAAATCTACCCTATCTGTTGACTTAATACTGAACTAAGAGCTCGAAAACATGGGATCGCTGTGAGCGACGCTGCCAATTTTAGCAAATATTTTGTGGATCGCTATGAGCGACGTTGGCACTCAAAGGGTTAAAGGGCCTGGGACTGTAGGCTCTTGCTCTCTTGAAGACCCTGGAATGGTAAGCTCTTGCTATGTTGAAGGCCCTGGGTCATTAGACAACGTTTTGGTGAAATGGTCATGACTCAGCTGACGGGCAGCATTCTTCCTCTCTCTATAAAGTGCTTTGTAGCAAGCCAAAGAACTCGGATCTCTCTGGCAACTTTGGTGCTTCTATCCATGGTAGGGTCATTCTCTTCAATGGTTCTAACTGCACTGTCAATGTGCTTAAAATATTCACCAATTTGTTTTGTTGAAGTTGTTTGATAAACTCAACAACATAGGGCCCTTCCCCTTCATCCTTTATGCTGTTCTCCATTTCTAGAAGATCTTCATTGAGAGGAATTGGAGCGATTCATACACATTTGCCTGGTCTATGTCCTAAAATCCAACATCTTGCTATGCCAACAATGGCATGTCTTGAATTGGAAAGCTCGTGTTAAGGGTCGAAATCATTATAATCAGAAACTGCAGGCCAAATATTTCCAAACTCCCTTCATACAGGACTGTTTAACTTTTGCCCATGCATCTCCAATGTTATCAACACCCCCCCCCCCACCCCACCCCCCCCCCACCCCCCCAACACCAAACTGTACAGTAAAGATCAATGCTTTCACTGGAATGTGTGTATACAAGGTCACTCCATCACCGCACAGGGTGAATGATAACCATACTGACCATGCATTATTTTTTATTGCTTTTTAAAAAAAATCACGTTATAGCGAAAACACGTGAAGTGAAATCGCTTAAAACGAGGGATGCCTGTATTTAATGGTCCCATTGGGCATTTTTCTTATTTATTTTGGTCATGCCAAACATTAGAATTATTAATATACACAAAACAAATTAAGAAAAATAATTATATCTGATGCGGCTCAACTAAAATTATGAAACACTGAAAATTAAAGTAGGTTTCCATACACCTTTGCTCTATATTCGTCACTAGCTATAAAACTACCAACTAATTTTGCAAGTTTCAAGTTTGTTGAGCCTCTCAGGGTATGCATTCAGCAGATACAGGTTATTTAGTCTACATTGCCTCATTGTGGAGTGAAGATAGTTTTTTTTTATTCATACAAGAAAAAAAACTTCTTTCTGCAGAAGCTGATGTATATCAGAGTTTTAAAAATTTCTTCACTGTGTGCTCCAAGCACATATTATTATGTTACCTTAGTCTGAACATTGTATCTTGCCTCAACAAGATCTTTATATTATCTAAAACGCGCCTCGGTGGCGTAGTTGGCTAACGCGCTAGTCGTGTTGAGCTCGACCGTCGAGGACGGGGAGATCGAGGTTCGAATCTCGGTCGGGTGAACTGGGGGTGGTTTTTCCTAAATGGTTTTCCACTCTCCCTCCACGCAAATGCGGGTTCACTTCCTCTAAATTCAACCCTTCCAATTCCTAATCCATTAGAGTAATTAGTACTTAAGCGTATAACCCGAACGGGTAGTAAGACGCGGTGCTAAATGTATGTATATATTATCTAAAAGTTTTACTATATTAATTTGGGCGAGTAAGAATGATAAATTTTATCCCCCTCAAAGTTTGCAAAAGGGGGAGGGGGGTAAATTTACCCCCGGACCCACCTGTTCCTGCTCCACTGGATAGAACCCTCGAATCTTTGAGGATATTTGAGAATTCAAGGAAATTTCAAATTCAAGCCTTAAATCCTTAAAAAAAAATTCTTTCAATTTTTCTAGTGAAATGTGTTTTCTGAATGTATGAATGCTATAATGAATGGACTATTAGAAAGAATGTTAACATTTAGTTACAATTTCTCTCTTATATTATTCTATTATATCTGTATTTCCTCTTATGTCCATAATTATTTTCGAGATTCAGAATTCTAAGGTAAATTGGAGATTAGAATTTGTAAAATATTGGATCCAACCTAACTTTAACTAAAAACAAACACTAATAAAATGTACACCAACACAAACGTCTGCGCTGGGTCAAGCTGCTACAAGAGGCTGTGTTCTTAGCAACTAAGTGGTCCCCACACCTGAGGAATATAGGGGCAACTACAGGTGCTTAAGGGGTGGGGGGAGAGGCAGAAAGGAGCAACCAGGCTAAATATGGATCTTAGGAAACATACTTATAAGAAGTCAACTTTCCTACATTTCTAGGATTATTTCTTTTTTGAGCACCGCGTCTTACTACCCGTTCGTTTTATACACTTAAGTACTAATTACGCTAATGGATTAGGAATTTATTTTGTTCACTATTAATTTAAGTAGTAGATTCATGGCATGGGGTTTTATGTTATGTTATGTTAATGTTATGTTATGTTATGTTATGTTATGTTATGTTATGTTATGTTATGTTATGTTATGTTATGTTATGTTATGTTATGTTTATCCAATAATTAAGTTGGGCAATACCACTAACAGTCACTACAGCTATAAAAAAATTCCAAAATCCAAGTTTAAAAAATAATAGCTTGAGTTTAATTTTTTTTTTTAAGCTCCAAATTTTTAAGTATCTTTAAGAATTCCAAGCTTCAAAGAACCCTTCCAAAATAAATGTAATTTCCAACTCAATTGTTGATTCTCTTCACTCTCTTGGTATATAATATTGCACTGTGTCATTTATTAGTAGGAAGACACTATTTTGATATCTACAAAATGTAATAAAACCATTTTAATATATTTGTATGTCAATTGGTGGGATCTGAAGCTCTCACTCAACTCAATGTTTCTTCTTACCAGAATCACGTATAGTTGTCATGTTGGCAGTGTGAGTTGCAACACACACATTTATGTATAGTCATGTTAAAAATAATAACTGTTGTAATTTACTTTGAGTTACACAATCTCTATAATAAACATACAACAGTACATACATTTTTTATAAATTGATGTAAGGGTATTTTCTAACAACAAAGCACCAGAGACAAATATATCCACATAAAGCTGAGTGCTCACAATAAAGTACCAGAGACCAATATAACCACATAAAGTTGTATACTCACAATAAAGTACCAGAGACCAATATAACCACATAAAGCTGTATACTCACAATAAAGCACCAGAGACCAATATAACCACATAAAGTTGTATACTCACAATAAAGCACCAGAGACCAATATAACCACATAAAGTTGTACACTCACAATAAAGCACCAGAGACCAATATAACCACATAAAGTTGTATACTCACAATAAAGCACCAGAGACCAATATAACCACATAAAGTTGTATACTCACAATAAAGTACCAGAGACCAATATAACCACATAAAGCTGTATGCTCACAATAAAGCACCAGAGACCAATATGACCACATAAAGCTGGGTACTCACAATAAAGCACCAGAGACCAATATAACCACATAAAGTTGTATACTCACAATAAAGCACCAGAGACCAATAAAACCACATAAAGTTGTATACTCACAATAAAGCACCAGAGACCAATATAACCACATAAAGCTGTATACTCACAATAAATCACCGGATACCAATATAACCACATAAAGCTGTATACTCACAATAAATCACCGGATACCAATATAACCACATAAAGTTGTGTACTCACAATAAAGCACCAGAGACCAATATGACCACATAAAGCTGGGTACTCACAATAAAGCACCAGAGACCAATATAACCACATAAAGCTGTATACTCACAATAAAGCACCAGAGACCAATATAACCACATAAAGCTGTATACTCACAATAAATCACCGGATACCAATATAACCACATAAAGCTGTATACTCACAATAAATCACCGGATACCAATATAACCACATAAAGCTGTATACTCACAATAAATCACCGGATACCAATATAACCACATAAAGCTGTATACTCACAATAAATCACCGGATACCAATATAACCACATAAAGCTGTATACTCACAATAAAGCACCAGAGACCAATATGACCACATAAAGCTGTGTACTCACAATAAAGTATCACATAACAAAATAAACAACATTGTAGGTCCACGTTAAATCAACATTTCAAATAACACTTCTTAATCTTACATTTTTTTATTTTGTTGAATCCTGACATCGTTATTGATCATGATGATGCATGACTGTCTAACAAACTCTGGTTTTGTAGATCAAAGCTTGCTAGAGTTATAGAACTTACACTTTTGAAAATAAGTTAAATATTCTTTCATTCAGAAGTATTGAAATATTAATATTTAAAATCCTAATAAGATATGATGATAAAACCCTCACCATTTAAAACTCTCAGTTCACACTTTAATTTGGCAATTTGTCAAACTAAGGGGTCATATGAATATATAAATATAATCTCACCTACCATGGACTAAAAATACTATAAGTGTTAGTAAACTTACATTTTTAAGGGATTATTTAGGTGTGGTTCAACTTCTCTTTATTTTTATGAAGTTCAACCTGGATTAACTTTTGTTCTAGATGATAGCAATATGACCTTAAACTATTTTAATCAACTAAACCTAATTAATATTTTAAAACACTCTAACTTTTATAAGTTGATATTTACATTTGTTAAAAACCAACAAGTTTTTTCTTCAATTGTATCTAAAAATATTCCCGATATTATAGAAGATTTTGAATTGATAATGATTTTCCTAAAGTGTAGATAAATATATTTATGAATGTATTTATGTGAATGTGTTTAGGATCTGCCGTGGACTGGTGGGCACTTGGTGTTTGCTTGTTTGAGTTCATGACTGGGATCCCCCCTTTCAATGATGAAACACCACAAGCTGTGTTCAACAACATTCTCAGCAGAGGTAAACATATAGAATCACTATAATAAAGAGGGTAAAGGTTAATTATATAATTATCAATTTGCCTTTAAACAGACATGTCTCACAAAAAATGTCCAACTCATTATTATTCTTTTAAATTTCTCGAGTTGAAATATAAGAATGGATTAATAATTACTTTCAATGTACATCCTACACTACATTTGGTTATTGGTTTAAACTGTTGCTAATAACAAAGAGACAATATTTGTAACCACTTTCCAGGAACACTTCATAGAACAGCGATTTATGATGATACTTTTTAAAATAACTATTTTACATGGTGGCTGCAGACAAGGAAATCAAAACACAAGCAACTGCCAGAGAATTTAATCAAAGATTAGGAAAAGTCAGGGAATTTAAATACCTGAACACTTAAACAAAAGTGATTAATTTGGTTTCTCTATGTTAAGAAAATGCATTTGCTAAATGTAGCATGTATATCAGTGTAATAAACAAAAAAAATCACATTCACCAATAAAAACTGTAAAAAGTTTAGGAAGGTAATTTTTCTTTTAAGTTATCTGTAAAACCTGGAAAAGACAGGGAATTTAATAATAAAAGTTTTTTAGTTGTTTGTGGCACAGAATATATTTTATTTAAAAAAAGTAGCTGTGTCACCTTTTATAAGATACTAACGACACTAAGATTTAAAAAAAAAGCGTGATCTTGATTTGATACTTCCCCTTATGGGGTTTGTGCTATTGATTATATTTTCTTTTTGATCAACCTAAAATTTGTATAAAATCATTATCAACATTTGATTCAAATTATATTGGTTGATTGATTGTATTCAGAAATTCAACACATTTGATTTGAAACAATATCCTAGTATGCCTAAAATAAATCATTCGATTCCAATCTAAACCTATTTTTAAAATTAATTTTTGAGACAAATTCTTTTAAGCATGGTATTTGACAAGGATTCAATCCAATTGAATATCATAGATTCACACAGGCTTACCATTAAGTATGAAATATACCAAGTATCTTATCTGTAAAAAACAAATACAACAGTCCTAACAGGATAAATTTTCCAACTATATATATATATATATATTATATCTAAACAAACCATATGGAATGGTCAGATTACTATATTTTATTCCAAGTGGTCACGCTCACAATCTCATCTTTTATTCCCCTGAATCTATTTGCTTGATGGCCAGATATTCCCTGGCCCGAGGGGGAGGATGGCCTGTCGAGGGGAGCTCAAGCAGCCATTGATGCTCTGCTCACCTTGGACCCCAAAGCGAGACCTGATGCTAATGATGTTCAGGGCATGCCACTGTTTGATGGCATCAACTGGAGCCATCTCCTGAATACACTACCGCCATTTGTCCCTGAGCCAATAGACAACATGGACACAGGATATTTCCAGGGTAAACGATACATTTTCATCATCGTTTGGACTGTTGTTCTGCTCATAGGTTATCCCAGATAATAGATGTCATGTTTTATTAAGAGTCTGAGCTACAATAATGGAGACATTCCCCAATAATGTCTAGAGATTGGAGGGTTGTTATTGGTGTATTCCACCAACATCCACCAATCACCACTTAACTGAAATAAACTAGACTGTCATTGATGGGGAGATGGAGGTTTGAATCTTGATACAGTGTACTCAACCTGTTTTTCATTCTACCTCTTTGCAAATGCAAGTACACTCTCTCTGAGTTAAAATTACTTCTCCTTAACACACTAGCCTAATTAGTATTAGTAATAAATTAAATATTGAAGTAAGAAATTACACCAATAAGGTAAAGTTAATCTTTTACACTAGATATTTTGAGATAAAATAGCTTAGATTAAAAAATATGTTTTATCTTTATTAAAAAGTCAAACTGAAAATGAGATAAATATTTTCCCACCTATGGCATCCTTTACATTTGGCACTTAAACATATTTTTTATTTACCCAGGTATATAGTTAAATATAAGGAATAAGAATTTTATCTCTAATCTTTATATTTGTAGCAATATATCACTTCAATTCAAGTTAATTTGTTACCAAGGAAATATTTTATTTAGCAACTTCTACCAAAATCCAACTTTTTTCCTTACAAAAGTCAATAATTTAACTTAACACAAATCATATTCTGAAATTATATCTTGTTTATTTATGAACAGATTCATGGAAATTGAGGAGCTAAGATAAGAATGGACAGGAATTACATTTTTGATACGCAATGGCAAATAATTCGAAATATTGAAATTTAAAACTTGAAATTATAAAAAAGACGTTTTAAAAATAAACTAATCGGAACTCCACATGGACTTTCTCGCTCTATTCTTTAAAAATGGAGATATTTACTAAAAACCCATAATATATGTTAAACGAAATAAAATACACAAGCAACCTGAAACATAAATTTTGCTATACTTTGGTAAAACATTTTTTTACCCCATAATTACTCTATAATTTTATTTTTAAATAATTAATGTCCTCACTTGTATATTTGGACCAATAAAAAAAGACCAATATTGGGTCCCCAAGGGTCAATACTTCATATTAAAATTTCGACTTCCTGTTAAAATTTTTGACATTTTACTATGGGTTGCACATCTTATGGTTATCACATTGCTATTAAAGTCCTCATTTATAAATTTTGACCAATAAAAAAGGTTAATATTGACTATTGAGTCTAAAATGATAGAGATAAATCATTGCCATAAAAACATTTCCCCTTAGAAGACAAAAGAAAAGGAACATGAACTTTTTGAGAGACTTATTTACTTACTCTATGCCATTAGAGAATTATTGTGTTAAATTAAGTAGTATCTCTTCACAACTAAAGCTCACAAAATTGTAATAATACACTTGCCAATATCTCAGAAACGATTGGTTTTATAAAAATATGTATAAAATAAAAGTTTTTTATTTTTCTTAGTACTACAATTTTGCAATGATAAATTATTTAGTATCTCAAATAGTTGTGAAGATAAAGAAGATAAAGAAATTTCCGCTTTTGTAAAGTACCATAAAATTCATTTTTATGGAAAAATGAAAATAGGTATTTTATTTATAATCTTAATCAACGCATAGATATGAATTTTAATCAAAATTGTTAATTTTTTTCTTTTTGCCCTTCTTTAAACTACCCTTAATTTTAAGTTTAGCTATCCAATTCCAAAAATCCTTCGGGGAAACATTATGTAAACCCTAGATACCAAGTTTTAGCCCGATTGGTAAAATAGTTTAGGCTCTACTCCGAGATACAGTATAAAATTATTTAGCCATTGGGCCACCTTATTTTTCAACCTCTCACTACACTATAATAATATAATAATAACTTGTTCCTACAAATAATAACACAGTCCATAAGTTTTACTACACATGACGACACAGAAGCCTTGGCTACACAATACATTTAAAGGCACTTCGACACATTGTCCAGCAAGGAACACTCGATCACTAGGTGAGCCGAGTTCTGAGTTTGACTGTCCAGAGATATTTTCAGTTTTAGTTTAGACAAATTACTAACTTCTGTAGAATAGATTGCACAATACACTATTATCGGTATAAATCTGCTGAGTGATGGCTTTGTCTCTTCCATAGGAAGATCACTTGTGTCACCACCCTAATCAAACTATCTTCTTGTCACAAACAGGCTGCCCAGTAGATCGGACTCTCTCGCGTCCTCTGCTCAGACTACATTTTCTTACCAGGTCATGTGACGAGAGTTGCGTGCCTGGCGGATACTTAACTAACTCAATTGACTCTATTATTAAATTACATAATTGTTACGCATTGGATCATTACATAATATAATAATATAAAATTGGGTCTAGAACTTTTTTTGTCACTTTTCGAAAAACACAAGTGAAAGGAGAATAATAAACACGATTAAAGGAGAAAGAATTGTGGTAGGAAAGAACAAGATGAAAGCATTTTACTAAATTGAGCCGGCCACAGGCTGAAATTAGTTGATAAGGACAACTATCAAAGAGCATAATATAAATATTATGATTAATGGTTTATTGTATTAGACCGTAATTACTAAACTCACCTTCTCGACAAAATAACCTTTCACCATGAAGTTCCTTAATGATTCATTGTACAGTAATGTAACTAAAACACTCTAAAATAGATATTTTATTTTATAATTATAATTGTTTTTACATCTTCATTTAAATGCTACGAAATATAACCTAACTTGTGCTAACTTAACCTGAACCCTTCACGTCTCAAACAATTAAAGGAGTAAAGTACATTTAGTTTATTTAGAGTGTTAGTTGTTTTTCTGAAATGTTGTCACAGATTGTATAATGTTGAAGAAAGAGTTAACCAACACGGAGAAATGTGAATGAGATGGTCTATTAGGCTCGCTGGAGAGGTTGATATTGTCTAATCCCTGAGGTTTATCCAGTGAGCTGTCCAGGGAACCTATGACATACTTTATATATTTTTTTAGATCTTATAAAATGTTATATAAAAAGGTAAAAATCACTAGTATAATATACTATTCATTAGAGCTCTGCGAGTACTTGGATTTCAAGCTTCAAGCCAAAATATTCATTAAAGCTTGGGATCGATATGGAAAGTTTTGTAGGCTCGTCATTTTCGAGCTTCCTCTTGATGTACTTATAGATCAATTTTTAAAACGCAATGGTACGTTTAGGTTATATAATTTAGATGATATCTGCAGTTTCACTTATAAATAATTCAGTAACTTAATTATAATTAGTAAAATTAATATCAAATTTCACATTAATAACATAATATAGCTCTAAAACTTCTTTCTATTGGTGAATTTATTCAATATTGTCGTCCATTGAGTCCTCGATGGAAGTTGCATTGAAATTAAAATAGTTAAATAAGTCACGAATACGCTAAATAATTGAAAAATCATAATTTTTAATATTATTACATGGTCCCGTTTTAAAATTATAATTTCAGTTAAATTAAAATTCTAACATTGAGAAATGATTGTTTTTGAACTTAAGATATTTAGAAATTAGCATTAATTACTATTTAGTTATAAAATTTTTTTGGTTAACCTGTCTAAAATCAGTGCTGATCAACATTGCAATAAATATTTTACCAAACTTATGACATTTATTTTAAATAAAAAAGCATTTACTATTTATATTGTCTACTAGAAATAATATTTTAACAATACTATTTTTCATTTTAAAGTATGAATATCAACTTTTAGAAGCATTAAAAATTGACAGAAATAAATTTTGTAATAATATGATTTTTAGTATGAGCCCAGATAAGGGGAATGCACAACTGCACATAGAGGAATAGAATTGTAACAAAAGAAGTGATCATGTGTGATTATTACATTATTATTGTCTTACGACAGGTCCACCGTTCCTTTTGCCAGTGAACTTAGACCTCCAATGCACCCTGTCCTCTGCCTCCTCCTTCAGCTCCCAGTGTTCTTCTTTGCTTCAACCTTTCCTTTTATGACGCCGTGCAGAATACAGTTCCTCCTAGGCATGTGTTCAAACCAGTTTACTTTGCATCGAAGAATCACATCCAAAATAGTTCTCTTCTTAGGACCTCTTCATCTGTCCCGTGATCTTCTCAAGTCTTCTCCAGCACCACATTTCAAAACTATCCAATTATTTCTGTTCCATCTTCCTGCAGGGTGTCCAGCGACCTGGAAAACCTGGAAAACAGGGAAAAGTCAGGGAATTTGCTGGGTCAGGGAAAAGTCAGGGAATTTAATTACATTTCTGGAATTTTCACATAGTCGCTAAAAAAACTAAAATTTTATTTACACTAGTCAAAATTACATTTTTCTACGATTTAATACATACCACAATCTCTTTGAACACATTTGAACATAACTAATTTTAATTCTCAAAGTCAATATGGGATTTTTGTGTGTCATCCATCTTTCCATTCTTCTACTTCGCTACTTTATATTTTCAACTGTATTTGTGCAAAGCACTATTTTAATGTTTCAATATGATCTCACTGAAATCTAACTCAGATCGCTCTACCCAAGAGCCCATCACTTTAGGCTGTAACCCTTCAAAGAGTGTCACAATTTCAGAGTGTGGATGTGTTTAGAAATATCAAGTTGCGATCTTAATAAAATAGTGTTTGTAATATAGGGACTGGAAAAGTTGTAAATTGGCTCTGGAAAACCTGGAAAAGTCAGGGAATTTTAAAATATGGTTTGGCTGGACACCCTGTCCTGCTCCATACAGTGCAATGCTCCAAGTATAGCATTTCATCAGTTTTAAACTCAACTTGCCGGTCAGCAGTAACTTCTTCTTGTTTAAAGCTTCCTTGGGTATGGTTATCCTCGACCTAATTTCCTTTGTGGCAGACTTCCCAGCTAATTGAACTTCTCTACGTTTTCTAACTTCTGATTTTTTATTTTGATTTTCAGCGGCTCTTCATTTTTTTAAATCACCATCACTTTTGACTTCTCAATGTTGATCTCCATTTCAAATCTTCTCCCTATCCTCACCAGTCATTCCATTATTTCCTGCAACTATTCTTTATTTTTGGCCAGCAACACTAGATCATTTTTGTATTTTATTGTTTGATGATGTGTCCTCCTATCCTGAAATTGCCACGTCCCTCTAGAGCTTCCCTGACCAGCCACTCGCCATACAAGTTGAACAGACAGGGTGACAAACAGCATCCCTGTCTCACTTTTCTTTTTATCTCTATGCTGTTCTGTCCATTATTCACCCTCACCTTTACTCGTTGTTTCAGGTGCAGGTTTGCACACAGCCTTCTGTTCCTCCAGTTACATTATTAAAAACTTCACACCCCCTTTTTTTTACATCCATTATTGTTTCCAACCTGTGGACTGGGTCAGTTTTTATTCAAGCCACATATTTTCCACTACTGGCTCGCTAGGCCTGTCGTGGCTTCATATGGCTTAAAATATATCTTAAGACTAGGACGGGCACAACATCCAGTCCCCGGTCGCTAATTCATCACTGTGAAAACCCACATTTCACCAATGATAAATATTTCAGCCATGCCAGGAATTGAACCCAGGATTCTTAACTCATAGACAGACATGCTACCAACTGAACTAAGGTGTCGGATAAATTAAGTACTAATAAATCAAATATCAAACATTTCACATTCCAAATTTCTTGTGATTTTGACTTTTCTTCTAGGGTAAATATAGTTACAGAGGCATATTTTGGGGAAATATTAGTTCCTTAAAACCTCAGTTTTATAAACTTTTTAGTTAGTGTAATTTTAATGTATTTAAAGACATAGGTGTGGAAACCATTTAATTATTATTTCTATTAGGCCTATATTTTTGTTTAAGTGTTGTTGTTATTTTTTAATAATGTTTTTAAAAATGTTATTTCTTATTTAAAAACCAATATTTTCTTTTCCTATTGGTTTTTTAAACCGTTTTGGCTATTTGAAAAAGAGTGTCATTCTTATTTTGACATTTAATGTTTTCATATATTTTTAAAATCCCACATTTTAAAGATGTGGCGTTTGCATTTTTTTAAATATTTTAACTATTTTACTTTTAAAATAAACAAATACATTAATTCTTAACCTTTTAAAATTATTAATATACTAGTAATCAGAAGTAAATTAATGACTTTCTATTTTAGACTTTAAAACTTGATAACAACAACGTAGAGTAATTTCGTGGACGTACCCATTTTTTAGGATAGAGGGAGGGAAGGGTTCTCTCTGTGGTGGCTCATAGAGGGAGGGAAGGGTTCTCTCTGTGGTGGCTCATAGAGGCAGGGAAGGGTTCTCTCTGTGGTGGCTCATAGAGGGAGGGAAGGGTTCTCTCTGTGGTGGCTCATAGAGGGAGGGAAGGGTTCTCTCTGTGGTGGCTCATAGAGGGAGGGAAGGGTTCTCTCTGTGGTGGCTCATGGAGGGAGGGAAGGGTTCTCTCTGTGGTGGCTCATAGAGGGAGGGAAAGGTTCTCTCTGTGGTGGCTCATGAAGGGAGGGAAGGGTTCTCTCTGTGGTGACTCATGGAGGCAGGGAAGGGTTCTCTCTGTGGTGGCTCATGGAGGGAGGGAAGGGTTCTCTCTCTGGTGGCTCATGGAGGCAGGGAAGGGTTCTCTCTGTGGTGGCTCATGGAGGAAGGGAAGGGTTTTCTCTCTGGTGGCTCATGGAGGGAGGGAAGGGTTCTCTCTCTGGTGGCTCATGGAGGGAGGGAAGGGTTCTCTCTGTGGTGGTGGTTTCATGGAGGGAGGGAAGGGTTCTCTCTGTGGTGGCTCATGGAGGGAGGGAAGGGTTCTCTCTGTGGTGGCTCATGGAGGGAGGGAAGGGTTTTCTCTCTGGTGGCTCATGGAGGGAGGGAAGGGTTCTCTCTGTGGTGGCTCATGGAGGGAGGGAAGGGTTCTCTCTGTGGTGGCTCATGGAGACAGGGAAGGGTTCTCTCTGTGGTGGCTCATGGATGGAGGGAAGGGTTCTCTCTGTGGTGGCTCATGGAGGGAGGGAAGGGTTCTCTCTGTGGTGGCTCATGGAGGGAGGGAAGGGTTCTCTCTGTGGTGGCTCATGGAGGGAGGGAAGGGTTCTCTCTGTGGTGGCTCATGGAGGGAGGGAAGGGTTCTCTCTGTGGTGGCTCATGGAGGGAGGGAAGGGTTCTCTCTGTGGTGGCTCATGGAGGGAGGGAAGGGTTCTCTCTGTGGTGGCTCATGGAGGGAGGGAAGGATTCTCTCTGTGGTGGCTCATGGAGGGAGGGAAGGATTCTCCTATAGTGGCTCGTGGAAGGAGAGTTCTTTATATGGTGGCTCATGGAGGGAGGGAAGGATTCTCCCTATAGTGGCTCGTGGAAGGAGAGTTCTTTATATGGTGGCTTATGGAGGGAGGGGTTCACTCTGTAGGGAATTGTGGAGGTTGGAGGGGTGTGTTTTCCCTGTAGTGGCACGTTGCAAAGTCTCCCAACAGAAGATTGTAAGAATTGTTTAAACAAATACACTCCTTAAAGTATTTAAAGTATTTTAAAACATAATTAAGGTTGAACTGATGAATTTGGTAAGACTCTAATAATTTACAAGCATAGGCATTGGTTAGAAATACTTATTGATACTTGCCCAGGTACTAACACTTGGTAGTCGACACATCTTACAAATCATTTTAATTCAGAATCATTTGTTCAAAGTCTCATAGTTGGAGGAACAGCCTTTCTGGAAAACCTGTAATTATGCTGGAATTTTACCCTACAATCAGAGTTGCCACCATGGTTAGTGTCCAAATTGTACAAATATTCATGGGTTGATATATATATTATATATATATATATATATATTATTTTTTTTGCAAAATATAATAGTAGAAAATCACATTCGAACTTCGAGACCGCTTTGGGAATATTATCATGTTATTCAATTCATCTTCGCTTCCATTTGAAAAAGTGGAGTTGGTACACCCCTATAGTTAAAGGAAAAATTAATTTTTAGGGCTTACCTATCTGGTGGTGATGGGTGAAGGTTAAGAGATTGGGGCCGCGAAGTTTGTAGTATGTATGAGTGTTTGGTCTTGCTGATACTAGAACAAATGATGTGGCCTTGTTCTAGTGCTCTCAGGGGCTGCCGTGGGCCATAGAAAGTATAGTTGGGGGAGGAGGTATATGGCTGGGATAGCCAATGAGGCTTGGTAGAGATATGGGGGTGGGAGGCGCGAGAATAACCACTGGGTGAGTAAGAGGGAGGACTGATGTAGAAAGTAGGTGGGTATGGTGGCATCTGAAGCAGAGAACCATCTTGAGTTGGTCCCCGGGTGAAATACCCTTGTCTGGTGGCACTGGGTGTTGGTATTGGTCCTTGGTCCTTCCATGGTCTCATAGGTGTAATTTCGAATCAAGTAGTCAGGTAAGTCCTAGGCTCACAGCCAGACTACATTACGACTACTTAGAAGCTGTCTGTGTTGATGAGTATAATTAATAAGGGATAGATTTGAGATACTTTAGAGATCTTGTGTAGCCGTCGAGTCATAATGGAATAGTTATATTTATCCTAATTAGTAAAAAATCTACTGAACCACACTAGGGGTATTGAGATGAGTAGTTGGCGCCCAATAAAATAAATAAACAAACATTTCCATTAAAGATTTTCTTTATTCAAATTCATAGTATACTGAATAATATTACACTAATAAACAATATTCACAATACAGCACTATGCCAGTAGTTCCGATGGTGCTCAAGCAAGTGTTTTTATAGTGTGGCAGGTCCTCACTTCTGTATTTCAGAGAACTCTAGTGATTTGTGTGCTTACTAGGTATAGCACAAACACAATAGAAAATACACATTTAATTAAATAGATAATGATAGAGTTGTAGAAAAATGAAGCACAAAGAAAAGTAAAATCACTAACACACATTTACAAACTTTTGAATATGTTTTATGCCAAATGGCATCTTCTTCAAGAAGTATTCGACTGTAGTCAACTGAATAGTAAATTGGCTTCATTGATGTCAAATTAGTTGGGAAGGATGAAAACTTCTCTTGGGGTTCTGCTATTGTTTTAGGTTTTAAATAAGATGATGGTTTTTTTATACGAGGCACGTCCAGAAAGGAAGAGCATTCTATTTTTCTATTTAAAAAAAAAATTGTATCTTAAAACAAAATTACAGGATTTTGTTGGTAAATGTCAGTTATTTCTCCACGTTCTATGCAGGTTGTGAGCCGTGGCACAAGCTTTATGATGCCCTCCTCAAATAATTCTCCCGCCATCTCCTCCTTCCAGTTCAGGACCTCTTGTTTCACCTCCTCGTCGGTTGAACATATTTTCCACCCATGTGAGTCTTCAGGGAGGTCCCAACTGAATGAGTCCAAAAGCGCCTTGGTGGTGTTGGCTGTGTGCGGACGAGCGTTGTCGCTCAACAAGCACACTCCCTTCGTCAACATTCCCCTCCGTTTGTTTTGAATTGCTCTCTTGAGCTTTTTTAGGGTCTCACAGTATTGTGCTGCACTAATCATCTCCCCCTGAGACAGAAATTCGATCAAAATGATCCCTTTTCGGTCCTGAAACATAGTGGCCATGATTTTTTTGCCCGAAATGGAGGTTTTGAATTTTTTGGCAGATGGGGAACTGGTGTGCCGTCACTGTGATGACTGTCTTTTTGTCTCAGGAGTGTAATGAACCACCCAGGTTTTATCTCCAGTCATAATCGAGCTCAGAAAATCCTCACCTTCCAATTCAAATCGCTCAAGGAACTCGCGAGCGCTAGCGACCAGATTCACTTTGTGCTGCTCTGTCAGTTATTTTGGGACCCATCTTGCACACAATTTTCGGAATCCCAGCGTTTCTGTAATTGTTTCGTGTAAGAGAGATCTGAAGAGTTGTGGAAACATCGCAGAAATTTCATCCACTGGCAATCGGCGGTCTTCATGAACAGTTTTCTCGATTTTTTGCACCAACTCATCGGTCAAAATGGAAGGTCTTCCACACCTCTGATCGTCATGATCATTCGTTCTGCCTTCATTAAACTCACGAAACCACTTAAACACGTTCGTTCGGTTTATAACACCTTCGCCATAAACAGTTTTGATCCGTAAAATAATTTCAGTCGGTGTTTTTCCTTCAGCGAGAAGGAACCTGATGACAGCGCTCACCTCGCACTTGCCGGGATTTCTTATCGACATATTTCACACAAACAGACACTACAAGGCGAGTTTTCATACTAACGAGGTCCGCCTGTGCTGTTTGTGTTCAGAAGAACCCCCACTACCATTTAGTGTTGCCAACCTTGGGGAAAAAAAATTCTCACAGCACGAGAGGGCAACCAGTACTCTTACTTTCTGGACGTGCCAATGATGTACCAATTCCCATCTTCTCAACTGGGACATCTTTTATTGTGTTCTGTAAGACTACATGGTTTTAACACTTGGACAGTGTAGCAGTCTTAAAAGTTGAGGTTACGAGTGGAGGCGTGTGCTGAGACTGGTTTTTATAGGGTTTTAATTTTGGTGTTCTGAGAACTTCAGTGGCGAGGTCATTGTGCAGTACATTGTTGGCATTATAGTTAATAAATTAGATTACTGGCTGCCTTTGATGGGATGGATGGAGATGCTCATCATTGGATTACATCATTGGATCATGGTCTAGACAGTCAGGGAAACTACATTTCAAGTCACACTTAGAAAAAAACACCAAACATATTTTTGATATTTACTGTGCCATAAGCACAAAGAAAGCTCAAACTTTCTGTAACTCAAGCTTTGGTAACATTTTCTTTCAGGAGGTGAACACAGGGATCTCCTGGCCTGCACATGACAATTCTCTTAACTGTAGTGATCCATTGTTTTTGTTGTTGTTCAAGGTTTGGCATCGTTACATTTGGATACAGTGCGTGTTGAAAGTAATAAGTTGCAGGGGTTTTGTATAGTTACTATAAACTTAAGTAATATGTGAAAGCAAGCATTAGTTTCTCATGCAAAAGGACCATCGCATATCAAAACTCTCGAAGCTTTGACAAATCATCACTCTTTGTCAACTTTTTTCTCAAAACTGTCAAGTAATTCAGGTTCATCGAGTTTCCCAGTCTCTGGCATACAAAGACATTCTACCTAGGGGTGATTCTGCTTGTTGCTCGAAGAGTTTTTCTGTTTCATCGGAAATTGTAAAGCCGCAGAAGGAAGGTGTTGCCAAAAGTGAAAGTAGTGTAGTGGCTCGAAGAAACCCTAACACTTTTGTTATGAAAAGATAATATAAATAAGGCGGAAGTCATTTGGGCTTTGCAAGTTGTTGACAAAAAATGTATTTCAATTTGCGCAGTAATTTAAGTAAATTTTTCAGTTGATGTTTCCCGAGTGTTCCATTGCCAATGCCTTTACTCTTGTGGAGACAAGGCTGCATATTTCATTGTGCATGGCTTGGCTCCATTCTTTCAGAACAATTTACTGGACTGCCTAAAATCATGTAACAACCTTGTAATTTGTTTTGATGAGGCATTGAATAAAGTTATTCAAAGAGGGACAAATGAACATTGTATTCAGAGTCTAGGCTAAGGAAAATAATAAAGTTGTCAGTTGTTGCTTGGACAGTATTTTTTTCGATAGGATCACCGCTGAAGAATTACTGAAGCATTTCTTGGATGGTATTTCTCCACTTCCAGTCTCAAGTTTATTCAAGTGTCAATATGGCCCAAATGTCAATTTAAAGTTTATAACACTTCTTCAGGAACACATCAAATCTTTTCTTAGTGTCTTGTTATTTAGTACATATTTCTGCACATGATACCAAAGTGAATCAAGTTTGTTACAACTTTTTGATAGGGTTAGATATATTTTGTTATTTTTTCCATCATTTTC
Organism: Timema podura; assembly: GCA_033556935.1. NCBI lineage: Eukaryota > Metazoa > Arthropoda > Insecta > Phasmatodea > Timematidae > Timema > Timema podura. The sequence goes on from JAVRXN010000012.1 coordinate 2,587,555, forward strand.
CCTGAACTGATTGGCAAGACGTCTGCTTTCTTATTCTTCCATGAGAGGTGAGGCAAGGTCGGCTGTAGGGGAGGAGGAGGCCGAAATAAATGTAATTACATTAATATTTCCACATGAATAGTACCATAAAATTATAGTGGAAATTTTGTTAGAAGTTAGTCAGGGAACTTGGGAAAATAGTCAGGGAATGTCAGGGTAAAGTCAGGGAAAATTTTTTTTACAAATATTATAGGAACCCTGTAGTATAAAAATCATCAACCTAAATATCTTATTTAAAACCTAAAACAATAGTAGAACCTCAAGAGAAGTTTTCATCCTACATAACTAAGTTGACATCACTAAAGCCAACTTCATGTCTAGTGTACTTCAGTCGATTACTTCCTGAAGATGCCATTTGGCATCAAAATATTGAAAAGTTTGTAAATATGTGTTAGTGTTTGTACATTTATTCGTGATTCATTTTTCTACAACTATATCATATCTATTTAATTACATATTGCAACTAGCTTAATACACTTTATTTCAACAAACAACATTTAAAGAATGTGATTGATAGATGTCAAAAGTGATGGCTGCAGATTACACGATTAGTCATATGAATATATTAAAGTAGTTTTAGTAACGGTCCAATACTACTGTGTTCTTACGATTGTATTTTGTTTCAGCTCGCAACATACTTCAACATCTGAATGTTTCCAATATTGATTTATAGCGGTGGTCTTCTAATAGAAATGATTAGTTTTTATCTTGTAGATTGTGAATGCTTGGTTGGTTCTTCTGAGCTCCGATAATAATGATCACATTGTGTACACAACCTAAAATATTCATCCAGGTCTGGGCTTTATGATTAGAACTGATTGAAAAACTATTTAGGTCTTATGGGTTGTGAAACTCTTCTTGACAAACCAACTATTATTCAAACCAAAATCTTTATTATTTTTGGTTCTTGTTTAGGTTCTAGTTTCGATTAGAGAAAAATAAATGTTCCTGCTCTTTTCTATTCTTAGTTAGCTTCTGGTTCTTTTATTTTGTTATTATTAGTCATACCACAACTGTACAATCCGTTACAATTAATTACAAAAAATAAAAATATTTATATAAAAAATACAAAGGTATATCATAATTCATAAACTAAATAATTTCATCATTTATTTATCATAATTATTTGTCATTTGAACAGGAAATTGTTTTATATATTTTAGTTTGCCACACCTCAAAACAATAATAATAAAATTAGGTGTAATCTTTCGAAATAGTTTCATCTTATTTTCAAATCAATACCAAAAAACACTTTTTCTAACATTCTTAGTTTGAAATGTTAGTGCTTTCTTGAAGTTCTTAATTTATAGGTACACCAAAATAAATAATATAGTTTGGAGGGGTACAATATGTTATATTTTATATATCTTACCTCAATAACCCTCTCATTTTGAACATTGATGTCAATGTCCCTGTCATATTTAAAGACATTCTGGACACTCGATATTATTCATTTTGCCCCATATGTAATCAATTAGTCATTAATGAAACAAACAAAAAATCCCCTGTGCAGTGCACACAATAAACACATTCTCTGGACTACTTCTAACTTGATAAAATAACTTGTTCATATTTAATTTAGGCTGGTTGTACTACTCTTAGACATGTTGGCTGTCACTCAGAGCTAAATACATCTTCACGAGCTTTTGACCTGAATGTGACAGTAACTATTCCTCTGTGGCCTAACCCTTCATATATTTGCTTTGTCACTTGCTCCACACTCATCCTCTCAACATGGCTAAACTAACATAGCACACTTCTCTCACATTGATCTATTGGATTCCCTTTCAAACCATACTCCTTCAGCAACCATTCATTACTGACTCTGTCCATTCGAGTTTATCCACATACATTTTTTTATATGTATCATTCCAACCACATTCACCATGCTCTTGTGTTTCTCCTGACAAACCTACACTTCACATCCATAAAATAATGTTGGTGTTTTATATACTTTGCCCCTTTCAAATAGACATTAAAAAATCTCTTAATTTTCTTTCTTCCAAACCAGTTTTTAATCATTTAAAAAAAATCAAAATTCAGGGTGTACATGTTCATGCGCAGGCAGGGTCTACTAATTTTTAAATGTCAGACCTCTGGGTCCTGTATATATTGTGCAAAGCTCATGACAGACACACATACTCTTCATTTTATTAAGATAGGTAACTACCCAAATACAAGGTGCATTTCATAACATTACCACCCTACTCTTTTAATAATGTAGCGGCAACATGGCGGGGGGGAGGGGGGGTAGCTGTTTACATCACACCATGTAAAGCCCAAGTTATTTTCTGACCACCGGCCGTGTGTATATTTAAGGGTCACAATAAGTTTGTTTGGAAGTGTTCATTTTCAAAATACTGGGGTCGAAGATAATGAACCCAGACTCTTCTAGATGTGTCACTCTCCTTTCAAGTAAGCTCCCCCCTGTCCCCTCTAAATCCCCTGCCTAGTCATCTGCTAAACAAGGATGGATAAAGAGAACAGAGAGGGCAAACAAATGGTCTCACAGTCGAACCCTAATCTCGTTACTATTTTTAAAATCCAGACTGTTTGATTATTTTTCTTATATTTTTGTGAGTAATAACTAAACACTCATAATCAAATGTTATTATTTTAAACACGTTTGTGTTTTTCCAATAAGTCTTATTTTGAAAAAAATATTTTATCCCAAGCAAAATCTATAGATAATTTCTGGTTCAATCAAACTTGACTCATGATAAGCTCTTTCCTCTTTTTTAAAAAACATTAATGATATAAGTTCTTCAAATATTCATCTTGCATACAATATTAGATTGTCTGAGTGATAACTCAGATTTGACAGGTACTATTTACAAAATTAAATTAATTTTAAAATTGAATTAAAAGAATAAATGAACATAACCTAAAAAACAAAATTCCTGCACAGAAAATGAACTCATCAAGCCCCCACTTGATATTCACACTGTTAATACACCAAAGGGGGTCTCACCTCCATAACCACCCTGGGGGTTCTGGAACACTACATAATCATTTACAATTATATTTAGCACAACAGATGCACAGAGAATGTACGTAGACTTATGTCACAAAAATAAAGTCTATAAACACAGTTTTACTAATAATATATTTTCTGTAAGGAGCCCGGTGAATAGATTTATATTTTATTCCTTAAATGTGAATTACCTAGAGGTAAAACTTTATTTTTTGAGAAATTTGTAAAAATGAGCCGTTGCAACTTACTATCCTAGTTTATCTTTTGGTTAAGTTGTAGCAATATGTGGGGTGGGGGTAACCACACCAAATTTTTCAGGGAAGACTAATTGTAAATTTTTTTCATAGCTAGGCTTAATTTGCAAAATTATATCTGAAACTGTGAAAACATTCAAGTGAAGTTGTACATCCCCATGTACAATACTAGGATAGATCTAGATAAGAGCTTAGTGGTAAAGAAGACCAACTTGTGGATAGTATTCAAAGTTAGTTTTCAAGAATAACTTATCTATGTTTTTACTAGAAAATATAAAGTATTGTAAGAAAGTTTTATATTTTAAGATCTGTATTTTATCATGGGCCAATCAACATAAGGTTCCAATACTGTGATAACTTTTTGAATCTAAAAAAAACTGTTCAAGTTGTAAAATAGTCTGTAAACTTGTGATTTAATCTGTTAAAGTTAGAATCTAGTCTGCATATTTTGCCTCGAAAAGTTGATTTCTCGCCCATGCTATGTTTTAATTATTTAAATAACTTGTATAGACATATTTTATGTTGCACCATCTTTTTGTTTGAACTTGTATATGTCTATTATACTTTATAATAATAGTATACCTATAGTATAGTAGTAATATAGTATAATACTTAGTAGTGAATACTACAGAGGTAGGAAGGAGGATTGGAAGAGAATAGAAAGGTCCAATACACTCTATAAAACTCTTATTTAAATAAATTAATTTTATTGTCATTTCAAAAAATGAGAATATTTGAAAACCAACAAGCATTCTTTAATTTAGTTTTGTAAATTTATGATTAAATTATTTCACACATTTTAAACTACCATACCAACTGTGCATTTCCTTTTGTTATGTCCAGAGATTTTATTAAAAAATATGTGTACAAATTGTTTATTAAACCTATACTTTATGTTGTTTTAATTTTTGTAAATATTTGATATTTTTTACACAATTGTATAGTATACTATCAATAAACAGTACATATTATCTAATCGTTGCATTTTATTAAGATTTTTTAACTATTTTTTTTCTACATAATAGATAGAATAATTTTGTTTTGATAGAAAATTTGTTTTTCCTTTAATTTAAAATTTATGGTTTGTTTTATATATTTTACAATACACTTAATTTATTAATGACATCAACAAAACAACACTCAAACAGATTTGAACTTTCATTCAACAATCAATCACATTTGCTTGAAACTATGAAACTCTTATTATTTTAAATATTGTATTGATAGTGATAATTAAATATTGTCCATGGCTAAATTACCTCCAATTCCTGTGTTAAACAATATTAACATACACAAAGTACAAGCGAGATAAATACAACTAACTTTATATCAGGGGAACACAGTCTCCGCGTTCACAATAATAATGGACCTCATCAAACATCTGCTAACATTTAGGATCAAGTTTAACAAGATTTTCCAGTATATCTGCCATTTTGTAATTTTTAAAAATTTAATTGTAGATTTTATGTCTGATTGTTCTGTGTATTCTGTCTAGATTTACCAAAATTGCTATATTGAAAGTAATTCACCAAACAGATACATTGTCTTGGTAGCTATATTTTTCACAAAGTCATACAACTTTTTAATAAATATTGTTTAGTTAGAACTTTTTGAAAGCATAAAATACTTTACCATAAACTTGTTTTATATAAAACTGCAGTACACATCATGGAACACTGAACATTGATGTTCTGAGTTGGCCCATAATAACCTCCATGACTATGTCCAACACTTTTACATGATATTTTAGGACATAATTCACAATTCGTGAAATGAACATACTTTACTTTATGCTTTATAAAATATGTAACAGTCAATGATGTCACAAGGAAAGTCCAAGTAACTCATACAATTAGCTTTATACGTGTATTTTGTTATTCTGGTTGTGGCTTAAACTGGTTTTTGACATTTGGTCATCAAAAATACCTTTTGAGTCTTACACTTGCAATACGAGATTTCATGGAACGTAAAAATATTTATTCTTTTTCGTCTCATACTTCAAACTTTCAGAAGGCATGCAACAACACTTTAAATCAGGCAAATAAGATGAAGCTTCTTTTTAACATTTGTCAAACTTGTTATATATATATTCTATTATTAGATTAACATTCATTTCAATCACAAAAGAAGAATTTATAAACTTAAAATACTTTAAAAATGGCATTAATATTAAGATATTTTATGACCTTACCAACCAGTTTTGTTTAGTAAAAAAAGTTGTTCCTTTTAAACTAGATAATTTGAATGATGATACTTGTTTTGTTTATTTTATTCATAGTTCATAGTTCATGTTAGTGAGGCTACAACTTGCCACAATATCATGATCATCTGTTACTTTAAATTCTTGTTGATCCAGGGCATGAAGTGAGTTACCCGTGTGTACACCCCTGGATACTGTCCCTTGCCGCAGCCGATGCCCCAGCTCACGATACCCACCTGAGTCCATTGACCAGCGTTAATCATCAGCGGCCCTCCACTGTCCCCCTATCAACACAAACAACACTTTACAAACCTTGAAACATTTCTAAAACTAAAATAACCCTGATATTACCTCACAAATACAAAAACTTTCCAAAACAAGTTCGTAATCCATATTTTCTTGTTTTTTTTATTTTACTTTGGAATTAGAATTTTTTATTTGCTAGGTTATGGATCTGCAAACTCAAATTTTTTCATTAGAGTTGATCTCCAGTGAGCTTCTCAGAAAGTTTCCAAATACTGAGTCAATTTGAGCTTTGGTTCAAAAAATTATAAATTTATAAATTTTTTGCCATACACACATATAATATTAAAACTTAACTATGTAAATAAAAAATAATTTATTTCATCTTTTAAACATGTTTTTGAAATGAAAATAATTTTGGTATGTTGAGTATTTTTTTAAAAAGTTCTTAGAAATGACAATATAATTAGTTGTTTCACACAATGTAAAGGACATAAATTATGTTTTGAAAATTAAAAACCTCTCTTTCTTAAATCCTAAAAAATAAAAGTTTGAGCTATAATAGATAAGATTAATTTTTGAATAAACTTGTGATGATTAGTAACTGAAAAAACATTAATGATTCAATTTGGCATTCCTTTAGGGTAATTTTAAAACAATATTTATGAAAATAGAGTTGGGTGTTTAGATCTATCTATAAACAGCCCTTTACTTTCCTTCTCATCTGTAATGCAGCTGTTTACCTTGACAGAAACATAGCCCTACTATTGTCAACTCAAGACCGCTACAGTTCAGGGTAGTACATGTTTGTACTGAGCTATATGCTATAACCAACCTATAGACATATGGTCTTAATGTATCTTGCCTTCAGTCTGTTCATATTACACGTATACATTACTAAGAAAAAGGTCTTACAAATCAATGCGTACAAACTTATACTTTTTTTCAGCCTCGGATGCAGTCACGGAAGAAGATGACGAACCCCTAGCTGGATTTTATGGCCAGCCATGGTCCACGTGGACAGATTTCACTGGTAATGTCACCCCTTCAAGGGATGAGTATCCGGAACCAGACGTTCGTCCAGAACCTGATACTACTAAGTTGGATATCAAAGATATGTACTTGTATGGATTGTGCCCTGAAGCAGAGCCATTTTATGCTGTCATCTGTGAGATTTGTGATGCTTCGGTTAAGCCTCAAGGGTTGAAAAACCATATGGAACTATGGCATGATGTGAAACCTAATGAGCCTTTACCACCCATGGAATCGTTCGGGAAAGGCTTTAATAGACGGGACTACATAAGTAAAACATGTAAAGTTATTAACTCAACAAATTCAACCATAAAAATTAAGAAACCTTTACAAACTAAAGTAGACAAATCATTCATTAATAAAGAGCAATTGGAACAAACTTTGTTACTCAATAAAGAGAAGAGTGTATTTGTGTCTAAACCTGATAAGTGTCTCCTATTACCTTCAAGCGCAGAAGAAAAGAGTCCTTCAGCCCCCATAGTCTCTAAAATCTCCTCTCCAGTCTCTATTCTACAACCCATTGTGGCTCTTACTCCACTTCCTAGTACAACTGAGGGTATGACCGTAGTTCCGTCTAAAGTAAATGACAAGAAAACAACCACCACTCAGAACCCAGTTCATTTACACTCTAAATCATCTCGACATTCTTCAACCCTTCCTACAAAGAAAAGTTCCAAACCTAGAAGAAGACATATGCCAAAGGAACAGAAGTTTAATCCTGATAAACAATGCGGAGTTTGGAGTGAAAAGTCACAAAAACAATGCACACGATCTTTAACTTGTAGTCACCATTCGTTGTCCCAACAACGGTTTGTCACAGGACGAAGTAAATCTTTTGATCAACTTTTGGCTGAACACAAAGCAGCAAAGAAAGCATCCTTAAAACAAATTGATTCATCTTATATAGTGAATACTCAAGTTACAGCATTGAGGAAAAAGTCAAATATTTTACCATCGGTCAAGGTTAGCCAAGTTATTCAATCTGATTCTTCTGCACTAAACCAACCGGTTCCTGTTCCGGTATCGTCTAACAATCCGATCTTATCCAAGCCTCCTGTTTTTATATCTGTTAATTTGGCTTTATCGCCCACACCTAATTTAGAGCTACAAAATCCAGATAATTCTCAAGAAAAACACACCACAAAGACTATTCCTCTAGCAAAATTTCCTCCAAACTCGAGCCTGTCATCACAGCCTCCTGATGACTATTTCACCAAGAGAAAACCTTTGTTCGAGGGTATTACATGGAGTAACACACACCCTCGCCCTCTAGCAGTCTGTACATTCTCTGCACGGAAAGTTGGGTCACTCTTCTCCAGCAGTCGAAGCCTTGCAGTTGTGCGTAAAGCTATGAAAACAACTGTGAGTGCAAAGTTCAATTGGCGTGCCACTTCTTAATTATTTCAATTAGGGTTGGGCTGATAAGCCCTTTTGCAGATATTGCCGGTAACTGATGCCAATAATTTTTTTTTATGCAATGTTACAAAAGTTTAGGTATAGTAACAATACTCAAAAAACAAGAATTATCAGATTTTCCCACTTTTAAACTGTTCACGATAGTAGTAGGTTTGTCGAATAAAAGTTTAAATTAAAGCTTTAATGTTAATGTTGGTTAGATATATTTTATTGTTAGACCTACTGCATTGTTATAATAAACAAGAATATACATAATTACAAATAAATTAAAATACACATGATTACTGAATGCGGTTATGTGCAGCTAGCCCCTAGAGTACACAATAACACAATAATGATACGTTATCTTGGACATATTCATTGTTTTGCTGTGTGAATAAGTTACGGTTAGGTAAATAAAATAAGGTTTAGTTAATTCAGCCAACGAAAAAAAAATAGGGGGATATAAAATTTAAACAACTCAAGTCCAAAACTAAAATTATTTAAGTAGAAAGAAAATGCTGTGCACATGGGCGGACCTCGGCTCGTACTGAAAGATTTAGGTAATATTTCATATTAGGTTGGTATACAACTTCAATTAGAACTACTTTACTTATAGCCATAGTATGATGTAGTTTTAATTTTTTATAAATCCACAAGTAAAATCATACAGGCCCACCTAATATTGTTTTTGATAATGTTTAACTTACTTAAGGAAATTTTGATTTCTAATATATTTATAAAGTATGTCATAATATGAATAAGCCTTAAGGTAAATAAAATTGAATAGTTTATTTTGTTTAGAATGTTGGTTTTGCTGTTTATTTTAAAATAAAATATCTAATGCGGGATTAAAGAATTTGTGTTTACATGCAAGAGACTATTTAAATATTTTTGTTTTAACTATGAGTTATATTTTCATGATTTGAGAATTTAAAATATACCTATAGATTTTGAATTATCGGCGTAAAATATCTGCACGATAAAAAACTGACTATCCTTGGCCAACTGTGCCAATATCGTCCGATAAATCATATCGTTTATCGGCATTGGCCCAGCCCTAATTTCAATATATTTACTAAAGAAAGAAGGGATGTCACTCGTCGGGGCTGCACACTTCCTTGTAGAAAGATACAAGTAAATATGGTAGAAGCCAGACCTTCGTTTCTCTTACATCTCCATCCACTCGATAAAGAATAACAAACCATTGTGTGTACTTTTTGTGGAGGTTGAATGAAACTATGCTCCATACACAGGAGTGTTGGTGTTTTACTAAAGTTAAAAACAGTCACAAGTTGTAATTCAGCAATGTACCTACAAAATAATGTATTTATTAGCTCTTTGATCAAATTTACTTGTTTTGTATTATCAATATGTCTTATTTGGTTGGTGGTATTTATTGTTTTTGAATGAACTCGGTGAGAAAGTATTAATTTTTTTTAATATCTACCTAATTTGTTATTTTTTGTTTATTTCTATTATTATGTGGCCTAAGTATGTATGGTTAATTTTACTGTTCATAATCTCACTATTTTAGTATTAACATTTTGTGTTGTTTATTTACATTGATTGGGTAAATACTGTGTATCTGTTATGTGTATGGGTTGATAACTTCTCAAGTTCCTTTTCATGTGATAGTAGAAGTAGACAACTCTGGGTTCTAACATTAGGTAAATTCTTCTTTGTATCATTGTGTATCTCAAAAAAGGGAAAAGGGCTTTCCTTGAATAAATAAATTTGATTGTGTCTTGTGAGTAATAATTTGAAATATTATTTAATATCAAGTGAAATCAAATTAACCTAAGGAAGATCTTGTTAACAAAGTCATAGAAACGTGAATATTTACAACACAAATGAACACATTTAACATTTTTTTGGCTGCCATGTTGTACTACTTGTTCAATGTGTAATAATTACAATAATGTCAATTCATCCAATATTCAGAGGAAATGTAACTCACCATTTTTTATTTTGATAAAATTTGGCACAAAGTAGGTATTTTGAATAGTTTTGTAATCGTAATTTAAATTAAAGACAATCTAACCGATAGTTTTCAAGTTATGAAGGTCCAAATCTAACCTAAATACACCTGAAAAGCTTCCGCAGCAACGCTGTACAAAGTTGACAGAGCTACAAAATATTTTATATCTTTACAACTAGACTAGACAGGATAGAGCAATTTTTTTTTTTTTTTAATATTCTCATTAAAGATACAATGTTTAGAATAATATATAGTTTTATGGATTTGTACAAAATATGATTTTATAAATTCATTTAAAATAGGATTTCATAGGAGATTTTCAATAAAAATTATTATTAATCTAAATAATGATATAATAAAAGTGGAGTTGTAACCCCATAATATTCTTAAATACTCATCTTTAAGTACTCAAAAAATATTTTTGCCTTTCTTTTGCTTCCTGTGCTAAAATAGATAAATCTTAACATAATGAAAATTTAGCCAAAACTTTAAAACCTTAATAGGTTAAACTCCTTACCACAACTCAATATATTTATCTTTAGTTTGTTTCCCGAGGGGGGTTGAGTAAGCCATTAGGGGATGATTTAATTCCTGAATAACAACAAACCTTCACTTCTCTGTCTTCTGATGTAGACATGTCCGCTCTTTAGCTGAGCTCTTTGCGACACCAGTTTAAAGGTTTTTTTTTATAGTATTACCCTTACCATGGAACAAGAATATGAACAGTTCAGTGTTGGACTATTCAACAGTTGTTTAACAGTGTGTTATAAAGCAAGCTATTCAAAAACAAAGGGATTTGTGAATTCAGTAGAACTATCAAGCATAGACAAAGAATTAATATCTTGGCTAGCAAATATGCCAAAAGAAAACTTAAAATTACTTTGTTTTCACCATCATTGTTATTACTTTCCTAAATATGAAGGCCAGCAGTTTTCGTGCTGCAACCAATATAAGTATTATAATAAAAAGATATTTACATAAGACTAGCCTTGAACTTGAGAAGCAATTACAAATAAAGTAAATTAATTTCTGCCAAGATCAAAAACTATTTTCTCATTGTAGGAAAAAAAAAAGTCAAGGATGTATTACAAGAGCATGGATACCATATTGAAGATATAATTTCAGATTATGAATTTGCAGAGTTGAGACATCTTCAGTGATTAAAGGAACTTATCAAGATGTGAACAGTAGTTTATCTGATTTAGGACTATCACCAATAAAACTATATAGTTTACCGTCTAGTAGTAAACCAGTTTATGAAAAAATAAATATCTCTGAAAAATAAATCATCTTGTGTAATGAAAATTGCATTTGAAGATTCTGACATCAGTGATGATGAACAAGGTGTAATTGATTTAGAACAAAAAGAAAAAGATTTGTACATACATGTAGATCTCATTAAAACATACTCTAAACCACCAGAAAAAATCCAAATGTTAAACATGGCTCCACCATCGTGGTCTAGAAAAAGAATTTCACAATAATTTGGAGTGTGTGAATATTTTGTGCGTCAATCTAAGAAGCTAAATGAAAAAGGAATTGTGTCTGTACATGAGCCATGAAATTGAAAAGCACTTTCACCCGATACAGACAAATGCCAGGAATGAAAGAGTTAGTATAGGGTGTCCAGCAACTGGATAACAGGTCAAAGTCAGAAAATTTGCACACAGTCACTAAAAAAATACACAACTTTTATTTACATTAATAAAAATCAGATATTTCTTCCAGCAAATACGCACCTCTAATCTATTTTAACTCAGCTGTCCCAGTTGAATATGCTAATCTCAATTCTCAAGGTCGACATGTGATTTTCAAGTTGTCTTTTCACTCCTCTACTGTGTCTTACCCAGAATTAAGCCATGGCTATGTGCGAGGACTGATTACGTTAAAGAAAGAAGAAACTAAAAAATGATGTGTGTGGCAACAATTTTAAACTGTATTTGTGTAATGTTGCAATATGTTCTCAGTGAAATCTAATTTGGATCACATTAACAGGCAGGCCATCGCTTTAGGCTGATATCTTGCAAAAAAATAATGTTTGAATATATAGTGACTGGAAAAGTTGGAAATTGGCTCTGGAATAACCTGATAATTTAAAAAAAAATACTTTGACTGGACACCCTGTTGAGTATCAAGAAAAAATTATAATAAAATACTAATTTTAAGCAATTTGAAAGAATTGGGCTGGGAATTTTAAGTCCAAATATCCTAGTATTTCTGTAGGTTTTTTAGAATTTTGTGCATTGCGTCCTAAAAGGTGTGTTCCTGCAGGGTCTTCTGGAAGCCATCTATGTATGTATGCACTACCCAGTTGATATTGATTATTATCAATGGCTATCAGTCAATAGAACATAAATTCAAGATAACTTTAACTTCACAAGAATGTGTTGTTTTACTAGGGGAAAAAATTGAAACGTTTATTCCTCATTCTTATGTAAAAAGCCCAATCAAAGTCATAGAAAAATCTTGAAATCAATAACTTGAGAAACTGCTACTATCCTGATGGACTTGAGTTAAATTATTCCTTTGATTCAAGAAGAAGAACAAAGATATCATTGGAACCGTGGTGCATCCGGCCATCATTTATTTTAAAACAGACACAGATTCCATCACAGCATCAAGTCGTTGTTTCATTTCTGATGATCATAAAAACTAATCTTCAAAGTGTAAAGGAAGTAAATTACGTTACTGATGGTTGTGCTAGTCAGTACAAAAACTACAAAAACTTTATAAATCTGTACCATCTTAAAAGTGATTTTGGCATTTATGCTTGTTGGTCTTAGCAACGAGTCGTGGAAAGTCACCCTGTGATGGTATCGGTGGTAGGCCTACCGTCAAATGTAGCACTGCTAGAGCTAGTCTACAGACACCTCTAAGTGAGCAATTAATAACACCATTAGATGTGTTTAATTTTTGTTCTAATAAGATTAAAAATATTAAGTTTAATTTTATTTCCAAAACTACAATGGGTGATGTGCGAGTTAAGTGTGAACAAAGGTTTTTACAAGGAAAAACAATTTCTTGTACGCAGAGTTTTCACAATTTCATTCCAATTTCAACATTTATAATTGGTATGAAAATAACTATTCTTGATGAACGTTTCTCTCTGATATGTTGCTATTTAAATTGGTACGTTAGAATGGTAGATAAAAATTAACCCTGGAGAAGAAGATGTCGCAATGTGATTTATGCATCCAAGTGACCCAGCAAACCCATTTTACTGACCATTACCTGAAGATGAGTGCAATATTCCATTTGGTCACAACTAGCATGTTTTAGAAGCTCCATCAACAAGTTCTGCTAGAACTTAGGGCTAAAAAAAATTATACCTGTGAAGCCAAATGGCTTTCTTTTAGAAATCGTATTTAAAAAATATATATATTTTAAGAAAATGTATTTTAACAAAATGTATAAAGTTTAGCTTTTTAACACCAATTTTTAAGCTAAATTTTCATAATGTCAATATTATCTATTTCTAGCACAGAAAGCAAAAGAAATCAAAAAGATATTTATGTACTTAAAGATGAGTATCTAAAAATGTTGTGAACATGTTGTGATATCAGTCATTTATACTAATCATATTTTTATTGGTAATTTCCCATGAAATTCTATTTTAAATAAATTTTTAAAATAATATTTTGTACAAATTCAAAAAATTATATATTATTCTAAACATTATATCTTTAATGAGAATATTTAAAAAAAATCATTGCTCTATCCTGTCTAGTTGTAGAGATATAAACTATTTTGTAGCTCTGTCAACTTTGTACAGCGTTGCTGCGGAAGCTTTTCAGGTGTATTTAGGTTAGATTTGGACCTTCATAACTTGAAAACTATCGGTTAGATTGTCTTTAATTTAAATTACGATTACAAAACTATTCAAAATACCTACTTTGTGCCAAATTTTATCAAAATAAAAAATGGTGGCTTAAATGGCCTGGATGAACTGGCATGGAATGACCCAATAGAGTGAGGGATGTGGAAGGTAATTTCTATAGGATGTGTACCAACATTTGCATGGAGGGAAAGTGGAAAACCATTTTGTAAACACCAGTCTCAGTACATCCAACCAGGATTTGAACCTCGATTGTGTCGTCATTGGCATTCTAGTTTATTGCGATGGTGACTCCTTAGAGCATCCAGACATCGAAACGGGTCATTGGAAATGCTTTAATAAAACTCACTCAAAGATACCATTTTGAATTTCCATGTTAATATCTAAAAATATCATTACCTTTTGAACTGTTATTTATTATTCAAATAAATTATTGATTGTGTTGTTTAACAAATCCATCAAACATTAAATAGCTCTAATTTCAGACGGATGTTTTGAGCATGTCTTGACTGTTGCTATCATTATCTAGAGATATAGGCTGACAAAACATGACAATGGTGTCATAAGTTGGATCTAGCAGTGAATAACATTGAATTGTAAATAAAACAAGATTATAGAGACAAGTTGACTAAAGTACACATTTATTTTTTTAGTTGACTTGTTGATATGAAAGATGTACGATTTGTTGTTTATATTTCCAACACACCTTTTTTACCTCGCAATTTATTAATTCACTAGTCAAAATAAAAAAACCAATATGAACATTAAAAAAACACACATTTTAAAATATTTTTTTCCTCACACAATTAATCAATGTCTTCCTTTGTATGATTCTATTGCTACAAGAAGTGCTCTTGTCTTGAGAGTCACATGACTAGAGTAGTTGCTAAGAGTCACATGACTAGAGTAGTTACTAAGAGTCTCATGACTAGAGTAGTTGCTAAGAGTCACATGACTAGAGTAGTTGCTAAGAGTCTCATGACTAGAGTAGTTGCTAAGAGTCACATGACTAGAGTAGTTGCTAAGAGTCACATGACTAGAGTAGTTACTAAGAGTCTCATGACTAGAGTAGTTGCTAAGAGTCACATGACTAGAGTAGTTGCTAAGAGTCACATGACTAGAGTAGTTGCTAAGAGTCACATGACTAGAGTAGTTACTAA
Source organism: Timema podura (assembly GCA_033556935.1). Lineage (NCBI taxonomy): Eukaryota > Metazoa > Arthropoda > Insecta > Phasmatodea > Timematidae > Timema > Timema podura. The sequence continues at coordinate 2,602,668 of JAVRXN010000012.1, forward strand.
GAGTCTCATGACTAGAGTAGTTGCTAAGAGTCACATGACTAGAGTAGTTGCTAAGAGTCACATGACTAGAGTAGTTGCTAAGAGTCACATGACTAGAGTAGTTGCTAAGAGTCACATGACTAGAGTAGTTGCTAAGAGTCTCATGACTAGAGTAGTTGCTAAGAGTCACATGACTAGAGTAGTTACTAAGAGTCACATGACTAGAGTAGTTACTAAGAGTCTCATGACTAGAGTAGTTACTAAGAGTCACATGACTAAGTATGTAAGATGCTCATGATAGAGAGTACTAACAATGACTAGAGTAGTTACTAAGAGTCACATGACTAGAGTAGTTGCTAAGAGCCTCATGACTAGAGTAGTTACTAAGAGTATCATGACTAGAGTAGTTACTAAGAGTCACATGACTAGAGTAGTTACTAAGAGTATCATGACTAGAGTAGTTGCTGGCTAGTTAATATCTTGTGAACTCACACTACACGAATCGCGTCCGGCCTGGCCCGCACACAAGAAGTGCTCCACAATTCCTCCAGGTGCAGCGTTGCCATATTTAGCCTTACACTCAGAGTTGGTCCATACGGGAATGCTGACTTCCTGCAACACGGCAGGCTGAGGTCCACCTAGCAACAACATTTCAAATAAAGGTGTCAGACAATCATTTGTAAGAAAACACCCACTCACGGGTATATTTCTTGACTACTTCAACTATCTTACCTTAGAATACGGGAAATGAAAAGTAATTTTTCCAGAGATCATGAGGACTTACAATGTGGAAAACAATACTCGCAATGCAATGAGCATCTAGGAAAAAATAAAACTACTACCCTCTGTGTATGATTATCCAGTAGGGGTGTATGCATATTGAGTATTACTAATTGGCGAGGAATAGCTTCATAGCACCCAGCCAGGATTTGAATCCTAACCTGTCCATCGCCAGCTTAACTACCATTTAATACACATGCTCTGTGCTGTAGGTTAGAATTATTTTAAAATGAGACGAGTATAACTGGATTTAGTACATCCTTCTCTCAAAACCTGCTGAAGCTCACAATAAACTGATATGAACTGAAATATGGCCTTTTAACCAAACCCTCGAGACAATACAGTAGAACATTGTTATACATGTGTTGGTTCTAATGAGGGACAGGAGAACATTGTTATACATGTGTTGGTTCTAATGAGGGACAGGAGAACATTGTTATACATGTGTTGGTTCTAATGAGGGACAGGAGAACATTGTTATACATGTGTTGGTTCTAATGAGGGACAGGAGAACATTGTTATACATGTGTTGGTTCTAATGAGGGACAGGAGAACATTGTTATACATGTGTTGGTTCTAATGAGGGACAGGAGAACATTGTTATACATGTGTTGGTTCTAATGAGGGACAGGAGAACATTGTTTATTCTAAGTACACCCAGCAGGTATAAACACCTGACCTCACACTCCATCACTTAACAATATATATATTATTATCATCATCATTATTAGCACCGCGTCTTACTACACGTTCGGGTTATACACAATCTATAATTGAAAGTGATCACTGATATGGCTCATATTTAATAATCATTATTGATGATTCTTTTCATTTCAATAACTAAACTATTTAATACCAAAGTATACTTATTCAACTATTACCTGATGTGATTATGACTATATTTTCATGATGTATTCATTAAAGTATTATAATATATTTCTTTAAAGAAAAGGTAGTATCACTTTTAAAATAAAATAACATGTATGGTAATTGTTGAATAAAATATTGATGGTAACAATTAATTCAATAAGTAATTTCAAATTTTATAAATATTTTACTAATCATAATTTGAGTATTTGAAATAGTATTTAAATTTCCCCAAAAGCTTAGTAATCCAGGTATAATTACAAATTATAGAAGTATTAGAATTGATACAATTAACTAACTAAAATAGAAACTACTTGATGGGTAGTTAAGTTGGTGAGGGACTAGTGTGTTTGGAAACAAACATCCCAGTTGGAAATTAGTTCTTCACTTGAAAGTTTGTGTGGATCAAGTATAAGAAAATAATATCTAAATCAAAATTATGTGTATCTTCTCAATTATAAAACATTGTTTCTGAGTTTTCTTAAGGTGTGTTCTTCAAATGGGACCATTTTACTATTCAAGTTGTGTGAAACAAAATTGGGAGCTGTTAATGCCTTTGTATCATCTTTGTTGTAAACTTCAATCAAAACTGATTTAAAATATAAAAGTCAGACTTAAGTTTCTTAAACGCCTTCCCTCCTGATTTACTGTTCTTTTAATTATTTCAGGGCATATTTTAATTTGTAAATCTCACCATGATGACATACCCATACAATATGAAAGGAGATGGTTTTCAAATTAATAAAATGATGATTTATAAAATTACAGCCAATGTTGGCTATATTACTGGTTTAGGCACCATAACCAATATTATCACTTATTTCAATTATGTATTTGAATAGTAATAATCAAGAGGTATTTATTTAATTTTTATTATTTTTTTTATTAATTTTGAGAAAATTTTAATTGAATTTCAAGGTATTTTTTTTAAAAGTTATTAAAGGCATCTTTAAAAAATCATTAAATACATATTTTTAAGGCATTAATGTCATAAAAAATAAATTCATCTCAAGGGCATAAGTGGAATTTCTAGGCCATCATCATTAGCGGCCTCATAAATTAGTGTTTACAAATCACTTAAAGATTAATTCCTAGACCAAATAAATTTTGACCCCACCAGAACTTGAACCCGAGTTTTTCAAAATTTGTTGATCATTGCCCAAACCACAACGTTTCAACAATTTTTTCAAATGTCTAAGGCTTCCAAATTGCCTTCTTTGTTTTTTAATTAGAACTCATTAATATTGGTTTGTGCGTATTTACAAGGAATTATGTTTAAGGGTGGTTTTAAATAAACTAATTTGACATAGGCTAATGTCCAAAAATATATCAATTAAAAGTTCCCTAATCAGGGTGTATTGGACTCACTCTCGCGAAGACTGCCCCAGCCTATGACTGTCGCAGTCTGTCCGTTGTACAGTGCCTTCCCGCTGGGCAGACAGATTGGATGAATCTGCTTTGTGAAACTCACAGCGAGTCCATTGTCAGAATGGCCAGATCATTGTACTGGAATCATATCACAGTTTATAAAAACATTGTCACAAATTAGTGTTCATTAATTTTATTTACATATTCAGAGTTTTGGATGCTTTTTTTTAAACACGCGGCTAGCTTTGATAAAACATATTTAAAAAATATATTCTGTCTTAACAGAGGCTTAGAAAGTAACATTTTGGTTTCAATTTTTTTAATGCAACTTTTGTCAAATAAAATACATTTTCTTGTTAAAACATATTAATGAGCGAGGAAAGTTTTATCTTAAAACAGGACAAAACTATTTTAAATTCCAATATAAAAAAAATTAGATCAGATCTGTATTTTTTACTAATGGAAGTCTGTAAATGTACATGTCTTGTGGTTTCATCAAATGTCTAATATGCTGTACATAAACTTTTAAAAGTGATTAAACTCCATTCACGGTAGGAATTACTCTCTGAAAGGTCTTTTTTCCTACCAATATCTTACTATATAATAGAGTTCAGGTAGGGAAAAAGACCTTTCAGAAAACAATTCCTACGGTGAACAGACTTTAATTATTTTGAAGCTTATTTAAGTGTAAAACAAGTGTTAAAACTTAACTTTGCCAGACTTAATAAATTCATTTAAATAAATAAAACTCTATTTCTTTGAGTTAGGGTAGTTTTGTTGAGAAATTTAATCTACACATGAATATCCCCTTATAATGATCCTCCATTATAAATTATATTTTCCTATTCTGTTAAAAATATAGATCTGTATGGTTCTATGACATTACTTTAGTCACCAATATGTTGTTTTGAAGTATTAATAATTATTTCTTCATTCTTATTTATGAGTTACAGTACTCTTTGAACTGACAGAAAAATCAAATAATATACTTACTTTAGATTAGAGATAGTTTGGTATTGTCTACATACCAATGAGAGCTATAAATGATTTCACCTTAGAAAATAGTACCGGTAATTTAGAGTAGGAGGGTAAACAATAGAATTCTACATTGTTGAAAAAAAATCACCCAAGTTGACAACCGACCAGGTCTCGTACCATTCGAATCCCAACCACTTTTGTGTGCGCGAAGTTTGATTGTACCTTTTTGGTACTGCGCTTATTAGCAGAATATTGTTTTCATTGGTTATAATCTAATACATTTATATGAAAGCATGAAATATATTACCTCTTCCCTATGTCCCTTAGAGATTGACTAAAATACCCTAGTACAGTCTCAAAATCATTCCAAATTTATTTATTTATTAAATCAAATATTAAGATACAGGCTCAAAAAACAACTTTAAAATATAGCCTGACAACCAAGGCCGTAGCCAGCCAATAACTTCAGGGGGGGGTTGATGGGCCCATCCCTCAATTGCTGGAGGCTAGAAACAATTCTAGATAATAAACAGTTCTAGAAGCTCTCTAAAGTGTTTTTTTTATGGTAACACAGCCCCCTGATTTGTACTTGTACCTTAATTTTGATATTGTTTGAACCATAAATAAAGCCATATGTATTTTGTTCATTAAATTTCAGGGGGTGGGGGGGGTTGAACCCTCCCGACTACGGCCTTGCTGACATCATATGTTTATCAACTAATGGGGGAGAAGCCCCAAGCCTACTATTATTATTGGACTTACCAGAGTGCGAGAATCGAACCCCCGATGCCGAACCACACGTTTAACTTTCTTCTCAATGTGTCGCACCTCGGAGTTGGTCTTGATGTTGTGGTCTCCCAGTCTCACAGTTACACGAGACACGTCCCAAGAGCTCATACTGTGACCCACACACACACATATATGTAACAGAGAGGGAATACACCTCTAGGTGCCTCAGCCAAGGCCGGAAAACAATCAGGAGGTCACAGGCACTAATAAAATGAACTGAATGCAGGTAAAATAATGACAACTTTACAACAGTAGCTGTCTGAATGGTTTACTTGAGGGGAAACATTACATCTCTCTTATTGGGTTACAGTTAAAACTAGCGCCAGGCGCTCAACAGGGAGGAGTATATTTACTGCTTGCAAGTTCTACTCAAGTTTGGATCTTCAGTTCACCTTTGTAGGATAACACTAAACATACAATTTATTTATGTGAACTAATGCTATAAACAATAGGTACATGAACGAACACTTACTGCGCCACACAATGAGCTGCTGTCAGAATGTGGGTGCTATCGATGAGAGATCCTCCACAGAACTGCCGACCACTGTTGAACAAAGCAGCCTAGAACACACACATCACTACACTAGTACCAACAGTCGGGGAATGTGTTATTCAGGAAATATCGTACATCATAGATCAAAGATTGTGGTTGGCTGCATGGTCGCTATTTTGTTACGGCAAAGATCTCAAGCGTATCTAGGTATACTAGGCCATTGGTGGTGTTTTCAGCGAAGAGAAACGGTTCAACAGTCAGATTGTACATGAGACCAAGTTTTCGTCATCATCGATGCGGTCCAGCATAGTGATTGCAAATGATTGTCGCTTTGGCCAGTCGTCAGGTTTGATTTCCTGCAAAATCTGTACCTTACAGGCTTCACACATAGTTGACAGTGAAGAACTTTATGATCCTAGACCTTTATTCCAAGTTCTCTTTCTCCTTGTCTGACTGACTTCCGGGATCTTTGTAAGCAGTCGACAAATAATGTTTTCAGCACGTGTGAAGTATGACTGGTCTCTAACGACAGCGATCAAGTTGTTCCATTTACAGCATCCGCCCGGATGCACGGAATCACCAAGTCCATCAATGCTGCTAGTAGAGGCCGTTGATCGGTTACTTTGAGGAAACAGCTCAGTGGTCTCTGCTGAGTCCATTTTTTAAATTCTGTCGGAGTGTCAAAATATAACTTGATTATTGGTATAAACTTTAATATGGCTTACCCGCCTCGGTGGCGTAGTTGGCTAACGCGCCAGTCGTGATGAGCTAAACCACCAATGACGGGGAGATCGAGGTTCGAATCTCAGTCGGGTGAACTGGGGGTGGTTTTTCCTAAATGGTTTACCACTCTCCCTCCACGCAAATGCGGGTTCACTTCCTCTAAAATTCACCCTTCCCAATTCCTAATCCATTAGTGTAATTAGTACTTTAGCGTATAAACCGAACGGGTAGTAAGACGCGGTGCTAAATTAAAAATTAAATTTAATATGGCTTCAAGATATTTGTTGGATTTTTTTTATGTTTCCCATCGAAACAATCGCACTTAGACCTCACATTCCAATAACCGTTTCTGGTAAAACTACACGCTATAGTCAGTAATAATAATAATAATAAATAATAATATTTAGCACCACGTCTTACTACCCGTTCGGGTTATACGCTTAAGTATTAATTACGCTAGTGGATTAGGAATTGGGAAGGTTGAATTTAGATTAAGTGAACCCGCATTTGTGTGGATTGAGAGTGGAAAACCACTTAGGAAAAACCACCTCAGTTCACCCGACCGAGATTCGAACCTCGATCTTCCCGTCCTCGGCGGTTGAGCTCAACACGACTAGCGCCGTTAGCCAACTACGCCACCGAGGCGGGTTATAGTCAGTAGTTGGTAGCCATGATGCCATAATTAATTATGTTTATGCTTCTTGATGGTAGACTGACGGTAAACTCTTTCCTGCGCTTTTAAATACTGTTATTTTATCTACGTCCGCCACAGCAGGGATTATCTTATCTAAGTCCACCAACTGGCAGTTTGTCAGTAACACTATTAGAGATTGATCTTTATAATATAACTGGATGAACATACACATACACATTGCCAAGGACAAAAGCGTGACTCTCAAGTTTATCGTCTGCTACACTAATGGGGGGGAAAGATTTAACGGTTTCTTTCAATGTCCTTCCTTATGCGAAAACATGTCTCTGATGAATAAAAGTGTTATTGTTTGAAAATATGGAAGTATTATACCACACTTTCCTGAAGAAACATTTACATGCAAGGATACATAATTCAGTTTTACAGGTAATAATGTGCAAATACAAATCAAAACTGTAGTTATCAATGTTGTTTACAATCTGCCACGACTACACTTACATTTAAAGTCAGTTATTAGCTTGTATATTGGTTTCAGAAATCATATTATATTGAAAGTTCGATGAATATAATGAATAAGGTATCTTATAACTTTATTAAATTTGTTTGAATGACAAACTTTGTACAGTTGCCATACATTCAAACTATCACTTAGGTTATAGGCTTGTGGAAAGTATTATTATAATACCATTTTTTTTAAAAAGTTGGCTCAAATCTTTCAGAAACCATATTATGTTGAAAGTTTGATAACTATAATGAAACAAGTTAGCTAAAAACTGTATTACATTTGTTTGAGTGACATACTTTGTGTAGAAGTCTTACGTTCAAATGATAATTTAGGTTATAGGCTTGTAGGAAGTACAGTATCTAATAAACCTTGGTTTCAGTAATAATCCCAATCTGTAAGGCTTTATTTCGTACCAGAATAGTATCATATATATAATATTTTGGTAGGATAAACGGCCATTTAGAACGAAAGTAGATATTTACTTCTGGAAGGTCTTTTATCCTAACTAAACACAACCATAGGGTCGGATTCTGGTACGAGATAAAGCCTTAAAAGCGAGCTTCCTTCAAAAATCATCGTATATATTAGGCTACATCAACTTATTTAACGAAAAAAACTAACCAGTTTCGAACTTTGATATGCTCGTCAAAGCTTTACTAACATATTTATTTAATTTAACTACTCATACATTGATGTATCTCATATATTCAATCAAATTAATAAACGGTGTCAAAATGCTACATTGCCTTGTATGGGTGTAAGAGAGAAAGAGATACCCGAAAGTGTTCTTCTCTCTTACCCAATGGTATGCAGACGACAGCTCGAAAATTTCAGCCACAGATGTCCATCCAGTTATAGTATAGAGATCAATGATTCAAACACATCTGTGTAGTTACATGGTGGACCTATATTAAATATGTGCATATGTGTATTAAATGGGTGCAATAACAGCCATGAAATTGCCTCTCAAGCAAGATTACATGAATGCATATCATGAAGTATACAAAATATACGAATATTCAAACGGAATGCAGAGAGAATGGCAATCACTTTAAGACATGCAATAAAACAATCAAATAGTAGAACTTGATTCAGGATCGCTTCATTTTACCTTTAACTTGCTTTTGCATTGCACATTATTATTTATGTAATCGATTGTAAAAATGAAATAAAATTAATAAAAATTTAAGGAAACATTAACTACCATTTTCCTGATGTGTTTATTATTTGATACGTCTGTTTAACTGCAAAAACAAGTTTCATAAAACGTCCAGGCCTTTCTCAGATAGCGAGTATGGGGCAATTATGCAATGCCACTATCAGTTATATACTAAGACAGTGATCTAAGATCCCCCCACAACCCGGTGAGTGCTTACGATCCAAGGCCATTCTCCAAGGTCAGCGTTCTGTCCACCCACTATACGCTCCTGGTCCTGGTAGCCGTTCTTGGCGCCGCAAGAAGCTGCAAACACCCCCGGTGCATCCGTTGTGGGGGCAGTAGTCGTGGGGGCGGTGGGTTTGGGATGGGTAGGGGCAGTGGGTGGCCATGGCTGGGCCACTGTTGGACGGGATGTGGTTGGGCGGGGAGGTTTGGGGTGGGTGGGGGCTGTGGGTGGCCATGGTTGGGCCACTGTGGGACGGGAGGTGGTTGGGCGGGGAGGTTTGGGGCGGGTGGGAGCTGTGGGTGGCCAGGGATTTGGTGGCCATGGCTGAACGGTTGGCTTGGTGGGCTTAATGGGGCGATCAGTAGTGGTCTCAGTGGTGATTGGGGCCCCAGGCCAGCCGGGGGATGGGGGGTGAGTGGGCAATGGAGGGATGGTGTGGTCTGGAGGGTGGGTTGGGAGAGGGGGTGGCCAGTTAGGAGGGATGGGGTTGGGATTGAGGTTTGAGGGTTCCTCAGAATCCTCTGGTTCTCCTGGATCCTCGGGTTCCTCTGTGGGTGGGGTGGGACGGGGGGGCTGTGGGGGTCGTATTGTGGCAGGGTTGGTACAGCACACACCAAACATCTGAAACAAGATTTCGGACAGCTCTGTTATTTTGGTCAGGTTTCATAAGACTTAGGCCATTAAATGTATATTATGCCTGGGGGCCTACTCATAGAAGTCCCTTTTATATTGGGCACAACTTTAAGCGAGGTTTAAAAATTAGTTCCATATTTCTATACTAGAAGCACAATAGTTTTACTATCGTGCGGTCAGATATAATACTATTTTTTTATATTCCCTTCTCTTTCTAAATATAGATCATAAAGTTAGGTGAGAGGTTTTTGTTTAGGTTGTCTCAAGACTTACACAACCTATCTATTGCCAAAACTAATTTCCTGGAAAATGGGGGTTAAAAGAGTATAGCTGTCATTCATGAAGTTTCATTTCATTCAAAACAAAGATTATGCTCCCTCATTTTCTTGGGTTAAACAAATTGTCATTACTTGAAAGAAATGTCAAACAAGTCCAATTCCTTACCAATCAAATCAAATATGTCGATCTATTTATGAATATAGTTTTTTAAAAATACGAATGTTCAAGTTTTTGTAACATTCTGTGTAGACTATATCACATACTTTTTAAAGCCGGTTCCCGTGCGTATTTCCCTTGTTGAGCTAATAAGTAGGGTAGTTGGGGCTGGATTGGGACCTTAGGTTTTTCATATGATGTTTTATCCCTCCTTTTTTTCATTGGTAGGAAATACAGGAATTTTGATCAAGATCGGTAAACGAATAGGCCCTCTGAACAAAAACATTATATTATGTTATCTAAATCTTCCTCTGGACCACCATTCTGAGGAAAGATAAATCCAAACATAAATTGAAATAATGATTTTGGGCGTACGTAATACGTGATGCTCACAAGTAGAAACACACCTATACACATATTTTGAATTATATTAAATTAGGATCCAAAGTTTCTCAACAGCTTTTAGCAAAGTATTATTTTTAATGACTTGCCTATTAGTTTTTACTGTAAACTGCAGATTCTCTTCGTGGTACATATTACCTTGTAAGTGGGGTCCTAAGTTTTGAACAAAGCTTAGCTAGCAGATTTAGTCAGGCTAAAAATATACGTGGTATGAAAATAGTTTAGATTAGGACTTAAAACTTTAGAATTGTTATGTTATTCCTTATGTGATTAAAATGTGGAATTTGGAGGCTCCTTCTTACACATATGTTCATTCACCTCGGCTAGTTCTAGTACCTGATTTATTTTGAGTGAAATTAGTGTTTTATCGAACGCCTTTGTGTTTGTTTACTTATGTTTAGGAATTCCGGAAAACACTTTAATAATTCAAATATAATCAGTGATTAGCGTTAATCGAGGTTGATGAATAGTGACTATAGTTACCGATGAATAGTGACTATAGTTACCGTTGAGACTGGAAGAAATGTAGGTAGATAAATAGTCAGTAGTAAAATTGTGTGTATTTATTTTAACTGTTTGGTAAATGTGAAGGTACATAGTATATATACTTCAGCTCAGATCTTTACAGCGAAGGCTCACTTACAAATCTCTGCCCAAGATTTGAGTTCATTAGCTATGTTCTTAGTGAACATTCTTAATAGAAAGATGTGTCAGACGTTTCTAGGCCATTGTTGATCTCAGGTAGGCGTTCTGCCTTCTCAGCCTTAAAAACGATCTCCAGGCCTATGCTGTGGAACTTGACACAGGGATCGTTAGGAGGAGTCTGAAGAACTTTACCAGCTCTGGAAGAATGTCCTTCATTTGCGGGTTTCTATGAAGAAAGTCAACCAGATATGCCACGCTGCCAAACGTTTCCTTCCTAGTTTTCAATATATTGTCAAACATATATTTGTGTAAAACCATTCGTTCTCCGTCAATGTCATCATTAAAAGGTTCACTAAACTCCTGAAACTCATTTATTATGCCAGTGAATAAGTGTTTGGCGTTTACCATGAAGTTAATAATCTTGTACTTGATTCCAATGCTGAATGTATCCCCGACTTCATTAAAAACTTGATGTTAGAGTTCCTTTGGGCTGATTAACGGAAATACGTCTCTGTTGCTTGCGTCATCTAATCGGTGAGGAATTTTCCTTCTTCTTGGTAACCTCGGCTGTGCAAATCTTAGATTTTCTTATTTTGAGTTTGTGTCGCCCCAGAAAGTTTCGTACTGCGTTCTTAAATATTCTCAAGTCCAAGCAGCGTAGCAATCATTTCTGTGGCCTGTTGAAAGTGAGATGATTTATCTTGATGAGCACTGTTGACCGTATCGACATGGCCTAAAACTTTTTAAAGCAAAGCAAGATGGAAGAAAAAGTCAAAAGTTTCCATCTGAATGATAAAGCGGACTTTGGCACCAACGTCCGATTTTTCTGAATTTGCTAATTCCTTCATGAAGATTGCGAGTTCATTGTAATTGGAGAGGTAAGACGATGAGATATGATTTATATCGAACTATCCAACGAGTTGGGTCAAAGGGAGGCAGATTCATTGAAGGTCCATCGCTGACCTGTCCTTTAAGGTTTTTGAATATACTTGCCTTTTTTAAAGAGTTTTGGACAAAATGGAATATGTCTTTAATCATGTTAAGTGCGTTACCGCACCCGTTAATCTACCTCACCATGCCCAGCACAGTAATACTCAAAGAATCTAAGGTCTTCCTTCTTCATTCTGATCTGTACTTCACTAAAATCTCCTGCCATGTTCTGAGCGGCACAAAACATTGGCCTCTGTAGTTACTGCCCGATAAATTGAATCTGCCAAGGACATCCAAGATAATACGGAACATTGTTTCAGACTCGGGGGCAAATTCTTCAGTATATTAGTTGCATCTCGAGTGCTTCCACTCCACGAGTAGCCCATTTGGTATCCCCAACTATTCTAAACCAAAGCCACGCGAATTAAACATGAGCGTTATGTCTCGAGGGGGTCTACTCACTCGAAAAGTAATATTAGTAGTTTTTTGGTCAAGATGGAGTGTGGATTATTAAATTTATTCGCAATTCATTTAAGAAATGCCGTATTGAAAATAAAATTTCAGTAAATTAACAACTTTAACACATTTACGATGAAAGGGTTAATATTGAAGCGTTTGTTAATATCGATGAAGTATTAATCGAATAAGTGTAGCTGTGACAACTTATTCAAAATACAAACGAGTAAAAGACGTTTTGGTGGGACCTTCTCGATCGTCTGCACTATTTTCTATAAAATGTACATTTTAAATAAACTTAATTATTTCTTGTCAAGTAGCCTGCTTGTCAAGTTAACATTAATTATTAAATCACAATGACGCTATGTAATAGCTAGGCTTAATTATGTACCGAAACAAACATCACTGTCAATATCATAATTTAATTATTAATTTGACAACCAATTTAAAAAAAAGGTAAATATTAACGTTAGTTCAAAGTTAAGTTGCCTTCCTCCCATATTAACTAAGCATAATAAATAATAATATATGGACTAAATAAAGTGTTTAAAAGGGGGCCGTATATCTAGGGATCTTTTTTTGTCACTAGCACAGAACTAATAATATTTATTTTTTTCTATTTGGTACGAGCACTACCTTTCTCTAGTTAGCTTTTCTTCACTTTCTGTTGGGGACAACGTGCATTTACGTTATTTGTATCCACGCTATTAAATAAACGATTACTTCCTAAATTGACTAAATAAGCTTTTTAAACTGTTTAATACAACATAAAATATATCTTATGTAAACGCACATTCTCACAAAATTGGCGTTATTTCTTGACATGCTCAACATTAATTTAATTAAAACTTTTTACAATAAAGTAAATACTGGAGATGCTAATCAAAGAATCGGCTAGAAATTTTGTTTCACGTGGTATGAGCAAAAATAGTAAGATTTTTCCATTGTTAGGATTGGTCGATTTTAATGGAAATTAGTTTTCAGTATGAGGAGTTTGCAAGTATAAAATAAAAACAATTACAATGGTAATTCTCTCAAAGACTCATCTCGAATACGACTTATTTTCATTCGGGAATACAAAAATGTTTCATCAAAGTTTTATACAGTTTGAGTAAGATAAAATCGAGTAAAAAACGAGAAATTTCATGAAAAGGGGGGTTGGTATTCGTTGTCTCATAGAGCCCCAGAAACATTTATCTATTTTGAGATTCTCTGTGACCATTCTGATGCATATGGAAACTTATTCCTAGACATAAATATTCAAATATCAAATGTCTCATCCACGATGTTCACATAGTGTTTTGCATTAGTGATCTGAGAAGTCAAAGTACGTATCACCTGATGGATTATAATATCCAAAATATCGTTGCAAGTTTTATGAGAACACCATTTAAATGAATCCAGATCTATCCATTTCTTTCAACTTGTGCATGTTCAAACGGCTAACAAAGTTGCTTGGCCCATCAGTGTGACCACAAGTTTTGAGTCCTTGGATAGCTAGAAACAGGAGGCATGACAGTATCTTCATCAAAGCTATCCTGTTTTCTTCCAGATCTATTTTTCTACCATTGGAAATGTGGCACGAAGCATTCACACGAGCCTTCATGGACCCAAACTTTAAGACAGATTCTCGATGGAATTCCAATCGTTCATCTTGTTGTTTTTAATTTTGCAAGCTTTTTTTTTCAGTTTTTGGAGCCTGATTCAATGAAAGTCAACTCTAATTTTGATTAAAAAGTAATGTATTTTTGATTGAATGTTGATTTGAAAATCTTACAGGAAACTGAGTCTTTCGATTTTTCATACTCCAGCCATGGGTAAGTTTTCAGCCAGTGAGGTTGGAATTTTTTCTTATGAACGCTATGTCATTGACCTTGTCCTTCAGTAGTTTTGGATCTTTTTACGCACAGTAACTAAAGCGACATCAACTTATTTAAAGAAAAATCTAACCAGTTTCAAACTTTGTTATGTTCTTCAAAGCTTTTACCAACATATTTATTTAATTTAACTAATCACACATTGATTTATCTCATATATTCAATCAAATTAATGAATGTCAAAATGCCACATTGCCTTGTATGGGTATAAGAGAGAAAGAGATACCCGAAAGTTTCCTTCTCTCGTAGACAATGGTATGCAGACGATAGCTCGAAAATTTCAGCCACAGATATCCATCCAGTTATATTATAGAGATCAATGCTCTAAACACAGTCAACGAGAATATCGATCCAGTAGAAACAAAAAACACCTCTGCACGTATTCGACTGAACTGAACAAGCACTAGCAGAATACGCTGGAAGATATAGATAGATAGCCATAAGTTTATCAAGTAAATGTTCGGTCTTTCTAGAATGTGCTAGTAAATTATCGTGTGCAACGTATTCTACTAATAGCGCTCCATCTAGTGATTTCTTCTACTTCTTTTTGAATGGTTATTTTAAAACCAAACGCTCTTTCTATCTTCTATCAATTTTGATTTGGTTTCGTCGAAACGATCTATTTTATTTATTCCTTTCTTTATTCTTAATTAAATCTGTATTTTTTACACTTTATGGCCTTAAACCCTCACGTTTGGTGGGGCTGGGCCACCAAGATTTTTTTTTGGACCTAATGCGCTTGGGCCCATAGAGTTGGCACCTATGATGGGATTTGAATTGAAAATTGGTATGTTTTTCTGTTATAGTTTTAAAAATAAAATAAAATATTTCCAAAATATTGCTACTGAAATAATTGGAACCGATATAATAATTCATCCTTCTTATACGACTAATTCATTTGAAACATATGTTGAAATTAGCCATTATTAAAGATAATGTGTAGTGAACAAATTAATTGTGTATTGAAAATGATACCTGGTCGTGCTAATTAAGGCCTTACTCGGTGATTCTTTACCACTAAGCTATCCAGTTCACTCAGATAAATAAATAATTATTTCCAGTCAGTCTTAACTTAAACCTATTTAGCAACACAGCACTCAAATAAAACTAACATAATTTTAAATCTAGCTTTTACTAACTGAACTTATGTTGGAGGAAAGCAACGACATACAATTAAATAGCCTATATAAGAAAGTAGAATCTTGGGGGATGAAGGATTATGATCACGGAATTCATCCATAACTGAGTCATATTCATTAAATTGAAAAATCACATCTGGACACGGGAATAGAATCCGGCATCTTAGGCTTGACGCGCCAATGCTATACAATAAAGCTATCCAGGGATGCATTAACAAGCATATTTAACTATTTTTCTGCAACTTCCCTAATACTGAAAAAAGTCAAGGTTGTTTCAACCTAGCTCAGTTCATACAGTATGATTTTGGTAGTAAAATTTAGCACCGCGTCTTACTACCCGTTCGGGTTATACGCTTAAGTACTAATTACGCTAATGGATTAGGAACTGGGAAGGTTGAATTTTAGAGGAAGTGAACCCGCATTTGCGTGTAGGGAGAGTGGAAAACCATTTAGGAAAAACCACCCCCAGTTCACCCGACCGAGATTCGAACCTCGATCTCCCCGTCCTCGACAGTTGGGCTCTACACGACTAGCGCGTTAGCCAACTACGCCACCGAGGCGGGTATTTTGGTAGTAAAAACTTTTAGAAAATACTAACTTTTTTGGGTCAACATTTTACAACATTATTAGTATAATGTCATGGGTTTTGATATTATACATCCAAAGTGATAGCTGTGAATCATATGAGAATTATTTTAGTAGCTTTTGTAACTGTTAAAAGAGTTGCGTCCAATCAAATTCTGTCTAAATAGCTCGCATTGGTGGCACGTGGACCAAGGCGTCATGTTCATGGGGTTTGGTTTGCCGGAACAGGGAGGTCACGATTTCAAACCCCCCTGAGTGTACTGTAGCCTGTAGGTGGTTTTTCATAAATGGGCTATGTCTCACAAACATGTGGATACAGTTCTACCTCATTGAGGAAATTAAATGTGGATATAACGGGCGGGTAGTATGACACGGAGCAATATAAACACGTTATACTTTTATATTATGAAATATATTTTAATTTGAGTGTTCAACCCGGTAGTCGGTCCTGATGTGCTTCCCATCCACGACTGCCCTCACCATCTGGGCTAAATCACATGTACTAGGGAAGTGTGGTAGTTTTTCGTTGCTTTCCGCGTTGAATATTCTACGAGCTAGCGAGAAAGGGCATACCAATTTTTCAGGGAAAGGTATTCTCACATACCTTCCAGGGTTCTTGTACACGCCACAAACGACATAGGACCGACGGCTTTACTTCCCATCCTAAGGAAGTTGTGCTACAGATTTTTATTGCTCAGTAAATATCCGTTGACCTCAGCTAGGTTTAAACCCACGAACATCGGCTCCTGAGGCAAGCACTTTTCCCCCCAAGACCCTTGACCTAGGGTCCATGTTAAAATTCAAAATAATATTGTTTGGTGCTAAATTATCACATTATATTATATATATATATATTATATAAGGTTAAGTTGAAATTTTAATACTAACTTATTTTTACAAAGTTAACTATGTTAAAATTATAAAAATAAAATATATAATGTGAATCAAACTTATAAAAAGTGTCATTGGGAAACGGCATTCCTTTACTATTTCAGATACAATAATGCCTTCCAATTACACTAGAACATCTTGTCGGCAAAGTTGGGACTCTAAAGAAATGATGAACACTATTGAAGCCTTTAGAAGTGGAAAAATGGGTTCTTTAACTGCCAGTAAATATTTCGGTGTCTCAAGAACAACTTTGAGAAGAATAGTAAAGAATAAAAACATTGAGGCAATAGAAAACAAAAAAGTTTTAGGTTGTTTTCGTTCAGTTTTTTCCAAAGAACGAGAAAAAGAAATGGTAAATTATTTAATTGAAATGGAACAAAGATTTTATGGATTGACACAATTCGATTGTAGACGCTTAGCCTACTAGTTAGTTGAAAAGAACCCACAAACAAAATTTTAGTAATAAAAAAAAGACAGGAAAGGATTGGTTAGCTGGCTTCAAAAAACGTCACTCTGAAATAATTTTAAGATCTCCAGAAGTTACATCATCTGCCCGGGCATAAGGCTTTAACCACCCAAATGTTAGAAAGTTTTTCAATCTTCTGAAAGACATTCAAGAAAAGAAATATTTTGGGCCTCATCGCATTTATAATGTTTATGAAACAGGGTTGACCACAGTTCAATCAAAATGTTCGAAGGTGCTAGCACTCAAAGGCAGAAGATAGGTTGGCTCATTGACATCAGCCGAGAGAGACGTTCTCTCAACAGTTGTCTTCAGGAGGAGATTTCATACCCCCTATGATTATATTTCCCTTAGTCCGGATGAAAGCAGAACTTCAGGAGGGTGCACCACAAGGAATGGTATTCACTTGTCACGGCTCTAGCTGGATGCAGCTTGACATTTTCACAGAGTGGTTCCAACACTTTTTGTAGCACGCCAAACCAAGTGCTGATGATCTTGTCCTTTTAATTTTAGACGGACACATGTGACTGTGTTATGTTTACCTCCTAACTGCATCCACAAGCTACAACCTTTGGACGTTGCTTTTATAGGTCCTTTGAATACTTATTATGTGAGATCTATTGAAAAATGTCCTCGCAACCATCCAGGTCGTGTGGTCAGTTTCAAATAAGCAAACTTTTTGGTGAAACATATCTTCGTGCAGCTACTCCAACTACAGCTATCAATGGTTTCAGAAAATGTGGGATTGTTCCAATGAACCCTGATATATATGAAGATGTAGATTATGCTTCGGCTGAAACTACAAATTTGTCTGTGCCCGCAGATGATTTAAGTTCTATTGAATTACCAAGATACGTAAGACAATAGGAGATACCCGACCCACGAAATGAACCACAGCCAGGAACTTCCTTCAACGTAAGTCCACTAGAGTTGCACCCTATTCCCAAGGTTCAACAACAAATCTGCAAACAGACCAGAAAGAAGGGATCTGCAACTAAGTTATTCTTACAAGCAGCCCATACAAAAATGAATTGTATGCTTCAAAGGCCACTGTAAAAAAGAAAGCGGAGCCAAAATATTTTTTTTCAAATAGAAGGCTATTTTCTAAAGAAGCTAAACTTAAAACCAAATCAAACAAAAGAATAAAGACAAAGGATGATGATGCTGATGTTGAGTGTTTGTTCTGCAGTAACAGTTTTTCAAATTCTGCATCAGATGAAAATTGGGCTCAATATTCTTTGTGCCAGAAGTGTGCCCATGAAGCTTACGCAGGGTGTGATGAGGATGGTTTTAATTTTATTTATGATTTTTGCCGATAAATACTGTGTCGGGAAAATATCAAAATAAATTTCAATTTGTTTATTGAATTCTAAATATAACCCATTTTGTGGATGTGTAATGAATAAGCAATTAACAGTTACAACGTGTTGGTTTATTTCTCGGCAGACTGGGGTTAATTAGCCCTGACGACACTTCCCCAGACAGGGTGACCCAGCATTCCTGGGATGTAAGCCCTTCCGTGTGACGTCACCAACTCACATAGGAGGGATGGGAAAAACTGTTCCTTTAGTGGAGCAGGAGCAGTCTGCTACTGCTCCACCACTGGACCTGTTCCTTTTACCTGCTCCTTTTTGTCACAGTCCCTATATATAAAACTACTCCCAGCCTAGTTTTTTTTAACACTGCGTCTACTAACCGTTCGGGTTATACGCATTTATTTTAAGCCAATGTGTTAGTGATGAATATGGTTGATTTGAGAGGAAGTGCACCCACATTTGTTTGGAATGAGGGTTGAAAACGTTTAGGAAAATCACCCTCAGTGCAGCCAACCGGAATCGAACCTTAATCTCCCTGTCATCGGCAGTCCAGTCTAGTGCGAGAGTGAAGCCAGAGACCAGAGGTTGGCGACCTTTTTGATATCGTGGGCTATATGGGTTTTAAAAAAATGTTTGGCTAGTTTAAAAAAATATTAAAGCAAAAGAAGTAGAGCAAAAAAGTTCAATTTTACATTTCCCATGTGGTAATTTGTTATTAAATCCATTTTTTTGAGCAAGTTGTTTATTTGATAAGTATTTTGTGGGCTAGATAAAATCAGTCAGTGGACCATAAGTTTCTGACCCTTGCCTAAAATTATTTTATCACCAAGCGAGTCCCTTTAATTCTGATCTCAGCGCTGTGACAAGAACACAAAGTATTCACTTCGTTTCTACTGTACGACTGCTCCAAACTGCTCCAAAGTATATCCGTAGCATAAGGGAACAAGACGTTTACTCCGGACCTGTTACAGCGCGTATTTGATCCGTGGCCGGTAACAAAAAGGAACAGCTCCTTCCGTCTGTCAGGAACATGTTGTGAATGTGACGTCAGAGGAACGGTGACAAAGGAGCAGGTTGTGATTTCACAAACCATCCCTCATAGGGATCAAGCACCCAGGCCTGTTAATATTTCGGAGGCCTCGCCTGACCGTCGGTGAGGCACCCAGCTATACATTGTGTGTAGATATGGAGGAGAGTGTAGTTATAAATTGTGTGTTAGATGGAGGAGAGTGTAGTTATACATTGTGTGTTAGATGGATGAGACAGTAGTTATACATTGTGTGTTAGATGGAGAAGAGTGTAGTTATATAATGTGTGTTAGGTGGAGGAGAGTGTAGTTATACATTATGTGTAGAGATGGAGGAGAGTGTAGTTATACATGGTTTGTTAGATGGAGGAGAGCGTAGTTATACATTGTGTGTTAGATGGATGAGACAGTAGTTATACATTGTGTGTTAGATGGAGGAGAGCGTAGTTATACATTGTGTGTTAGATGGATGAGACAGTAGTTATACATTGTGTGTTAGGTGGAGGAGAGCGTAGTTATACATTGTGTGTTAGATGGAGAGGAGTGTAGTTATATAATGTGTGTTAGGTGGAGGAGAGTGTAGTTATACATTATGTGTAGAGATGGAGGAGAGTGTAGTTATACATGGTTTGTTAGATGGAGGAGAGTGTAGTTATACATTGTGTGTTAGATGGAGGAGAGTGTAGTTATACATTGTGTTATATATGGAGGAGAGTGTAGTTATACATTGTGTGTTAGATGGAGAGAGTGTAGATATACATTGTGTTATATATGGAGGAGAGTGTAGTTATACATTGTGTTATATATGGAGGAGAGTGTAGTTATACATTGTGTGTTAGATGGAGGAGAGTGTAGTTATACATTGTGTGTTAGGTGGAGGAGAGTGTAGTTATACATTATGTGTAGAGATGGAGGAGAGTGTAGTTATACATTGTGTGTTAGATGGAGGAGAGCGTAGTTATACATTGTGTGTTAGATGGATGAGACAGTAGTTATACATTGTGTGTTAATTGGAGAGGAGTGTAGATATACATTGTGTTATATATGGAGGAGAGTGTAGTTATACATTGTGTGTTAGGTGGAGGAGAGTGTAGTTATACATTATGTGTAGAGATGGAGGAGAGTGTAGTTATACATGGTTTGTTAGATGGAGGAGAGCGTAGTTATACATTGTGTGTTAGATGGAGAAGACAGTAGTTATACATTGTGTTATATATAGAGGAGAGTGTAGTTATACATTGTGTGTTAGATGGAGAGGAGTGTAGATATATATTGTGTTATATATGGAGGAGAGTGTAGTTATACATTGTGTGTTAGGTGGAGGAGAGTGTAGTTATACATTATGTGTAGAGATGGAGGAGAGTGTAGTTATACATGGTTTGTTAGATGGAGGAGAGCGTAGTTATACATTGTGTGTTAGATGGAGAAGACAGTAGTTATACATTGTGTTATATATGGAGGAGAGTGTAGTTATACATTGTGTGTTTCATGGAGAGGAGTGTAGATATACATTGTGTTATATATGGAGGAGAGTGTAGTTATACATTGTGTGTTAGGTGGAGGAGAGTGTAGTTATACATTATGTGTAGAGATGGAGGAGAGTGTAGTTATACATGGTTTGTTAGATGGAGGAGAGCGTAGTTATACATTGTGTGTTAGATGGAGAAGACAGTAGTTATACATTGTGTTATATATGGAGGAGAGTGTAGTTATACATTGTGTGTTAGATGGAGAGGAGTGTAGATATACATTGTGTTATATATGGAGGAGAGTGTAGTTATACATTGTGTGTAGAGTATGGAGGAGAGTGTAGTTATACATTGTGTGATGTAGATGTGAGAGAGAGTGTAGTATATACATTGATGTTATAGATGGAGAGAGTGTAGTTATACATTGTGTTTATAGATGGAGGAGAGGAGTAGTTATACATTGTGTTAGATGGAGAGAGAGTGTAGTTATATACATTGTGTGTAGATGGAGGAGAGTGTAGTTATACATTGTGTGTTAATGGAGTGAGAGAGTAGTTATACATTGTGTTATATATGGAGGAGAGTATAGTTATACATTGTGTGTTAGATGGAGGAGATGTAGTTATACATTGTGGTTAGTGGAGGAGAGTGTAGTTATACATTGTGTGTTAGAATGGAGAGGAGTGTAGATTATACATTGTTGTTAGATGAGAGGAGTGTAGTTATACATTTGTGTTAGATGGAGAGACAGTAGTTATACATTGTGTTATAATGGAGGAGAGTGTAGTTATACATTGTGTATATATGGAGAGGTGTAGTTATACATTGTGTTATATATGGAGGAGAGTGTAGTTATACATTGTGTGTAAGATGGAGGAGAGATGTAGTTATACATTGTGTGTTAGATGGAGGAGAGTGTAGTTATACATTGTGTGTATAGATGGAGGAGAGTAGTTATACATTGTGTGTTAGATGGAGGATGAGTATACATTGTGTTATATAATGGAGGAGAGAGTGAGTTATACATATGTGTTAAATGGAGGAGAGTGTAGTTATACATTGTGTGTTAGATGGAGGAGAGTGTAGTTATACATTGTGTGTTAGATGGAGGAGAGTGTAGTTATACATTGTGTTATATATGGAGGAGGGTGTAGTTATACATTGTGTTATATATGGAGGAGAGTGTAGTTATACATTGTGTGTAGAGATGGAGGAGAGTGTAGTTATACATTGTGTGTTAGATGGAGGAGAGTGTAGTTATACATTGTGTTATATATGGAGGAGAGTGTAGTTATACATTGTGTGTTAGATGGAGGAGAGTGTAGTTATACATTGTGTTATATATGGAGGAGAGCGTAGTTATACATTGTGTGTTAGATGGAGGAGACAGTAGTTATACATTGTGTGTTAGATGGAGGAGAGTGTAGTTATACATTGTGTGTTAGATGGAAAGGAGTGAAGATATACATTGTGTGTTAGATGGAGGAGAGTGTAGTTATACATTGTGTGTTAGATGGAGGAGACAGTAGTTATACATTGTGTGTTAGATGGAGGAGAGTGTAGTTATACATTGTGTTATATATGGAGGAGGGTGTAGTTATACATTGTGTTATATATGGAGGAGAGTGTAGTTATACATTGTGTGTAGAGATGGAGGAGAGTGTAGTTATACATTGTGTGTTAGATGGAGGAGAGTGTAGTTATACATTGTGTTATATATGGAGGAGAGTGTAGTTATACATTGTGTGTTAGATGGAGGAGACAGTAGTTATACATTGTGTGTTAGATGGAGGAGAGTGTAGTTATACATTGTGTGTTAGATGGAAAGGAGTGTAGATATACATTGTGTGTTAGATGGAGGAGAGTGTAGTTATACATTGTGTGTTAGATGGAAGAGACAGTAGTTATACATTGTGTGTTAGATGGAGGAGAGTGTAGTTATACATTGTGTTATATATGGAGGAGGGTGTAGTTATACATTGTGTTATATATGGAGGAGAGTGTAGTTATACATTGTGTGTAGAGATGGAGGAGAGTGTAGTTATACATTGTGTGTTAGATGGAGGAGAGTGTAGTTATACATTGTGTTATATATGGAGGAGAGTGTAGTTATACATTGTGTGTTAGATGGAGGAGACAGTAGTTATACATTGTGTGTTAGATGGAGGAGAGTGTAGTTATACATTGTGTGTAGAGATGAAGGAGAGTGTAGTTATACATTGTGTGTTAGATGGAGGAGAGTGTAGTTATACATTGTGTTATATATGGAGGAGAGTGTAGTTATACATTGTGTGTTAGATGGAGGAGACAGTAGTTATACATTGTGTGTTAGATGGAGGAGAGTGTAGTTATACATTGTGTTATATATGGAGGAGGGTGTAGTTATACATTGTGTTATATATGGAGGAGGGTGTAGTTATACATTGTGTTATATATGGAGGAGAGTGTGTTTATACATTGTGTGTAGAGATGGAGGAGAGTGTAGCTAGGTAGTATGAATCTCAGACCAAAATTAGCCATCTTAAGGACCCGTGGGGATGTTTGGTGTCTTTTAAAATCGATCTCTGATACCATGAAACCAATTTTGTCGGGATTGACCGTCAATTTCGTACGCCGGATTTTGGTGAGTACCTCACTCACGTGGACCAAGTGTTCCTCTCTGTTTTTCGGATCATACCACAAGAGCATTCAAATAGATGAACAAGAAAACCTGATCTGATGGTGTTCCTAAGCCTAGTGAGTGTTTGGGCTCCTGTTGCTAGCCCGAAAGGTAGGTCGTTAAACTCCTGAAAACAAACCTGGAGTATAAAGGCCGTCACTTATTTAGCCTCCTCTGTCAATAGGATCTGTCTGCATTGTCGCTCCACCCAACACTTGTACAGCTATCCTGACCGTGGGAATTGGCGTAGGCTCGTACTTTGTCTTAAAGCTCAGTTCCCTGTATTTGATAACTAGCCGTAATAAATTGTCCGACTTGATAGTGTCTGTCATTACATCAGTGCGTCCGGCCCTGTTGGTGAACCTGTCGGTGAATTCTTTGATCATATCCCGCAAACATACCATCTATCATTGGTTCCAAGTATTTCCAAGAGAACTATAACTCCCAAGGCAATCGGAAACGTTACTTTTTTGTTTAAAAATCCGTCTTGAGCCCCATCTTCTCTATGAATCTCTTTCCCAGAATGACTCCCGTGAGTAACAAAAGGAGTTACCAAGAGAAATAACCCATCTTCACTGACACTTTAGCTCTTTCTTTTAATACATACGTCTCACCAACTTTGATGGCTGTTCTTGGTGAAAATTAGTCCGTTTTTTATCTTTTCGTTCTGATAACATTCATATTTTATCTTCTTTTTTTTTCGGGCAGTACAAAATTATTACCGCTCCCCCATCCTCTTAACTCGGTGGGGAGGTCTTTATGCCTCGCCTCGCGGTCCTAGAGAAATGGTTCTTGTCGTTCCACTAAATGTGGCGAGTCCTTTCCGACATCATCCAGTGTAGAAGAGAGATAGGACTCCGAGGATTAAGGAGTGTTTTGAAGAATAACCCACCCTAACCATTACAGTCCTGTGTTTATCTCTTGTCTGATCAAGATTATTAGGGGGCGGCCAGACTGGGTGAGTGAGCGACTAAAATATAAAATAGAACACATTGGTTGAAATGAGAGGTGGCCAGACTGAGCGCGCACGCTTGAAAGATAGAACTGGTTCTGTTTTTCAAGAGCGCTTTCGACCCGGTACAGTCTAGTTTACAGGCGCTAGGCAATATTATGTATGTTGGTTCATTGAGTGCTTGAAAAACTTCTCATTTTTGGCATTTTTATAACTATCGATAGGCTTAGCACACTTGCTACTAATGGCCTAATTTAATTGGTAATATCGTAAACCATACCTATATATATATGTAAAACTGATATGTTAAAATACTTCATTATTATCAAAGTAGGCCTAAACAAATAAGAATCACCACTAGTGTGGACAACCATAAATCACTTGTTAAAACCACCCTCGGTTCACTGAGCCAAGATTCGGAGCGTCCTCGTCAACAACTATCGAGAGCTATCTGCTAATCACGCGCTCGCTCGCTCGCACGCTTGTCAGGCTGGCCGAGCCCTTAACACCGTTAGTCATAACCTACGTACATCGCGAACACCCCTAACACCCCGAGGCATGACCTACCTCATTTTACAAACACGGCCATTCAACCGACCGATTCACTCCCAGTTCTTTTACAACTCAAAGACGAACCACTAACGCCTCCTCCAATCGGCGGCCATAACTCGGACGTGACGTCCACGGCACAAGGAAGACACCTTCTGCACACCCGACTAGGATTGTCTGTCAGTTTGTAAGTGTACTGACCTGCCTTCCAGCACCACTGAAGTAGCTGCATGTGTCGTACATTCCCAGCACCCAGGTCTCCCAGTTGCTGAAGTCAGGCAGTTTGAAATAAGGGTAGCACGATCTAAAACTGGTGCAGCGGCCCAGTACCCCCTTGTTGGTGAAACATGGACCCACGGGCAGCACCCCAGGCCAACCCGATCCTCCGAACTGGCGGTTATCCCTGGAGGATATCGTTACATTGTTGCTGGTGCGTCCGCCGTCGTCGATAGAGCGAGCCAGGCGAGCCAGACGCTCGTATTGGTCCGATGCTGGAACAAAAACAGGCCCTTGGTTTTAATTATCAGACAAATAATGTAAGAGTGCTGTGCTCCAAAAACCAGCAGTATAGTATCTTGTATAGCCTCACTAGCAGTATAGTATCTTGTATAACCTCACTAGCTGTATAGTATCTTGTATAACCTCACTAGCAGTATAGTATCTTGTATAACCTCACTAGCTATATAGTATCTTGTATAACCTCACTAACAGTATAGCATCTTGTATAACCTCACTAGCAGTAAAGTATCTTGTATAACCTCACCAGCAGTATAGTATCTTGTATAACCTCACTAGCAGTATAGTATCTTGTATAACCTCACCAGCTGTATAGTATCTTATATAACCTCACTAGCAGTATAGTATCTTGTATAACCTCACTAGCTGTATAGTATCTTGTATAACCTCACCTACAGTATAGTATCTTGTATAACCTCACTAGCAGTATAGTATCTTGTATAACCTCACTAACAGTATAGTATCTTGTATAACCTCACTAGCAGTATAGTATCTTGTATAACCTCACCTACAGTATAGTATCTTGTATAACCTCACCAGCAGTATAGTATCTTGTATAACCTCATTAACAGTATATTATATTGTATAACCTCACCAGCAGTATAGTATCTTGTATAACCTCATTGCAGTATAGTATCTTGTATAACCTCACTAGCTGTATAGTATCTTGTATAACCTCACTAACAGTGTAGTATCTTGTATAACCTCACTAGCAGTATAGTATCTTGTATAACCTCACTAGCAGTATAGTATCTGGTATAAACTCACTAGCAGTATAGTATCTTGTATAACCTCACCTACAGTATAGTATCTTGTATAACCTCACTAGCAGTATAGTATCTTGTATAACCTCACTAGCAGTATAGTAACTTGTATAACCTCACTAGCAGTATAGTATCTTGTATAACCTCACTAGCTAGTATAGTATCTTGTATAACCTCACTAGCTGTATAGTATCTCGTATAACCTCACTAGCAGTATAGTATCTCGTATAACCTCACCAGCAGTATAGTATCTTGTATAACCTCACTAACAGTATAGTATCTTATATAACCTCACTAGCTGTATAGTATCTTGTATAACCTCACTACTGTATAGTATCTTGAATAACCTCACTAACAGTATAGCATCTTGTATAACTCACTAGCAGTATAGTATCTTGTATAACCTCACTAGCTGTATAGTATCTTGTATAACCTCACTAGCAGTATAATATCTTGTATAACCTCACTAGCAGTATAGTATCTTGTATAACCTCACAGCAGTATAGTATCTTGTATAACCTCACTAGCAGTATAGTATCTTGTATAACCTCACCAGCTGTATAGTATCTTATATAACCTCACTAGCAGTATAGTATCTTGTATAACCTCACTAGCTGTATAGTATCTTGTATAACCTCACCTACAGTATAGTATCTTGTATAACCTCACTAGCAGTATAGTATCTTGTATAACCTCACTAACAGTATAGTATCTTGTATAACCTCACTAGCAGTATAGTATCTTGTATAACCTCACTACAGTATAGTATCTTGTATAACCTCACCAGCAGTATAGTATCTTGTATAACCTCATTAACAGTATATTATATTGTATAACCTCACCAGCAGTATAGTATCTTATATAACCTCATTGCAGTATAGTATCTTGTATAACCTCACTAGCTGTATAGTATCTTGTATAACCTCACTAACAGTATAGTATCTTGTATAACCTCACTAGCAGTATAGTACTTGTATAACCTCACTAGCAGATATAGTATCTGGTATAAACTCACTAGCAGTATAGTATATCTTGTATAACCTCACCTACAGTATAGTATCTTGTATAACCTCACTAGCAGTATAGTATCTTGTATAACCTCACTAGCAGTATAGTATCTTGTATAACCTCACTAGCGTATAGTATCTTGTATAACCTCACTAGCAGTATAGTATCTTGTATAACCTCACTTAGCAGTATAGTATCTTGTATAACCTCACTAGCTGTATAGTATCTTGTATAACCTCACTAGCTGTATAGTATCTTGTATAACCTCACTAAGCAGTATAGTATCTTGTATAACCTCACTAGCAGTATAGTATCTTGTATAACCTCACTAGCTGTATAGTATCTTGTATAACCTCACTAGCAGTATAGTATCTTGTATAACCTCACTAGCAGTATAGTATCTTGTATAACCTCACTAGCAGTATAGTAATCTTGTATAACCTCACTAGCAGTATAGTATCTTGTATAAACCTCACTAGCAGTATAGTATCTTGTATAACCTCACTAGCAGTATAGTATCTTGTATAACCTCACTAGCAGTATAGTATCTTGTATAACCTCACTACAGTATAGTATCTTGTATAACCTCACTAGCTGTATAGTATCTTGTATAACCTCACTAGCAGTATAGTATCTTGTATAACCTCACTAGCAGTATAGTATCTTGTATAACCTCACTAGCAGTATAGTATCTTGTATAACCTCACTAGCAGTATAGTATCTTGTATAACCTCACTAGCGTATAGTATCTTGTATAACCTCACTAGCAGTATAGTATCTTGTATAACCTCACTAGCAGTATAGTATCTTGTATAACCTCACTAGCAGTATAGTATCTTGTATAACCTCACTAGCAGTATAGTATCTTGTATAACCTCACTAGCAGTATAGTATCTTGTATAACCTCACTAGCTGTATAGTATCTTGTATAACCTCACTAGCAGTATAGTATCTTGTATAACCTCACTAGCAGTATAGTATCTTGTATAACCTCACTAGCAGTATAGTATCTTGTATAACCTCACTAGCAGTATATTATCTTATATAACCTCACTAGCAGTATACAGGCGCGGATACAGGGGGGGGTCAAAGGGTCAGCTGACCCCCCTGTGGTGTTTAGAAAATTAATTTAAAAAATGTATATTTAGAAATAAAATACTAAAAAATTAAATCATACAAGTTTTTATCTTTCCTAGGGATGTGCGAATGTTCTTTTAGTCTCAGGTGAAGCAAAGATTGAAGCATGCCAAGAAAGGTTGAAGCTGAAACCAAATACAGTTTTTTTTATCAAATAACACTATTATTAATTTTTAAATTATTTAATAATACTTCTAAATAAAGAGAAAGTTTAGTAGGGAAAAAACACACTATATTATATTATTTTTATGCTGACATATCTGAGTTTATTCCTGCTTGCGTTATAGGTAGATATAATTCAATATCAAGTTAGTGTTAAAATACTTTTTATTGCTGTTATGTGATTATTATAATTTATTTAAATGGGTAGTAATTAGTGATTTTCAAATATTTTCGTTATTTATAGAGGTTTTATTTTATCTTCAAAACTTCTCAAGATGCTAAGGTGGTTGTCGAAGTGACGACGTCGAATCGAAGGTGACTTAGGCTTCAACTTTGACTTTGACATTTCGAAGATTTGCACACCCCTACTGAATTCCTAGTGCAGGCTGTTCACCTCATACACCTGTCTTCAACACAAGTAGTGGACCGAGTTAAAGAGGGGTGGAGTGTGCTATTTTTAGAAAGACTTACCCCCTTCCAGTGAAAAGTACGCTAATCTGTTTCAAACCAGTCAGAGGTAGCTGGAAATATTTACTTTTAGAATACCGGAACGATTCGTTCGAGTGGCCTTAGACGAGGAACATTTTACGTGTGTGTTTCGTTTTGTTAATGCTTATGTGCAATAAAGTGTAATTTATAAATATTTCAGTCTATTTGTGATTATAATGACCTATGATGGTTTTCTTTACTCTTAGTAAACTGTGAGTGTGGTATTTATGTTTTGTTTTTTATGGTTATTGTGCTACTGCCTATTGTCATTGTGATACTGTGACTGTGATACTTCCTCCTGCTATTCAATTTTGTGTTAAATTATTGTCTTTGCTAGTTATGTGATTTGAATGCAAGTATTGATATTATAATGTCAAAAAGAAAGGGACAGACGGATTTATTTTGTTTTTTCAAGAAAAAAAATCCTGAATCAACAGGAAACGAAACTGTGGATTTAATTGAAAATAGTGCGTCAGTGAACTTAGTTTGTGACTCACCCTCAACCAGTGGATTTAATTCAAATACTAAAATTTCTATAGAAAGTGTAGGACCAGAAAAATTTGATATTGGCAACTTTGTTGGAGCTGAAACTATTTCCGATGACTTAAAATACCACATGCTAGTAGAACCGTGGACTCCACCACTAAGCTACAAGTTCCCTAATGTTGTTCAGTCAGGAGGTATTAGACATTTTCAAAGATCATGGCTGGACAAGTTTGTTTGGTTGACGTACAGTGCTAAGGACAATGGCGCTTATTGTATTGCATGTGTACTTTTTGGATCAAAGGAAGGAGGTAGGAGTAGAATATCTCTCGGAAGCTTTGTACGGACTCCGTTTCTAAACTACAAAAAAGGAAATGAAATGCTTTGCGGACACGCCTCCAATGAATATCATAAAACAGCAATTATAAGATGTTCTGAATTTAAGAATACATTTGAAAACAGGACACAATCAGTTGAAGTCATACTAAATTGTGAAGTGAAAAAAAGAATTGAAGAAAATCGAGCACGTTTGATACCCATGATAAAGACAGTTATACTATGTGGCCGACAAAACTTTCCCCTAAGAGGTCATCGTGATGATGGAGAGCTTAGCGAAAACGATAGCACAGAAAATGAGGGAAACTTCCGAGCACTTTTAAGATTCCGTATTGATGCCGGTGATAGTGATTTAAAAAATCACATAAAAACAACACCCAAAAATGCAACGTTTATTAGTAAAACAACTCAGAACGAATTAATTGAAGCTTGTGGAGAAGTTATCCTTAGTAAAATTGTTAAGTCCATTAAAGCAGGGCAATTTTTTTCGGTACTAGCAGATGAAACAACGGATGTTGGAACAGTTGAACAGATGAGTCTTTGTGTTAGATTTCTGGACATAGTTTCACTTAAAATTCGAGAAGAATTCTTAGGTTTTGTGGAAGCGAGAAATCTCAGCGGCGAGGCTCTCACAAACTTACTTCTTGAAAAATTAAACAATTTAGGACTTAAAATTGAAAACCTGCGTGGTCAAGGGTACGATGGAGGGTCTAACATGTCTGGTAAAATCAAAGGTGTGCAAGCTCGTATTAGGGAAAAGCAGCCTCTTGCTATATATATGCACTGTGCTTCTCACAAACTAAATCTGTCCATTTCTAAAGCATGTTCTTTAACAAGTGTAAGGAACGCTATTGCTGTGGTCAGTAACGTAACAAATGAAGTAAGAGAATCCAGTAAACGAACAGATTTAATGAAAGCAAAAATACATGAACAATATCCTGAAGAAACAAAGTGCAAACTCAAAACGCTTTGTGAGACGCGTTGGGTAGAACGACACGATGCATTTTTACAATTCTTACATGTTTTTGATGCAGTTGTATGTTTCCTACAAGTATTTGATGCGGAAGCACCATCATCAAAGTCAGCACTTTTACTCACCTCAGTTCTCAGGTTTGACTTTATTATAACTCTGCATATTGTTTCATTTATCTTCAGTCTAACAGTCACGTTGTCTCGTCAGCTTCAAAACCCTTCGTTAGACCTGAAAAACTGCTATAATATGGTAGCAAATGTTTTAGAGACATTGAAAGATTATCGGAATAACCCTAATAAATATACAGAAGTCTATAATGAATCGGTGAATTTGGCTGTAAAACATGAAATTGACATCACTATACCAAGGACCTTTCGAACACAAACTCATGGGCCAAATGTTGCTGCATATAGTCCTGAGGAATATTATAGACTAAATGTCTACCTGCCATTTGTGGACTATCTTATTTCTGAACTGTCAACTAGATTTTCATCAACTGGACATGATAATATTATCACATTATACGGTTTAATACCAGCATTTGCTAACCAAGACAATGAAATTTTATTACAAGCAGCTCAAACATATGCTAATGACCTTCCTGGGACTCCGTCAGAACTTCGTGGAGAGATTGACTTGTGGCAACAACGCTGGAAACATAAATCTAAGGCAGAGTGTCCATCTAGTGCGGTTGACAGCTTAATGCATGCTTCAGATGGTTTTTACCCAAACATTAAAGTTCTTCTCCACATTTTGTCTGTTCTTCCCGTGACTACTTGCACTAGTGAGAGATCATTTTCTACCCTAAGAAGGTTAAAGACATACTTAAGGTCAAATATGGATGAGGAACGATTAAATGGTTTGGCCATGTTAAATATTCATCGAAGCATAGAAGTTCATCCTGATGAAGTTTTGGAGAAATTTGCTCAAAAGAATAAGAGGAAAATGCAATTAATGCATTTATAAAATATGAGGTACGTTTGAACAATGTTTTGTATAGGTTTTATAGTTATTATTATTATTAATTATTATTATTAGTAGTAGTAGTAGTAGCAGTAGTAGTAGTAGTAGTAATTACTGTTGCTTTAAAAAGATACTTGCTATTGACATTATATAATTTTAATTTTTGTGGATTTCTAGAGTTATTTAGGTGACTACGCTGAGAAATTGATCAGACAAAAAAAACTATCACATTGCTATAATGCATTTTCAAACGTTCTAAAATATTCTTATTTTACTTAAATAATAAGCTTACATTATTAGTAATTATGTTATTTATAATTAGCTTGACCCCCTATGAAAATTTTCTGGATCCGCGCCTGGCAGTATAGTATCTTGTATAACCTCACTAGCTGTATAGTATCTTGTATAACCTCACTAGCTGTATAGTATCTCGTATAACCTCACTAGCAGTATAGTATCTCGTATAACCTCACCAGCAGTATAGTATCTTGTATAACCTCACCTACAGTATAGTATCTTGTATAACCTCACCAGCAGTATAGTATCTTGTATAACATCATTAACAGTATATTATATTGTATAACCTCACCAGCAGTATAGTATCTCGTATAACCTCACCAGCAGTATAGTATCTTGTATAACCTCACTAACAGTATAGTATCTTGTATAACCTCACTAGCTGTATAGTATCTTGTATAACCTCACTAGCAGTATAGTATCTTGTATAACCTCACCAGCAGTATAGTATCTTGTATAACCTCACTAGCAGTATAGTATCTTGTATAGCCTCACCAGCAGTATAGTATCTTGTATAACCTCACTCGCTGTATAGTATCTTGTATAACCTCACTAACAGTATAGTATCTTGTATAACCTCACTAGCTGTATAGTATCTTGTATAACCTCACTAGCAGTATAGTATCTTGTATAACCTCACTAGCAGTATAGTATCTTGTATAACCTCACTAGCAGTATAGTATCTTGTATAACCTCACCTACAGTATAGTATCTTGTATAACCTCACCTACAGTATAGTATCTTGTATAACCTCACTAGCGGTATAGTATCTTGTATAACCTCACTAGCTGTATAGTATCTTGTATAACCTCACTAGCTGTATAGTATCTTGTATAACCTCACTATCTGTATAGTATCTTGTATAACCTCACTAGCTGTATAGTATCTTGTATAACCTCACTAGCTGTATAGTATCTTGTACAACCTCACTAGCTGTATAGTATCTTGTATAACCTCACTAGCAGTATAGTATCTTGTATAACCTCACTAGCAGTATAGTATCTTGTATAACCTCACTAGCAGTATAGTATCTTGTATAACCTCACTAGCAGTATAGTATCTTGTATAACCTCACTAGCTGTATAGTATCTTGTATAACCTCACCAGCAGTATAGTATCTTGTATAACCTCACTAGCAGTATAGTATCTTGTATAACCTCACTAGCAGTATAGTATCTTGTATAGCCTCACTAGCAGTATAGTATCTTATATAGCCTCACTAGCAGTATAGTATCTTGTATAACCTCACCAGCAGTATAGTATCTTGTATAACCTCACCTACAGTATAGTATCTTGTATAACCTCACCAGCAGTATAGTATCTTGTATAACCTCATTAACAGTATATTATATTGTATAACCTCACCAGCAGTATAGTATCTTGTATAACCTCACCAGCAGTATAGTATCTTGTATAACCTCACCAACAGTATAGTATCTTGTATAACCTCACCAGCAGTATAGTATATTTTATAACCTCACTAACAGTATAGTATCTTGTATAACCTCACCAGCAGTATAGTATCTTGTATAACCTCACCAGCAGTATAGTACCTTGTATAACCTCACCAGCAGTATAGTATCTTGTATAACCTCACCAGCAGTATAGTATCTTGTATATCCTCACTAGCAGTATAGTATCTTGTATAACATCACCAGCAGTATAATATCTTGTATAACCTCACCAGCAGTATAGTATCTTGTATAACCTCACTAGCAGTATAGTATCTTGTATAACCTCACTAGCAGTTTCATGGCAAACTATCATGACACAAGGTTTTATTTCCATCTTATATTGTGAGTGACATCTTCTATTACTGCTCTATTTCATTCGCAATTTTTTTTTCCTGCTGAAAATCACGCAAAAATTTTGGGTTCTTTGGTTTCAGGGTATAGTTGATTAAATAGTTTTGTTAGATGAAAATGTGAAACCTGGAATCGACTTTACACTAAAATAAAATTGATTATCTCGAAAGTGTAATTTTCGATGTTTTTTAATTATTTTTCATTTCAAATCGACCATTATTTTTCAAATAAAGAAAATAGATTTTTTTTAACCGTTAAGATAATATATTATATTGTAATTTCACATATTCTAAATGTTTATTTCAAATTTCGAGGACAGATTATTTTGGATTAAATTATTGTTATTGTGATTTGATATGTGATACTGTAAGACTAATGTAGTCCCTGATCCTACTCTGGTATTACCACATTGAAACTCAGAGCCAGGAGATACTACTCGCCGTACAGTTGTGTAACACAAGTTACGAGCACCATAATTCTGAAGGCGCATTTATTCACTTTGGGAGTCCGCAACAGTTTGGGTAGTAAGTACCTACGTATTAAGTGATTTGTTTGATGTTTTAGTTCAAAATTGTGCTGTACTTTTATATTTTAAAAAACATTTTAATACTTACATAAAACAGGGTATGTTATTTATATTGACAAATATATACTTTACGACCCACCACGAACAATCCTGGCTGTTTTGCATGTGTGTATAATACTTTGAATTGTAAACACACATTATATCATAAATATATTTATATGAAATACGTAACCATTTTAATACATCTACATATGTTATTGACGTGAATACGTCTTTAATTTGCTACCATACGGGGGCAATCCAAAAAAACCTAATGATAACAAAATCGGGGGATACAGTTTGATGTTGTAGTTTCGAATCTTTCCTTTACATCCAAAATTAAATTATATCACTGGATAACTAAAGGATCAAAGAATTCATTACGATAAGCGAGGACAGTGATGCATCGCGCGCGGTGGAGGGGGAAGCGCCGCCATAAACGTAAAGGCCAATGGAATCTTCAAATTCGTACTCGGGTGTGTGTATATCCACCCGGGCACAGCGTTAGCAGAAATTAAACTCTTTACGTTTCGATCGTTGTTAAAATATTTCAAAAACATCGCTAAAATTATACCCGATTACGAGCCTGATCTTACTACACCAGTTATGATAGTTGGAGACTTTAATGTTGATGTCTCACAAAACCGCTTATTGCCCGACTTCATGCTCAGCGAGTTCAATTTGTCTTATATTGAAACTTCTCCAACAACGTTAGGTAATACCTGTATTGTTTTAACGTTTACCAGAAATCTCAATGTATCTTGTATGCCATTTGTGTCGTACTTTTCGTATCACAGACCTATAATTAATAAAGTTATATTGTAACACAATAATTATTTGTTTCCTTGCTTTTATTCTAAATACATAAATAAAAATATTTTATTTAAAAAATATAACCCGTTACATAAACGTATTCACGTACAACACACGGCCGTGTCCATGACACAGCCACACCCCATTTTTATTACTTGATATCATGATCCAATAGTTGAATATCCAAGTGCCGGTATTTGTGTAAACACACATTCCATAGCTAAACTACTATAAATATCACTTGCAATCAAAACAAGGACTCCAAGGCAGAACCGTAGCCAGGAAAATTTGAGGGGCACAGCACAGAAGATATCTGAAGTATATTGTTATGTTAATTAATGGCATGTATTAAATTTTAAGTGCTATAAAATGGTTTAACATTTAGAAACTTACATAGCACCTTCAGATTTAAAAAATTGTACTTTTAGCACTTATTAAATATTAGTTGACACTAAGATCTACCTCCCAAGGTGGATTGAACACTGCTACCTCATACTACGATCTACCTCCCAAGGTGGATTGAACATTGCTACAGCACACTAAGATCTACCTCCAAGGTGGATTGAACACTGCTGCTTCACACTACGATCTACCTCCCAAGGTGGATTGAACATTGCTACCTCACACTAAGATCTACCTCCCAGGGTAGATTGAACACTGCTACCTCACACTAAGATCTACCTCCAAAGTGAATTGAACATTGCTAGCATAATTTAGCCTAAACTAACCTATCCTTGCTCCCCATCTCACTAATAATTAATTAATGTTATTTTTGAGCTAACGCTCATAGTATGGCTTATACTGAACTGTAGCCTGCTGGTGATTTATTGATTCATTTCCCATTAATATTCTACTATGAAGTGCCCAATCCAACAAATTTCACAAATTGCGACCAGTTGATAGTGGGAACCACTCCCTTCCGATACTTATCCTATCTTCGCTCTCTGATTCTTCTTTCTTTGCAGTCTCATTTGCGTCGTGTTCTCGGAACTATCTTTCGAATAGTTTCAACTTCCTGATCTCAAAGAACTAACAGCTCTCACAGTTCTCTCCATACGCTCTTTGTTAATATTTTGTCTTAGAATAATGAACACAATCACAAACTATTTATACAAAACGTACTTTAACATTAGAATTGCGGTGACATGCTATATATACTCGTATTTTCTTGTTTTGTCTAAACCGTTCGTAAACAAGTTTTTTGTCAACTTTTGGAAGATGGGGTGGGGGGGTCCAACCCCCCTTAACACGCCGGACAGGGTCATAATCCAAGGTGTATCAGTAGGAGGAGGACGACAGGTTTATCAGCAGGAGGACAGGTGTATCAACAGGAGGACAGGTGTATCAACAGGATGAGGACAGGTGAATCAACATGAGGCCATGTGTATCAACAGGAGGAGGCTGGTGTATCAACAGGAGGACATGTGTATCAACAGGAGGAGGCCAGGTATATCAACAGGAGGAGGACAGGTGCGTTGACACGCCTGGTTCGTGTCTCCCTCACAGTGTCCCGCGGGAGGTGATGTCGTGACGTCACGACCTTGAAGGTCGACCACTCGCCAAGTCACTGAACCTTTCTCGCGGTCATTGATGAGCTGAGAAATGTGATCACTTTCTAGGATTGTCACATCAGACAACATGTTCAGTCACAGCGAGTAACTCAAATAAGAAATACCCTATTTTAACTTTATTTCAAAACTCTTAGATAAACAAAGATGTTGGCACGCAGACTAGTGTTTGTCTGGTCACATGTAATGGTGGATTGTAGAGAGATCACAAAGAATTGTGTCCTTGACATTAATTTGAGGGGAATGTCTGGTCAAATGTTGTGGTATAATGGTCTAGGCAACATCATTCTTTACTGAACTAGGCAACAAGATTCTCTACTGGTATGGTCAATATGATGCTATAATGACCTTGGTAACAACATGTTGTACTGACCTGTGTGATAAGAATGGTCCAGGAAACAGCATGCCCTATTGATTTAGGCAACATCATGCCGTACTTTCTAGGCAACAAGATTCTATACTGGCCTAGGTGAGAATTCGCTTCTCTATCCTAGGTGACAGTATACTGCTCTGGCCTAGGTGACATTATGTTTCTCTGGTCTACGTGACAATATACTGGTTTGACATAGGTGACAGTATACTGTTCTGGCCTATGTGACAATTTACTGCTCTGGCATAGGCCACAATATACTACTCTGGCCTAGGTGACAATATGCTGCTCTGACCTAGGTGACAATATGTTTCTCTGTTATAAGTGACAATATGTTGTTCTGGCCTAGTTGAAAATTTGCTGCTCTGAACTAAGTGACAATGTGCTGCAGATCCTTGGTGACAATATGCTGCTCTGACCTAAGTGACAATTTGCTGCTCTGACCTAGGTGACAATGTGCTGCTCTGACCTAAGTGACAATTTGCTGCTCTGACCTAGGTGACAATTTGCTGCTCTGGCCTAGGTGACAATATACTGCTCCATCCTAAGTGACAATATGCTGCTCTGACCTAGGTGACAATTTGCTGCTCTGGCCTAGGTGACAATATACTGCTCCAGCCTAAGTGACAATATGCTGCTCTGACCTAGGTGACAATTTGCTTCTCTGGCCTAGGTGACAATATACTGCTCCAGCCTAAGTGACAATTTGCTGCTCTGACCTAGGTGACAATGTGCTGCTCTGGCCTATGTCGGTAATTGACGTACACGGCGAAATTTTTCATATTTTGACATCTCCTTCGGTATCTGTGTTTATGTTAGACTTTTACCATATGTTTTGTTTTTTAATTGAATGACGTAATAATAAAAGTTATTATTATTTTAAAACACTACCTTGTTGTTTTTCTTTATTAAATTTACTAAATAAGTTTTTATTCAAAGATTCTACTCATCCTTTCTACGCAGCTTACTGTCCCACCGTACCTGAACCCACTGTCTTGTGGTCTGTCTCTATTCCTAACTTGCTTTCCTCCTTGTCTATAGCTTACTGTCCCACCGTACCTGAACCCACTGTCTTGTGGTCTGTCTCTATTCCTAACTTGCTTTCCTCCTTGTCTATAGCTTACTGTCCCACCGTACCTGAACCCACTGTCTTGTGGTCTGTCTCTATTCCTAACTTGCTTTCCTCCTTGTCTATAGCTTACTGTCCCACCGTACCTGAACCCACTGTCTTGTGGTCTGTCTCTATTCCTAACTTTCTTTCCTCCTTGTCTATAGCTTACTGTCCCACCGTACCTGAACCCACTGTCTTGTGGTCTGTCTCTATTCCTAACTTTGATTCATCACCCCGTGAAATAGGAGACCCTAACAGTAACTACTGCCATTTGAGTGTACGGCTACTGGGATGGCCAATGGTCGCGGGGCATGTCGGGAGCACTCATGGGTGTGGTCACATTTCCCAAGATCAATGTCATCAACTGACCACACGGGATCAGAGTCCTCTCAAGGTGACAGTCCTTGCTTCAATGCTCTTTGTTCACACAAACTGACATCACCATTGTGTGTTCACTTTTATTGTTCGGCGATGTGATCAGACAGTTGTCTTATTCTTTGTGAAGAGAATCAGGTAGATAATTTAATTACCTGATTGGAGCATTAACGTGATGCTTTACCAATTGTATAGTAATTAAGGACTTCGTTCACGCTTTTCATAGTTACATTATAAACTTCTAAGAAACGTTTTAAAAAACTACAATATATAGTAATAAATAAAAATATTTCAGCAAGACATGTCATTGAATGTGAGACGTATTTTCTAAACACCCATATTATATGAGCGTATATTTAAAATTATTTATTACTATATATTCGGGCCTTGAGTCTAGATATTAACTAATTAAATAGCAGAAATTTCCCGAGTTAAGTAGTTTCCTATCTTTGTGAGCACAAACTGGAATCGACTCAATCCAACTTTGGACATGGAATATTCTCCATTGTATAAAACTGACTGTTTTAATAATCTCGTGATGACACTCCGGTTAACCTGGTAGATTACTTTAAAATGGATTAGAGGAACATCCATCACGTGTGTTAACAGTAGAAATAATCTTGGATGTCCAGAATAAGTTAAGAGTGGCATGTTTGCTACTAATGGTATGTATGTATGTATGTATATATGTATGCATATATATATGTGTGTATGTATGTTTGTATGTATGTGTTTATGTATTAGTGTATTCGTGCATGCTTGTATGTATGTGTGTATGTATTAGTGTATTCGTGCATGCTTGTATGTGTGTGTGTGTATGTATGTATGCATGTATGTGTGTATGTATCATATGTATGTGTCATATATATAACATTGTGTTGTCTTCAACAGCACAAAAGATGAACCTAAGAACGAGCCAAGACGATTTCTAACAAATGACCCGATGTGCGTGGGTTCAAACCCAGTCGGGGTTGACGGATTTTTGTTGAGTGATAAAAATCTGTAGCAAACTTCTTTTTACGGGGAAGTAGAGCCGTCGGTCCCATGTCGATTGTGGTTTGTAAAAAAACCCAGGAGGGTATGTGAAAACACCTTTCCCGGCAAAATTGGTAGGCTCTTTCACTCTCGCTCATAGAAATTCAGTGTGGAAGACAACAAGGAAACATCACACTTCCTGAAATCCCTTATTGTATGGAATTTCTTCCAGATGGTGTAGGTGGCACTAACCAGCCGGTGATCTAAATGCATGTCCAGCACCGTATCACATTAAACCAACCTTCAGGTTGTTCACTTCAGAAGAAAACTAACAAGTCCCCCCCCCTTTCCGATTCCCCCTTGCCTATTCCTAATTACCCTCCCCCCGCCCCTCCAAGTGTTTTGAGCGTATGACAATGAACATTTAGATGCCTTTACAGCCATGAGCAAATAATTACTATAGGTGGTTTATATGTTTGTTATTAATAGATTCCTTTTGTGGTAAACTATCAATTATTTTATATATTTATCATATTTAAGGGGAGGGGGTTTAATTTTAATCAATCAATACCTGAGACCATAAAATGAAAACTTAGTGGTTCAAACTTATCTGGACAATATTGACAACTAAGCACGTGCTGCTATGCGACGATCCTAGCGCTTCAATGGATGATAACCGGAACTAAAGAGTAGACGGACCCGTTTAGCATAGACCTTGGTCAGTAGTACATTTAAATAAGACTATGGGTGATTATAAAATACAGTATAGTAAATGTGATTTAATTAACTATGACACACCTCGCCATCTTGTAACATCACAACAAATATGACACACCTCGCCATCTTGTAACATCACAACAAATATGACACACCTTAAAGCAATTTGGCCTAAATTCAATTGGGCTATAGTAATTTGGCCTAGAAACTGAGTAATTTTGCCTAAAGTTTAGGTCTTCCCCACCATAGTTTCTTAACAGTACCCAGGGATCCCGCCCCATACGATGACAGAGTAGCCAGGACAAGGAAGGGGGGTATGGGAGGGGTCACCAATCAAAGCCAATAACCAGAAAGTAATTTCAGGGTGACATAAATTTAGGGATAACCGGCCCTCTAATACCTAGAAACCAAGAAAATGTATGACAGTTAAATGCCTCTAGAATCTAGCTGGATTTATTTTAATGGTGACGCATGGCAACTACTCGTATCTACATAATATAAGTTTTGTAAAAAAAAATTAAATTTATAGTAGGTAGCAATTATGAATAAAGGCTGAATACAATTTATTGTATGCAAAATAAAGCAGTTTAATTTCTAATTTTATAACCATTTTAATAGGTATAATATTTGTTTTTTAAATTAGTTAAAATTTTCAAATATGTTTAGTAATGTTTATACTTCATTCAAATTAAAGTTTGTAGGATTTTTACTCTCTTAATAAATATTGATTATTAGTGTTTGAAACACATCATCGGCTCCATGCCGAGCCTTATAACAAAACTGAGGTACAGTCCCGCGAACACAAATATTAAAAAAAATGATAATATAGACAACTTCTAATAAAATAGAATTGATAAAATATCAGCACCTAGCAAAAATACACAAAATAATATATATATATTTCTTTATATTCCGCCAGAAAAATTAAAGTAAAACCTCCCCTACCTACTCAACGTTAAGCTCTGAAACCAGCTCAGATTCACTTTCATCCAAATCAAACAAGATATAATACAAACCAAACTAACAGGAATTATAATCAAAATAGATCAGATACAAAACTGATAGTTATATAAATCTAATTAATTAAATCTCTCTACTAACAAAATGAAAGAAAATATAATCATAGCTAAACTTACCTCGTAAGAAATAGTCTGAGCAACAGATCGTAAACCCGCCTCGGTGGCGTAGTTGGCTAAAGCACTAGTTTCGTGTTGAGCCAGGCTGCCGAGGACGGGGAGATCGAGGTTCGAATCTCGGGTGAACTGGGGTGGGGGCTCCTAAATGGTTTTCCACTCTACCTCCACCCAAATACGGGCCCACTTTTTCTAAAATTCAACCTTCCCAATTCCTAATCTATTAGCGTAGCTCGTACTTAAGCGTATAGCCGAACGGGTAGTAAGACGCGGTGCTAAATAAATAACAGCTCGTAAACCCCCTAATAATGAATAAATAGACCAACCCACCACTATAATTGTATAGATACCTATTCCCAAACAAGATAAAATAAATAATAAGCCTGGATTAAAATAAAATAAATTAATCAATAGTAATCAAACTAATAGAGATAAAAACTAATTAAAAATAGGAGATAAATAAAAAGGTAAATAGTTTGATAATAGGAATAAAACATTCCCTTATAAATAATTTAATAGCATCTGAAAATCTATGCTTCGATGCATTGACTAACCTGCTGTACTAGTAGCTTTGTCAGTTTAAATCCCGGTCAGGTCGAAGTTGCTTTATGTCAAAAAATATCCAAAACTTGCCGTCACACTCTCAAAGCCATTGTTCGAGACGAAACAACAATTAAAGATAGAAATCAAACAATAAAAACCAAATTGAGGTAAAGGGAAAAAGATGAGTGACTTGAAGACTTGTGGAGGAGGAACCTTGGCGTCCAATCACCTGTATCAAAACTTGTTTGAGTGTGTGTGCGTGTGAGCCATAAGAGGCGTGCAATGACAAGGTTGTTGCTGTTTTGTTTTGCTAATTCCTGACGGAGTCCCGTTATAATGAACGAGTGTGTGTGGTTCGATCATTCGCACACAACACACGTCGTCAGTTCGCACTTGAACCCGGTAGCGGCTGTTCTCAGACGATAGCTTCTGGTCAGCCTTCATTTGGAGCATTTCCCTTCAGACGAGATCAACACTCAACTCCACAAACTTATCAACTCTTATCTCTATGAATTTATCAATAAAACAATATTTCTAATTTCAAAGTTTTGACATAATGTTCTGTACATATCAAGATTATAAACTATAATGTTGAAATGAAAAATACTTGTTTAGTGCTGGGGCCTCCCTTCTTAACATATCTTTGTTTGTCTCTTGGTACTATCACCA
Organism: Timema podura; assembly: GCA_033556935.1. NCBI lineage: Eukaryota > Metazoa > Arthropoda > Insecta > Phasmatodea > Timematidae > Timema > Timema podura. Next base: position 2,645,387 of record JAVRXN010000012.1, read on the forward strand.
TCACATCTCTTTGTTTGTCTCTTGGTACTATCACCAACACATCTCTTTGTTTGTCTCTTGGTACTATCACCAACACATCTCTTTGTTTGTCTCTTGGTACTATCACCATCACATCTCTTTGTTTGTCTCTTGGTACTATCACCAACACATCTCTTTGTTTGTCTCTTGGTACTATCACCAACTCATCTCTTTGTTTGTCCTTGGTACTATCACCAACACATCTCTTTGTTTGTCTCTTGGTACTGGGCTATGCACTCCTTGTAGCCTGCTTACAACATTACAAACTGGAACGTGGGTTACAACAGCATGTTCCCTCATGTTCCCTCATGTTCATCATCCTTTTCCCTCTCCTCTCCACTGGCCCACTGAGTTGGACATGATTGTTGTGGATAAACTACCCCCAGGTCACCTAATATCACACTATCACACACACTCACACAATGATTCTTGGAACAACACGTTTTATTCTGATCAAGTGAACTAAACGTCACGGTCGTCTTGTACACTTTGCCGACGAAAGACATCGTTGTTAAAATCCAGGTTGGTTTTACTCGAGAATTCATAATAATAGTTTTTCACTCTCCTTTCAATAAAATGTCTGTACATTTCCTCTGAATTCCACCTTCTCTCTGACTAACTACCTAGTGTAGTTAAATGCTAATAGCCCAGATCTAAATTAGTCTCACAAAAAATAAATAGAGATTTACAAAACACATTAAAAATATATCACATCATTCGTTTATCAAAAATTATATTAAAAATATCTGTCCCCACATTTTTATCTAACCGAAGTGTATTTTTTGTTTTTTATAGAACTATGGTTAAAACAAGGTCGTAGAAAGGTTGGGGTTCCAGGGGGTCTGGACCCCCACTGGGATTAACAGCTCCCCTCCTGGAATTTGTTGGACGCCCCCTTAAATACCTAATGTTGACGTTTTTTACCCTTACTACAGTTTTAATTGTATATGTCATCAACCAAATATTAGTTAATGAATAGGCCTATTTTAATATTCACCTTTAAGATACACTTCCGATTATGAAACTAGCTCTGTCAACATTTCAAATGCTTTTATTTCCCTACATTCAATATATTGGAAAACAAAGTACGTTTCTTTGAATGAGCCGAGTAAATGAGGTCCAAGTAAAGAAGGCAAACATTTTTGCTATCACCGGTATGACTCATACACACTTGTCGAGACGACCCGAGGCAGTCCGAGTGTGAGAGTGTGGAGGGGGGTCTTGTCGAGACGACCCGAGGCAGTCCGAGTGTGAGAGTGTGGAGGAGGGTCTTGTCGAGACGACCCGAGGCAGTCCGAGTGTGAGAGTGTGGAGGAGGGTCTTGTTGAGACGACCCGAGGCAGTCCGAGTGTGAGAGTGTGGAGGAGGGTCTTGTTGAGACGACCCGAGGCAGTCCGAGTGTGAGAGTGTGGAGGAGGGTCTTATCGAGATGACCCGAGGCAGTCCGAGTGTGAGAGTGTGGAGGGGGGTCTTGTCGAGACGACCCGAGGCAGTCCGAGAGTGTGGAGGGGGGTCTTGTCGAGACGACCCGAGGCAGTCCGAGTGTGAGAGTGTGGAGGGGGGTCTTGTCGAGACGACCCGAGGCAGTCCGAGTGTGAGAGTGTGGAGGAGGGTCTTGTCGAGACGACCCGAGGCAGTCCGAGTGTGAGAGTGTGGAGGAGGGTCTTGTTGAGACGACCCGAGGCAGTCCGAGTGTGAGAGTGTGGAGGAGGGTCTTGTTGAGACGACCCGAGGCAGTCCGAGTGTGAGAGTGTGGAGGAGGGTCTTGTCGAGACGACCCGAGGCAGTCCGAGTGTGAGAGTGTGGAGGAGGGTCTTGTTGAGACGACCCGAGGCAGTCCGAGTGTGAGAGTGTGGAGGGGGGTCTTGTCGAGACGACCCGAGGCAGTCCGAGTGTGAAAGTGTGGAGGGGGGTCTTGTCGAGACGACCCGAGGCAGTCCGAGTGTGAAAGTGTGGAGGGGGGGTCTTGTCGAGACGACCCAAGGCAGTCCGAGTGTGAGAGTGTGGAGGGGGGTCTTATCGAGATGACCCGAGGCAGTCCGAGTGTGAGAGTGTGGAGGGGGGTCTTGTTGAGACGACCCGAGGAAGTCCGAGTGTGAGAGTGTGGAGGGGGGTCTTGTCGAGACGACCCGAGGCAGTCCGAGTGTGAGAGTGTGGAGGGGGGGTCTTGTCGAGACGACCCGAGGCATTCCGAGTGTGAGAGTGTGGAAGGGGGTCTTGTCGGGACGACCCGAGGCAGTCCGAGTGTGAGAGTGTGGAGGAGGGTCTTGTTGAGACGACCCGAGGCAGTCCGAGTGTGAGAGTGTGGAGGAGGGTCTTGTCGAGACGACCCGAGGCAGTCCGAGTGTGAGAGTGTGGAAGGGGGTCTTGTCGAGACGACCCGAGGAAGTCCGAGTGTGAGAGTGTGGAGGAGGGTCTTGTTGAGACGACCCGAGGCAGTCCGAGTGTGAGAGTGTGGAAGGGGGTCTCGCCTCGGCGACGCTCGGGTCCGTGTCGGTCTTACAAGGGGAGGCCACGACGTTCGGATCACGGATTATCTTCAAACTTTGTACACTTTTAGTAGTCCATTAGGACAACATAATGTGCAAGTAGTAAGGCGTACTACTTAGGCGTTTTCGAGAAAATCGCAAGAGAAGTTTTACGCGTCGAATATGTACCGGTACGTTGCGGCTATAAGCACGAGATGATGACGGTCGAGTGGTTAGCGTTCTATCTCCGTAATCACTGGGTAGCTGGATCGAGTCCCGCTCAACTTTTTTTTTTCAACACTGGTCACATTCTTTCCTATATATTACAATTCAAAGATAATATAATGAAAAAATACGTGTATTTGCATGAACTTTTATTGAATTTCCAATGTTATTTGGCTGTTTACTAATTTTTATTACTACAACAAATATTATATTTATAACTATCGTCAAGTAAACGACAAAACGCATAAAGTTTTCCTGAAAATGTATGCCTGTCGTGATTTGCGAAATCCTTCATACCTGAAATCGGGTAAGGTACCCGAAACTGCTTTGCACCTGGACGCTTTGACCTGCAGACACAGGTTTGAAAGTATAAGGCGAGGGCCAGGCTTGGAAAGCCCAAGTCAAACATCGATAAATAAAGGTGTGAATAACTTTATTCAATAATACAATGAGTTACAATATGTCAGAATATATTACCTTTGAATTGTAATATATATGAAAGAATATGACCAGTGTTGAAAAAAAAAAGTTGAGCGGGACTCGATCCAGCTATCCAGTGATTACGGAGTTGGAACGCTAACCACTCGACCGCCACCATTTCGTGCTTATAGCCGAAACGTACCGGTACATATTCGACGCGTAAAACTTCTCTTGCGATTTTCTCGAAAACGCCTGAGTAGTACGCCTTACTACTTGCACATTATGTTGTCCTAATGGACTACTAAAAGTGTACAAAGTTTGAAGATAATCCGTGATCCGAACGTCGTGGCCTCCCCTTGTTAGTGTCCGAGTCAAAGGGCGCGAGACGCGAGTACGAGTGCACCGCCCGACTCTCGTCCAGTCAATGCGCAATTAGAAACAGGAATTTCGACACTTGGCGCGAGATCGGATTTAATACATTTAATTTTTGTTAATTTTGATTTTGTTTTCTCCTAATTTTTGCTTAGTAAATTATTTTGCAAAACATATGTGACTGGACAAACGATATCATAATCCAATTCTTGGAATTAAAACCAAGGCGAGCCGGTTCTGTGTGGACCGAAACAAATGCACAGAGATATGAAGAGATTGAACCAAGGGTAGGTTCTTATAAGTTGATGTCATATAGCAAGTTCGACATCCTCCATCAGTGACATAAAATAACGACTGCACGACATGTGTCAACATACCTACTTACTCAAAACATTATTTGATAATTACGAAAAGTTTGAAAGAAATGGTTGGGTCAGCGGGGAGAGAAGGGGGCTCCGGAACCCTCCCCCACCCCTAGAAAAAGAGGAAAAGTAGCTTTATAAGCGATTGGGTTAGGATAGCCCATATTTCATACAACCATGATTAGAATATAATCGATATACAATCGCAGAAAGACACATGTGGGCCTATAATAACTAATCCCGGTGAATCAAATGTTGCGGTTCGTGTGTTACTCACCATTGTGAGAGAAAGTCAAGCTGTGAGTCATACTGTAGCTGGCTGGCTCCTAGTTCTCATTATTCGCTGTACAATTACTGTAATCACAATGTCTCGCTCGGAACTCGCCATAAGAACGTGCATCTAATTAAAGAGATATAATTTGTAGTAGATTAGAGCTGAAGCCTGGCATCGACTTTAATAGAATAAACAACTCGTAAATTAGAGGTAAAATTAGCACACAGGCTGTAAAAAACACAAAAAATGTGTACTAGACATAAAACAAAACTAGATACACAACTGTCTTGTTAACTAAATATGACGTATTCTGTAACATATAATACGGGTATCCATTTTAATGGAGACTCTGCATAGTTTAAATAATCACTGCTATTCAACATTGAGACTTGCATACCTTGCAGATATTTTTGCAAAATTAAATACAATAAATCTGTCCCTGTAAGGAAAGAATGTGCAAATTTTTCTGAAATTGATAAAATTTCATCTTTAAAAAAGATACTAGAATTTTGGACATCTTCTGTAAAACAGAAGAACTTTTAATGCTTTTATACTGTAGATGAATTTCTGACTGAAATAAATTCTACAGTCGATGAAGAAGTTTCCAGCGCCATCTTACAATACTTATATGACCTGCAGTGTTCTTTATCAGAATATTTTCCTACTACTAATGATGATAATGCTTGGGTACGAAATCCATTTATAATTACAGCCAAACCAGTGGGTTTTAATGTGATTGATTATGGAAGACTGATTGACTTGGTTTCTGACTCTGATTTGAAACAAAAGCTTAAAGGTCTCCCATTGAATATTTTTGGGGAACATCTAATAGAAGAATACCCAAATGTGGCTAAGCATGCGGTTCAAACACTCTTTCCTTTTGTTACAACTTATTTGAGACTGGACTGTCATGTTGCAACGAAAGTAAATATAGAAATGGACTGTCATGTTGCAACGAAAGTAAATATAGAAATGGACTGTCATGTTGCAACGAAAGTAAATATAGAAATGGACTGTCATGTTGCAACAAAACACAAATATAGAAATGGACTGTCATGTTGCAACGAAAGTAAATATAGAAATGGACGGTCATGTTGCAACTAAAGTAAATATAGAAATGGACTGTCATGTTGCAACGAAAGTAAATATAGAAATGGACTGTCATGTTGTAACGAAAGTAAATATAGAAATGGACTGTAATGTTGCAACGAAAGTAAATATAGAAATGGACGGTCATGTTGCAACGAAACACAAATATAGAAATGAGCTGTCATGTTGCAACGAAAGTAAATATAGAAATGGACTGTCATGTTGCAACGAAAGTAAATATAGAAATGGACTGTCTTGTTGCAACGAAAGTAAATATAGAAATGGACTGTCATGTTGCAACGAAAGTAAATATAGAAATGGACTGTCTTGTTGCAACGAAAGTAAATATAGAAATGGACTGTCATGTTGCAACTAAAGTAAATATAGAAATGGACTGTCATGTTGCAACGAAAGTAAATATAGAAATGGACTGTCATGTTGCAACGAAAGTAAATATAGAAATGGACTGTCATGTTGCAACGAAAGTAAATATAGAAATGGACTGTCATGTTGCAACAAAACACAAATATAGAAATGGACTGTCATGTTGCAACGAAAGTAAATATAGAAATGGACTGTCATGTTGCAACGAAAGTAAATATAGAAATGGACTTGATGCTGCACCTGATATAAGGATTCAACTTTCCAGCATCATTATGAATATAAAACAAATTTGTGATGAAAATAAGCAGAATCATCCATCCCCCTAAAAGTAAGTTTTATTTACGTTTTAAGGATTGATTTTTGGTTTGGTAAAATAAAATGTATTTGAGTATTAGTACCGTAACTTTTTTTATTTGATGACAAAGATAAAAAGTGTTCCGTGACCCGATAATTTCGGGAAACGCTGGTCTAGAAGATGTAAATAATCTTAGATTTCAAATGTAGACGCATCATATATCATGTTCATGAATTAGATAAACAACACCTGGATATGAGAACTGAACACAAGACCCTTAGCTTGGGGTCAGCTATGAGTGAAGAATGGGACTGGTTTCAATTCCCATGTCCAAACCTTATTTTTCAATTTACGAATATTATCATCTCTGATTTTCCAGTGACAGGCTGGTCGTGGTTCAAATGCAGGTTTGATGTTTTTTTAAATTGTTTTCCTCACATTATTTCGCACTATACCTCCACAAAATTACAGATAGATTTCCTCTAAATTCTAAGCGCGGTGTATAAATAACACTACAACCAGCCTCTTTATTCGTAATCACTTATTGCTCACTCCTTGAGAGAACAATAGATATCAAAGATTTATACATTATTGTTTGTTTATAAACAATCCCAAGGCTGTAAATATAACTGGGTATCTACTGAGTTGGAGAAACAAAAATAAGTGACATTTTGGTAACCTTTTTTGACAACAAACCTCCTTCGGTAATCGGCCGAACATTATATAATGAATATCTAGGCATGATGCACTCACATGCAACATTAAACTTGAACTAGATGGCGAACGTTAACCTTGTCCTTGGTATCACGGTACAAACAATCAAGACACTAGTGCATGGCATCATGGGTAATGAGGGACTCGACATTTGACGTGTTCGCGTTGTTACGATGCGCGGGAAATTCAAAAGAAAATATTTTCGGGACTTTACGGCCGAAGATTGAAAGTTCGTGACTTTTCAGGGACTTTCATGACTTTTTTTTTGCAATTAGTAACTTTTTCTGGCTTTAGTGACTTTCGTGACCCAGTAAACAGCCTGATTAAAAATAATAACATACACCCTTCTTATACAGATGTTCTATACATTTTTCTCTTTCACTTTTTATATTGAAACGTTCCATAGTTTTAATAAATTTAATCACCTTAAAACCCCAAAAAGTGTAAAAAAAAAATCAAACAATGTAACCAAGAAATCAAGAACGTTGTTGATGTTCACACATTTATAATATCAACAAGTAACAAAAGAGTTCCATTCTTAATACATTTTAGATAAAATACAAAATAAAATTGTATTTATTTATGACGCCATATTATATAAGAACTAATACATTCGATTAGTGCATTTAAATATTTGATTGTGTGAGAAATGTACAGCTGTTTTCCAACAACATGAGCTAACAGCCTTGTTTCATGGCGGCACTGCAGAACTTTTCAAAAACTGCTTGGGGGTCCAGTTTCATTTTAATAGACAGTCGAGAGGAAACAATGTTATAATCTGTAGTAATATTAATTTTATAAGAGAATAATTAGTGATGTTGCAATATTCATACAGAATGGCATAGCACTGGGGTAACCTAGTGAATTAACCGGCCCGCCCGTGTCAACCGGATATTTTGCTCTTTTGGTAACCATGTTGGTTATTTATTGTATTTTGTCTCTGTAGCATATTACATTTGTTAATTTATGTCCTTTTTTAAACCCAGATTATCTTTTTTTATTATTATGTTTCTGTAGCAAAGTTTTACTTGCTATCTTAATGTCGTGTCTAAGAATAGATTGCGCTGTCAATAGTTTTCGTTTCTTTTGCATTATAATGAGTAGTGTTTTATTTAAATTTAGTTATCGCCATAGTTGACTTGGTATAGTACTAGAGCTAGCTATAAAAAGCTGGCCATTGGATGTATAACGTCCTGATTTGAAATGGTTGATGTGGCCTATCCACTAACTTATACCAGGCTCTATGTTTCTAAATTTGATAACATGAATTAGATAATACTACATTAGGGAAAACTGTGTGTTTACCAGGTTTGGTTTGAATCAACCTATAAGTTATTTTTCAAACATGTTAACCAAACCAAGCATTATTTTAATATGTTGAGCTATCTGTTTAACTTTTGCCCTTTCTAAAGAAAAAAAATAAATATTGTACTCTTTAGTGCAACCCTCTTGTAATTTTTGAAATAATTGTTTGATTTCGAAAAAAATTGGTACAAACACAAACTTATGCCCGAAAGCATCCTTTTTAAATTCACAATTTGAATCAAGATTAACAAAAACAAACATTTTGATCCTTGTTGGTAAGAAAAACTTTTACCCATCTTTACTAACAATTGTTATGTGTTAATTCGGGGCTACAACACTAGTCATGGAGTGAAACATTTGGTGATAAAAATGTATGTAGAATCCATCTTGGCAAAACTAAGTGTTCACCCCCAATATAAACCAACATGTATACATACACGTCATACGAGTCTCAATCATAAAGACGCGTGTAGCCCGAACGGATAGAAAGACGTGGTGCAAATAAATAAACTAATATATAAATATTTAGCTTCTGTTCAGACTTGAGATAATGTTCTAATAGTTCAAATACATTTAGATTAAATATTATAGCATAGTTATTTATTGACAAGTTTATATCACTGTGTTTAGTTAATTTCTACGACTACCCCTAACAAAATAACATAAAATTATCGGTTGTCTAACTTTTCATAAATCATAATTATGTTGGCAAAGAAAAACAACACAGATTAACGATCCATGGATTTTTCTCCAAAACCAATAAATAAACGCTGCTCCATTAACAAATACTTAATTGGTTCTTAAATAAAATGATATTCCGACGAAGAATGCTAAAAAAGTCCAAAATAAAAATAAAAATTGTATTTCCCTATGTAGTACTATGGTAATAAAATACATGTTGTATGGAACATGACACCAGAAGTTGGTTTGATCACACAACTAAAATAACAATCCCTGTTTGAGGGAGGAGTAAAATTGGGTGTAAACTGCACTGTATTCCTCCGCAGCTTGATGGATGCTACGTCATCTCTGGACAATACTTCCACCACGACAGTAATCACACTCGCTTGGATTCATCCCAAACAAAAATACTGTACACTCATGTTTTGTTGTTGCTGAGAGATGGCCGCTCACTTTTAAACTCAATATCTTAGCACACCTAACTCTGTTTGGAATGGTATTCTTTTGTCTGCAACTAATTGTTCTATAGCAGCGTCTAAGCCTTGTGTGTACGCTAAGATGCCCCAAGTTGCTACCAAGGTAGATTAACTAGCTCTCGATACAACATCACACGAGAATCTAGCTAGATAACTGAAGACAAGTTGTGTCACACCACCGAGTATATCTCCACAACAAACAAACACCTAAACTTAGTTTGGATCTAAATATTTCAGTGAACCGATCCACTCGACCACAGGAGCACATGTAGTAGTGGAACAAATATTTACCCACGCGGCCGCCACGGTAAACGAGAAGTATCTATCACTGTCAGGCTTCAAATACAATGGTCTGTGTCTTTTTCCGGAACTACCTCTATATTCTGTCCAGGCTTATACTCCCTTCCGAGCTTCACCCACAGTCATACCTTGCCATGTCAATAATGTCATCAATTTGTTTCTATTAATAAAACTCACACCATGGGGCTGTTAAGGCGTGAACCATATTATGAAATATCGCATCTTAGAATTAAATATTGCGTTAGAACTGAACGTCTGCGCGGCAATTTATTGCTAACCAGGGCGGGCCCCTTAACATTTGGTTGTTGAATAGGGATACAAAATCACAGAAACTTATATTAAAAATATGGATAAAAAGATACGTATCCTAAAAATTTAGTGTCAATAAATTTGGAATAATTCGGGAAGAGATTAAAACCATATCTGATTTTACGCTGATGGGGGGGTTGAGACTCGAATTCCAGCTGAATGCACAAAAGGTTTTTTATTTCCCTTCTCCCTTCACGCAAATGAGAGTAAACTTCCTCTAAATAATAGCACAAGTGGTAATGTTATGTTAAACGTTGAGATGCACCATCCATCCATACATTTCCATCTCCAACGGACAGTAGCACGGTTAACACCATCCTCCCTCGGACAGTAGCACGGTTAACACCATACTGCTATCTAGTCCCTCTGAACTGTAGCATGTATCTAACCACTCGTCCTTACTAAGTTGTCTGAAGAGACCTCAACACTAGAGTAGAACACGAGCTCATCGATCCGTGTGAATAGATTCACACACTTCACTGACATTGTCATTGTCATTGTCAACTTTATAGTTATTGTTAATGTTGTGCCGTCAATAACTTCCACCTTGAATCTGGCCTTGAAATATATTACAAATTATATTGTCAGTATGGATTATACAGCGATTAAACGAGAACGCGCGAATAGTATTTTACTAGAGGTTAGACGAACGACGAATTAAGAGGTTAAATCTTCACTTAGATGACAAGCATTATCGTAAGAGTAACTATTTGAATTGAACATATGCTGCTAAACTATACTGTTTTTGATAATCTGAACACTAATATAAAATACAAAAAACTACACATGTAGTGTGAGAGTTAAACAACCCGTGTTTTAAGAGACAAAACATATACGGTATTAAAAAGTAGGACTATTAGACGTATAATGTAAGTAGCTTTCAAGTTATACTGACATGAGATATTCCGGCCTAATCCACTGTGAACAGAATACACTCACTCCAGCCATAGTGCTTACAATGGTTCAATATATAGTGTCTACAATGGTTCAATCTATAGTATCTACAATGGTTCAATCTATAGTATCTACAATGGTTCAATCTATAGTATCTACAATAGTTCAATCTAGTATTAGTGACGTTAATGTTAGCCAAGGAATCTCCATAAGGTTCCAATGTCCCTCGACTCACGTCAATATTCTCTGCTCTTCTCCAGTAATGAGAGATTATTGCCTGGGAAGTTTATATACTTCAAGTACTGAAAGAAGAATATTGGCGATCCCCTAATCCAGGGGTAGGCCAAGGGTGGCGCGGGGAACGATTGGCACGCTGAGCGATTTGAGTAAAATGATATAAAACCTTTAATTTTAATTAAAACCATCGATGTGAGTAATAATTATTTTAAAAACGTGTTTTATGTTTCATTGATTCATTTTTGTTTCAAAATTCCAAAATCACGTCTTCAGAACTTAAATTTTGCAAAACACATTTATAACTTTGGTATTTATTCTGATTTCTCAAGAAACAGTAGTTATTTATTGTTTTCGATTTAGAAAAAATGTTACATTAATATTTTCCGCTATCAGCTTAAATTTGTTTTAATAGCTGTACAAGTTAACTGGTATAATATATATATGAGTTGGGTGGGCTTAGGTGGGTTGGCACGCTGAGTGACTTTGCAATATTACTTCGCCACAACACTACTAAAAGGTCGCCAACCCCTGCCCTAAACTAAAGCATTTTGGACATTGACTATTCCAAGAAGACATTCATGGCAGAACACAAACCCCCAACTAACATGAAGCACTCGCCCCTTCAGCCCTATTGTTACAGGGCGACACTGGAAGACAAAGGTAAACAACGGGGCCTAAGGTGGATTAAAAAATATACAACTGTCAATATTTTCCACATAAAATACAGCCATAGCAGTTTATCAACTAGGTCTACTAATGAATTACTCTTGTTTGCAGTAGTATATTCTCATTGTACCAGACATTGGCTCTTGGAAGAAGATGTGGGAGGAATACTGACCACATGGGTCTGCCACAGACTATTCCACTTCTGTGTACTCTTACAGTCGTCAAGACGAGATTCTACATCAGCTGATAACTATCAACGGTTGAAGAACATAAGCCTACACTAGCCCTACACTAACACTCAGCCTTGATATTGCTCACTATCTTTTACTCTCAGTTCGAATTATAGCCACTGTTTGTTATTATAGAAACGTTCAATCAATAAAACGATCTACTGAATCAAATCTCAATATTGTTGTGTTAATCGCCACATTTGGTGTAATTTGTCCCTGAAAAGGTATGAATGTGTGCACCTACCTTCGATGACGACTGCATCGTCCGTCTCGTACCGGTAGTCGTGGGTCGCGTGGTTATCAGGCAAGGAGTGTGGTTCGGCCAGGGCTGAGAGCACCACAGCACTAAACCACCACAGACGAATTGTGCGCATGATCGCTAGCTCGACAATGGCGACCGATCGATTGGCAAACCTTGTTTTTAATGCGAGGGTCCCCACGTGGTCTCGAAGGAAGAAAGACGACAACGAAGGTCGGGTTGTACCTCGGCTGATCGCGGAGTGAGTTCAATACACCATCAGGAGAAGAGTTGGTGCAGGTCTGTGTTGGCTACCTCGCACGCGCGCGCACACGCGGACACCACATTTCGCGAATCAAGTTCAAGAGCAACCGCCTCGACACTCAAGTACAGTGGCCTATGTCCACATTTATCTCTCTCTCTCTCTCTCTTTATATAACAAGTTCACTGACATTCCAAAACGAATAGACTAATTGGTTTTACATACGGTTACCGGCTGTAGCGTGAAAAAGATGTGGTTCCTTTCGATGGTAACAAAACACGTCAACTGGCAGGGACCATAAATGTGAGGACAGGGTTATAGTGCGGGGGTGAGGGGAGAGGGTCAGGGTGAGTTCAATCCTCCCCAATCCTCCCAAAGATGTTCCTCCTCAGGTCCTGAACTAGAAGCTGTACTTGTGGGAGAGGGTCAGGGTGAGTTCAATCCTCCACATCCTCCCAAAGATGTTCCTCCTCAGGTCCTGGACTAGAAGCTGTACTTGTGGGAGAGGGTCAGGTTGAGTTCAATCCTCCACATCCTCCCAAAGGTGTTCCTCCTCAGGTCCTGAACTAGAAGCTGTACTTGTGGGAGAGGGTCAGGGTGAGTTCAATCCTCCACATCCTCCCAAAGGTGTTCCTCCTCAGGTCCTGAACTAGAAGCTGTACTTGTGGGAGAGGGTCAGGTTGAGTTCAATCCTCCACATCCTCCCAAAGGTCTTCCTCCTCAGGTCCTGAACTAGAAGCTGTACTTGTGGGAGAGGGTCAGGGTGAGTTCAATCCTCCACATCCTCCCAAAGATGTTCCTCCTCAGTTCCTGGACTAGAAGCTGCGGTCTTATGAAATTATTAACAATAGACAATTCTGTGTTTGAAACACTGTTAATAGACGATACATTACCAGTAGGGCTATCAGGCACTAATACTGTTCCAGTGGCTATCAGGGACTAATATAATGGCCATCAGGGATTAATAATGTTCCAGTGGCCATCAGGCACTAATAATGTTCCAGTGGCTATCAGGGACTAATATAATGGCCATCAGGCACTAATAATGTTCCAGTGGCTATCAGGGACTAATATAATGGCCATCAGGCACTAATAATGTTCCAGTGGCTATCAGGGACTAATATAATGGCCATCAGGGATTAATAATATTCCAGTGGCTATCAGGGACTAATAAAATGGCCATCAGGCACTAATAATGTTCCAGTGGCTATCAGGGACTAATATAATGGCCATCAGGCACTAATAATGTTCCAGTGGCTATCAGGGACTAATAAAATGTCCATCAGGCACTAATACTGTTCCAGTGGCCATTAGGCATTAATACTGTTCCAGTGACTATCAGGGACTAATATAATGGCCATCAGGCACTAATACTGTTCCAGTGGCTATCAGGGACTAATACAATGGCCATCAGGCACTAATACTGTTCCAGTGGCTATCAGGGACTAATAAATCAGACTAATGTCGGCCAATAACAATGGCACGCCTAATACTGTTCCAGTGGCTATCAGGGACTAATACAATGGCCATCAGGCACTAATACTGTTCCAGTGGCTATCAGGGACTAATATAATGGCCATCAGGGATTAATAATGTTCCAGTGGCCATCAGGCACTAATAATGTTCCAGTTGCTATCAGGGACTAATATAATGGCCATCAGGCACTAATAATGTTCCAGTGGCTATCAGGGACTAATATAATGGCCATCAGGAACTAATAATGTTCCAGTGGCTATCAGGCACTAATAATGTTCCAGTGGCTATCAGCGACTAATATAATGGCTATCAGGCACTAATACTGTTCTACAAAAGTAAATAGAATCTAGTGATTGAACTTTTAAAAATGAGAGTCCAGTTAAGAGAAAACACGAGTATTTCAATGTCGTTGGTTGGGATTGAACTGTGACTACCTTCATCGGAATCCTCTAAACTATCCATGATGGCAAATCAGAGAGCTAGTTTTATGTTAGTTCCTAGTATTTTCTTATATTTCTTTTTTAATCAATAAACTACATAATTATGTTCAAGAATAAATGTTTATTCGCGCCATGTTAATGATAAGAATGTCGACCCTTAGCATCTTCCTTGGGCCCGCCAGGGACAGACACAAACTCTCGGAGATTACATTTATTCTAATTAATCTTTTACGTCTATTTCTGTATTTTGATTTTTGCAAAGGATAACTTTACAGCGTTTTCATTCTAAAACTGTGTCTTATACTTTGTATTTTAAAACTATTTAACAATTTTGTTTATTTTAGTATTCCACCACACATAATGATATATTGTGTTTACCAGCAGAACATGCAATGTGACATAGGTGCTTACTACCCCATGATTGAAGATCAACTACTGACCAATAAGAGGCTAGTATCTTGAAACTTGACCGCCAACTAGAAATCAACAACAGGTCGGCAAATTCGCTCGCTCACTCGCATTAAAACGAGGTCCAATGGTAGACTTGAATTTTGTCCGCTACACACTCTGCTGAAACCTTGTGCACCCACACTCCCTGGTACAGTCTGTGGAGGGAAATGGTAGACACTCTACACTCAACGAGAAATTCGAGGAAAAAAATTAGTCAAAAAGTTAATTCTTTGTTAGTAGCTCTTTTATAGAGTGAGAAAGAATTGTTGTAACCAACGTTTGTGCACGATCTACACGCATGGAAAGTTCCGGGAAAACCAATATTTCTAGAATGTTCTAGTTCCAGGCTATTACTCTTAACACAATAACTATTAGTGACGTCAGAGAAGGGGTTAAAGATGGGGAAAGTCCTGTATTACGTGACGAATCACCAACCCAGTGTACCTGATTGGGATTCAAACTCCAATCTTCTACCTACCAACATCTGTTATGTCCCTGTGGAGGGACACCAACATGAAGAATATATCTTGAGCTAGTTCTTACCAGTCCACCTCATTACACTATACCTCTTTCAGGTTTACCAGTCAGTACCCTAAACATGGTTCTAGAATCCCCCATCAGCACTGCATGTCCTGCCCACCGTAATCTACGAGACTTAATTATCCTAACAATGGCTTGTGATGAGTACAGGGTATGTAGCTCGTGATTATGTAACCTCCTCCACTCCCCAGTAGCCTCATCCATTTTTGGACTACATATCTTCCTAAACACCTTGTTTTCGAACACCCTAATTATTATTTTTCGTCATTCAAGGTAAGAGGCCATGTTTCACATCCATAGAGAACAACCGGTAAAATGATGGATTTGTATATTCTGAGTTTTACATTTCCTTACAGCAGGCGAGACTCCAACAACTTACTGACCGAGTAATAACAAGCATTTCCCGACTGTATTATCTTACTAGCTTCCAATCTAATATCATATCACTAGTTAAAATTGTTCATAAATTATTTAAACTCACCAACCATTTCAAATGATTAGGCCCCCTTAACACAAATAAAGTCAAATTCGGTAAATTTACTACAAGAGAGGTCAGAATAAATACAGCTAACTCAGGTACAAATAAATTAAGTCAAACTTGTTCTAAATTGGTCAGGTTTTGGCAAAAGTGCTGTTTGAGTTTACTCATTGGGTTAATTCAAAGAATATGGAATGAAAGGTTACCAAAATAAATATTAAAGTGGAAACCAGTGGGACGAAGAAAGAGAGGGAGGACAAGAACGAGGTGAAGAGAAGGCATAAACAACGTAACACAAGGAAGAGGAACGAGCGAGATGGATGGAGATGGGTGTGGACCGATATACACACACAAGTTAGGTTAAGTTGAGTGGTTCAAAATACGTTGGTCAAGCTCATTAAATTAAATTGCGTGAGTTTATGAACACTTATTTAGGTGATGTGTGTCCGTTATATAAAAAACAGTGTCTTAAACCCCATGCGGTCCATGCGCATTTGTTTTGTTGCGTTAGGCATGAGGAGGGTAGAATGTAGCACTTGCGTGAAAGTATTTAGGATAAAAAGAAGCCTAGTTATAACCTAGCGGGATTCAAACCCCGACCTCCATTTCCCGGCAAGAAAGACTAGACGAGCTTGACCTTTGGTCCACTCGCCCACAGATGAAGGTAGTATCTGCAATATACCGGCCGGTACTCGAACAGGAGACGATGTTGATATCAGGGTTGAATATAGCCAAAGCTCAAATGAAGAGCCCCAATGTTGTTGAGCGTCCCACGCCAAGTAGTGTCCACAGCCTCTCAAAGGACCGTTACCCCCTCTTGCTCGAGTAGGTTAGTCAACTTGCGGGTGTATCGACAAACCGGTCGTTTAAACACGAGCCGGGCCCAACACATTTTGCGCAGTAAGTGAGAAATAAATAAATACTTTGTGTTGCAAGGAGGTGGGAGTAAGCAGGGTAACTTCTCAAGATACAGCTGTAACACAAGGAGGTGGGAGTAAGCAGGGTAACTTCTCAAGATACAGCTGTAACACAAGGAGGTGGGAGTAAGCAGGGTCACTTCTCAGGATACAGCTGTAACACAATAAGGTGGGAGTAAGCAGGGTAACTTCTCAAGATACAGCTGTAACACAAGGAGGTGGGAGTAAGCAGGGTAACTTCTCAAGATACAGCTGTAACACAAGGAGGTGGGAGTAAGCAGGGTCACTTCTCAGGATACAGCTGTAACACAAGGAGGTGGGAGTAAGCAGGGTCACTTCTCAAGATACAGCTGTAACACAAGGAGGTGGGAGTAAGCAGGGTAACTTCTCAAGATACAGCTGTAACACAAGGAGGTGGGAGTAAGCAGGGTCACTTCTCAGGATACAGCTGTAACACAAGGAGGTGGGAGTAAGCAGGGTCACTTCTCAAGATACAGCTGTAACACAAGGAGGTGGGAGTAAGCAGGGTAACTTCTCAAGATACAGCTGTAACACAAGGAGGTGGGAGTAAGCAGGGTAACTTCTCAAGATACAGCTGTAACACAAGGAGGTGGGAGTAAGCAGGGTAACTTCTCAAGATACAGCTGTAACACAAGGAGGTGGGAGTAAGCAGGGTCCTCTATCATACAGGCTAGTTGTTCCCCTCTAATCATAATTAGAGGCCGGCGCAGAGATTACTGCATTTTCCCTCATCATTTTGTTGATTGGTACTAAACCCTTTTGAATCTTTGCCACTCATCCCGAGTATTTAAGTTTGTTGTGATTAGAAGAGTTTTTTTTAAATTATTGCGCCTAGCAAAATGTTCATAATCATAATTAAGGAGGTTGGTTTATAGAACCAGCACCTGAATTATGCGTGTAGAGAACCAGAAAACAACACGAATATTCCAATTACTTTAAATAGTTCCTATAGCACCCTGCCAAGATTCGAACTCATAGGTCTACCTCGCTCTTATCCTTAATAAGTTGAATGCGATTAAAACCTTTCAAATGTCACGATATGGTTAGGTTGATGTCCATCCACTTCTGACATACAGAGGTTAGATTCTCCGGCCAGTCGTAAAACACACAAGTCTTAGCTTGACAGAGGCTGGGTTGAACCCAGGGCCTGCCGTATCAATGCTGTGCGTGTATACCAGTTGGTGGTGCATGTCAGGTGGGAACTGTACACAATAAATGTTAGGTAGGTTGGCTACCGTGGTCCTTTCCTCGACTGGAGGGGAAATGTCGAGTAAATAAATATGGCAGCTCCGTTATTACCAGTAACCTCCTCCAAAAGACGCTTTGAATTCTCTGAGGAGAATCATTTTATAGCCAGTATCAACATTCCTGTAAATTGCAGCCATTACTCTTTTCGTCATTGTTTCAATTAGCTCTGAGTCACTGGAGTCTCGCTATCAAGTCTTGTAAAGTGGTCGGGGTTCTAGGCCCTTAGCTCTCCACCATTTCATTTATATATATAAGTTTGCCATTGTTTATTTTGTTAATTTAATACCATTCTTAAAACCACTAAATTCACTATGGCTGTAATAGGCTTGCAAGTGCCCAGTATTTATAATAGTCAAAGACATTTAATAACATTTTATATATCGTTTCACAAAATCCCCCCTTAATTTGATTAGAAATCATGTTAACATTATCAAGATATTGCGAGTACTAAACTTATAGTACATTATTATTTTCCAATCAGTTAGGCCTATTTTAATATCTATATTACTATCAAATGTTTAATTATAAGAAAGTGTGGGGTTTTTATGTTAATATTAAGTAGTCCAAATCATAATCAAAATGTAAGCAATATATGTTTTAAATTTAAATTCATTAACTTTATTTTTAGGCCTTTAACTTTTAAATCTAGTAGTTTTCATTCTTGTAAAGTCTTTGTTGAAATTATAACGTAATCTAAATTTATTACTTTTATCTTTCACTTTTAAGAATCGTGCTATTTAATCTTATCTGTACCCGGAAGCTGTGAGATGCACCTGTGGCTTGCACGTGTGGCCTCGCAGTGGAAAGGGGAGGTTTGGCGCGAACAGCTAGCCAATCAGCACATCTGATTGTAGCGTCTGTGTTTGATAATACTGAGAAGGGAAGCGAGACTAGTGATGGGCATAATCGAGTGATTTTAAGAATCGAATAATCATTCGATTCTTTGAAAAATAATCGAATGAATCGAAAGAATCATTCGAATGATTTTGAGAAGTAGTAAAGAGTCGGTAATAATCGGATGTTAGCTATTACTACTTCTTAAAAGTAGTTACTAGTTGGTGGTTTTGCTTTGTGCTACTATTCTCCTCACCCTGCTGTCGGCTCTCACAACACGCATTCCTTTAAGTTTGCAACTTATCAACACTTTTCTTTACTGTATTTAGTTCCTTGTGTCGGTGTCAAAGATCAAAGTACAGCCACAGCAAAATACTACACAGTGAACGCTTTAGTCTCATAAGTACCTCGCCATTAATAGAAACACTTTTGCGTGAGAGTCATAGTAAATAAATAAAGAACATATCTTTCCATTCTTGTTTAAGAATCGAAATAATTGACCCTCTAATATTTCCTAAACATAAACAATTATAAGCTTACAATCCTATTTATATCGGTTAAGTGATGACATATTTTCTATTTGAATTCCAGGCGGCATATAATTAATTGATTCAGATATTCAAATAGAAAATATGTCATCACTTACCCGATATATAAATAGGATTGTAAGCTTATAATTGTTTATGTTTAGGAAATATTAGAGGGTCAATTATTTCGACTCTTAAACACGAATGGAAACGTAAGTAAATCAAACACAAAATTTACTACCCCAAAACGGCAACATAAGTTTGCTGTATAGTGACTTTTTTTTTCAGTTATAAGAATATAAAATTATTTGAATGAATAAAATGATAAGATGATCTGAATATTACGGCCGGGCAATGTTTTATTACATTTATAAAAAATATATACTTATCTATTTAATAAATTTGAGTCAACTTAAAAAATATATTATCTCACAGCCCGTTCGGGCTATTCGCGTTTGGTTACAGAATGGTGGTGGTATTAGAAAGGTAGAAATTAAAGGAAATGTATCTGCGTTCACATGGAAGAAGAGTGGGAAGCCATTTAAGGAAATCTCAATAACCAGGGGCGGATCCAGGATTTTCTTGAGGGGATGAAGATTGCCAACGATCGCAAGGGACAACATTAGAACAACAAAAACCAGCCTGTATTACTCACGACCAAAATAAAATTCTACATTAAGTCGGGAAAACTAGCCTCACAAATAACTCCGAGACTCGTCTATCATCATCCACAAAAAGGTAAGTTTTTATTTGAACTTAGTGTACATTAAAAAAAATGCTAGCGTAAACTATTGGTATTAGTTTGCAGTGTGAAAGTGTAAATGTTTCCTTTACTCATATTCCATATTTATTATTCGCTTAGAAACAATTATTGAAGAATCGGAAGAAAAAAAACACATTAGTTTCAAATATAAATATTGTAACAAAAACATATTTTACTGTACTTAAAAATTAGGTGGCATATTCAAAACAGGAATTTAAAAAAAAAGCGCAACAGAAAAAGAAACAATCTACGTAGTATCAATAGTTATAATGTAGCAAAATAATCGACTCATTTTGTTACTTTCATTTGAATTATTTTTGGCTGCTATTCGATTTTAAACTGTATAACCACTTAAACTTTGTATTATATTAGCCTTGGAATCATTTGAAAGCGTAAGGTTTATTATTGTGTAGCAATTTGAACAATTTTTTGAAAATGAACCTAATAGAAATGAAGACCTGTATTGAGATAGCCTAGAAGTATTCGAAACCATAAGGTCGATTTTCTCCAGTGCTGGTAAGGAAGTAGTAAATGAATGAATCGGTCAGCTCGCATCGAGTCAGCTACTGTTTTCATTCGAATGATATTTTCATTCGAATAATATTTTCATTCGAATGATATTTTCATTCGAATGATTTTGAAAGAATCGAATGAATCGATTATTCAGAATAATCGAATGAATCGATTCTATTCATCCGATTCTGCCCATCACTAAGCGAGACACTCACCGGTTAGCTCGCGTGCTAGGAAGACGTACTAAGAGGTACTTAACGAATTGTCGTTCTTTTCGTGTTGGCTTTAGGGTGTTTAGCGATGGGTGGAAGAAAATGGAGACCACCATGTGGCTAAATTATCACAACTTTACAATATGTCTGTTTTCAAGTATTAATTAACCTCGTTGTTTCTATATGTAACTAGTGTTTTAAATGTAATAAAATGTCGGTTAACGTTTCTTCAAAATAAAACTTCCGAATTGACCTCATCCAATTCAATCTATTTAATCGACTACGTTCTCCACCCCCTCCATTATTAATTAAACCCGAGAGGCTCTACCGAACCCACTGGCTGTCGCGGACAAAGGACAAGATAAGTTGGAGAGTTAGACTATTTAGAAATGTCGACCAACAGTGGGCCCGATGGTTAGAACACGTCACACTGTTTTACACTCACATAAATTATTAAAATATGTACATCTTTTTTAAATATTTGAGTATTTATTAGAGTAAAATGGGTCCAACCCGAACGGTTAGTAAGAAATGGTGCTAAAAAAAAAATCACTTAGAACAGTGGTCGCAAGGTATAAGGCGTCATCTTCATCTTTGACTGGATTGTTGGGGGTTACAATGGCTAGAAGCAAGGCTTGTTGGAACAGGGACTTTTTCCTTAATGGTCACGTTCACACAAATGATGGTATTTTTCCTCTAAACAATACCCTGGTCATCCCCCTATATAAGTGTAAAAGTTGTTTAGTTCAGACAACTGGTAGGACGTGTTGTTATATCAGTTGTTGTGATATTAAGAACCGGTTTTTAAACAAATAATGGTAATTATTGTGGCCATTTTCCCATCTAGTTCTGTTTAAAAATAGCCTCAGTGTGAATTGTGCGTGAACTACCCACAACTCGCCTGGAGATACATTGTGAGGCGGAACTTGACTCTGCAGGCTGCTACAGTTCGTTTTAAGTGCATGTATAGCCAACATGGAGATTACACAAACATGGATGATTACCATTTCTTTGACAATTCAAAGTCATTATCTTCATAAAAGGGACTGGAGTGTCGTAGTGGGTTTGTAATCCCTGAATACTTTCATTGTCCATCGACAACAAAGGAAGGCAGGTGAGGTTCCTGAACACACCCTCCGATATGGGATGACTCATGGGGAAGGAGGGCATCTCCTTCATGAACACACCCACAAACATCTGCTCATCGTGATCACACAAAGAATATCACGGGCCAACTAGTGCTAGTGTTAGTGCTGTAATAATAATAATAATAATAATAATAATAATAATAATAATAATAATAATAATAATAATAATAATAATAATAATAATAATAATAATAATAGTCATCGTTTCTAAACCAAGATTCAACCAAGTCAACTGATTCCTCGCCCAAACCACAAGGATTGTAGACAATACCAGTGGCGTATCAACAACCGTCTTACTTAATATCTCCTCCATATTTAGCCGTCGGTTTTGCGAATATAGCTGTATATTAGTCAGCCATTTTTTGTGGATACGACACAACATATTTACAGTGCTATTTTAAGCTATAAATATATCCGGTCTCATCTTTCCGTTTTAAAACTAGATTGAAACTAAACCAGTTAAGAGTTATTTGAAGGCGTACAGTAGTTCTACACCAAACCATTATTTCAAAATCTAAACTCGAAGTAACTGTCAATAATGTTTAGAAAGACAATGCTCTTGTGTCCAAACGGGAAAACCTCACACAAAATTCCTAATATAAATACTAGCATTTAAAAATATACTAAATGTATAGTTATTGTGTTCTTTGTATGTATAATATATTTCTTATTGTAGACCTATATATGCCCCAAAGATAAAAAACAACAAACAAAAGTGGGATTTATAGTTGATTTGAATATATAATTAGGTTGAATATTTGACTAAGGTTAACATATTTTTTTCACGAATTTGTAGTTAAAATAGGTGAACTGTCTTAAATTCAAATTAAAAGGTTCTTCATGCCCCATTCCACCCACGAACCTCTACAACTCCCCACTATCACCACCACCTGACAGCAACTAGGGATGGAACAAAGTAACCGAATCAGTTTATTTGCAACAACTGCGCTACTGAAACTGATTTGCGATGAAACTGAAGGCTGTTGCAACAGCGCACACGTAACCGATAGCAGCGCTAGTCTGTGAATTAAGCAAATAACTGCGTTCAAGTTTATTTCGTGTTTCAACCTGTCGCATTATTTACTCATCACTGATGCTGATTAGTGTTAGAATGTGTTGTGTCTTAGACGTGATTAGATATAGTGACTGTTTACTGTTTAGTTTATATAGTGATTAGTGTTTAGTTAGATGTAGCGTTCATTTTTAATTCCAATGAGTTCTGTACGTCACAAAAACAGTCCTATGGTCATTTACACATTTGCAAAATGAATTTGTAATTTCATTTAAATCTTAAACTTCTTTTAATGACTTTCGTAAAAAAAAAAGGCACAATGTCACAAGGTTAAATAAATTAGTACAAAAAATAGTATATTCTCAAGCATAAAAAGTAACGTTGATAAGTTCATTTTAAATGTAACCGATGTATTGAGTTTGTTTGGTTTCATTATTTTGGCAGGAAAGATTTTTAAAATTACATCTGTTTTGCAACATCAGTTACGCAATGCATTCTGGTGTACATTAGTTAAAACTGAAAACAGTCAACAACACAGTCAAGTGCTACCGCCAGCCTGCTGCTAACTGTTGCATCGCATCAGTTTAACTAAACTGCTGCAAATGTTGCGGGCGCAACTGATTCGGCAAAACATCAACTTATTCCATCCCTAACAGCAACTAGTTGAGACTAGCTTCCTCTTGAGGTTAATAGCGGTAACCCGGGAATGGGGGAAGTAAAAGAGAAAAATTATATTGCCACCTTGCAAGAAACATTTATGTCAGTTTTATGGTTTTGGGAGTTTTTTCTAAGCTTAGAATAGCGTTAATGTTCCAGCTACCAAGTAGAAATTTCAGAGATACTTAGTCTCATAGTCTAGCCTGACGTTACGCCCCTAGTAAAGACCAGCCACAGTTCAGTAATGTTGTGATCTTCGTGCCAATCTACAATTATTGTTTTAGAGACCTTGACTACTCTCTATCAACATAGGCGCCCACTCTAAGGGGTCCGAGCCCATTGGCCCCTACATTTGATTCTAGTGGGCATGGATCATTTAAAGTGAGGGATTAAAATTACAAGTACAGACCTAGCTTGATAGTTAAGAAACGAATAAATAAAATAGAGCGTTTCGACAAAATCAAACCAAAATCTATTGAGAATGAAAAAAGAGTTTAGTTTTCAAATATCCCGCCAAAGAGGAGTAGGAGAAAATTCCCAGCAGGAACGCTAGTAGTAGAGTCTGCTGCACATGAGAACTTACGGAAGAAAATTCGAGCATTTTCGTTATTCGCTTATGTCTTTCTATATAGACCAGAGTAGTCTGCTAGCGCTAGTTAAGTGGAAGGACTACCTTGTAAAACTTGAGAAGCGCTATCAGCGCAACTCCTAAGAAACGTCCATATATTGAACTATTTGGACTGTTTAGCCGACACCGAACTTGAGTTGCGGTGTTGTCATATCTGTCAAATTTGGTCTAAAAGAGTGAGAGGGAGCGAGCTAATCTGTTGTTTACATGGGTCAAGTTTCTTGCAAGGGAAAGGCTAGAGTGCGGCTTTTATCAAAGACCACATTGCAGAAATCTGCTGCTTTATTTTTAGGTTGAACTAATATAATCAGTAATATGGTTTTCTTAATATTTCTTACCTAGCGGAAGAAAACATTTTTAATTTGACGTTCTCGTATTAGACTGGTTTGCTGGTGACGAGTTTGGGGTTCAAATCCCAGTAGTGTATACTGAGGGTGTTTTTTTTAAACGGTTTTAAACACTCTATTATTATTTATTTATATCACCACGTCTTACTATCCGTTCGGGCTGTACACTTATGTAATAATTACTATAATGTGTTAGGCATCAGGAAGGTTAAATTAAGAGGAGGTGCATCCATATTTTCGTGGAGTGAGAGCAGAAAACTATTTAGGAAAAACCACCTGTGAGTACCCGACCGGAATCGAACCATGATCTCCCCCGTCTTCAACATGTCAGTTGAACACGGTGAGTAGCACATACTATTGGACTTGATCTCTGGTGGTGGGGAGATTGAAATTCAAATCCCAGTTGTGTGCAATAAGGGTATTTTCCCTAAAATGGTTCCCCACTCTCACTCTACGCAAATGTGGGTACATTAAATCTAAAATGTTACCTTTCTCGTTCCTAGTTCATGTATGTGTATAACTCAAACTGGAAGTAAGTCACAATGAAAAAATATATATTTTTGAGGAGTTTTTAGGGGAATGACTCAAAGCCAATGGAAAATGTTTGAAAATGGAATGCCACTAAAAGCTATTTGGGCATGGCGCTTAAGCATTTAAAAATAATAATAGATTGTTATAGAATCTATTTGAAGTTTGATACAAACCATCTTTCAGCTTCAAACTCAAGTATATCAGAGGGAATCAAACAAACTGGAGGAAGACACATTTTGATGGGGAGAGGGGTGGAGAAGAAATTGGTGGTAATACCCCGCCCTATCAAACCTCCCCCCTTCCCAGTTCACCCTCAATGAGTAACATTGGATATAAAACTATCGACAGACACACCGTAGAATGTAGATCATTTCCTCTGCATCTGACTTAACCCAAGCTATGAGGGGTGAGGACAGTGTCTGATAATAATAATAATAATAATAATAATAATAATAATAATAATAATAATAATAATAATGGTGATAGAGATATCTTATCAATTAACATAAAAAGTATTTATTTTTTTATATCTTTTTTCATGGACGCAGAAAATTGGGGGTCAGAGATGTACCCTTCTTTAAAAGTGTTAGAACCCTTAAAAGGCAGGGGGGCCACACACATATGTATAAAACATAAATAAGAAATTGTGTTTTTTTTTTACTTTATTATTTACTTTAGTTTCTTATATTACACCATCCAGATATTAATAATAATAATTATTTTAATATAAACTTAAAGATGCACTAAAATCTCCTATTGTAAAACTAGCTTGACCTACATTAGCTTGTAACAAGTACAAAGACATAACTATGCAGTAATTGACCCACGGTGGGTGACCCCAAGGGAAAAATACACCACCGTCCCCAAATCTTATGAATAATTGTAGATTATAAAAAAAATATCTAGACATTTATTATTGGAATTATTTTATAATACGTATTAATATAGAGTAGGTAGGTTAAATTTAGAGGAAGTGTACCCACATTTGCGTGGAGAGATAAGAGTGTAAACCCATTGAGGAAAAACCACTCTAAGTGCATTACCATACAGCCATAATATTTGATAAAATGGTTGCTGAAAAGTTTCAATATAATGTAAAAAACTTAATCTGAATTGAATAAAACAATATTAATAAATATTATAAACAAATCTATAGTCAATTATCAATATTAACACTTATAGAGGCTAAACAAACATTGATCTCTGTGAAATTGTCTACACTTTCCTCCAAGGACAAGATACGGGCAGTAGCTCAACAGTCAACATATCTAATCCCTGCAGCCTTTATTGATTCATGTGCTTCTTAAATAATTTTTAGTAAAGTTTTGAAAATGACCTGACAGCTGTTTCTATTGATTTTACAGAAAAATATGTACATACATTTTTGTACAGCATAAATTATGCGCAATAAAATGACTATTGAGTAATTTTTTATTGAATAATGAGATCTTTACGAAACAATGATAGGCCTGAAAGACAACGCTTTCATATATTACCAAATTAATTTTGGGTGGGTGGACCTGCGTGATGGGCCCTATTTTGAGCGTGGGCCTGTGTCATTCTGCCACCACCCTATAACTACACCAATGAACTTGTAGCTATCAAGAATTTCAAACTCTATTAACCTATTTTTTATTAATTATATTCGATAATCAAATATAGCTTTATACGTTTATACATATTTTAACATGTATAACACTCACTTTGATGGCCTCATGGTCTAACGCGCTACTCTTACAGTAGACTAGACTGCCAATGATGGGGAGATCAAGGTTCTAATCTCGGTCGGGTGTACTAAAGTTAGTTTCTCCAAACTGGTTTTCCACGCTCCCTCCTCGCAAATGCAGGTACAATTTCTATGATTATAACCTTCTTGATCCATAAAACCACTAAACAATTTTTGAAAAAAAAATCTATTCACAAATTCTCTGTTTATTTGACAAAAATTTTAATCCGACCATTTACCTCAGGAACTGAAAGAAAATATTTTGACCAGATTAAATAATATTATATACATATATATTTATATATAATATGATGTAAATCAAAATATAATATAATATTATATTTAATATATATAAAAAATATAATATTATATTATTAAATAAATATTATATATATATATTCATATATATATATATTTGAATTTGAAGATAGCATATAGAACAATTTTCTGCAAAAAGAAAGATTTTATTTTTAAAAATGTATAATTTTTATAGAATAAATATTACACTTATTGCCTGTACTTCAAAAATTATAAACACTATCTCTAAAAATAAGTATTTGAAATTACAATAAAACATAAAGAAATATACTGCAAGAAAATGTTTTTCACCCAATTGTATAGAAAATATCCATCCATCGATTTTGACCAAATTTGATAGGCTTAAACACAAGTTTTACATTGAAGCATGATCATTTTATAATCTATTTCTCCCTTATCAATCACTTTTGTGTCAGGGACGTTCATAAAATATATATACACATCACTAGCTATTTTATAATTTTAGCTACACACATTATATAATAATAATAATAATAATAATAATAATAATAATAATAATAATAATAATAATAATAATAATATATCCATTCTACAACTTTATACATTCAAAGTCCTTCATCAAAACTTCTGCAATGAACACAACGTTTTTAATTTTATTAGGGACCTGTGCTACAAATTTTGGTTGAATTCCTACCGCGTGAATTGAGGTGTTTTTCCTCGTGATTAGGTGACCTGGTGGTCTAGGGGTAAGGTGTCGGACTTCTGTGCTGGGGGTCCGGGGTTCAATCCTCGGTCACGGCACAGATTTATCTGATTGCTAAACCCTTCCTTCACCTCTGACAAGACGTGTATTAATCACAACTTGTGAATGTGAGGAATGCCAGGCCTCCACCGTGGTTCGGATTCCACGTTAAACTGTAGGTCCTCCATTTCATCTCACAATCACCCTACCATTGCACATTAGCGTAAGTGCGTATAACCCGAACGGGTAGTAAGACGCGGTGCTAATAATAATAATAATAATAATAATAATAATAATAATCCTCGTGATTGCTCATTTACTCCACGCAAATGTGGGAACACTTTCTCTTAATTACCGTATTTATTATCTGCCCTACTTTATTATTGTAAATTTACGGATAACATCAAAGAATATTAAGAAGTGAAGCATTTCTAATATCACAAGAACAAAAAAAAAAAAGACATGGAAATAATCTTTACACTGCACACTCTTATATATGTTGACTAACATCCTCCTCTTAGCATGTGTGTTCCCCCCTTCCCTTCCTCTCTAAAGCTTACGTTATTTCCAAATCTTTGACTATGGCACGCGAGGGGTGCGAGAAAGTAAAAATTATATTTGTGATGAAACTATTTTGTAAAATAATAATTGTCAAAATTAAATATGTATCTGTGTTAATGTTATTAATTTTAAAAGCGCGGTGGTCAAGGCATGTTCAATAGTCCCCCCACCCCGTTTCATTATCCACATTTACAATTGATAGCAAAATAGTTTCAAGACATTTATCTATTGTGACAAGTGTATTTCTTGTTCAAATTGCCAATAGTCCAAAATGATTTAGTTAGCCCCGTATTATCGATACCAAATTATTGACTCCGTTTACAGATCAGATTACCAAAGGTAGGGCCAAAGTGTTTGATTGGTACACCAAAGTGAACCGAGCCCTTGTGGGTTTTACGCCGATGTACTAATTAAGCTAATGTGTCAGAGAAGGGTAAGGTTGCTTTTAGATGACTTACACTCACATTTGCGTGGAGGGTGAGTGGAAAACATTTTAGGAATAATAACCTCATAGCACCAAACTGAGATCGAACACCAATCCCCGTCCTCAGCAGTCCAGTTTTTTCCAAGAGTAGTGCCTTAAATCATGAGGTCACCAAAACGGGTCCTGTAATTATATTAATTAGGTATTCTACGCACATGATTTGAAATTAATGGATGGATTTTAAACTACAGTATTAAAATTGTATTTTTCATGCAGAAATGATAATAAATTCATGACACTTTTTTTTTATCCAATTCACAAGAGTAGAACATTTATTTTTCTTTCGTCTGGTTGAGAGATAAAGTAGTTTTTTATTTTATTTTCTTCGATCTCTTTTTACAGAAACGGCTTCCATTGCAAAACACGTGGTATTCACACAACTGATTTAATAAATGAACGCAGTCGAGTTGATATTTTTCCTGAGAACATCTGCTCGTCACCGTGCAACGCTTGGCATCACTGCCATGAGTTTTCTCGAGAGGTTCATTTTGTTCAACCTTACACCGCTAGGTCACAGGCTACTGCACCACAACACTTTTTTGAATCAAAATAAAACTGTACCACTTTATTTTAGTTTAGAACAATATGTATGCTGAAAAATAAAATGATAATTATTCTCAATCATATTTACTCGGTTTATACTTTGTCTGCATATTTTTAAAAAAACAACACTAAACCAAGAAAATACGATCATGCAAAAATTATTTAAACAAAGCTGCTTACAAATATTTTACTTTTAACTGGCGTTAAATTATACTAAATGATAGAGAAATGTGTTTATTGTAATAAAATGAAAACCGTTTTAGCCTAGGTCTTCCCACATTTCAATGACAAGCCCAGTTTGTTTCATGCAGTGATCTTTAAATTATTTTTTAAAACTTAAATTTGAATTGGCTGGGTAGATAGGAATAAACTATAAACCATGTAAATGAATTGATCTTTACAGTAGTAAAAATCTGATTAAAATATGTATAATAGTTTTCTTAGTAATCATGTACAGAGAAATCGCCTTAGAAACCGGCCGCGCTCATCTCTCATGGTGATCCATCCCCTTAAGTTCATCAATGAGTCCTCCTGTAAAATACACTAAAAGTAATTTTCATGGGTAAATGAAAATAGCCATTTTATTTATAATCATAATCAACGCCTAGAAACGAATTTTAATCAAAATCGTTAGAGCCAATTTTGAGAAAACCGAATTGTTCTCTTTTCGCTTTTTACTAAACTACTTTTAATTTTAGTGTTAAACAGACACACAGACAGACGGCTTTGCAAAAAACACTTTTTAGGGTTCGGGGGGTCATAAAACGTTGACATCCATCAACATCTCGGGTAGATTTTTTTAGGTCACTATATCTTTAGGGCTCGAAAAGTTAAAAAATATGTATATTTGCGTATAGCTTGAAAGTTAAAAATATGTTTCAGATAAAAGGTTTTTATTGTAAATAGACCTACAAATTATAGTGATACCAGTTTTTATGATGCAGATATGGACCTATGCATGCCTTACTGTGCACTTAGTTCTACACGGTTATCTGACTATATGTAATTATTACTGTAGGATTACTTATTGGTTATTTATTGAAGTTAGTAGAAATTTAATGTTGTATACGACTTCTTTTATTAATAATTCACTTTCAATATTGTTAATTTAATATTTAAATGTTAACATTTTTGTTCGTTTACGAATTGACGCGGGGAGCCTGAGCTAGTGCTTGTTACAGACTGAGATTTTCTCTGGAGATTGCTAATGCTCTGTGATAGTAAGATGTTCTGTGTGTTATTATACGCACAAGATGACCTACCCCTTTCTTCTTGGACCCCTTGTCAGAGTGTGAATAATAGATAATAGGAGAAATCCTGGCAACCTGATGTCGTGAAGGCTAGCTTCCCGTGACAGTCACATATCGTGGTTATATTGGAGGGACGTGACAGTCACATCTCGTGGTTATATTGGAGGGACGTGACAGTCACATCTCGTGGTTATATTGGAGGGACGTGACAGTCACATCTCGTGGTTATATTGGAGGAACGTGACAGTCACATCTCGTGGTTATATTGGAGGGACGTGACAGTCACATCTCGTGGTTATATTGGAGAGACGTGACAGTCACATCTCGTGGTTATATTGGAGGAACGTGACAGTCACATCTCGTGGTTATATTGGAGGAACGTGACAGTAATTTCTCGTGGTTATATTGGAGGAACGTGACAATCACATCTCGTGGTTATATTGGAGGAACGTGACAGTAATTTCTCGGGGTTGTAGTCAGGGAACTAAAATGAACTGTACTGCCACCCGCTTCGGTGACCACGTGGTCTAACGCACTACTCTCGCAGGAGACTAGACTGCCGATGACGGGGAGATCGGGGTTTGAATCTCGGTCGGGTATACTAAGGATGGTTTTTAGAAAATGGTTTTCCACTATCCCTCTATACAAGTGCGGGTACATTTCTTATAAATGTATCCTACCAAGTCCATACAATCATTAGCGTAATTAGTATATAAGTGTATAACCCGAACGGTTAGTAAGATGCGGTGCTAAATAAATGATTAGCCATTGATCTATTTCGAAGAGTATGTATACCATGGGTGTTTGTTGAGCCTATCTAGAACGTGTTCGTTGTAGAATCCAAAATGAAACAAATTCAGCATTATTGAAAATTGTGAAGGGTATAGAAATAGAAAGATCTGGAATAAGATGTAGTTCTATATGTAGTTCTTCTTGACATACATTTCCGGCCCTTTTTTAAAATCTTATTCACCTCCTTTTCTCAAGTATTGGAAAAATCTAAGCGTACGACAATTCAGACGTAGTTTTAATTTTTTTTTCATAATTCATATCCATTTTGTGATTTCTAACAGCAAATACTATAGCCAGTACTAAACAGATATGGACTCGAATGACTGCGCTAGTAGCTTGCTTCAGTAGCTTACTCCAGTAGATTTCCTTCGTACCAGACCCGTGTAAGCTATGCTTTAGAGCCTGCAACCACCAAATAATATGTCACGCAACTTTAAAACTCATATACGCATTATATGTATAATATCTATTACATCCCAATGACCTCTATTCACTCTGTGTTGTCAAGGAATATATATTATTTCTCTTACTTCTCAAACATAATATACACAAAGTGGGTCATTTTCAAACTGACCATTTGACCCAGCTCAACAAGTTTAGAATAAATGACTGGCTTATCTCAGCTTCCTGAAGATGTTGACATTTCAAAACATGAAAATAATGAGGTAAGATACGTGGAGTCACGCGAGGTCAGGTCTCTCCCAGGTGATTATACAGGATGGACCAAGGGAACAAGAAAAATGTGATATATTATGAGCAAGTTTCATAGTCAGATTTAGTAGGTCTCAAGTGTGGTGCTACAGTAAATACAAGACGACAAATACCTAAAATCGTTTTATATGTGAAACCTTCATGGAAAATCGTCGAACTTTTAATTGATGGCATAGAAAATATTTCCAAGAATGGATATTAAGACACTGTGTTGAAATTTATTGTGGGCTAGTCCTATTTTTTTGCTATTTTACCCAAACTAGATTACTGTTAACATACATTATATTACAGAAAGGGAAAATTAAGTAATAGATCCCAGAAAGAAGTAGGGCTTTTAATAGGCTGCGGATAGGCACATAGGGCAAAGGTGCAGGGCCAGTATGGTTACTGCTAATATAAGGAGGATAGGATATTTGTACAACCAGTATTACTACCACTATCAGGAGGATAGGATATTTGTACAACCAGTATTACTACCACTATCAGGAGGATAGGATGCTTGTACAACCAGTATTACTACCACTATCAGGGTGTTAGGATGCTTGTACAACCAGTATTACTACCACTATCAGGGTGTTAGGATGCTTGTACAACCAGTATTACTACCACTATCAGGGTGTTTAGGATGCTTGTACAACCAGTATTACTACCACTATCAGGAGGATAGGATATTTGTACAACCAGTATTACTACCACTATCAGGAGGTTAGGATGCTTGTACAACCATTATTACTACCACTATCAGGAGGATAAGATACTTGTACAACCAGTATTACTACCACTATCAGGAGGATAGGATATTTGTCCAACCAGTATTACTATCACTATGAGGAGGATACTTGTACAACCAGTATAACAACCACTATCAGGAGGTTAGGATGCTTGTACAACCTGTATTACTGCCACTATCAGGAGGTTAGGATGCTTGTACAACCAGTATTACTACCACTACCAGGAGGATAAGATACTTGTACAACCAGTATTACTACCACTATCAGGAGGATAGGACGCTTGTACAACCAGTATTACTACCACTATCAGGAGGATAGGACGCTTGTACAATCAGTATTACTACCACTATCAGGAGGATAGGACGCTTGTACAATCAGTATTACTACCACTATCAGGAGGATAGGACGCTTGTACAATCAGTATTACTACCACTATCAGGAGGATAGGACGCTTGTACAACCAGTATTACTACCACTATCAGGAGGATAGGATGCTTGTACATTCAGTATTACTACCACTATCAGGAGGATGGGACGCTTGTACAACCAGTATTACTACCACTATCAGGAGGATAGGACGCTTGTACAATCAGTATTACTACCACTATCAGGAGGATAGGACGCTTGTACAACCAGTATTACTACCACTATCAGGAGGATAGGACGCTTGTACAACCAGTATTACTACCACTATCAGGAGGATAGGACGCTTGTACAATCAGTATTACTACCACTATCAGGAGGATAGGACGCTTGTACAATCAGTATTACTACCACTATCAGGAGGATAGGATGCTTGTACAACCATTATTACTACCACTATCAGGAGATAGAGCTTGTACAACAGTATACTACCACTATCAGGAGGATAGGACGTTTGTACAACCAGTATTACTACCACTACCAGGAGGATAGGATGCTTGTACAACCAGTATTACTACCACTATCAGGAGGATAGGACGCTTGTACAACCAGTATTACTACCACTATCAGGAGGATAGGACGCTTGTACAACCTGTATTACTACCACTATCAGGAGGATAGGACGCTTATACAATCAGTATTACTACCACTATCAGGAGGATAGGACGCTTGTACAACCAGTATTACTACCACTATCAGGAGGTTAGGATGCTTGTACAACCTGTAAGATTACTACTACTACTATCAGAAGCATGTTATAAAGTATAAATTAAATTAGACTGTTTGTTTACATAATATAAAACTGTGTAATTTAACATTTACGCAAGTTGAGACATATAACTATCTTGGGCTAATGATTGGCTCTCATATGAAATGGAATACTCATATAGATATAATGATTAGGATGCTAAGAGCGGAAATAGTTAATATATGTATACTAAAACAATATGTTACATTTGATATTCTAAAATTAGTGTATCATGCGCTAATAGAATCACATCTAAACTATGGGATTACTTCCTGGGGAAAGACAAGTCATCTATATTTACATTAATTAAGAAATATTTAAATTAAAGTTCTTAAAATAATGAGTGAAAACAACAATAGTACCAAAGTCACGAATAAGGAGGGGAAACTATTGACGGTAAAAACATGTATAGCTATAAAATAATAATTCAGTATTACTACTCAGAAACATGTAAAGTAAGACAGGCTCATTGTCACAACACCAGAAAACGACAGTACAAAATACCTTTATATATAAATAAATACGGAGAAAAAAAACATGACAATAATAATACCAACACTTTTAACATGATATCGAATACCTTTTTGGGAATAGATAAAATATCAAACGTTAAAAGAGAAATAAAAAAATGGCTGATTGGCTCACAGACTAATGAAATAATAATATTAGAGTAACTAATATGACAAAGAAGCTATGAAATGGACTCGAGACTGGTTTTAAAATATTAAATAAAATATAAAATGTAATAGATTTAAGGAAATAAATTAAGTGTTAGAATTATGTTAGTTGTAAGAATACATTCAAAGAAATGAAATGTATTTATGACATATTTACACAGTTTGATGAATGTATGACATGTATGGCGAGGCACAGCTGACAAGCACATTGTGGACCATGTTTAGTGATTACAAATCTGTACTCCTGATACAATAAAACAAAGAGAATAAGATGCTCTTATTACTGTTCTATCTCCCAGACTAATTGTATTCTGTCCTCCCTCACGTTACATCAGCACTACTGCTACAGGAGAAATACCAACGTATTGTGGTCACGCCCTAATAGCTATCACACGTCATGTAGTCTGTCTCACGGAGAACATGACAATGTCCCAGAACTGGCAAGTTGGTTCTCCTCAGGGCGAATTCTCCATTACTCACATTTCCCCTTCTCGTGCCATCTGATGTGGTTTCCTCTTTGTTACATCGCTACCATCTCTGTAAACTCTGCTCTTTTCCAAGAAGCTCTCCAACTAATATTTTCAGTTTAAATAGTGTTTAGATTTTAAAACTTCTCATCTAGGCATGTCTATTTTACAATAAACACTATTATTCGTATGCTAATCGTGTTTTTTAATTGTATTATCTTGCTGTTATAAATGTGGAAGACCGATATAAAACCAGGGCTGGAAACCTTTCTGATCGACTTACAGACTAACAAAAGGCCATCGTTCACACATTGTTTCTCCACTCTCCACTGTTTTTTTTCCGTCCACACATCCTGGAGGATATATTCCTTGCAATCAACCTTCTTCAAATCCTTATGCTCCCAACCTTGTGGAGGGAGATATAAAATAAAATACCTATATATTTTCATAAACAATTTAATCCCCTTATAACATGACCAATCAAGGATATTGGTCCCAATCAAACATTATTTGAATGTATAGTACTTGATATCGCTCATTTTCTGCAATGATACAGCTCAAAAATAGCCATTTGAGTTTTTGGCACAGGGTACATATTATACTTTTCACAGTTAGAACGACATATCTGAGCTTCTAAAACTCACCACGAGAGAGTAGCAAGTGTCACTATTGTGTCTTAGTGTTTTGTGAACTATGTTGGTGACAACACTGTCTTATTTCATTTGTGATTTGGTCATTGTAGTGAGACCACGATCAAACTTTCTAAAAGAGTGACTTATTTTCTGTTTTGTCGATATCGTTGTAAAGTTAAGACTACTTTCTATCTATGTTTATTTCATCAATTATGTATTATTTTAACTTATGACTTTATTCATGAAATAATCTATATGGCCCACGTTAGTTTTATTTCTAGATATGAAGTTCTTGCAGCAAATAATTACTATTTCATGTTTTTTTTTTTAGCACCGCGTCTTACTACCCGTTCGGGTTATACGCTTAAGTACTAATTACGCTAATGGATTAGGAATTGGGAGGGTTGAATTTAGAGGAAGTGAACCCGCATTTGCGTGGAGGGAGAGTGGAAAACCATTTAGGAAAAACCACCCCCAGTTCACCTGACCGAGATTCGAACCTCGATCTCCCCGTCCTCGAGGTCGAGCTCAACACGACTGGCGCGTTAGCCAACTACGCCACCGAGGCGGGTTATTTCATGTTATGTCGTTTTTACAAAACATATCTTTTTCAATTTTTAATCATCAATTTTGTAATATTACTCATTATGACGTTCTTGCTGAAAAAGTATTCTAATGTTCAAAATTCACCTTCCTATATTTAAACTTATGTCATTCTTGTTGCTAGCCTATCTTGTACCCAAAACCAAATATAGAGATGTGACTGATGTGACAATACTATAAGTTTTCAAATGTTATTAGAAAGTTAATTTTTTTTGTATAATTCAGCTTATTGTAAACATGTCCTCTCGTGGGTAAAAATAGTCAAAATGGCAATAGAATCACTGTCGAAAAAGGACGAATCTCCTCTTGAAACTGAACCTGTTGGCTGTTATAAACGAACCTACTACAAACGCTAGCTCTTTGGATCAGTCTTTAGAAAATTGCGGTTTGTAAGTTACAATTTTTATAATTCCTTACTTACTTATTCTATGGTATTAGGAATTCAAAAGTTCATTGCAGCACTTACAAAAGTAACAAGTCCTATAAATAGAAATAATAATGATCCTACCTTAAATCATATTAGAAGTTTATAATATAAATTTTATAGCACCATAATGTACTTAATTACACCATGTATTTTTTTTTCCAAAGTTTCAGAGGATACAGCAGGTCCTAGCCATTCTCTTAATACTGTTGCAATATGAGATCAATCAGGTTCTAGTTCTAGTTCTTCGAGTACTAGTTTGTCATACTCTGAAGATGATGACGATTCAATTAATAACGAGACATACGTTCCAGTGGATGAAAATGAGAGCGACAGTAGCCAAGAAAATGTAAATCTTCTAATTCATTATGCTGATGCCAATGAAACAACTAAAATACTACCACGCCATTTTATCCCCCTTTGGATGGTGCTCCCTATTATTTAAATACTAGCAGTTCATTCTCAACTACTCAGGATATTTCCTTTTTATAAAGCCCTCTCAAAAAAGGCGTCAAACGCAAAAAGTAAGGAAAAGAATGGAAAAGGAATTTGTTGAAGAAGTACAGTAATAGCGCAAAAGCCTATGAATCACAAGCAGAAAACAAAAATATCCGAGATCAAAGAAAAATTAAACCTCCATTTGGAGATAAGTGCAAACTATAATGTTACACAAAATTCAGCAAAGAGGAAAGAAAGCAATTATTTTTTGGAGTTTGGAACTTGGGCGTTTTGAAAAACAAAATATCGTTACATCAGTATTGAAGGTACCAGAAACTTACGACAAAGTAATAATGCTTTCTATTTTCGTAGAAATAATCAGCAAGTCCGAGTATGTAAATTGTTTTTCAAAAATACCTTAGACATTAATGACCACCCGATTCGTACCGTATTGGGAGACGGGGGGAAGGGGAAGAAAGGGTTACAAATGTTCTACTGGAACCTGATCTAAGAGAAAGCCATGGTAAGCAGAAGTCCCTGGATCCGAGTCTAAGGGAAGGAATTAAAGAGCATATTGATTCTATCCCAGAAAGTCATTACACACGAGCGAATACATCGAAGCTCTTCATTGATGGAAGAAAATTTATTGCAGACATTCACAAGGATTATGTGGCTAATTATAAGGAGATAAAGGTACCATTTACCAACTATGTCTTATTTTATAGAGTGTTTACACAAGAATTCAACATTTCATTTTCGCAACAACAACAAAAAATTGTATGATACATACGCGACTTTTGAAAATGCAGAAGACAAAGAAAAAGAGCAGCTAAAAGTTAGTTATGATCTTCACCTGGTTGAAAAAGATTTATCAAGACCAGAAAAGAAAGCACACAAGGAAAATTCAATGCAGTAGTGGATGTTTACATTCTACAAGCAGTAATATTACCTAAAGGAGATGTGTCGGTATTCTACTTCAAGTCGAAGTTAAATGTTTTAAACTTCCCCTTATACGATATGAAAACAAATAAATGTGACTCCTTTGAATGAGATGAAGGAAATGAGCTGAGTACGTGCGTACTGCAGTATTTAAGAAAAATATCTACCTCAAAAATAATACAGAAATAATCTTTTACTCTGACAATTGTGCTGGCCAGCAAAAAAAAAAAAAAAAAAGCTCATGATTGCTTTATATTTATATCAGTAGATGGCAGGGCGTATGGGAACAGCGTTGTGATTTGGCTAGCTAGCTCACGTGATACCCTCGCAAGCCCCTCTCCCTTTCCCCATATATGTGGATATTTTTTTACGGTGACATCATCCTGGTGCCAGTTTGTCAGCTCGACGTGTCGAGAGAGGAATAGATCGTGACCTTGAAACTATGAGCTGGTTCATAAGGTCATTGACCCTGGCAACTCTCTCCCCCTCTCCCCTTTCTATGTGGCAGTGGTTTATCCCGATGACTCATACCTGTCACCAGTTTGGCAGCTCGACAAGACAAGTCGCCTCGATCTCTGTGATGTCATCATTGCGTGTGATGTCGCAACACTACCCAGGATTTTCCCTGATGACTCATAACTGGCGCCAGTTTGGCGGCTAGACAAGACAAGTTGAGACAGGAATAGATCATGACCTTGAAGCCGTGAGCTAGTGCATGAGGTCTATAAACCTGGAAAACCTTCCTTCCCCTTATATGTGACAATGGGTTTTCTCGATGACGTCATAGAACTGTCGCAACCCTGATGACTCATACCTGGCACCAGTTTGGCAGCTCGACAAGACAAGTAGAAATGAGAATATATTGTGACTTTGAAACCGTGAGCTAGTACATGAGATCATTGTCCCTGGCAACTCTCTCTCCCTCTCCGCTTATATGTGGCAATGGATTTTCCCGATGACGTAATCTAACTGTCGCAACCCTGATGACTCATACCTCACGCCAGTTTGGCGGCTCGACAAGACAAATAAAGACAGGAATAGATCGTGACCTTGAAACCGTGAGCTAGTACATGAGATCATTGACCCTGGAAACTCTCTCCTCCATCTCCCTCTTCTATGTGGAAATGGGTTTTCCTGATTACGTCATCGCTTTGTCGCAACTTTGATGACTCGTAGCTGGCACCAGTTTGGCGGCTTGACAAGGCTAGTCGACTCTATCTGTGTGACGTCATCATTGCGTGTGATGTTGTAACACTCCCCCTCTCCACCTCTATGTGGTAGTGGGTTTTCCCTGATGATTCATAGGTAGCGCCAGTTTGGTGGCCCCACAAGACAAGTTGAGACAGGAATAGATCACGACTTTGAATGATGTCGCAACCCTCCCTTCACCCTTCTATGTGGCAATGAGTTCCCTGGTGACGTTATCATTCTGTCGCAATCCTAGCTGGTAAAAGCTGTAAATATCACCACCTGTTTTGAAATAATTTCATTGTATAGCTTGTCTTCAAGTGTTAAACACGCAAACCAGAATGAGTGATTACGCTTCGCTGACGGATCTGGGTGAGTAAATGTACCTTTCTAACAGGCACACTAATTATTTATTTGTAGTTAAATCAAAGTGTACAAATTTAATTTATTTCAAAATTACAATACACCATGGCAGAGTTGTCTAATTTTATTAATTTATAATAGGTAGATGAGAATTAAAACTAGATAATTTGAAGGTGTCCAAGAAGCCACTTTTTTGGATGGCATTTGGATAAATCTACGTCAGAACAAGTGTTTACTATAATCAAGGGTAGTTTATTGAAAAAACTTGATTCCTAGCAATAGTTAAATGGTAATTAATTTTGGTTGGTAGTTTACTAATGGCTAAATATTATTTAAAGCCGTATAAACAAGGGTGGTTATAATAAATTAAATAATGTATTTTTATTTAAGAGTAGGCTATTGAATACATCTATTACAAACTATAAAATAATTTGAGGGTAATTTACTAAAAACTAAATTTTATTTAAAAGATGTTTTGAACAAGTGTTTATTATAATTAACATAATGTGTTTATGGAGGGTAGTGTTTTAAAATAAATCAATGCTATCAGATTCTGTGTACCCCTGCACTTATGAAGGACATTGCATAATCCAGCCTAAATGCACCAGAAAACAAACTATTTAAAAGTAATGTTTAGGCTTAAAAAGCACTATTGTACTGATTGTAATTATCTAAACACCCGTTCTCACCGCTAAAATAGGCTGTCTATTTCTAAACAAAGCGAATATATCTGCAACGGTCACCATCCTGTACATGGGGAATATATGTAAAGCTCGGCCAATGGCTGAGAACGCTCATTGTTGTCGAGCTTTTATATACAAACACCAAGAACAGGCTAACGCTTAAGAGTGAGGCGTGTGCTATCATAACGTACACATGTATAAATCATTGCCGTGAGCGAGCTGACGCTGCTAACTGTCTCAGATTCCCTTGACACTCTCTAGATTATTTTATATTAGTATTATATCACGTAGATAATCTGTTTAGTATTTTATTATTCAGGCTGTACTGAATATCAAACATACCTGTTGCGTTGTATTTTTTAAAGCATGAGCTGTGGGGAGATCGACAGATATCCGCGGATCTGATGGTCCTCGGTGTCTACCTGGAGGAATTGACTGCAAATGGTTGGTAATTACTGGCCAATGAAATACCATATTTGTAGGAAAGAATAGTAAGCTTTTAAAAGTAAAAAAGCACCATGCAAAATTGTTTCGAAATACGTATAATGTGCTAAATTGATGGGATTTTTCATGAAAAAATTGGGAGGTTATTAAAAATTTTTATAAATGCTAAACGGTAAATATATATTGATTTAAGGTTATTTCCTTGTTGAGATATTAATGTATGACACCTTGGCTCAGTTGGTAGAATGCCTACCTCCTGATCTAGGTGTCCCGGGTCAGAGACCCAGAAGGACCATAGCTATTATTGTGAAAATGACTATGCAGATTTATAGGTAGTTTCTGTAAGATTATTCATGGCCATCACTTGTGTTAAAAGATTCTAATACAAAGTTATGTTTATTTCAGATGCATGGGACCACTGTATGATGTCTCCTACCCATCAGGTGTTTGCGGGGGTTCCAGTAATATCACCACCACCCCCACAACTCCTAGTACCACACGCGCTTTAAAGGACATTTTTTCGGCTCGGGATGTGATTGATGCAGCCATAGGTGAGATTATTATTTTACGTTAAAATAGTAAAAATATTGATGTATAAAATATTAATATTATAAGTTGAAAGAGCATATAATGAGCAGATTGCTTAGTAAACCTTTATAATAGAATACTAATAGGTGAAAACACATTTCAAACAAAACCAACCTTCAAGTAAACGAAATTTCCCAAAAATGGCGTGAAGTAAACAAGTGTGGAGGCGTCATCCCACAAAACAGTGATGCCGAAAATGTCGGATCCCTCCATCCGCTTCCAAGGCGAGTAAAAGACTCGGTTCCGACCCCAACATCCGTAGCCTCCATTTGTACAGAGGGAGATTTGCCGTCTCCAAGTAGTGAAGGTGTCTTGCCACAAGCTGGTGGTGTAGAGGTGAGGCAGACGGGAATCACAACCCGCCTTCAAGGCTTGGATATGGTGGTGGCGGGGCCATCATCAGCAGCACAGACGGGAATTTGTTGCCAAGTAAATCAGGTTGGTGGATCATTGTCGAATGGTATCACTCTTCAAATCGTCGAGGAGAGAATAAAACAACGGAGGCGTTTCTTTTATACTGGCAGAGATGCTACCGTACGTCTTGGTGATCAAGCAAGCAATCGTGACGCACTAAGCTGGCTTGAAGAGCAAATAACTGTTTTACTCAATCGGCTGCAGGACCATGGTGTCAACACTGATGATAATGTTGGCTTACTTTTGAACAGCATGGAATTGACGTTGAATCCTGTATTAGTCTCTTTTAGGAAGATGGGTCAGTTAGACACTCGATTCGTGCTCGATAACGTAAGTCGCGTGTTGCAGAGTAATAGTTTGTTCTTGAGTACGGCACTACTGTACGTTAAACTCAGCCATTTTAAGGAGCCTCGTGGGAGTGCACGTTATTGTTATACGCTATCCCATGCTAGCACATATAGCCGTAACAACCAAGGAATAATTTCGATTAAAAATGGCGACACACTCTGCCTTGTACGTGGGTTGACTGTCGCCAAAGCTATATGTGATAATAAAAGAGAGTCAGAATGCATGAACGTGAACACCTTTAAACAAATAAAAAAATTGTCGTCCAATTCAAAAATTCAAAGCAGAGGAATTATGCCGTGATGCCCATGTGAATATTTTGAAATGTGGTCGGCTCACTGAACTGAAAAATTTCAAACATTCCTCTCCGAATACAAAATCACCGTGTTCAGGGACCGTCGGGGGAGGCAAGTCCTATATGAGGGGCCTACCACTACCAAACATTCCTTTAAAGGCTGCCTTGATTTGTATTATCACGACGATAAGCTAAACCATTTTGAAGTCATAACATCCTTGACAGCCGCGTTTAAGTGCTCGTGCTTTTGTCGTGAGTGCCATGTGCCGTTCGACACAAACAACGAGCACAAATGTGAATACAAGTGAAAAAAGTTCTACGCTAAGGCGGTTTGTCGTGGAGATTGATCTGTGGCCTGTAAAGACTGTGGGCGTTGGTTCACAAATAAACTTGTTTTGATAACCATAAAAGTCCCGGTTTTTGCAGAGGTCACATGTCAATCTGTGATGTCAAAAAGCTTTGTGAGGCCTGTGGGGAGTGTTTCAGTTTGGAAAAGTCAAATTATTCACATAGGTGTTATGAGACTTTTGTAGATTATGTGAGACCCATCGTCCTTTTAGTAATTTCTGCTATATGAAGCAGGCCCCATCCAAGTCGTCACTAGAAAAGAGGAACTTCATGTTCGTATCCTATGATTTTGAATGCAGACAAGAAACGCTTCTTCAAGGTGCGGTCAACACGTACGTGCACAAACCTAACCTCTATGTCGTGCAGACGTGTTGCAAGGCCTGCCTTCATATCGATGTAAATGACTATAACTGCACTGAATGTGAGGGTGATAGGACTCGCATATTCAAGGGTGATGCCACATGGCCCAATTTTTCAGATTTCTAGACAAGTTAAAACAACAAAATATAGTGACATGACCCTCCTTGCCCATAATGAAAAGGGCTAAGATGGAAATTTTATATTAAAATATATGATGGAGGTAAAAAAATGGACTCCAGATCTCATGATATACGCTAGAAAAATCATGTCCATGCGTTACGACCCGCTCCACTTTATTGACTCGCTGAACTTTCTCCCGATGTCGTTGTTCAAGATGCCCAAGACATTCGGCTTGGAGAGTCTTTGGCCAAGGGATATTTCCCCCATTTTTTCAATAAAAAAACGTGGAGTATAGGGCTCCCTTTCTGACAAAGGAAGCCTACAGTATTGGTGAGATGTCAGTTGAGGGAAAGGAACACTTTGAGAAGTGTAATGACGCGCTGCTCTAAACAATTATATCTTTGATTTTAACCGCGAATTACCACA
Organism: Timema podura; assembly: GCA_033556935.1. NCBI lineage: Eukaryota > Metazoa > Arthropoda > Insecta > Phasmatodea > Timematidae > Timema > Timema podura. The sequence goes on from JAVRXN010000012.1 coordinate 2,689,092, forward strand.
TAGATGGGGGAAGGGGCAAGGACTTGAGAGTTTATCACGTGATCTAGCAAGCCAATCACAGCGCTGTTCCCATAGACCCTGCCATATACTTATGTCATACGCTACCTAGAAATAAAATAAATAACCCGAAAACATCTAATCAAAAAGCAAATACAGAATGAATGAGATTATGTTAACACGTTAATAAAGAGACAGGTAAAAGTGGGGCGATGTATGTATGCACCAGAATCATCCAGTTTCACCATTAGATCTGTGAGAAAGTTGGGAGAGCTATTCCATGTCAACTAACTCTGTTATGATTATAATTAATACTTTATTGACTTCACCAAAAACCTTTTCTCTTCTTTCAAAAACTGCACGTATGAATACAATTAAATGATATAATAAATTCTGATCTTGTACAAAACATCTTTATGTGTGTGATACATACACGTTATTGATCATCTTTTACCATAAAATGGGGTAATTATGCTCACTTTCAAGGCTAATTGACTCTCCAGGAAATAAAACTATCCTAAAATACCTTCATCATCCATAATGAATTAGCGTATATCCCGAACGAATAGTTTTAGCTACTAGGCTTAAGTCCAGTGTATATTTTTGAATATGTTTAACGTCAAAGCACACTGAGCTTAGGGCTAATGTACTTTCCAAGTATTTTTTAAATAAAAAATATAAAACTTCAAGTATTTATAATTATTGTTTTTAAACTTAAAAACTTTTAACCTTCCATACTTGTTATTTGTATACAATAGGAAGGGTGGTAAGCAATAAGTATTCTTTTTACTGTGTATTGAATTTATTAAACCAAAACCATATAAAAGCTACATACTACAAGATTATAGTCCTTTCTTTTGGACAGGTTTTAGTCTTAATACATAAGTTTATAGACTGCAAGCCATCGATTGAACATCGATCTTCTTTAGGTTATAGTTCTATAGTTAAAAGTCTTTTCTTAATTTTTTTAACTATTCTTCTTCTGCTTTGTTCGAAGCCATCACAGTTGTGGCCCTCTCACGTATAAAATAATGATAACACGGTAGAGTGTTGACTGCACCTATTACTATATATCTTTTATCGTTGATGGAGCATAGTTCAACCCGATTGTACTTTTGAGTGTACAACCTAAAACCTAGTTCTCTTATCGAGCGTGACTCTCTCATGACAATCATTTAGTTTTTTAGACAGTCACAGTAATTGTCTTGCGATAGAGTCTTCAGTGCGCTTCTCTTGTCCCCTTTCACCTTGAGCGTTTCGTCCTCTCCCAGAACTAAGAACTAGCAGTGTTTAGCTCTAAGTCCGATATACTTGGTAATGATTCGTCCTCGTGTCTCATCTTTGAGTTTACCGAGTACCAAATTATTGACCGGCAGCATTCCTTAAACATTGTCAGTTTCGTTAGTCGAAGTGTCCAGGTAGTATTTGGCTAACGTGCAAAGTCGTTTATATGGGTCATCGACAATCATCTCTTACAGGAATGAGTCCATATCCGAATAATGGAATTTGAGTGAGCCCGGTGAAAAATCCAGAACCATAACCTGGTAATGCAGACCATACATGATGACCTTTTATATTTCCAATAAAGCGAACACTGAATAGATCGGCATATTGAAGTAAATCTCCTGAGGTTGCATCTCGATGATGATCAGGTATTCCGATACAACGGTACTGTTCTTAAATTTGGGCTTGCTTTGAGCCCACCCCGAACTTTCTCTCAAACCTAGTAGCGATCTTTAACGTACGGTAGGCCCTTTTGTTGGAGATGAGGAGGCTAAAAGCGGCGTTATTCATCATTTTGAAAAACATTCTCAAATTGATTGGTGGCCTTACTCCTCATCTCAGCGTTCAGAGTGATGTATGGGGCCATCCACGAAAACTCTTTGAAACTGAGCACTCTATGGACTCTAGCTAATTTTAGTCCGTTCACCAGACATAGCTTTAAATTATGCTAGTGAATGACGTACTCCGCCTTATCGGCTAACTTCGTCAACAACTTTTCATGTTTACCCTTAGGAGGGATACCGTTCTCGGGGCAAAACGGGAGGTTAGAATGAGCGTCGTGTTTCTCTCACGGGTATTCTAGGTCCACCTGCAAGATACACCCCTTCTCAGCATCGTCCTCAACAGTCAGCACGTCCAATCGCCCTATCTCATCCTCGTCAATCCATCGGAACCCTCCATAGGGTAAATAGGATAGCATACTGAACGAGTATATTCCGTTCACGTCAAGGTAGATGAGGTAGGACTCCGGTTTAGAGTGATCGAATAAGGGCATATACTTATTATTTTCCCCGGCGACGATTAGCCACAAAACAGATCCCACCTCGGATAGCCCCCTCTATAAATAGGTGAATATCAGCATCGTCTATCAATTTGAATCGTACCTTCGTTATTTTCAGCAGCGCATGGTACACTAAGCTAGGTGCCGTTAGGGACCATCCAGGATCGAGTCTATACGTGTGCATGCATAGATCACAAAAGTTTTCAAAGACGTCAACTAGTAAAGTTACATCTGTATAGAGGTAAATATTTGAGTAGTCCCAGAGGATTATACATTCAAAGTGTCTCCATACCTCAAAATCATGTTCGTTTTCTGCCCGACTGATATGATTCTCTGTTAGTGTGTTGTAAAATTTTTACTGTCCGGGTGATTGCGTTTCGTCCAAACACTCAAACGAGTTGATGTAATCGTATGGGAACACTTCTTTACGGTTGACCAGTTTGAACCATTCAGCGTTGGGGGATATTTACGGGTAGTTTTGAGTTGGTTGAGATCGAGGTAAGATAAGCATATTTCCAGAGATATACAGAGAAAACTGAAACGTTCTATAATTTTAATCGTTATCCCTCTAAACCCATGCTGAATATATTTCATAATCACTTTGAATCTGCCCATGTTCTCTCCAATAACGCTAACGTTGCCCGGATTTACCCTAATGTTCTCTCCCGTGAACGGGTCAGTTTTCCAACGTTTGACCAACGATTCTAGAAGTAAATAGTTATAGAAATTTTTGGAATTATGGATTAACACGGTCAAGTGGCTCGGGCTCTTGTAATTAATGTTACTTCTCTCATGGCTACTCCCCCGATAGAGTACCGTCAAGTGAAAATGGTCCATGACGCGTACTTCGTCTAAGCCGTAAGGCTCTTCGCATGTATGACAATGAGTCGCCATATAATGAGCGTCTATTTGTTCAGGAGTAATAGGTTTCATCGAAACGGTTGTACTATAGTGTCTCGACGAATTGATCCGTACAACCTTTCCCCGTGAAAAGCCGATTCTCTGAGAGATTATCGATTATCGTCCAAGTTACACTTCAGATACAAATTGACCGAATAAGTCACGTGGCTTTGTACGTTCTCGGTATACTAACATTTCGTGTCGGGATCACACGTATCAATGGGGACGAGCAAACTCTCTAAATCAGCCTATACTATTATTTTGGTCCTATTGTTTATACTGTTTAAACTTCAGGGCCTGGATTCACTAACAGGAGCAAATAGTTGCGCCGGCGCAAGTTTGAAAGATGTGCTGAAATCCTTATTCACTAAAAGAAGCAGGCGCAATTTGAGAGCAAAGTTGCGCCTTTTATTTGCCACCACTCAAGAGTAGGTGCAACTATTAAAATCACGATTGTCACTTAAATAAATTTAAATGGCGGTATATTATCGTTATGGCTTAAAATACAATAATTAGTTAACTGTACTTCAATTAATAATAAAGAAATTAAAATAACAGACGTTTGTCAAGCACAAAATTTGTTTCAATTTAGATAGTGGTAACAAAGCAATTACTTACCTTTTATTGTTGAAATCTTACATTCAAACAACGTAATGGCATTTATTGCATTATTACAAAACAAAACGTCAAACGAAACCACGAACTGTGTAATCTTTGTTTAGCTCCAAAGAGGTTAGTATTCCTCCAAATCCAAAGACATCGCGTCAGTAAATATAGTGGTTAGTATAGCTTTAAAATAAATTCTAAAGTTTATATAAGTGTTTTCTTAATGGAACTTAAGCTTTAAACTAATAATATTAATAAATACTAAATAATATACTAATATTGGTTTTGTAAAGCACCCACAAAGAGGCCGTTTCTAATTTTATTGCTAGTCTACAAGCAAAATATTTAGAAATCCTTGTATTTGCTGTCATTTTCATTAGAGATTTAAAACAAAGTAGCCTTGACTTTGAAAGGAAATTCTTCACAAGGATTGGTCGAAACAGCACAATTGATGACGTTTATGGTGACGTCACCATAATCTTGCCACCAGTTTGCGCCTTGTTTAGTGAACACGGAAATGGAGCAAATAAAAAAGGCGCATCTTGGAGAGCATCTTGGGCGCAAAGTTGCGCCATTTTTAGACTTGCGCCGGAGCAGATTTGCTCCCGTTAGTGAATCCAGGCCCAGAAATCTATAATCTCCTTGAGGGAAAGTTGACTTGACCGCACCAAATTTGATGCAAACCTCATTATGGTTGGCAAGTTTATTTTTAGCTTGAAAAGTGGACAGGCAACGATCGCAAAAATATCCGTGACGTTGATGAGAGTTTAACGACAGTTGAGGGCTAGTCAGCCTAGATAGATGCTTTATCGCACTGAAATGATAGTCATTTATTCCATTAACAAGTATAATAAACATATGGATATGTCTGTCTCTTTCTTTCGAACTCACATGGATGGGAACTATCGAGAGTTTTTTCTATCCTTAGGATTGTCAGCATTATCGAGGTAAGTCTCGCTCCCATTGTATTTCGCGCTGTAAACATTCACAGACACGTCATTTTGCCTCAAGAAACGCTTACTATATCTCATCTCGAGTGGTAGTGGTATACCTAAACACACACAAAAAATTAGGATAAGATGACACGTGGTAGGGCTTTCCTGTAGGTTCAAAGAGGAATGCCAAGACTGACAGAGGGAAGCACAAGCCATCTTTATCGGTGCGTACATTGACCAAGGACTTGCGATTGGCTATAATATCAGGGGTTCGAAGCCTAGCACCGATACAGAAAGCTTTGTAGTTAGAGATATTTACCCTCATCTCCAGTGTAGCCAGAGTCTCTAGAGACGAAGGCCTTGATCTGACCTAGGAGCGGAAGATGATGCTATTTTTATACATCTACTCGAGGTCCGTCCTACCTACTCTCTCAGATAGAATAGAATTGAAATAGCGCTTTTCTATTCTGCCTTCGGTAAGATAACGAAATTAATATATTAGACCGTAATTAGCCCGTATTGGGCCGTTCATACGTGATTTATCTACCATCTTTTTGTTAATGTCACCACACGCGATAAGGAACTGAATGGGGTCCTTGTAGGGCAGCTTGTTCAATAAGGCTAACAGAATGTCCTACAGGTTCAAGGTAGAGTCGGAATTGAGTGAACTTCCCACCCAGATTTTGAAAAAGTGTTGTCAGTCTATTGATATGTCCATCTATACCAGTTTGTCCAGCTAAGAGCTCACTCGAATTTCGAACCAAGCTCGATATATGTTCGATGTAAGCTTTAAATACCTTGTCGTCCTGACGGGCCATATCATGACTAAGATATCTTATCAACAGTGGAGCATTGGAGTATATATCCTCTACCGTGTGAACCCTATTACCGTTAGTTTGTTGAGCCGCAGCTTTAGGAGACGAAAAGCGAGCTCTTTTAGCGGTGGGGACGGGGGGCCGAGGGGCATGCTATGCTCCGCAGGCATAGACTTACCTTTTATTTACTTCCGAGTAGTCTGCTCCACAAACTCGATGATATCATCCATAGATTCTGAGAGCACGGCTGTAAACAGGAACACCATAATTAGTCTTCGTATAAGAAGCACCATGGATTAATTTACATCACTAAAATATATTTACACTCACCCTCAAACATCATAATTGCTGTACGGATATTCTGAAAGATTCCCTTGTAGACCTGCGCCAGGACAGCCTTGATGATGTCCTCCAGTTGTGCGTCGGCTATCATCGAAAATCTCGAAGGAAGAAACACAACGTGTCAACCGTCCAATACAGTTAAGAGACGTCTACCGTAACGCGTGTTGATCGCTTTCAGGCTCGTAAGCTTATAGCTACGACCGATCTCTAAATCTATGAGTTTTTTTCTTAATAATCTCGAAACTTCCAATGGAACTCAATAGAATGACCGCGTACTCCCTAGACATTCTAATGTTACTTTTTGTCGTCTAAGAAAAAACTAATGATTTTATCTGAAGGACGACTGTATATATATATATATATATATAGAGAGAGAGAGAGGGGATGGGGGGAGGCTTACCCTCGTCCTGAAGATACTCGGCTCCATCCAATAGAATAATAGCAGGGAGAGAGTTTTTTCTGCCCTGAAGATACTCAGCTCTGTACAATAGAATTGTAAGAAGAGGAGGAGGCAAGGTGGAGGATAAATACGAGCAGAATCATATGTAGGGTTCTATATATTCTCGTTTACGATGTCAGTGGGAGCACTAGAGGGGAGGAGGTTTTGTTTATAGGGTTTGGTAATTGAGATGTTTTACCTTAGTAGGTCGGAAAGTTGTGTGTGCTCGTACACTCAGGGGGCCACCCATAAACAATGTGGGCTCGGACTTGTGTGTGTCTGCTCTCAGACTCTTCTGTTGACCCCCTCCCGCTGAGAGCCGTGTCAGTAGGCGAGCCATTATCCCCCCTCCCCCGCCCACCAACAGATTAGCAGTTCTTGGGTGGTCCGGGGAATATCCCCCCACCCCGTCTTGATATCTTGTTCCCCCGCCAACCCTGCCACCCAAGGTGAAATGTCACACACACACACACACACACACACACACATACACACACAGACGCCGACCGACACTGAGGAGGCCGATTTGAAAAAAGGGCGCGGTGCGAGGAGCATTCTGATTGGTCTGGGCTTGTATACCTACACAGGCTCAGTGAGATAGAGAAAATCAAACACAAGCCAATAGGAACGGCCCCAAAACCGGTCTGCCCTAGTATCGCCATCCCCTACCTACTAGCTGGTATTAACCTAATTTATTTGAACTATAAGCTGATATGTGTATGAACATATATATTGGCTGTATCCGAATAGTCCAAGGCTCCCTAGTCGTACCCTTGAGTTTTAGACTTGATGTAGTCTTGATGGTTTTACACTTCTCGCGATGTTCATAGTGAAGACTACATCAAACAATTCGAACGGCAACAACCGTATTTAAAATGGTGGAAAACGTAAGCCAATTCTCTAGCATACGAAACGATAATACTAAAACAATTGTCATTCAACACCATGAGAACAGCGCATGGCTAGTGTCCTTCGTATCCATGTTAACCAAGTAGGGATCGAGAAGGGTGCATAGGCTTCCTTCGTGACTTCGGACAGATCTACACTTGGTCACGTGATTGCCAATGCAGCTATCAAGGGCATGAGTCAAGGCGGTCCTAGACAATTTGGGGACCCCTGCAATCTGTACAATGTGGACCCCATATTTTTTTAATAAAAGATTTAGATCTTTGGCTATAAGACATTTTATATATTATTTTATTGATTTCAAGAATTACCATATTTATATCGGGTTTGTGTGCTAATAATGAGTATGACTTATAGTAGATAAAGTAATAATCAGTTGGGATTAGTTATAAGAATGTTGTCAATAGGTTCTGATAAATTAGCTTTCTTTCACCTTTTAACTCTTGCTTGGTTTAAGACATTATTACGTATGTGTGCTGGTTCTTATATTCACAATATTAAGTTATGTAGGTAATTTAATATTTTAAATACCTTTGAGATATTTATATGTTTGTATTTCTAATTTGGCTTTATGTGGAGTTTCATTTGTATCGGGTTTTTATTCTAAGGATTTGATTCTTGTATAAGATGTTTAAGATTTTTAAAAAAGTTTAATTTTTTTCTTATTTTGGTTTAGTGGTTATGTTGATTGGGTTATTTATTTAATTATTATTTAAATATAATTTTTTGTTCCATAATATATAATAAGTTTTTTTGGTTTTTATGTTCAAAGTGATTTATACCTAAAATTTAAATCATTAACCTTAATACACTGGATTTTTTTAAATAGAATTTAAGATTTTGGTTGGTTGGAGAATCTAGGTCCTCAAGGGGTTTATTTATTTGATTAAGTTAAATCAATCTTATCAGTATAATGACTATAATATTTACTTATTAGGTTTTGTTTTATGATTAATTATTTTAATTAGAGTTTTATTAAGTATTTAAATAGCTTAGTTTTAGAGCTTGACAATGAAGATATCAAACTGAAGTTTATTTTCTTAAAATATACCTACAAAACATCAGTTTTATTTTTATAATGAAAATATAGATTTTTATTTAACACCATGAACTGACAGTCATTGGCATGAAGCAAATAAAATATTCGACAAAGCTTTGTTCTTTCTTTGTGTTCATCCAATATTTAGTTCTAGATATTCTCTATAGGTGTACTGATGCAGGTACCAATGAATCGCAATAGAGCGATTATTTGTGGTTCGTTAATGAATCCTAATCAATGATTATCATGGTGATTAATCCTTGATATTTCTTAATGTTCAAAATTTGTAACACAATAAATGTTTTGACTCACGGACTCAATAAACTACTATAACTTATAACAAAACTAAAAATCTATTAATATTCACAATTAATAAAGATAAACACAAATAACGTGTGCCTGATTTTAATATACGGTCATGTTACAACACTACACTAAACAATTGAGGGAGAGGGCGGGAATGACGTGGCCTCAGGAGGGGAGGAGATACCAGCTGAGGGGCCTCAGGAGGGGAGGAGATACCAGCTGAGGGGCCTCAGGAGGGGAAGGGGAAAACTAACAAACACTAATCAAACAGTTGGTGGTGTTGTAGCTAATTTTATTTTACTGCTCTCATAGTTTTTGAAATTTTACTTAAACGATTAAAAAAATGGGCTAACTCAAGGGCCCCTAAAGCTTGGGATCCTCCTGCGGATGCATCACTCGCATATGCCAAGAACCAGCCCTGTTCAGAAACAGCCATTGTTAGTTTTTATTTCATCCTAGAATCTATATGGTTCGTTCATAGGTAACTGAATAAGTAAATAATGTTGAGTTATGGTTTAAAAAGTCAAATTATTAATTTAACAAACATTTAATATTATTACCATTTGTGTAATGTGAAGCGTTAATATAGAATATCATCACAGAATTAACGAAAGCTAAATTGTTACAAAGTACATTCAATATGGTTTTGTGAAGCTTCCAGAGTACCCATTAATAATAAATAAACCAGGCTGGTATTGCTCACACTGCTCGGGCAAATTCCAAGAAAGTTGTCTACTTCCGGGCAATCCCGAACAGCGGCAATGTTCTTAGTCATCGGCCGCACCATCTGGTTCTGACTCAGACCACGGCCTCATCTCTCTGTACAACTTACTGAAAACATTCCTTTAACAATAATTAACTTTTGTCTCCCTTTTTCCAGGTGAATACTTGCTCATAACTAGAGACAGAATTTTTATGTAGCAATATGTAGCAAAGCCATTAAAAATGTGTGGTTAAAAAAATATAATAATGTGAGAATATGTATCATTGAATGAACCTTCCTTCCCCGTGTTAGTAATACGTGCGTAGGTCCTGTACATATTATTGAAACAATATTTATATTTATGGAAGCAAATTTCTGAAAGAAGTTATAGAAATACTCTGATTAATATACACTCGTGCAATTATTGTTAACGAGTTGTATTGCAGCAATACCACTTGTTGACAAAATCAATAATATTGAATTATTAGTTTGTTTTACATCACTTAAATATAAGTGATTTTAGAAATCGTAGAAACACTACAAACTTTCAATGCAACCCCCACTCCTCTTTGAAAACAAGTGAACATAAGATCAATCCAAATTCTTACTTTCTCGCTATCTTACAGTTGAGAAAGTATTGTGACGTCAAAAAAATCGAACTCGAGATTTTGATGAATTTCGTCGTTTTATGACCCCTCCCCCCAAAATCCAAAAAAGCGTTTTTTTAATTTCCGTCTGTCTGTACCTCGGACTAGAGCCTAAACTATTTTACCGATCGGGCTATATATAAGACTTGGTAAATAGGGTTTCCATAGGGTTGCCCCGAGGGTTTTTTGGAATTAGATATCCAACCTTAAAATTAAGGGTAATTTACTGAAGGGCAAAAAGAAAAAAAGTCAATTTTCTCAAAATCTGCTATATATTTTTATTAAATTTCATTTATTAGCATTGATCAATATTATAAACAAAATAGCTACTCTAATTTTTTCGGCAAAATGACTTTAAGGATTCCGGTCTGATGCGTAAATTCTATTATTTTTAATCACATCTCCGAAACTATTTGAAAAATGAAATTACTTATCATTGCAAATATGTAGGTCTATTCATAATACATATATTTTATTTAAAAAGTATTTTTATAAAACCAATAATTTTCAAGCTAAACGCAAATAAATATTATTTTAACTTATCGAACCCCAAAGGTTAAGTATTGCGACTTTAAGAAAAAAAAAGTATCCAACCCAAGATGTTGATGGATATCGACGTTCCATGACCCCCCGAGCCATAAAAAGTGGTTTTTGCAATGCCGTCTGTCTGTGTGCCTGTTTAACACTAAAATGAAGAGTAGTTTACTGAAGGGCAAAAAGAGAAAAAATCCATTTCATCCAAATCGGCTCTAACAATTTTGATTAAAATTCATATCTAGGCGTAGATTTATATTATAAATAAAATAGCTTGATTTTCCTATGAAAATGACTTTTAGGGTACGTTACAGAAGCGGGCATTTCCTTATCTCCACAACTATTTAATATAGTAAATAACTTATCATTGCAAAATTGTATTAGGTACTATTAAAAATAAAAAGCTTTTATTCTATATGTATCTTTATAAAACCCATAGTTTCTGAGATATTGGCAAATATATGAATACAATGATGTGGGCTTTGGTTGTACAGACATACTAAAGTTTTAACGGAATAGTTATCTAATTCCATAGAGTAAGCAGTAAGTAGATAAGTGAATATCAAAACATTTATGTTCGTTTTCCTTTAACCTCTTAGGGGAAATGTTTTTACAGCAATGATCATAATCATTAATATATTTTTATTTATTATTATTATTATTATATATTATTATTATTATTAATTATTATTATTATTATTATTATTATTATTTTATTATTATTAGCACCGCGTCTTACTACCCGTTCGGGTTATACGCACTAACACTAATGTGCAATGGTAGGGTGATTGCGAGATGAAATGGAGGACCTACAGTTTAACGTGGAATCCGAACCACGGTGAAGGCCTGGCATTCATCACATTCACAAGTTGTGATTAATACACGTCTTGTCAGAGGTGAAGGAAGGGTTTGGCAATCAGATAAATCTGTGCCGGGACCGAGGATTGAACCCCGGACACCAGCATAGAAGTCTGACACCTTACCCCTAGACCGTCACGTCACCTATCTCTGTCATTTTAGACTCAATAGTTAATATTTACCTTTTTTATTGGTCAACATTTATAAATGAGGAATTTAATAAAAATGCGATAACCATAAGATGTGCAACGCCTAGAAAAAATGACGAAAATCTTAACCGGAAGTAGAAATTTTAATACGAGGTATTGACGCTTGTGGACCCAATATCGATTTTTTTTGGGTCCAAATATACTAGTGAGGATTTTAATTCTTTAAAAAGAAAATAGTAAAATTTAAATCCGGGGAATAAAAAATGTTTAACGCAAGTATAAAGCAATTTTTGCTTGAGTTTGCTAGTTTATATTATTTCGGTTCACATATATTACGAGTTTTTAGTAATTATCCCAATTTTTAAACAACGTAGTGAGAAATTCAGTGCGGAGTTATTTAAAAGTTACTTTACTCGCTTTATTTTTTTCGGTCCGAGGTTAAAAGTATTATTTCGACATATTAGCCGGTATTAATATTACACTTACACTTGTATACAAAGTTGGTACTGTTCTACACGTCGTATTATTTTGAACGTAACTTATTCTTTGGCTGGCCACTTTATAACCGTTTCTTCTCCCAACCAAAAAACAGCGGGAAAATGAGCTAATACGATCCAAGAATTATTATTTTTACAACTCAACTTGTGTTTACAAACTGTTACGCTGCGGAAAGTAAAACAACTCACTTGGTTTGAAGTCGAAGATTGTTCATCGTTAAATCACACACACACACACACCCACACACACACACACACACACACACACACACACACACACACACACACACACACACACACACACACACACACACACACACACACACACACACACACACATACACAACACACACACACACACAAGTAAACAAAATATATAAATAGGTTCTTAACACTATCTCGAACACTTCCCACACAATTTGCTTTGTGAAATAATGTACCTAATAGTAAGTTTATCGTTTGAAATAAAACTCTAATCTTCAGTTATTATCCGGTATCTCACAAATAATTGACAGTTCTTCAGACAACATGACCAAAGCATTTAATCTGTCTTCACTCTTGGTGTTACTAAAGTAGTATTTGAATACTGGCCTTCCATTGTTTTTAATTTCAAACTTTTCCTCTAATTATAAGGAACCAAAATTCAGTTTTTTAGTCTCGGAAACTTTAATTATTCACTAAAGTAATCGAAAACGCGTCACAGTTACACACTAAACAGATAAACGACTTTCCTTATCTATGAGCCAGCCAGCCAGCCGACTGCAGCTGGTAGCAGACCACACTTTAGTTCAGCCCAAAGAACTTGGCAAGGTCAGAGAAAGTGACGTCAGGTTGTCATGGCAACCACTCTGTGACTCATGCAGAGCTCGGGGGCGCTTCTGATCCAGCCCATTCAGCATAGAGCTTGTTAACATAGATGGCGCGATTATGGTTTTGATAATCTACGCAATAAATTAGGGGAAAAGATATAACCATTTTTTAAATTGATTTATGTTTTTAACTATGTAATGAAAAAATATGAGAAAATTTGTATGAATTTCAAAATATGTTTTACTTCTTCTTTTGCTTTATTTTGCAAGGAGGGAGGCGCCCCAGAACCCTCCTTCACGATCCGCCACTGCTGTAAACATTTCTGGAGAACAATTTTTCACCCTATTCTTCCATATGTTAACTTTTGTAGTAAAACTTTCAATCTTATCTTTTAATATACTAATTTTACAATTTGTTGTGTGTTTAGAACAAAGGCTGTAGGGAAGTCGCGCAATGTGACTCGGGCGAGCGCTGCCAGAAACACCTCAGATTCATTGCGCGCTTGATTTTGAATTAATTTGTGGTCGTTGCGCGTTCAGAAACCTTCAACTTTTGCCAAATTTTTCGCGACCCCCACATTCAGCTACGTGACCCCAAGCGGAGTCTCAGCCCACAGTTTAGAAGGCTTGCTCTAGACAGCATTGCGAGTTAAGGCAGGAAACTCCATGACAATACCCACAGATAGCCGAGCGTTCAGTTCCTCTAGACAGCATTGCGAGTTAAGGCATCTTACAATCACATGACATCATTAATTGCAGAGAATCCGGGGCAGCATCTTGACATGTCAGAACTGGTACCAGTCCTCTTCCACCTCCAAATATCAGGAGTTTTTCATGACCAAACCACTTTTGTAACTGGTGGTACACTCGAAAGCAGTGTTGTCTTGCAGCTGCTTCGGTTGGTAGGGAAGCCAGATCAACTTTTTATGACTAGCAGGTGTAGCACAACTATTATATCAGTTCTTATTTAAAGACATTTCCGTAGTAGGTGCAGCTGGAACAAAATGTTCTCCAGTTATATTCCATGTTGTTGAAAGTCTCTGCAACATCTCGTAGGCATGGCCGATCCATCAGTAGCTTGTAGCATCTCAATTTCCCTTTTTTTTTGTTGAAAAGCATGATGTCGTGTCAACCCCCGAACGCATGCAGGAAAGAATAGTATTCTTTAATCCAGTACGGGATTGTAAGTCGCGCGAAGCACACATTTTTCTTTCCATGTTGCCTCCTCCCGGTTTTATCAAATAAATGTTGCGTTCTGTTGTAGCCAAAGCTACCCGCAGGACGAGTAGAACATCTTCTGCAACAACAGACACTTAATGAGTGAAATACATTTCTAGATCTGTCTGTATTATCAAGGAATATGTGTCATCCACAGCCTGCTTGGTAATGTGACCTTCGTATCCTTATGATGCTGTTGAAGTAAATATGAACTATAGCTTAAAGTTTCGAAAGAAGTCCTGTAGAGCCATCTAGTAATCGAATATAAATCTAAAATACGAGCGTATAGGGGTTAAGCATAACAGTTTTAATTAATTTACACGAAAACCGTGAACTAGATGAATAATGATACTAAACACATTTTTGTGGGAAATATTGCTATATTTCTTTTGTCTAGCTACCTCCGTCTTAGTAAAGTTGACCGTCACAGATAAACACGTGATTAACTGAAAACCTGCACCTATTTGGCAAGATGGTGGGCATAGCTAACCAGGTACATATCAGGATATTTAGATGCTTTAATGTAATGCCGAAATGAACATGTACACCAATTTCAAAACTTTGGGTCCGATGCCTGGCTAATATTCATTCATGATTCATGGCTAATATGACTGAGCTATGTCACATTGTAGCTTGTAAGTTTGTAATAACTAGGCTTAGGATAGTTATGCATTAAACAACTTCAAAATTTGCATCAAAAACATCAAAAATTTGCATCAAAAACATCAAAAATTTGCATTAAAAAGTCAATTAACTAGAAAAAATAAACAGTTTGTTATCAATACATTAAATGAAAATGCACACAAATTTTTTAAATCAAAATTATTTGATGAAAATTAATCAAAGATCACAAAATTACTAAAATTGAATTAATTAAATTAATAAACAAATCATAATTGCACTTAACAACAACAACATGATGTAATAAGTTTTATACTGTACATTTGTGCCTGTTGTCAGCGAGGATATTTTTGTATTGTGAAAATACTCTTTCGACATCACACGACACTATTGGTACAGATTCAAAGTTTACAATGTCAATGACACTCAAATGTTCATTCCTTGCGTCAAGGGTTGTTTCATTTTGCAAAACCCCGCTTATATTTTTCAGTTGTTGATAGTCTGTATTTTTTGACAGCACTTTGTTTAATTTATTAATGTAATCCCTTTTTCTTGAGTTTAGTTAAATCCTTAACAATATATTCTATTATTTCAGTACTGTCTTGTAGTCTTGTAAATATAATCCCTTCGCTACTAGATTAGAGATTGTAGTTTAAATGCAAGCCAATTTGGCTTTAATAAAAATCAAATCTTCTTGAATACTTTTTTTTCTCAGAATACCCTGTGCTTCTTCAGAGTTGAATTCATTAACAATTTTCTTCACAATTTAAAAATTTTCAGCTTAATATACAGCAGCTTCAATCCAAGTTCCCCGTCTTGTAATGATTGGCGCGGGTGGAAGTGGAAAGTCTCTCTCAACTTCCCGAAACCTTTGCACACGACTTGGTGTTTTGAGAAAGATCTTTTTCACATATGATATTAGCACGTTAACGTCTGAATAAATATTGCCAACTAAATCAGCTACTCGCTGCAAACCATGTGCTAAACAGATCACATGTGTCCTGTTTGGATACAAAATCTGCAGTCCCCGAATTGCTTTGCAGCATCGCTACAAACCACCAGCACTTTTTCATATAAAATTCCAGACGGCTACAATAAGCTCAGAGAGTCGTCGAAAAAAGCGGAAATTGTTGAATGATTCACTTTGTCCAACACTTTTAGAGTCAGCAGATATGATTTGATTCTCTTCGTTAGCCCCTAATATAGCAAACACAAAATTTGCTACGCAAATTTGATCTTCATCGGTTGTTTCATACAAAGACACCCAAATACTTTATTCCTTTACTTTTTCTCTTAATTTGTTTAATGTTGCTGTATATAACTTGGAAACATAATTTTTCCTTAATGTCGATTCGTCTGGAATATTCTGTCTCATGTACTTTTCAAAAAAATTGCAAAAAACTTCATTCTTTAATTTATTCAATGGAATGTCAGCGCAATAAAATCCTTACAAAGTTCTTCATTGAATTCTGAACGTTTAGGTCCAGACCTTGGTGAATCAGTAAAATCAGAAATTAACCCTTGCCGTTGGTTATTCACCCTTTTGAAATTTTTATTACTTACATGTTTTCGGGTTTGGAGATGTTGCGTGACTTGGAACTTTTACAAATTTACAAAATATCAAACGCCCCTGTTGTGAAATCATCATAGTTACTTACAAACTGATTTAAAATTACACTTAAACACCTTTTTTTTATCTCGGCATCTTGAAGATGTTAACACTATTGGAACTAGTTAACAACCGATGAAGATTTTTGATGGATTGTTAAACTGTCTGACGTTGGGTGTTGTCGTTAGACTGTATTACTCAGGCGCTCTAGGAGGAGGGGGTGAGAGGAAGTGGTTGTAGGAGAGGGGTGCGTGCGAGAAGACAAGGTGGATTTCTTGACTAGTAGGGGTGTGAGAGTTTGGTTCGTGAAAGAGAAGGAGGCAAGGGTCTAACCCTAGGACAAGTAGTTTTGCTCGGAGATTGGGGTCATTTAGGAACTTGCAATGGGTTCTTCCTCCCCTGGGACTTTCACTTGCAGAGTCGAGATTCACTGGTGAAATGGGGAGTAGTCGGGGTTGAAGAGGAGCAATAGTGTTTGATTTTTGCCAAGGGAGTTGAGGAGGGGTGAGCAGCCCGAATTGGTTCATGAATGCTGGGGAGGAAGAGGAGGATTAGCCCTAATCGTTCGTGGGTGCTGGAGGAGGTGAGTGGAAAAATAGACCGAATGATTGTAAGTGCTGAAGAGGGGAGAGGTAGTTGTTTATTCATTAATGATACATTCATTTTCATGGACAAGGAATATTACAAATACCAACTAGAGATGTGTCGTTCGCGAACGAATGGTTTAAATTGAACGGCTCCTCAAGGGGAACGAGTCGAACTAGTCCAACTTATCGACATGAACTAGTTCGAATTGAACGACACAAGACAATCGGAAGACTCTTCGGCCGAAATAAGTTTTTTCCCTCCTTGTTCAGCAAATATACCTCCTCTGTGCCCCCCCCCCCCCATCGTCAATAAAGCCAAACAATAAGCAACATTGTCCTCACAGGTAGAGATGGTCTCTAGAGTTTAGGAAAAAGGCTACAAGAGGCAAATTTAAGGGTATCCTTAGAAACTCAAATATTTTAAAACTATCACGTGATCTAAGGCAGCGCATCGCAACTTACGGCCCGCGGGCTGGATCCGGGGCGCCGACTGAGAGGCCTGGTTTGACTTAGATGGTTGGTTAATGTCTGAATTCACTTCTATCCGGTATTGCTAGTTCCACCCCACCTCAAATCCTCCAGTATTGCTAGTTACACCCCCATCCTATATAAATAAGAATCCACCACCGCTGACTAGAATGGTCATAGTACTGTAACCTTGTTACAACATGAAAGAGAAAGGATTGTTTTGGCTCACCAATTCTGCCCCCATTTGGCTGGTCTGCAACGAGGCTCCATACTACGTATGCATCATGGCTTGACTTGTATCCAACTAAGGGCCGTGGTTCGACGTCTGCCTCCAAACGCGCCTCGCCCAAGAGAAACAAACAAGAGACTGTCTGCAATGCGCAGATCCGTGCGTGCCGACAAAAGTGTTTTGGTGTTAACGGTCGACTGACCGGCGCGCAATTTAAATAATATCCAGATCGTGTGAGCAGGTTCTAGAAACAGTGCACTCCCCTCACCCCTCTTCCCATCCATGCTTCCCGCGCTGTGAGAACACGTGACTCAAATTATGTGTGTATAATGGCAGACCTCTATAGCCAAGACACACATTTCTCTGCATTCTTTTGGTGAGACACTTTGTGTTTAAATTAGATTTAGTTTATTTACATCAAAATTCTGTTTGGTTTACAATGGACTCTAAATTACTGTTTCGGCAATATAAGCATAAGACATAACTTTTATTTTTCATGGGACTGCTGGATTTTTCCTAGAAGTCATGGTTGCGCAGTCGGACTTAAAACAAGTATTGTATAGACTAACTCGTCTTGTCCGCTTCACGGATGGATTCGAAATTTACAACACCGCCATCTTGATATGCGAGATACTTTTTGGGATCTTGTTGAATAATGGCATTACTTGTCAAAATTAGGAATTTTAGTCTATTAAAGATCTGAACTTGTTGCTCAAATCTGGGGCCGCGAGCCCGCACTCTTAGCTTGTTAATTATGTTAGTCGTTAGGTTAGTTAACTTTGAAGATCTTTCATTATGCATCTTGTTCCTTTTTATTGCGCCTTGTAATGGCTATCAAGATGAACCATTTATCTAGGGTACTCTTGTCTTGTACATTAGTAAATAGAGTGTTGCCAATGGCGACTAGTATATATCTTTATGATAGTTCTTTTTGGTTTGCAGATTATCATTTCAATATTTAGTTATTATCGTTATACATCGCATTTTGAACAGGGTCAATTTAAAAATGGTTATTTTTGTAAATTCTTTGGTCAGCCATCTTAGAGTTTTGTGGTCGTGCCCCAAATCATTTATTTCGGCTTTGTTTGTTATGGCCATTTGGTATTATTGTCAGCGCCTAACGCTGGGCTTGTCTCTCTCTCTCTTCGAGTATTGTTATTTATTGAATAAAAAACTCTCTTGTAACCAACCTGACTTTTATTTATGGTAATATGGACCACCCAAATTAAAGGGGGGTTACAGTACCAACAGTCGTTTTAAACCATCAACCATTTCAGATATGAAGGCTACAGGGTACAGGGGAAAAGGAGGATGTCACATTACACACATTTTCCAGAACAACCACTCATACATCTCAAACACCACAAGGACTCCAGCAAACAAAAACCTTTATAATTAATTCAAAAATGACAAATACTTCTTTTAACATAGTCTCAAGTGTATTATAAAAGTTGCATGACTGTCTAACAGATGGCAGCACTAACGCAGTTTGAGTTAAAATGGTATTTCCATCTTTTTTCCCTGTACCGTTCATATATAATCGAACATATTAACAGCATTGTAGGCCCCGGGGAAAGCAATACACTGGGGACATTCACGAGAATACAAATATAAACGGTCAATAAAATTAAACCTTTGGACTTTTTGGTACTTTCAACGAAATCAATCTTTAAACATAAAAGAAAACATGACGTGAAGCGAGTATTAATCTACAGAAACATTTGAACATTATAACATTTCAACATATTATTATAAATGATATTAAATTATTTTGGATTTAATAGCCACGCTATTATATTTGTTAATTACGGTTGTAGCCGCATCTAAATCTCATATTCTTTCAATTGAACAATGACACCTGGACACGAGGAATCTAACCCGGGACCTTTGGTTTAGTACGAAAATGCTCTAACTACTGAGCTATCCAGGTATTGTCCCATCATTCACCAATATTTAAAGTAAAGGCAAAGTCTGATGGACGAGCAGAAATCGTCAGCTACACATATGAGATCAATTAAGATCACGAGCTATCAGATGACGCAGCCACCATCAACTGGGTAGTTGGCTGATTCCTGAATAGCTCAGTGGTTAGAGCATCGTAGTAGTAAGCCAAAGATCCTGGGTTCAATGTCCATGTCCAGGTGTCATTTTTCAATTCAAAGGCTATGATAGTAAATTATTGGTAGGCCATACTGAATTATTCTAGGGCCAAATGTAGGAACATTTATTAAATAATGTGTCTAGGACTCTTTTCCAAGACTTATCTTTAGTTCTTTTTTCAATTATTCTATAAGTAAATTCTAATTGATAATCAACATTTTTACCTATTGTTGATAGACTCACCAAGGATCCCCTATAACCATGGGGCCTCTCGACAGCTCCCCAGGGTGGGTATGCAGACCTGTCAGCTGATATAACTGGTCCGATACCAGGGGTGAAGCACGGACCCTCACTTCTTTGTAATATTTGACTTCAGTGGTGGTGAAACTATATTTGTATAGGTGACAGTTAGCAAAATGAGGTTTTTTTTAGGGAACTGGAGAACATATCCCTTAAAATGTCAAGAAAATATTTACAATGGCCTTCGTTTTGAAAGTATTTGAAAATTAGACTTTTCTAGAAGCTATTTTAAGTGTCCTTAGCAGGAACATATTTGAACATTAAATGTCTCTTGAAGCTATTTGGAGTGGACCTCTCCCGGGAAATTTCTAACTATTGTATGCTCTCAGAAGATGTTTTGAATAATCTTCCTCTGGCAATTTTGATTATTGGATACCTCTAGAATCTATTTAGAGTGGTCTTCTTCCAACAAAAAATTGCATGTTTCTGGAAATTATTTAGAGTTTGATACAAAGTCATATTTCAGATTCTTCTTCAAAAATATCACAGGGGAGTGAAATAAATCTAAAGGGAGCAAGTTTATTCTATGTGAGGAATACCCTCCCTAAAACTGTTCCTACAAAAATTCTTGACTTTGGTTTGTATATTAAAAAACTTTGTTGTCACTTTTAGAAAAGAAAATTAATCCATAACATAACTGAACACTAGAATGTTACGCATGTATGTTGAGGTAACTTATTCAAATTGAATTTATTTAACTGCCCGACTCTCTTTGTGTGCCAAATTTAGTTTCAGTACAAAAATAATAGATTCCGTGAAATCTCCAAGCACTTCTAAATGAAAGACAAGACTGGACCGAACCAATATTAATATAACTGTGATAAATGTCAGTAAGTTCCTCCGTAGGTAACCCCATCATAAATAGGAATTTTATTGCTTGACTTTATTTTTATTTTTGTATATTTAGTTCATCATTTTTTAACTTGTGAATCCGTACCATTATACCAATAGTTTCCCCTCGTGGCGAGCCTGTGCTGATTTCTGAGAACATTTTCTTACGAAGCTAAATGTTTCTGCTTTGCATGAAATAAACGATCGATATTTCTAATGCAAAGTTAAAATAAAAAAGTATAATGTGTATAATCTTATTCAAACTATAAGTAGTGATGGTGTATTTATTATTAGTTAATCCAAATATTTTTTCATACTCGATATAAACCGAATTAAAATAATTCTAACACTAACCAAGGAAAAAATGGTTTAGATTCTAGTTTCAACTTTCTACCACAAAACTTTATTTTCTTCAATTTAGAGGGTCGTGTTTTTTTCTTCCCCGTGGACATTTAGAACTTAGATACAAGATCACCTGACAGATAAACAAATTATATTTCTTAACGAACATTTTTAACATTTTTGAAATTATCACAAATATATCATACACAACAGAAAAACTATTCTAACATGGACAAAATATTTTAAATGGCGTGGATAGTAAATAACATTACTTGAAATGTTTTCATTTTTAGAGTAAAAACAAAAACATTATAGCTATTATCACTGAAAAATGTCTAGTCGAAAACAAGTTTTGACGTCAATCATAACAAACCCTGTGGTACTGCGAGGAAAGATATTGGTCACTGAGCGGTGGAGGAAATGGCTCCAAGAGCACACACAACAATTGGGTGGCTTACTCAAATTGTATATCAACGATATTCCATATTAAAAAAATACTACATTTGATGTCCTGTTTCAGAAAAGTGTTCAGTTGAAGAGGTTTATGAAGGGGGTGAAATAATAATAAATTACTTATTTCCACAAGTTTAGTTTTAATTAACAAATATAGATTTTTTAAATATGACTCATGTTTAAATTATAGTTTTAAAAAAGTTATAAGCTATTCAGGAAAGAGCCAAATATACAATCTTTTTAAAAACAGAGACGTCAAATTTTTTAAATAAATATTTTGGGCGTAATCATGAAAGCTAAATTATAAGAATTATTTTAAAAAGAAGAAATTCAATAATATACTGATATATCATTTTTATGGTTGGCTTTACAAAAACCAAATTAATTTTGTTGAAATAAACAATCTTTATTTCAATAAGAGAAAAGTTTAAAAAGCCATTAATAATAACTACCATCATATTTAAGGATGTTAGTAGTCTCAAATAAGAAAACTTCTATAATATGATTTACTTATAGCATTAGAGTAGATGGATATGTCTCCACCTCAATTTGAAATTTGACCTTTGACCCCAATATGTGTGACGTCATCATTTCGTGTTATGTCGCAACATTCCCCTGGTGACATCGTCGCAACCCTGGTGCCAGTATATTTCCATCGGGGTTAATGACCTGAGTTTCCCTTTACTTCCCCTCTGGTTATTTCCCTGACGACATGGGATTAGCGACCTGTTGCCCTCTTTCAATGTCGCAACGGTTTATTTATGGAGTTTATTCCTTTGATCTTCTATGTGGCAATGATTTTTCCCTGATACCTCATACCTGTCTCCTGTTTGGCGGCTCAACAATACAAGCCACCTCAATCTGTGTGACGTCATCATTGCGTGTGATGTCGCAACACTCCACCTGGGTTTTCCCAGATGACTCATACCTGGAACCAGTTTGGCGGCTCGACAAGACAAGTTGAGACAAGAATAGATCGTGATCTTGAAGCCTTAAGCTAGTACATGAGGTCATTTAACTTGGCAACACTCTCCTTCCCCCTTCTATGTGGCAATGGGTTTTCCCGATGACGTCATCAAACTTTCGCAACCCTTATAACTCATAACTGGTACCATGGTAGCAATGACATCACCGGGAAAACCCATTGCTGGGGGAAGGGGGAGGGGAGGGTTGTGACACCGAAATATATTCAGAGTCTTGCGGTAACTGTTCACACTCTACGCTAAGCGGCCTTCAGGAGAGGTTTGTGCTGCGTCCTCCCTAGCGATGCCAACACGCCGTGGGAGGAGTGTCCGATGCCGTGGACTTCACGTTCCCTCTATTAATAAATAAAATAAACTCCCACAATAATAAGTAAATAAAAAACTCCGACGCCCGTCCCAATCCTACCCAGACATAAAAAACAACGCGCACACATAAAAAACAAATAAGCCAACATAAAGACCAAATGCGCACACACAAATAACAAATGAAACAGGAACTAACAAGTTTGGACAAGAATAAAACAACACACTACAAAACAGAGATCTATGATGTCACACACGATTGCGACACAGCATCATCACAATACACACTCTCTACAAACCAGGGTCAAAGGTCAAATTGTGCTGACCGGTCCCACTAGCTACTCAGTGGTGTATGGATTTCTTGGAAATAGGAACATATACATTGAATTATGAATCTCTGGTGTCAACTTTGCGTACAATGCTATAAATATATGGGGTGCCTAATATCTTTGATAATTCATTCTCTGCACTCACATTTATTTTTTCTGATAATTTGGGACCTGTGGGTGATGAGCAAGGAGAATGCTTTCATCAGGACATATCCAAGACGTAAAAGAGTTTTCAAGTTTGCAGGGATACTGCCATGATAGGGGATAGTTGTTGGTTTCTTAAGAGGAGTGCAAAAGTATTATTAGAAAAAATATCCGTTACAATATTTAATTATGTGGAAGGCACATATTATCTATAAGAAAATATAAATTAATATAACTTGTATTTTAACATGAAAAAAGTTAATGATGAAAATTGTATGGTAATTTATTGAAATTTTTATTTAGAGTTTATATGTTAATGTAGACGTGACAAAGAAAAATTATTGTCATTTTTGGAATCAATTTACATTAGGATCAGTTACTAATGTCCCGGAGGTATGGCTTTTTTTAAAAAAAATGTTGGCTAGTTGTATTTGTCATTTGTTAAATTTTGTTTCAAAATAAGATTGTGATATTATCATTTCAATATATTATTTTAATATATGACTTCCCATAGTTTGATTGTAAATTTATAGTTGTTACTTACCTAGCTCGATACAGGCAGGCTATTTTTTCATGAGAATGGCACTCATAAATAATTGAAAAAATTAATTACAAAGAACAATACTTTTTTTCATGTCATGTTGCTTTACATTTGTTTCTTTATCCTAATTGAATTGTCATCTAATGTATGTTTATGTTTATGAATCTCCCATGATTGTTAGAGTTGTCCAGTGACGGTAGTCCTGCTCAGAAGTACCACAGCAACAAGGTAGCCACTGAGGTTGTTATATTATACCCAGTAGTAGTTCCGTTGATTAGAAGAGTCTTGTGTGTTTTAGACCCAGCATAATATAATATACATATTCATATATAAGATAAAATAGGGGTTTAAACTATATTTGGTTTAAGAACAGTAATACTAAATAATGCCTCAGTTTCTCGTTGTGTTTTTAATATTTATTGAAATATTAGTATGTCATATTTAAACAAGTGGTCCCGAGGCTTCGTGGACCACTACTAAGTTCTAGAGACCTGTACAGCTGTACCAGATAGCTAGGGTGAGAGTAGTAACCATTCCAATGACCGTAGTACAATCATGTGACAGCCAGGAGAGACCACCACATTATTTTACCAAGAAGCTGACGTATATTCCTTATAAAGTTATACCGTTCCGATGTTCAGTGTCCAGGTGGAGGCCGTCTTAGGGGGCACACAATGCAAAATGTAACGGAAACTGAGGTATTTGTTTTAAAAATTGTGACATTTGCAAGAAAGTATGGTCTTTCTTATTAAAAACACCTAGTTCCCCAACATGAAACACCTAGTTCGACAACATTAAACACCTAGTTCGACAACATTAAACACCTATTTCACCAACATGAAACACCCAGTTCTCCAACATTAAACACCCAGTTCTCCAACATTAAACACCCAGTTCGCCAACATTAAACACCCAGTTCACCAACATGAAATACCCAGTTCACCAATATGAAACACCCAGTTCTCCAACATTAAACACCCAGTTCTCCAACATTAAACACCCAGTTCTCCAACATTAAACACCCAGTTCGCCAACATTAAACACCCAGTTCGCCAACATTAAATACCCAGTTCTCCAACATTAAACACCCAGTTCTCCAACATTAAACACCCAGTTCGCCAACATTAAACACCCAGTTCGCCAACATTAAATACCCAGTTCTCCAACATTAAATACCCAGTTCTCCAACATTAAATACCCAGTTCACCAATATGAAATACCCAGTTCGCCAACATGAAACACCCAGTTCTCCAACATTAAACACCCAGTTCACCAATATGAAGCGAGTCCTCATCATCAATACAGTGAATAGGTACCTTGTCAAGTACCACAGTCTGAAACTATTGTGACGTCACAGTGTCTGGAGAGGAAAAGATACGGCAGTTGACTGAGATAGCACAGATTAGCGTTTTCGAGTGTTCTCACGAAACTAAGGGGTCACAAATTATGGTAGTTGTACCACAATTTCAGCATCAAATATTGGCATAGATTTAATAATGTGTGCAGTTAGAAGAGCTGACAACTTTGCCGCATCGTAGATTGGTTGATCATGAAGTAGATCTTTTTTTATTAGTAGGGCCAGATCCTGAGTACCACAGTATTTAACCAATCTGTTAGGTTATCTCCCAAATATTCTGTATGCCTATTTTTTGAAACCTGTTCATTGTATCGTTGTCCATAATCCTTCCAGATACAAGGGGGTATTGGGATATATTCCCCATCCAAATTAACCGTGAAATATTTTTTAAATTAAATATTAAATTGTAAATAATGTAAATAAATTATGTGAAAACCTTGAGTCCGGCGCTAATGTAAATCTAATATAACTTCCGACCTACGCGCTAGTATCTCCAATTGTGTGTTTGGCGCCTTGGTGTATATATTTATTTTCTGTAGCGTCAAGGGCTGTCTGCAAACAAGTAGGCGGTAGCGGGGAATGATGCACCTAGGTAACGGGACATAACCCCATCATCCCCCCTCCCCCAAAGTAGTCGACGTTAGAGTAGGGTGGGGGCACATCCCAGCAGGTAGGGTAGTTTGTGCTGAGCTTTGGCATTGGAGTGGTGTTCGTTGGAACGTGTTTGTATTGTGGATTGTTGTGTGATGTGGAAAAAGATGAGTGATAGACAAAGGGACCTTTAAACCTTTTTAGTAAACTAAGAAGAACTGCCCAAATGTGGCAGAAGACAGTGGAAAAAAGATTGTAAATACCACCTTTAGTGAAAGTTCAGTGGTAGAATCATTAGTGTACTCCAGTAATAAGCCTACTCCTGGTCCTTGCCTGGAACCTGATAACCGTAAATTCTCTGCCTCTCTCACTCCAAACACTCTTCATATTTGACTAGAGGTGGGGAAATCATGTGCAGATGTAGAAAAGTATAACTTTCTTCAAAATGCCTGGGTTCCTAATGATCTATACATGTTTCCACTTGGACAGCGAAACTTAAAATTTCATATAAAATGGCTGTCGGAATTCCAGTGGCTTTCCTATTCGAGATTAAAGGAAGGGGCCTTTTGTAAATATTGCATTATTTTAACTAAAGATTCTTAGGAAGGCAAGGAAAATCATGTTAAGTTGGGGGCATTTGTTAACGCCCCTTTTAACCGATGGAAAGACGCCAAAGAATTTTTAGAAGGTACGAACACCAAAAATATTCGATTTCCGCTCAGAATCTTTTAGCAATGTTTTAAAACAAAACTAATAATATTCTAGGTACGCTGGATAAAGGAAGACATAAACAAATTTTGGAAAATAGGAAAAAAGTGATGGCGTTAATGAAGACAGTTATTTCTGTGGCCGACAAGAAATGGCTCTACGTGGTCTCTGATTCCGGACCAGTAACAACAGAAGACTCTACCTATGTAAGGAAAAATAAAATACATTTTAGAGCCCTTTTACGATTTAGAATTGAAAGTGGCGACGAAACTTTAAAGAACCATTTAGAAAATTGAAGGAATAACTTATCTTATACTAGTTCACATATTAAAAATGAAATAAATGTAAGATTTGGTGACATAATTTTATTTGGTATTGTAAATAAAATCAATGCATCTGAATGTTTTAGTATACTTGCGGATGAAACTACAGATATTTCTGGTGTTGAGCAATTTTTTCTTTTAAAATTAGTCCCAGTTGAAGACGTCTGTGGTTCGGGTCGTGCAAAGACTTTACAAAAAGAGTTTTCATAAATGGGTGAAAACATGAGAGTTTTGAGAGGTCAATTCAAAGGATGTGCTGCCATCACACGTAACACCTGTCCTGAAGTGATTTACGTCAACTGCTCCAGTCATGTACTTAACTTTGTCCTGAAGTGAATTACGTCAACTGCTCCAGTCATGTACTTAACCTTGTCTTGAAGTGATTTACGTCCAATGCTCCAGTCATGTACTTAACCTTGTCCTGAAGTGATTTATATCCAATGCTCCAGTCATGTACTTAACCTTGTCCTGAAGTGATTTATATCAACTGCTCCAGTCATGTACTTAACCTTGTCCTAAAGTGATTTACGTCAACTGCTCCAGTCATGCACTTAACCTAGTCCTGAAGTGATTTACGTCCACTGCTCCAGTCATGTACTTAACCTTGTCCTGAAGTGATTTACGTCCACTGCTCCAATCATGTACTTAACCTTGTCCTGAAGTGATTTACGTCCACTGCTCCAGTCATGTACTTAACCTTGTCCTGAAGTGATTTACGTCCACTGCTCCAGTCATGTACTTAACCTTGTCCTGAAGTGATTTACGTCCACTGCTCCAGTCATGTACTTAACCTTGTCCTGAAGTGATTTACGTCCACTGCTCCAGTCATGTACTTAACCTTGTCCTGAAGTGATTTACGTCCACTGCTCCAGTCATGTACTTAACCTTATACTTTGTCACTCATGCCCAGTTCCAGCTATAAGGAACAGTTTAGCGACCTTGAAAGATATAATCTCATTCTTTAGACTCTCCAAAGTTTTGAAAAACATTATTCTCAAAGAAAACAGTGATGCATGGAGAACACGCCTCCTCAATTTCTGCGAAACTCCTTTGGTTGAACACCTGGATTACATTCTTCTCTTTAAGGAACTTTGTCTTCCAAATTTGGAAGCTTTGAGCGAAATTCAAAATTTCAGTGGTGCAGAATAATCCTCTAAATCGTTTGTGCTAATTTCAGCTTTGAATAGTATCCAGTTTTTGATGTCACCGCGTGTTGTAAGCAAAGTTTTTGGTTTGGTGCATGGCTTATGCACCCTCTTTCAAGCAAAGCAGTTAGAACCTGCTTCTGCTATAAATCATGTGAATCGTTGACGGAAGAAATTCAACAAATGAGAGACGATCCCGAAACCACGTTTAAGGCCATTTACCGTGAGATCCAGCAAATCGCTGATAGTCTAGCAGCTACAATTCAGATACCTTGACTTTGTGGTAGGCAAACTACTAGGTATAATCACACTTCAAGCATGAAACATCCCGAAGAGTATTATAGGTTTATCTTCATTTACCGTTTCTTGACATTTTTATTCAAGAAATTAACAACATATTTCTAAACCACAAACATGTTTTGGAAAAGCTTTCTCTTTTTACTCCCAGAAAAATGTGCAACGCTAACTGACAACGAAATAAAAATATTATGCTGTGAAACTTTATCTGATAAGTGGCCCAATGATGCATCATCTATACTTGCAAAGTTCATTAGAGAAGTTCATATGTGGAAAAGAACATGGATAAAAAGATCTAACTATCCTCGTGACTTCATAAGAGCCCTCAATGAATGTAAAAAATATTTTTCCAACTATACACAACTTTATCAAATTAGCGGCGACATTACCAATAACAACTGCCACCGCAGAAAGGGCCATCTCATTGAGGCGGCTGTAGAACTACCCACGAAACATCACTTCACAGAATAGACAAGGTCCTTCTCCTCATTGAGGCGGCTGTAGAACTACCCACGAAACATCACTTCACAGAATAGACAAGGCCCATCTCCTCATTGAGGCGGCTGTAGAACTACCCACGAAACATCACTTCACAGAATAGACAAGGTCCTTCTCATTGAGACTGCTGTAGAACTACCCACGAAACATCACTTCACTGAATATACAAGGTCCTTCTCCTCACTGAGACGGCTGTAGAACTACCCACGAAACATCATATCACAGAATATACAATGTCCATCTCCTCATTGAAACGGCTGTAGAACTACCCACGAAACATCACTTCACAGAATAGACAAGTTCCATCTCCTTATCGAGACGGCTGTAGAACTACCCACGAAATATCACTTCACTGAATAGACAAGGTCCATCTCCTTATCGAGACGGCTGTAGAACTACCCAAGAAACATCACTTCACTGAATAGACAAGGTCCTTCTCATTGAGACTGCTGTAGAACTACCCTGAAACATCACTTCACTGAATAGACAAGGTCCATCTCCTTATCGAGACGGCTGTAGAACTACCCACGAAACATCACTTCACAGAATAGACAAGGACCATCTCCTTATCGAGATGGCTGTAGAACTACCCACGAAACATCACTTTACTGAATAGACAAGGTCCTTCTCCTTATCGAGACGGCTGTAGAACTACCCACGAAACATCACTTCACAGAATAGACAAGGTCCATCTCCTTATCGAGACGGCTGTAGAACTACCCACGAAACATCACTTCACTGAATAGACAAGGTCCTTCTCATTGAGACTGCTGTAGAACTACCCACGAAACATCACTTCACTAAATAGACAAGGTCCATCTCCTTATCGAGACGGCTGTAGAACTACTCACGAAACATCACTTCACAGAATATACAAGTTCCTTCTCATTGAGACTGCTGTAGAACTACTCACGAAACATCACTTCACTGAATAGACAAGGTCCTTCTCATTGAGACGGATGTAGAACTACCCACGAAACATCACTTCACTGAATATACAAGGTCCTTCTCCTAATTGAGACTGCTGTAGAACTACCCACGAAACATCACTTCACAGAATATACAAGTTTCTTCTCATTGAGACTGCTGTAGAACTACTCACGAAACATCACTTCACTGAATAGACAAGGTCCATCTCCTCATTGAAACGGCTGTAGAACTACCCACGAAACATCACTTCACAGAATAGACAAGGTCCATCTCATTGAGACGGCTGTAGAACTACCTACGAAACATCACTTCACAGAATATACAAGGTCCTTCTCATTGAGACGGCTGTAGAACTACCCACGAAACATCACTTCACTGAATAGACAAGGTCCTTCTCATTGAGACTGCTGTAGAACTACCCACGAAACATCACTTCACTTAATAGACAAGGTCCATCTCCTTATCGAGACGGCTGTAGAACTACCTACGAAACATCACTTCACAGAATATACAAGGTCCTTCTCATTGAGACGGCTGTAGAACTACCACGAAACATCACTTCACAAAATAGACAAGGTCCATCTCATTGAGACGGATGTAGAACTACCCACGAAACATCACTTCACAGAATAGACAAGGTCCATCTCCTTATCAGACGGCTGTAGAACTACCCATGAACATCACTTCACTGAATATACAAGGTCCTTCTCCTAATTGAGACTGCTGTAGAACTACCCACGAAACATCACTTCACAGAATATACAAGTTTCTTCTCATTGAGACTGCTGTAGAACTACTCACGAAACATCACTTCACTGAATAGACAAGGTCCATCTCCTCATTGAAACGGCTGTAGAACTACCCACGAAACATCACTTCACAGAATAGACAAGGTCCATCTCATTGAGACGGCTGTAGAACTACCTACGAAACATCACTTCACAGAATATACAAGGTCCTTCTCATTGAGACGGCTGTAGAACTACCCACGAAACATCACTTTACAGAATAGACAAGGTCCTTCTCATTGATACGGCTGTAGAACTACCCACGAAACATCACTTCACTGAATAGACAAGGTCCTTCTCATTGAGACGGCTGTAGAACTACCCACGAAACATCACTTCACTGAATATACAAGGTCCTTCTCCTCATTGAGAATGCTGTAGAACTACCCACGAAACATCACTTCACTGAATAGACAAGGTCCTTCTCCTCATTGAGACGGCTGTAGAACTACCCACGAAACATCACTTCACAGAATAGACAAGGTCCATCTCATTGAGACGGCTGTAGAACTACCCACGAACATCACTTCACTGAATAGACAAGGTCCATCTCCTCATTGAGACGGCTGTAGAACTACCCATGAACATCACTTCACTGAATAACAAGGTCCTTCTCATTGAGACTGCTGTAGAACTACCCACGAAACATCACTTCACTGAATAGACAAGGTCCTTCTCCTCATTGAGACGGCTGTAGAACTACCTACGAAACATCACTTCACTGAATAGACAAGGTCCTTCTCATTGAGACGGCTGTAGAACTACCTACGAAACATCACTTCACTGAATAGACAAGGTCCATCTCATTGAGACGGATGTAGAACTACCCACGAAACATCACTTCACAGAATAGACAAGGTCCATCTCCTTATCGAGACGGCTGTAGAACTACCCATGAACATCACTTCACTGAATATACAAGGTCCTTCTCATTGAGACGGCTGTATAACTACCCACGAAACATCACTTCACTGAATAGACAAGGTCCTTCTCATTGAGACGGCTGTAGAACTACCACGAACATCACTTCACTGAATATACAAGGTCCTTCTCCTCATTGAGAATGCTGTAGAACTACCCACGAACATCACTTCACTGAATAGACAAGGTCCTTCTCCTCATTGAGACGGCTGTAGAACTACCAACGAAACATCACTTCACTGAATAGACAAGGTCCATCTCATTGAGACGGCTGTAGAACTACCCACGAACATCACTTCACTGAATGGACAAGGTCCATCTCCTCATTGAGACGGCTGTAGAACTACCCACGAAACATCACTTTACTGAATAGACAAGGTCCTTCTCCTCATTGAGACGGCTGTAGAACTACCCACGAACATCACTTCACTGAATAGACAAGGTCCATCTCAATGAGACGGCTGTAGAACTACCCACGAACACCACTCCACAGAATAGACAAGGTCCATCTCATTGAGACGGCTGTAGAACTACCCATGAACATCACTTCACTGAATAGACAAGGTCCATCTCATTGAGACGGCTGTAGAACTACCCACGAACATCACTTCACTGAATAGACAAGGTCCATCTCATTGAGACGGCTGTAGAACTACCCATGAACATCACTTCACTGAATAGACAAGGTCCTTCTCATTGAGACGGCTGTAGAAACTACCACGAAACATCACTTCACTGAATATACAAGGTCCTTCTCCTCATTGAGACGGCTGTAGAACTACCCCGAAAACTCCACAGAATAGACAAGGTCCATCTCATTGAGACGGCTGTAGAACTACCCATGAACATCACTTCACTGAATAGACAAGGTCCATCTCATTGAGACGGCTGTAGAACTACCCACGAACATCACTTCACTGAATAGACAAGGTCCATCTCATTGAGACGGCTGTAGAACTACCCATGAACATCACTTCACTGAATAGACAAGGTCCATCTCATTGAGCGGCTGTAGAACTACTCACGAAACATCACTTCACTGAATATACTTAATGATCTGGCTTTAATGTTTATTCACAGAGAAGTTATGGTTGATCCCGAAGAAGTTTTAAATAAAATGTCAAAAAAACTCGAGGATTAGGAATTGTATTATAATAAACTAACTCAAGGTAGGACAATAACAGTTTTTATCATGTGACAAGTAAATATTTAAAACTAATATTTTTAATAAATTCAGTAATTTATCAGAATTTCTTTCTTTTTAACGAAATTACATTTGTATATACGTTTAGGCTTATTTTTGGTGAGTTTTAAAAAATTATGTTACAGTTTGACAAATTCTATCGAATGTTTGATTATATCATTTAAATAATCAATTTTCATATATTTTTATTAAAAATAACCATTTAAAGGGAAAAAAGTAAAATGTAGAAAATATGTTTTAAACTGCCATAGGAGATAAAACATAAAACTTAAAATTTATTTATCATGGTAAGTCAAAATCTAAGGGTCTATATCCATTTGCCTTGATTTAATTTCAAATCCCTCTTTCCACCCACATCCCCCCGAAAAAAGTTCCTGGTTGCGCCTCTGAATCCCTCCCTACAAATAATAAGCAATTAAAAAAAAGCATTGTTTTTCTTCACTCACATTTGGCCAAAATTTCTTACCAAACCAAACATTAGAAAAAGCTCTTTTTTTTACCATACACCTGCATAAATATAAATTAACTAGGCTGATGTGCTCCTAACACTTTAATTTCCAGTTTTTTCTTGCAATTTTAATTAATAAAGCTAAGTTTTTAATATAGAATTTACTTTATTAATTTTAATTAATAATTTTCACACGTCATCTTACTTCTTGGGTCTTATCACAAACTAAAACACAGATACATAAACGAAAAAACCACAACAGACCACTTTTCTCTTATAGCGGGCCCACTCGGGCTGGCCCTATTCGCTAGTGTAAAGCTGGCAGCGGAATGGTAGGGGGATTGACCTTGAGACATCTCACACTGAGCGTGGCCGAGGGCTCCGAGATACTAACAGGCCTGGGTGCTTGTCCTATACATGTTGGTGACGTCACACCTTTTTTGGAAATTTGATTTATAAAATTATTTTAGAACTAAAATCTGAAAATTCAAATAAGCAACTTGCACTCGTTATTAACTCACAAAATCACTTTTGAACTAATTCACTTTAGTCTTATGTTAATTTTCCTTGGCTCCATAGAAAGTCCATTGAGAGCTTCATCCTCCATAACTGACACCTCTGGATGTACGTACATGAGAGCAATCCCATTAAGTCTGTCTTCACCTGTAGAGTTCCTCAGGTATGATTTCAACAGCTTTAGAGACGAGAAATAGCGTTCATTTGTAAACGTTGTTAGGGAAGGGTAGCCATTATTATGAGAAGTTCATATATGACAGGAATTAAATTCCCATTATACATAGAAAGGGCTTCAATTGCATTTCGGGCCTTTTTATCGGATGACTTAATGAACTGGTGCCACAATGTCAGTTCACTTTCGATATTGTCGCGCTCGGGATGATCGTAAAATTGAGCCAATGTTTGAATATCTTTATACATCGGACATCACCACATCATTTGGTTCACTCTGATAACAAGTGATTGAAATGGTTGCACTGTGTCTTTGTGAGTGATAAACTTATCATTAAAAGAAGTTATAAATTCATCCAAGAATGGTATGAAAATCATTATTGTAAAGCAATCTTCTGGGACCTGAGTGTGAACATTTGTTCTGTTACTCTGGAGACCATCAGTTCGAGGTTTTGCAACAGGAACACTTAGTTCTTTGCAGATACCTTCAACAATTTGGTAAAAGGAAGAAAAACTTACTTCAGCGTCCTCTCTAATTTTCTCAAGTGAGATTTTCACACTCGTTGCAGGCTGAACTGCTAGGCCGAGGTCTATGTTTACAGTTTGTAGATATTTGCTGAGAGGAAGTGTCAACTTAAACAAACTAAAAACATCGTTCTGCGAGGTGCGTACGATGAGGTGGGTAGCGAGGCCAGGGGCAGGGGGCGTTCAATACTGACCCCCACCCCCCCTTAGCTGCGCCAGTGTAGATCTAACTATGATTCTATGAAGAAGAAATATATAAGGAGGTGCTCTTTTCCCAAGGAGCCCTATCACCATCAACAGTGGATACATGCAATCCACAGGGACGATTGTACCGGGAACTTCTACTGCTATTTGTATAGATCAATTTTGTGAGCAGGATCGTGTACAAGAGATGGTGGATCTGTTTTAATAGTGCCTAGAAAAATTCCCAAGCTAACCAATGATGCTGTTACACACCCCACTCTACGTCCTTTTATTTACGACCACAAATAAAAGAAAAGGGAGTGGGAGTAATCTACAAATCATACAAAAAGGGAAATCATATGCAAGATCTAATAACAACAATATGAATGATTTATTCAAAGTAATAACAGCAGAGCAGACATCTTTACGTGGTCTCAAAAATCAAACTGAGTTATGTTGAAAACATAAACAATTATTTTGCGCAGTTAAGTTGAGTGAATCTTCCCTCATACTTAATATATCTAACAATCAAATGGGTCAGTCTTGAAGAGACAGAACAACCCATAAAGTAAATTAAAGTACATAAATTAAAGCAAGTAATGTTCATATAAGGGCCTAATGGGCCTTATTACACTGTTCTGAAAGTGTCTGATTCACACCAATGAAAGCAGACTTCAAAAAATTTAATAATAAATATTAAATATTTATTAGACATTTTAAAACACACGAGAGTTTGGCTAACAGACTTTAGTCAAACTTCCGCGGGACTATCTGATCTCGACACACAATTTGGAAAAGTTCACTTACTTGTGAATTTAAAGAAAATACACTACTAGAAACAAAGCATAGCAAAAAGATTTGAAAATGTTTTAATATAAAATTAATCTCAATATTAATTTTATCAGTAAAAAAATTTACGTTACAAAAATTCATTTATATAAATATAAATCACAAAAATCAAAACAATTACTAGTAACCACAATTTCAAAAAGAATTATTTTTAAGTGTCCAACACAAAATTAACTAATACTTGTGGATATCTAAAAGTTCAAGAAATACAGCAGACTCTAGCGCCCAAGCGGTGACAGACAAAATATAGAGTCTCATATCAAAATAAATGTTCAGGTAAAAAAATATTATTAAAGAGAAAAATTACGACGCCCAACTTGGCTAACACTAAAAGTTAAATTTAAATTAGAGCCCAATATATAGATTGCCATAGTTTAAGTCCGTAGAATATGAAAGCTTATCCTGGCATTGTCCAGGTCCAGGACAGCACTCCTCCATCAAGTGTCGATTGAATAGTCATTTTAGCATACACGAACATCACTCTATATAGGGTTTTCGTTGCTAGGGACGCAAGGTGGGGGAAAAGAACACTTGTCGGTGACGTCCTTCTTGAAGCATTCGATAGTCACATAGCCCATTTGTTGTTAGAGCTCCATCCGCCTTCTAGAACATTTCTTCTATCACCTGATGTCGTTTTCGTAGTTCACGTTTCTCCCATCAGAGGGCAGGTAAGCAGTCTTCCTCCAGTCGAGGCAAATTCTGCATGGCCCATTTTAGTGTTGCTTAGATCAAATCGGTGTGGACATCAACTGTTGGATCATTATAGCTCGCTTGGTCAACTCCCCGTACTAGGCTTCTATAGGTGTTGGTCCGTCTTGGTGGTTGCTCTACCCAGAAGATACATTAGGTAAGTACATGAAAAGTTTTATTTGTAGATTGAATATTATCCCATTAAATTGTTATTGAATATTGTTCTGAATTGTATATTTTATTGTACCAAACTACGAGAACTACAATAGAGAAGAGTACTATTGTAGGGATTTTATTAGTTGCGTTAATATTTGGAGCGGGTAGTATAAATCCAAAGGCGAGTTACGTGTGAAGGTTAACATGGGGGCAAGCCTATTGTAACACAATATTACAATGCCTAACCATCAATTTTTCCTAATTAGCCCTCGTATTTCACTTCAGAACCTCCAACTAAACGAAAACCAACTGAAAAGCAAAGAGAAGAGTCGGCTTGCCGAGACGAGGAAAATTTAAATAAATGGATTCAAGATGATTTTATTAATTATCTTCGGGATTTATAAGGTAAAATCAACTCAATAAATAAAGATCATTTTATAAAAATAGAGTATGAAAATATTATTATTATTATTATTTTTATTATTATTATTAGCACCGCGTCTTACTACCCGTTCGGGTTATACGCACTTACGCTAATGTGTGATGGTAGGGTGATTGTGAGATGAAATGGAGGACCTACAGTTTAACGTGGAATCCGAACCACGGTGGAGGCCTGGCATTCCTAAAATAGTATTAATTTAATGAAATTTGATACAAGCTGTGACATTACTAAAATTCCAGTAGCATTAAAAATAACCAATAACTTGATTGTTAAAATGTCACAGAATAATGTAATCAAACCAAATTTTAAATTTAAATTGGTTTCGGGACCAGAAATGTTAATTAACATGTGGTCCAAACTAGAATGTTTGTTGAGTCAACTAGGTCCATACAATGCCAAGACCGTTTCAACTGAATATTCAAAAATGCATGTCTCAGAAATCTCAAAACAATGTTGTAATGGCACTGATGAAAACTCTCCATTGAATATTAAAACAAAATGTTAGCAGGAACAAATTAATTTTGCAGTTGATAAATCACTTAGATACACACGGAAAATTCAATATGGGCCTGTTCTGTTTATTTTATTAATCCAGTGGCATATAAGCAAATTAGAAACGCTTATCTTTTTGACATTTCCCCATCCCAACTATTTAAGACAATTATCTCAGTCACTAAGTACGAGAAGTTCAGGGATGCCTCACATCAAAATTAATATTGGTCTGGAACAGCTGAGATGTTGGATGGTCATGAAAAAGTTGTAAACGTATTACTTGACGAAATTTATGCGAAACCATCAATTTCCTATAAAGGTGGGTCAATAAAAGACTTTTCTGACAATCTTCAGAAAGCTACTACAATACTATCATCTTTGTTGTCAAAAAATAAAGATATAGTAGCTCTCTACTCGGTTAAAAATCTGGCTGCAAATAAACTTTATGAACTAACTCTGTGTGTAATAAAAACATTAGCTTTATGTGGATATCGTGTTTTAACATGAATATCAGACGATATTAGATTGAGAAACATGTTACTAAATTAAGTAACGGTAGTATGTTGTCTAGTCTTGAAAACCCGACTAAATTAGATGAAGATATGTATCTATTGTTTGACTCAATTCGTTTGTTGAAATCCATTAGAAACAATTGGTTGAATCAAAAGGACGCAGAATAAACCTTTGTTATACTATCTTTACCATTTAATCATCTTGAGTCAGAAAGTAATTTAAATGTTAGAGCTAGTCTTGATGATTGGAAACAACAGTATTTTAAAGAAAACAAAACCATCGCTAAAACCGACCCAGCTTTGACTCTAAAGGTATTGTTGCAAACGCCAATGGAAGAACAAAATGTTGCATATTCAATCAAATTATTTGAGGAATAAAACATTGCTGCTCTTAAAGTATTAAAAAATAAAAATATACAAGAAACTGCTAAATTTATAGAATCAATTTCATCTTGGTGGAAATGCATGAATGTATATAAGATATACAAACTGTACAAATTTGGAATTCCTGGACAATTTCTCCACACGGCTTGATAAGTGTGAGAATATAATGATTCCCAGCATATCAACTTCATCAAACAAACGTACAGGTAGATTAACACGGGAAAACAATCTAGCCCTTCATCACACAACACTAATTATGATTATTATTGTGAAGTACCTATTAAATAATCTTTCGTTTTCTTATGTATTATTAGGAAAATTAAACTAATAAGTTTAGTCAAATTAAAATCATCACAATCTGGGAAATTTGAAATAAAGTAATTTCTTCCAAATTTGAACAACTACGAAGAGGAATATATTGACAGTAGTATGCGAGTACAATTTTTTAAGACGTTATTTTTGGATGTGAGAGTGTAGAAGTAAGTGAAAACAATTTAATGGCTTTGATTTATATTGCAGGGTATACTGCAAACAGTGTAGGTCGTCAACTGAAATATGAAACTTGTAAAGGTATTTTATTTTGTGTCAAGTCTTTGGAAATAGAATCTTCTAGCTCAGAGAACAGTTATTTAAAAATGATAGATAGAGGAGGTTTAAAGGGGCCAACAGATTTTATTCTAACTATTACATTAATCACGTCCAAGCTCGGCCAGTATTTGATATCTGACAAATATGAAAAAGATTTTACTGCAGCAAAAAGTCCAAGAACTCTAGTACAAAACTTAGCCAAAGAACAATGCAACTTAAACAATTTAAATGACCATCTTAGTGATTGTGAGTGTGAATGTTCTGTTAATTATATTACTAAAAAGATTATTCAAATTAATTCAAATATTTTTCAAAGCAATTATTCCAAATTAAAAAATGATCCAATTGCCTATCCCTCAGAGAAAAGAAAGCTTCAAACCTATGCATCTTCTTATAACATTCCTAAACAATGAACTGGAATGTTGTATCAAGGTACTAACTTTAAAATATTTACTATAAACTTTGCTTATTTAATAGTTATTATATATTTGAGGTTTTGGTAGTCAATATGCCATAGAACCAGAGGATTTAGAATGTAAGCGCCGCGGTAACATTCCTATCGTGCGTACAGTGAGTCGACAGCCCTTCATTGTGACGTCACGAAAACAGTATCCAGGCCTGTAGAATCTCGGAGGCCTCGTCGTGGCTAATTTGAGAGGGCCTGTCGCAGTTGGCCCTGGTCAGCTTCTATATTCATTCACTAGAGCGCTGGTAAAGTCATCACGTGACTTTGAAGCTAGTAATAAATAATATTGACTGGAATACTGTATAACAAATACAATAATTCACTGCCTATAGAGAATGGTGCTCCACTTCATACTTCATGTTTTTTTTCCACAATATTTTTATAGAATATAAAGAAATAAAGAAAAAATTTCTTTATGTTCAAAAAATGTGAGAAAATATTGGTGGTCCGGGCCCCTGTGGCCCCTAAGAACGGGCAGCCCCTGGGACTTGAGTTGACTGCAGTAACTGAAAGAAAGTAAGAAGATGGTGTCTTCCAGAAACCTCACTGTGGCGGGGTTGCAACTTTGGTACTACGCGTAATGCTATCGGGTTGTCCCCCCTACCAACGTGGGTGTACAAACAACAAACTCTCGACTGCTGTTTTCTGAGAAGTACCTGCTAGTAGGAGAATTTATGGCCTCGCTAATTCACGATGATCAGTCAAGACACCGAGAGCTTAATTATAGGGCTGTGTGGAGGAAATTTGTCATGGGATGCCTCTATATAATTTAGAGCTTTTCTTTTTACCGACGAGTCTACTCTTAAGAACATATTACGCTGGTATCAAATCAAATATTGTATACAGGGAGTTTCCAAAGAGTGTTCAGTATATTCAGTCAGGCTATGTTTAATAGACAGTTTGGAACATAGAATAAATAGCAGTTTAATGGCCTTGTCATGAACAGAGCTGTTGAGGTGTATTCAGAAGATGGAGGAGATAAGTCACCTCTGGAAAACTTAGTTTCGACACTAAGCGTGCAGAGACTTATTGAACAAAATAAATAAATAGGGAAAATAGGAAAAAAACAGGCCTTTTCGAAAGAAACAAAGTATAAATATAATTATGAAATGAACACTATCAGCACAGCATTTGTATCAACCTTGTATTGTTAGTTACACTTCATATTTTGTTAATGTCTAGGGAGGACTCGATGTTTGTGGGTTCAAAACCGGTCGGGGGTTTTCTTGAGCGATAAAAATACGTAGCACAACTTCCTTAGGAGGGGAAGTAAAGCCGTCGCGTCGTGTCGCTCCCATGTCGATTGTGGCATGTAAAATAACCCTGGACGGTAGTACGTGAAAATAACTTCCCTCTCCCTCTTGCTCATAGAAACTCTCCTGTGCTTATATAATCAGTCAGCTCAGTCAGGGCACGTTAAATACCTCAGATCAATAAATAATCAAAACACTTCACAATCCTGAAGTTGTTTTAAACTTATTATTTTTTAACCAACCCATTCGCTAATTTTCTATTTAAATATGCATTACTGTGTTGCTTCACCAATTTTAATATGTTTTGAGTTAAATTATTATTTTATTAACTGTGGTGAAAAGCTAAGTGAATATCGTCAGATGAAAAACTGAAGCTAAGTTGAAACGTTGAATTTTCTCTAGAGGAAAAGAACGTAGCTTTTCCCCGACTCCTGTGCAACGCAATACATTTTACATTCGAAATGATATCTAGAAAGACGAGAAACCAGAGTTAAATTGAATGGAACATTTGGTTTCTTTTCAAATGCACGTTAAATAGACTACCTCAAATAAAAATCCATGAATAATTCTAAACGCTATTTAACACCTATTTTGTTGCATTTCTTAGCAGCTAGTGCCATATCACATGGGGCAACTTGTTGCGCGCAACATGGGGCAACTTGTCACGCGCAACTAGTTGCTGCCACCATTGGTGTGCGTCATCTCGAGAAAATGGTATCGAGGAATGAGGAACTATTTCTTCCTGCCCTGATTCTAATAAAGAGAAGGTGCAGGCCAAGAAAAATATATTATATACGATGTTTTCAAGAATGGATAAGGGTCTGATATATATGTCATTTGATGATCTGAGGACAATAACACTTTTTAATTAATATCGTAATTTATGTCTAAATAATAATTTGATGAATTGCTGACCAATATAAAATAAGACCAGGCACTCAAATGAGGAGGAGTTCCCACCAGAAGTTGCAGTTGCATAGTGTAATAGGTTGAATTTAAAACAATGCCTCAGCTCGAGTGCGGACAACTAAAAGTTGACCGTGAAGTTCCATTGCATGGAAACTGTCTCCAACTAATTACCGACCGTGCAGCTCAAGTCTCCTCGTGTAATGAATTTCATCTAAACCAATGCTTGTTGACATTTTCATCAACTAGTTGCATGCAACAAGTTGCCCCGTGTAGTACGAGCTTTACAATAACGAAATGAACTAGTTGTATGAGTTTAAAATGTTAAGATCTTATAAATTGTACAGTTATGTTTGTTATATAAATATCTACTACTCCAGTCTATAGATCTTGAACTTGTTGCATGATCCTTGGTACCATGTCTCTTTATTTCCGAGAACACGAAGTGTGTACAATATTTTTAAAACCACTCTCTTCATCCAGATAGCTCATATCTCCCTTCCTAGTGTAATTACCCGGGGTCCGACCACGCCTGGATATTCCAGGAAACAACACTAACAACTTGTTTACATCTTCAGTTACAAGAATTTGAGCATAAACCACAAACAAATTGGTCCTACATGTCTATTTACCAATGTGTCTGTGTAGTCTTTAAATTATGGGTTTTAAAGTAATGATTATTTATTTCACTAAGTGGCCCAGCAAAATTTAGGAAATTCCTTATTTATGATTTATCTGCCTTATTAATCAAGTTAAGTGGTGGCATGACGTGTGTTGTGTCTGTCACTAGGAACTATGTGTAGTATCTGTCACTAGGAACTATGTGTTGTGTCTGTCACAAGGAACTAAGTGTTGTGTCTATAACAAGGAACTAAGTGTTGTGTAAGTCACAGGGAACTAGGTGTTGTGTCTGTCACAGGGAACTAAGTGTTGTGTTTGTCACAAGGAACTAAGTGCTGTGTATGTCACAGGGAACTAGGTGTATTGTCTGTCACAGGGAACTAGGTGTTGTGTATGTAACAAGGAACTAGGTGTTGTGTCTGTAACAAGAAACTAGGTGTTGTGTCTGTCACAGGAAACTAGGTGTTGTGTATGTAACAAGGAACTAAGTGTTGTGATGTCACAGGGAACTGGGTGTTGTAAATGTCACAGGGAATTAAGTGTTGTTTCTGTTCAAGGAACTAGGTGTTGTAACTGTCACAGAGAACTAAGTGTTGTGTCTGTTCAAGGAACTAGGTGTTGTAACTGTCAAGAGAACTAAGTGTTGTGTCTGTCAAGAACTAGTGTTGTAACTGTCAAGGGAACTAAGTGTTGTACTGTCACAAGGGAAACTAAGTGTTGTCTGTCACAGGGAACTAGTGTTGTACTGTCTAACAGGAACTAAGTGCTGTGTCTGTCACAGGGAACTAGGTGCTGTGTATTAACAAGGAACTAGGTGCTGTGTCTGTCACAGGGAACTAGGTGCTGTGCTGTACAGGAACTAGGTGTTGTGTCTCTAACAAGGAACTAGGTTTTGTGTATGTAACAAGGATCTAGGTGTTTGTATGTAACAAGGATCTATGTGTTGTGTGTATGTAACAAGGATCTAGGTGTTTTGTATGTAACAAGGATCTAGGTGCTGTGTCTGTAATAAGGAACTAGGTGTTGTGTCTGTCACAGGGAACTAGGTGTTGTGTATGTAACAGGGAACTAGGTGTTGTGTCTGTAACAAGAAACTAGGTGTTGTGTCTGACACAGGGAACTAGGTGTTGTGTATATAACAAGGATCTAGGTGTTGTGTATGTAACAAGGATCTAGGTGTTTTGTATGTAACAAGGATCTATGTGTTGTGTATGTAACAAGGAACTAGGTGTTGTGTCTGTAACAAGGAACTAGGTGTTGTGTCTGACACAGGGAACTAGGTGTTGTGTATGTAACAAGGAACTAGGTGTTGTGTATGTAAAAAGGAACTAGGTGTTGTGTGTCTAACAAGGAACTAGGTGCTGTGTCTGTCACAGGGAACTAGGTGTTGTGTTATGTAACAAGGAACTAGGTGTTGTGTCTGTAACAAGATCTAGGTGTTGTGTCTGACACAGGGAACTAGGTGTTGTGTCTGTCACAGGGAACTAAGTGTTGTGTCTGTCACAAGGATCTAGGTGTTGTGTATGTAACAAGGAACTAGGTGTTGTGTATGTAACAAGGATCTAGGTGTTTTGTATGTAACAAGGATCTAGGTGTTGTGTTGTTTACAGGGAGCCAAGTGTTAGTGGCGTAGCTATAATTATAAAGAAGGGAGATTGAAATGATATATACGTCATCATTCTTTCCTTTTATCTGGTTGTTCATTGGCTCTACCTTATTAATTATTTAGCAATTAACACAATTTTTTTTTACCCGCCTCGGTGGCGTAGTTGGCTAACGCGCTAGTCGTGTTGAGCTCGACCGCCGAGGACGGGGAGATCGAGGTTCGAATCTCGGTCGGGTGAACTGGGGGTGGTTTTTCCTAAATGGTTTTCCACTCTTCCTCCATGCAAATGCGGGTTCACTTCCTCTAAATTCAACCCTCCCAGTTCCTATTCCATTATCGTAATTAGTACTTAAGCGTATAACCCAAACGGGTAGTAAGACGCGGTGCTAAATATTATTATTATTATTAACACCATTTTTTGAGCTCACGACACTGCACAATGTGTAATGTCATTCTTAACAAGAAATGTATCAGTTCTTCTCGCTTTCCATGATATACCTAAATTTAAACTAAATTAGTACAAAAATAATAGATTAATTAAACTGCCAAGCAATTATATTTGTTAGTTACGGTTAAATCTACATCTAAGTATCATATTCTTTGAATTGAACAATGAAAGTTCGATCCCGTTCCCTTTACTTGTGTAACCACTGAGCTTCCAGTGCCCGTCTAGCATAGTCTTTGTCTTTAAATACAATTATATGAGTTGATGAATGACCTTGAGCACAGGACTATTCCTGGATAGCTCAGTGGTTATAATAGTGGCGTACTAGCCATAGGTCCCGGGTTCGATTTCTATGTCCAGGTGTCATTTTTCAATCTATACACAAAAACAAGTACCAGTAGTTCATTATGTCCTATCGGTCCCCATCCTAGTTACATAATCATACCTCTTGATGGTAAATTGTGTTCCTCCTAACTACATTGTGTGTTCCAATGGAACAAGCGAACGATCGTTTTAACTGTCCAGGTTCGTGTTTAGTCCAAGTTACCAGACCTTGATATTCAACTCTAAATATACATATTGCCACCACAACAACAGTTCAACATCTCTTACCAACATACAACTAGCATATTTACAGTTAATGTTTGTTCTTTCTTGTGCCATTTTCACCTCCTTTAAGGAAAGTGAAATGTTTCTTAGTGTATTGAGGAGTCAAGGGTTGAATTATTGATACGTTCAGATGAACTATGACCTGGTAGAAATAACATTTTACACAATATAAACATATCTTTTATGGC
Source organism: Timema podura (assembly GCA_033556935.1). Taxonomy (NCBI): domain Eukaryota; kingdom Metazoa; phylum Arthropoda; class Insecta; order Phasmatodea; family Timematidae; genus Timema; species Timema podura. Next base: position 2,733,728 of record JAVRXN010000012.1, read on the forward strand.
AACAATTGATAGCATTTTACTCTTTAAGTATTGATACTAGCCAATAAAAGTGGCATCTGTAGTTCATATGTCTTGACGTATGAATATATTAAATAAGTTTTATTAATTTAGTAATTGATAAAACTAGTACTAGTTAAACATTGTAATAATCCTGCGTGAATAAAGAGATCTCGGACGAACGAGCCATTGTTCCAACAACTTGAGCTAGTCACATTATTGCACATTATAGACACATCTTGGAAACAACCAACATGCACATGTGTTGCAATATTCACTGTCGCATCAATAGGGCACATTTAGCTCTAAGATTCATTTTCTTTCCACTGTCTTACTACTCGTTCGACCTGCACTAAGGAGGTATAGTTTAAATAGGAAATGTAGCCGCATCTGTGTGAAGGTTGAGTGTGACTCCAATTATGAAACAACCGCCTGAGTAAACCCGACTGGATGCGAACTCTAGCCTCCTGATTTCCGTCAAACCAGACTAGACGACATTGCCGTTTACTCCGCGTGGCACAAATCCTCTCGACTATAGATCTCTCAGATTGGAATGTGCCTGTCGTTAGTCAGTTGTTTCACGCAGTTCTTTGCAGTAGTTTGGCAACTTCCTGAGGTCCATGACCTTGAAGATTGCAATCCTGTGTGGCCTGGGTTCTGTTCAGCTCAGGAGCAATTAATACGGACAGCACCAGGGGACCAGACCACTATTGTCGAGTTAGTGCATTGTGGTTAGCAAACCGTGGGTCGCATACAAGATTCTGACAGCTGCTGAGTCTGCTATCAGCACTTTAACAAATTAATGATTATACTTCTTTGTGTTTGTACATTGGGCTGTGCAGCTGTCAATTTGAAAAGTTGTCAAACAATTACTGTGGCCTCTTGCAAGCGTTTGATAATTTAGATTTATTCTTAAATCAACGAAAGTGCTGTTACTATGGTAGTATGACAATTGATTTTATTGTTTTAGGTTAAGTTAAATTTAAGATATACGTTTGAGGATTAGAAAATTCACTAATACAACAATTTATTTTTTTGTTTTATGTTAATCTAAATAAAATAAAATAAGGATTTGGAAAGGATAAAAAAAGTTTGTCATAGATTGTATACATTTTGAATTTAATAAATTATCTGTTTTAAAAAGGTTAGTTTTTAATAATAATTATAGTAATAATCTACTATAATTATCATCATCAGTTTAAAAGTTAAAGTTAGTTGTAATATTGTTGGTAGAGTAATAGTTTTGCTAGTTTCTAGAACATTGACTCCCTTGTATTGTTGGTTAGAGTAATAGTGTTGCTAGTTTCTAGAACATTGACTCCCTTGTATTGTTGGTTAGAGTAATAGTGTTGCTAGTTTCTAGAACATTGACTCCCTTGTATTGTTGGTTAGAGTAATAGTGTTGCTAGTTTCTAGAACATTGACTCCCTTGTAGTATTGTTGGTTAGAGTAATAGAGCTGCTAGTGTTCTAGAACATTGTCTCCCTTGTAGTATTGTTGGTTAGATTAATAGTGTTACTAGTTTCTAGTACATTGTCTCCCTTGTAGTATTGTTGGTTAGATTAATAGTGTTACTAGTTTCTAGTACATTGACTCCCTTGTAGTCTTTCATTTTAACTTTACTAAAATCACATTTGTAATAGATATAGAAGCATTAATAAATTTCTTTGAAAGTAAAGTCTATCGTCAATCACGAACCCACACAAGTATTCAATAATACCTCCCCCCCTCCCCCCCTTAACCTCAGCCACAGATATCCTGACAGATTTCAGGCCCACACACAAAGATACAAGAAGGGCTGGTAACAATTTGTTACATAAGTGGCGATCTAGGTTTTTTGACAATAACACCAAAAATAGTGCTACCAAAAGTATCGTTTGACGAGGGAAAGGCTATGCAAAGCAACCGCATCGCGCAACAATCGGTACGTGTCGGAGGAACGAGGATGATGTACCAGGACTCAATTGAGCATTAGTTGAAGAGAGGAGCTGTGGAGAAAGAAGGTAGGAATTCTTAGACACAATGTAAGGGTCCCTCAGTTCTGCACAATATTTATATGCCTGCCCGGCTGGCGCCAGTGCAGAGACATCCAGGACTTAATCTCGGGCTTCTGGGTACCCGGACTCCTCACTGACAGAGATCATGGATGAGAGACAAACGAAACTACGTGTTCATCAACCCTCCACCATAAAGTAAAAAGAAACAAACAAGATAAAAGATTGGTCTCAAAACAAACACTTCAAACACTTAAAAACACACTTATAATTCCCCACAACAACAAGAATTGACAATTTCCACACATTAAAAAAAAACCAATCAGTTACATCTCTTGATTATTTTTCTTCCCTTTCTTTTTCTTTTTTAGTCCCAACAATCACCAAAACAAATCCATCCACCACCGCCAACAATGAAAAAAAAACTCTCTCCCCCTTGACTTCTATACTTAATTATTTAACTAAACAAATTACTGCCTATTTAAATTTACCTTTCAAATCTATATGACCTTTTAATATATTCATATTTATGTTTAAATTATACTTAAATATTAAATAACAATATTTGTACAACAAAGAAACAAAAGTGTGTGTTAACAATTTATGGCAATTTTAGTCACGAATTCACTTTCTTCTGACAGCACGAACATTCCCAGATGCCTTCCTTCTTCCCGAAACGCTCTCCACATCTTCCAGTGTGACTGGAAGAGTCTTATTTAGAGTCTCTGGTAGTAATAGGCACAGCAAGGCACCTAACATGGAGAGAGTGCCTAACACCAGATCAGGGAGTGCCCTCCAATATGTTGCCATTTTGACAAGCCTGCAATCCAGGGGGTGCATCACCGGTCCTTTCAACAATCACCATGGCTTAGTTGACGTCATGGGGTTGAAGGTTGACCTACAAACTGCTATTAACCAACTAGCAGGTGAGCTGGATATAGTAAAATCAGAGATTGTAAGGCTAGAAGCGGCTCGGAAGAATAAGTGTGGAAATGAGCCGATACCAGCGTATAGGAATTTCACATTGTTGACAACTATTCCAGTGTTTCATTGGAGAGCAGTAGACACCATCTTAGTGCTTTTCGAGAAGATAGGTCAAGCATCAATAATATGTGGATGGACAGATGTAGAGCTAAGGGCAGTAACTAAACTACAGTTGGGAGGAGAGCTGTTGGAGTTTGCTATTTCAGATCCAAGCCGTATAGAAACAGTCAGTTTTGAGGGATTGAGGAGAGCCTTGGTTGATAGGTTTGGGAAGAAGCAAACAAGCTGATTTTTAGGGAAAATCTGACTAAAACTAGGCAATTAAGAAGAGAATGTTTGGAATGCTTTAAGGACTGGATTGAGAAAATTAAGGTCAATACGTGTGAATTAGGGGATGCTCCAGTCCGGAATGAAGTAATATGATTCGAGGCTGACCAAAGAGATGCGTTTTTAAAGTGACTTGTGGGAGAAATAGGTAAATTTACTAGGTTAGCAAAACCTAAGACGTTTAGAAAAGCAGTAGAAAGGCAATAGAAGTTGTGGAAGCTGATCATAGACCTCAAGAGAGGGAGGAAAGCAGTGATAGAAGAATTTTCCTCATAAATAAACGGAAGCTTTGTTTCAAATTTAAAAAGCGAGGTCATGTAATGCGGGATTGCAGATCTGGCAAGGGGAGAATGCAGTCATCAATAATTGAGAGAAAGCGGTGTTTTGGATGTGGTAATTTAGGACATCTAGCGAGAGAGTGTTTTGGGAAAGCTAGCCATCACCCAAACGAGAAAGGGGTCGTAGAAGCCACCAATGGCCTCAACGAGAATCGCCCCCACAGTGTCAGTAGAACAGCAAGAATGCACTAGTGAATTAATGTTAGCATGTATTTTTTGAGGGAAAAAATGTCGTTTTATTAGATAGCGGGGCACAAGTTTTGGTAATGTGGCAGTAGAGTGTGGAGTCTATGAAGTAGTCAAAACCAAGATTCGATATTTAGGGTTTATCAGGTCACAAAATGCATAACTAGGGAGAAGTTATGGTGGTAGGTAAAAAGGCCTACAGGGTCACATTTCAGGTGCTGAAATGTCGGACCAATGAAAGCTATGATGGCATATAAGGCCTAGACTTCCTGACTAAAAACTCAGCAATGATAGATATATCCAAGCAGACGTTACGATTAGGGGATGTTACACATAACCTGAGGGGAACGTTTGATAAGGAGACAAGAAGGACAAGCATAGCTATAAAGGGAGTTATTAACTCTGTCTGCGCTTTGAAGGCTGTTCGAGTCCAGATATTCTTAACAGTTGCTGAGGCTCTGTGCCCAGGCATGAGGAAAGTCGTAAGAGTTGGAGACATTGCTGGAGAAGCCTAGGGTAAAAGCTGTAACTATTTAATCGAGCCATTGTTCACGGACAACTTTTTAAACGACCAGTAAGTGTATGTGCAATGCAGCATCTGTGTGAGCTCGTCGACACAAGGTAACACAGAGATACCCGTAGGGTTGAGTAACCCGGGGGGTGCAAGGGTTGAGATACCCAGGAACCACAAAATGTCTGAGTTGCATTTGATAGAGGGAAGTGACATAATAGAAGATGACTGGTAGTCAACTTTGGAAGGGAACGTACGGGGCACGAACAAGAGACTCGGAGCTCCAAGGAAAGCCGTCAGGAACTACGTTAACAAAGGAACATCTCACCGCTACCCAAAGGGAGAAACCTCGGGTAGTTTTGGATAAATACCAGAACATCTTTTGAGAGCGAAGTAATTTACTGGTGACACCTATAGTCAAACACGCGATCCACACCGGAAACGCCAAGCCCATCACTCAGAGAGATTACCGCACTCCATTCAACCTAACAACATTCATATACTTATAAATGTTGATTGGAAGGAACAAAGTATAAGATTGATTTACAAGTTTAACAAATCAGTTTATTAATATTCAATAAAATCAATAGGAAGTACATAGAATTAAAGGTAGAAATTATTCAAACCATCCATTGTTTAAACATGAGAATATAGAGGGTTAATATAATATAAATAGCTCGACAAAGAAGCATCAGGTGTGAGGCACCCAGATACATCCTACAGCCCACACATATATAGGTCATAGGTGTAAATAAGAAAGCCTGTAACTCGTTAAAGCAGGACAAATACTAAGTCATCAAATAGGAAGCAAGGCTGCACATTAAGAGAGTATAAATAAGAGGCCGTAATTAAATATTATTACAAAATTATCACGGATAATTCTACTCCAGACAGTAGACTGCCAGTCTTCTAACTACAACACATAATTCCAAATATAAAGAACTAAGCCACTTCAATTTGGTCGCAGCTTAAGGAGCTAAAAGGGAGGTAATTAACATGAGCTAGCTAGCTTGAGTTAACTCCAGAGAGAGTTAGACAATACATCGTTATAAGCTCCTAGAAGAGAAACTATTATTTTACAACTAGTAAACGACGAACTACAAGGAATCTAGACGCTACAGATAATACGGCTGGTCAGTTCCTAATTAGTACTGTCTGAGCAATCAATGGTATATTTCTGAAAAGGGGACAATAATACTAGACAAAATAGTGATCTTTTCGACTAACGCTAAAGGCACCACAAGGCGGCCGTACACAACGGACAAAACCCCGCGAGCCACTACTATGGACAAATAGCACTTCCACAGGTTGCGCACCGCGTAGCAGTACACAGTTAGACACATCAAAGACAATTGTAAGTTACAGACCCAATTAGGTCTGAAACAAAGTAATAGATAACCTGGTATCCTCCATTATTAAATTATATTCTTTAAACTAGCCGCTGCATGGTCATATAGTCTAAGGAATCTAATCTTGACTCTAATATTTGCAACTAAGCCTAATAGACATAGAAAGATAGTGCATAAGCTATAAACTATGCCTTAAGGACATAGGGAAACAAGTCAGTAGTACTGACATACAAAACTAAGTCATATGAACATTGAACAATAGAGCTCAAAGCTCAATAAAGATTACAGTATTCGCCGTAGCTTGCTCTGCGGCGAGGAGGTGACACAGACGCCTCAACCATCACGGTCTTTAGTATGTTGTCTTAGCAGATGCTCGTGAATATCTTCCAGCAATTCCTTCAATGAGTGGTTACAATAGAATAGATACTCGTGAGCCGAGCACACCAGTGGGACTAATAAAATTTAGCAAGGTTATCTCCAAGTACGAAGAGGGGTGGTAATCTTCTAATATCACGTCACCCGACCACTAGCGCTCGTCGACGTCTGTTGGTAAGAAACCGAGTGAATCCTGTCTCATTTACTCGTCGTCTGGCCCAGGTGTTAGATGTTTTTGTATGTTGGTCTTCAAAGCCGAGTTGCCTCGTTCGATGGGGCATTTTTGATGAGAATTGGATGTCTCCTGCTTGTGATGTCGCAGCAAAGCCGTATCCAGGCAAGAATTTCGGGGTGGGGGTGGGGGGAGATCGGGGCATAGCGTGAGAGGCATGATTGTTATATGAATATTAAAGGCATATGTTTCTAGAAGCTCTTTTTACAGTAAAATAGGGCAGATATTCAAATAAGCCTATTGATAACTAACATTTAGAAACTTACACAATGCCTTCTAACTTTAGTATAATTAAATTTAAACTAAACACTTCTTAAATGAAGGTATGTCCAACAGACTAACCTGGATGGTTTTAGGAAGTATGAATTTCATATCTCCCTAATACAACCTTTTTTAAAAATAATTAGTAGTTGGAAAAAGGCTGTCTTCTCCCCCACCTACATAGTCCAAAATTGTACCCCATTAAATTGTAATTAAAACAAAAGCATTTCCAGCCTGATCAAATCTATTTGAATCTTATCTATTTAATACACAGAACACAGATAGTGAAAAGGTGGGACGATGGCCTGGTGTGGGGGGAGGAGGTGGCGGGGGTAATAAGATGGTACTCTTCGTGCTCTGGGTAGATTCTCAGTTCCACCAAGCCTCTAAGTCAGATTAAAATAGGAAGATTTTTTGTAGATTTTTTTTCAATTTCAAAAATGCATACATCAAATAATATAATTTGCAGCTTTCACTTTTGATAGATCAATTAATTATATAATATTAATACCTATAAACTAACATTATTAACAAAGTAAAATGCTATCAATTTCGACAGCAACAAAATATGTTTATATTTTCCAAATTGTTCTTCCTGCCCAACATTCTTTTTTAGAGTTTTCTTTAAATAAGAATAGGCCTATGTGTGTGTGAAAAGCATCAGGATGACTTATAAACATTACTTTCTCAGACAAATTAAAAAACCAAGTATTTATGGACATGAATTGATGTTAAAAAATGTGTAAATATTGATAGAGAACTTAATCTAGGATTGTTCCCCCTGGCTACCAATTTAAGCTTATCTAAAACCACTCATTTTTAAACAAAGAAATCTTAATTTTTAATAATAAGAGGTTTGGATTACGTTTTGTGTCGACACAAAATAAATAATCTATATTCTTAGTAATTGAGTCGGGAGAAGAGGCTAAGAAGTTATTAGTTGTTTAAAAATACAGAACTAGGAAGTCAAGTGAGCCTATCTTGATAGTTAAGTTGATCTGGTAGCTGTTCGAATGTCCTGAGTCCCAAGTTTATAGGTCCTAGGTTTATCCTATTTACAAAACTATGTATTTATAACTATGGTCACATGATGTATTCTTAACTACATTGTCTACACACAATTAAAAGGGTTGGATAATTATCCAACTAAACAAGATGCAGCCACTGATTGAACTGATGACCAATTAGCGTGTATTTTAATAGCCTTTCTCACTCGTGGTAAAACCTTACAGAGAGGTTGAAAAACAAGGTAGCGTTAATGTTAATTCACGGAATAGCTACCACTTCCTGGATATTGCCAATTGGCACTCTCTACCTCATACACAGAGGTTGTTGATTAAAATTAAAAACTATCAAAATTAAAAAAAAGTTCATAATAATAATAATAATAATAATAATAATAATATAATAGTATATAAATGTTTCAGATTAAAATATTAATATATATATATAAATAAATGTATAAATTGAAAAAGTTTTCACCACTATTTTGCATTCATTCTTCCAGTCTACTGGCAATCTAAATAGCAAAATTAATTTTTCTTGGTAGTTGTGCAACTATTTCTATGACAGATTCAGTGTCAACATTTATGTCTCTATGAACACACATTAGCGCCAGTCCTACAAGTCTATCCTGACTTGTGCCATTCCTGAGAAAGGTTTTTAACCTCTTTAAAGTGGAAAATGTTCGTTCAGGTGTAGTTGTTGACACAGGAAGTGTTGCTAATATTTTTAGTAACAAACATATGGTTGGAAAGAAGTCAGGACTACACTGACTTAGAGAACTAAGAGCATTTGAGGAGCGAGTGTTTTCAGATAGGATACACCACTTTGATTTCCACAAGGAAAATTCGGCTTTGACAACGTTATTATCTGCTGAAGAATAATCTTTGATATAAAAAATAATACATGGTTCAATGTCACGGAAATTAGCTTGAACACAGTACTTAGGGATACATTTGTGGAGACTTGAAATAATATCTATTTTGTTGTTGAACCGCTCCTCAAGTTGATTGATAAAATCGTCTAAAAACGGAATATATACAGAACGCCTGAAATATTCTTTAGGAGTGGTTGATGGCATGTTTGCTCTGTGTGTCTGTCGAGAATTTATTCGTGAAACACTGATTTCACTGTTGACTGTTGACAAAATATTCAATGATTTAGTGAATATATGTTGAAACTCTTCTTCAGCGTGTTCTCTTTTATGAGATATAACATTGGTGATGTTTAGGATATGCTCACATGCTTGGGAAAGATTACAGTCAACTTTTTGAAGAACTTTGCATAAAGGTAAAGTCAAAGCAAATAACTCACTGGCTGCACATAGTGAAATTACAAACTGGCTCTGAGTAATCGTATGGGAAGCTTTGGATGATGTGTTGGAGTTTTTACTCTCTTCAATTTCCTCGAGTGTGTGGACGATATAATTATAAATCTCTACAAAACGCCCACCTTGTATCACACATTGCTGTCAGAGTAGTTCTCTTAGACTCTGGTGCTTTCTTCAGAATGTTTTCTTTGAGAGTATTTGTTCGTTGAGCAGATGCTCTCACGAGATTTCCAACTGAAGTTACAGTTCCAATACAATAGGTTATATGTGTGAGTTGTGTAACATGGTATTCACAGTGTATATGACGTCAAGGTAAGCAATCTTGCTTCTTACTTACTATACTGTTGAGAAGCATGTCCAGTCGAGACCATGCGGATCTACAGATCAACCAACATGTAATTGCGTCATAGGTAACACTTTAAAACATAGCTTTACTTCGTGTACTTTCGAGGATAAAAAACAAATAATACAATGTGGTGGACCTACACCTAAACTGAACATTAGTACAAAAGTAAAATCATGTTTAAGGCGTTTCAGCTCACATTTGTTCAATAATAATGAATGGTTGATGGGATGTCCTCATGAACAGCAGTTATACTGTTGATCTTGTCTTCTTTATTCAAATGACAAGTGTGTTTGGAACAGTACTGGTTACAATGACATGGGCAACATACACAAAGACGTTAAAAAACAAAGTTTGTCCCAAAATTATTTACAAGCCATGATCAATGAAAAAAGTTTGGTAAAACTAGAATTGATCTAATGCTCGATGAACAGAAAAAAATAAGGGATTCGCAGCTCAATGAACTTGTCAGGAAGAATAGAGAAATTATGAATTGATTGATTGATGTAGTTTGTTTTTTAGCACGGTAAGAACTGGCATTTAGAGGCCACGACGAAATGAGTGAGTCTTTCAATAAAGGTAATTACGGAGAACTAGTGAATCTTGTAAGTGAGTATGATGAAAAATTGAGGAACCATTTAGAACATTCATCTATATTTACGGGACTATCGAATTTGATTCAAAATGATTTGATCAATGCCCTTTCAAATGTGTTACTGTCTATTATAAAAAGAGATCAATGAACCCAATTTTGTTTCCATCACAATGGATGAAACAACAGAAGTAAATAATTGTTCCCAATTGTCTTCTGTATTTCGCTATGTTACTCAAGATGGACAGGTACATGAGAGATTTTTGGGCTCCAGAAATATTTCTGATGACAGAACAGCGAACGCACTATACATCTATGTTGTAAAATTGATATAGGAGTATGGTTGTGAACAAAAGCTTACTGCACAAAGCTACGATGGGGCTGTGGTGATGGCTGGGCACTTGAATGGATTGCAGTCCAAAGTAAGAGATACATTTCCGAATGCAATTTTTGTACACTGCTTCACTCACCGGCTGAATCAGGGCGTGTCCCTTATCAAAGGCTGCAGAATGGTTTTCTTACTTTGAATGGCCTAGCATCATTTTTCTCAAAATCAACCAAAAGAACACGAGCTCTGGATGAAGAAATGAAGAAAAGGCTTCCAAGAGTAGCTTCTACACGCTGGAATTATAATTCTAGATTGGTTGAAACTGTTTACGAGTATAGGAATCAACTAATGTTGTTGTTTGGAAAGATTACAGATCCAGAGGAAAAATGGGATCAAGAAGCGTACATTGTTGTCCGCGGATTTGAAGTATCGATGCATGATTTCAATTTTAATTTTCTACTAAATACATTTGCTGATATTTTCCCTCTTTCTGATAGATTTTTGATATATTGCAAGCCAAAAATTAATGACATCGGTTATTGCATAAACAAAGTAAAAGAATTTCAAGATCAATTGAAAAACAAGCGTGAGGAATTTGAGAGAATCTGGACCGAAACCAATGAAGAATCTGACGTGAATGAGCCTGAAAAAAAAAGCCCAAGAAATTCTGACATCTTTGATATAAAAACATATTACAAACGCCTATACTGTGATATTTTGGACACACTTATAATACAGCTAAGTGATAGGTTCAAGAACTTGGACTCATTATGTTTTTTAGAACTCTTACATGTAAATAATTTTGAACAATACAAAGGCAGTTTCCCCAAAATGGCTTTCCAGACCTTAAAAGACAGCTATAGTAGTATGTTTGATTTCCCTTCTTTAAGATCACAGCTTGTAGTCACCTACATTTCACAGGATTTGCGTCACAAAAATATCAGTGATTTTCTTATTTTTATTAAATCAAATGATCTACAAAGAGCATATTGTCAAGTGGTAAAACTGTGTGAACTTATTGTAACCATCCCAACAACAAGTGCTTCCGTTGAGAGAAGTTTCTCAGCATTAAAAATAATAAAAAATTATGCACGCAATTCACAAGGCCAAGAAAGGCTCACAGACTTGTCAGTGCTATCCATTGAAAAAGGTCTTCTACAACAATTAAGGCAAAATCCACAGTTTTACGATCTCGTGATTGAAGAATTTGCTAAGGAGAATAGAAGAATCCAGCTCAATTACAAATCAGGTAAGTACTTTAATATATATAACATGAAATTTAATCTTCACATTTAAAAAATCTTGATGGCTTACCCTATAAAAAATATCCACCACGCGCCCCTGGAAAGTGACTAAAACGTTACAAATCAGCAAGCATTGGTGCAGGATATGTTAGAGCAACAACTGGCCTCAGTATTTAGGGTGTGTTCAAGTATCACGTAAGCACCTTAGGGGGAGGGGGTTCTAGCTTTGCTTATATTTGCTGACAAGGGGGAGAGGGGGTCAGAACAATGCTTACGTATGACAGAGAAAAATGGGCAAAATTGAGGGTGTGGGACCCCCTCTTATTATTATTATTATTATTATTATTATTATTATTATTATTATTATTATTATTATTATTATTGGTGAATTTTGCTACTGCAATTACCTTTAAACCGGAATCTACCTGAATTATATTTTTCAAATATTTTTTTAAATTTTACATTTAACCTACATATGAACATATGTAAATTTTCACAAGATACACTTTCTCATTTATTACCTTTGAACGGTCAGCCCATCCTGACAAATTTAACTTTAAATTCACATCAATACTCAATTATTATTATTATTATTCTCTATTTTTTCTACATTTGCTTTTCTATTCTACTAGATCTAATAGAACTTTAGAACATCATATTGTGCAGGCCTTACACAATATCATGATTTATCATATTAAATATATACAAATATACAATATTTAGGATACCTTCTTTAGATGGCTCACATGAGCCCGACGACTTTGTCCCTCAACCCCCACAAGTTCAAGCAATACAGATACCGGTGTTAGAAATGAACTGATCCTCCAAGGAACGCTCCATTTTGGTGTGAGTTTGTCAGAGATTCTGTCGGCAGCTGAACTCAATGGAAAGTTACAACACATAACCGTGTCATTTAGATACACATGTACAGGCAAACATCCTCTGTTGTAAGCTGCGGCCACTCTGGCCCTGGATCTCCGCAAATTTTGAAAGGCAAGCTTACACCTTTCATAATAAGAGGAGGTCCCACAATCCCCAACCAGAGGGTCAACGTCCCACATTGCCAACAAGGGATGACATAATTCTCTACCAAGCAATAAAGAGGAAGGGGGGGCTCCTGTCGACTCATGAATAGCCGAATTAAAAGCGAGAGAAAGAAAATTTAACTCCTTGTCCCAGTGAGACTGGGCACTACCGTGGTAAATGGTTAAAGCAATATTTAGATTTCTATTGAATCTCTCTACTTGATTAGGGGCAGGGTTGTATGGACTAGTAGTAACATGTTTAATTCCCCATGCAAAACACATATCATGAAACACCTTGGACCGAAAACAGGGACCATTGTCACTTACTATTTTCCTAGGGGCACCAAAAATTGCCCATACTCTATCAGATAGAGCTATAACAGTGGTGGAGCCCTTTATGTTCCTAAGGGAAATCATCACTACAAATTTAGAAAAACCATCAATGAGATTAAGTACACAGGTATTTCCATTATTAGAACGAGTGATGGGGCCTACAAAGTCAACAAACACAGTTTCCCAGAAAAGCTATGAGCAACATCTGCAGCGTGATGCCCATAACGAGTGTTCTGTGGAGGTTTGGCTCCCATACAACCATCACACTTTCTAATCCACTGCCTAACATCCTGGTACATATTGGGCCAAAAAAATTCTTGAGCAATCTTACGATACGTTTTGAAAATCCCCAAATAGCCTCCAAAGGTAGAATTGTGAAAGTACCTAAGTATCATATCCCTCAATTTAGATGGAACAAAAATCTTTCTACTTTTGTTGTTCTTACCCCGCACGCATAGCAGATCCTTATGCATAGTACATTTTTCAACCTCATCACCTCTACCTAAGCGATCAATAATATCCCTACAATCCGGGTCTTCTAATTGATGTTGTTCTAAGGACACAAATGACTCAGGGATAGTTTTAATGACATTACACTTAGTGAGACTAGGGCAAGCAAGAATCGGGTACACTCCCTCGTGATGCGCGACAAAACATCGGCAACTACGTTATCTTTACCCGAGACATGTACAGTGGTAAACTTAAATTGAGACAATCTCAAAACCCAACTGCCAATTTTACCTAATTGTTTTGGGTGATTAAACATCCATGATAAGGCACTATTATCAGTATACAAAATGAACTCTCGTTGTTCAAGATAATCAGCAAACTTCTCAATGCCATATAGGCATGCAAGACATTCCTTTTCATAAGGACTGTACCTCGTCTGAGCCTCATTTAATGCAGCAGAGTGGCGTAGGTTGTAGCGCAGATTGGTCTAAACAAGACCAGGTGAATTCAGGGTGGCGCAGATTGTTTCAGCTTACCTAGCTATCAGCGCTTCCACCGAGGTAAAGAACATTTACAGAGTTATAGTAAAATGGACTGATGGTCCATTACATCAGAGAATGGCTGAAAGGCAACCAGGTGTCTACCCTAAGTGGTACTATGGCCAGTCCTTTCCCAATGGGAATTGCCAAAGCATTCAATAATACTTAAATGACATCACCCACTCCCCGGAGTGAAACTCACATTAAGAAAACACTTATATTAAACACCAAATCACAAGAAATGCCACCCAAAGGGGCGAAAGAAAAGTACTATCTGTGCGGGCCACCATAGAAGATTAGCCGTGTTCCGCACTTTGCGCACCCAAAATAGTAACACAGAAAAAGAGATACAAATAACAGTGCTGTGAGATACTGACCTAACTAAGTCCTCAAATAAAGGCGTTTGACAACCTGGTTGTAGCCGTTCTAAAAGTAGTACATATGAGCATGACGTCCAAGGCGTCATGTGATACAGTGAAATTTTAGATTAAGACCTTACGCCTGAATTATGAACTTGTGAATAAGAGGGCTCTAAAGCCTGGATCCTATCTCAAATAGAGCTCAAGGCTCCCGCATTTATGCTATATCAAAAATATGTAGTCAACACCTCTGATATACAAAATATGTTAGCCCTATTGACTAAACTAACCCATCAAATGGACGTTCAAAATAACGAAGTCATAAGGACTTTATATAACACGCCTGAATGACGTTCAAAATAAAGAAGTCCTCTTCACTAGACTACACATGTCAGAATGACGTAAAAAATAAATACATCATAATTGCTACACAAAAATTTACATAGTCTTAAGGACCAATTCAACAAGTTTGAAGGACTTGGAAAACAACAGAGTACTTGGATTATTCAATGGGTTTCCCTCGGCGTCAAGGCGGTGACGCCCACGCCCTAACCGTCATGGTCGATGGTTTCTTCACTAGGCACTGGAGCAGCGTTTCCATCTTCGACGAACGCCAAGTGATGAACTAGAACTGGAATAAATTGGCCTAGGAGATTCCTGTTTTATACTTTTCCCAGACCAACAAATAGGGCAATGTCAACATAGGAAAAGTGAGGGGAACAGGGGAGGAGGGGGAGGGAGTTTTGAAGCGAAGGGGAAAGAGTTGCCAAGGAAATCCGCTAGGGGCGTAATAGTCGTAGCTCGGGTCATCGCTAGTGATCGAGCGAGGTTCTTCGGGTCTTTCTTCGATGTTGAGGTCAAGAGGTTAGACGTGCGTTGAAGCTACCACACCTGTTCTTCCACCATGCTAGTAGAACAGTTGGTGAAAGCATGGTGATCAAATCTGGGAACATCCGTGTACTGTAAGTAGAATCTTGTTTACTTATTTTTATCTAAATCTATCAGTATTAATTTTCCTCTTCTGATTCTCTTGTCGTAATTAAGGATATTTAGTGGATTCTGTTTTGTAGATGTCCTTTGATTTAAGAGATATGCTACAGCTGAGGGCACATCGCGAGCCGCCTAGACTTCAGGCAGCAATGAAGATGGTGAACGGCTATACGAGGAAGAAGTGGAGAAGCCTATAGAAGTAACCAAAACAAATAGAAACATAATAATTGAAAGTGTTGAGACGTTGAGTCAAGGACCTTGGTCATCAGATTAAATGGAGTTTAGGTGTTTTTTTATAAATATAATATTGATGTATTCACTAATAATACGTTTATAACTTCAATTAAGAGAAAATTGAAACTTTACACTTTTATAATGTTATAACTTGTTTTAATTTTACCTGTTCAATACATTTAAATTCATTGTATACCAGTGTTAGTTGCCAATTATTTCGCAATACTAATCTATGTTAATAGTTACCAGTAATTTATAAATTGCATATTTTTTTATCATTGCGGCTGACTACCTGTTCAGGCTATTGGTGAAATGGCATGCAAAAATAGAATGGCTATTCCTGAAAAAATGAAAAAAGTTGATAAATTCTACGTAAGCAAGAGGGGGGTCAGGCATATGCGTATTTTTGCTTACAAGAGGGGGAGGGGTTAAAAATGGCAAAAAATTAGCTTATATAATACTTGAACGCCCCCTTATAGTACCAAGGGAACTGAGGAACCTCGCCTATTGTCATCATTAAGAAGAAAACATCAACCGGAGAACCAAAGTACAGGTTCTGTGTGGACTATAAAGCACTGAACAAGGTCACCACGCCAGATATATTTATCAATTGTCCAATATAGTGTAGACTATAGATAGACTAGGGGAATTAAAGTTTTTTACCGTGCTGGATTTGACTAGTGGCGACCATGCTATAGAGGTCAATAAAAGTAGACACTACAAAGACTTCACTTATAACACCAACCGGGGTCTACAAGTATCTGAGCCTGCCGTTTGGATTACAAAACGCACTGGCTACGTTTCAAAGATTGATGGATGCTGTATTTTACCGTAGAATTGTGAGAAACTATAAGTGCATTGCAAAACCACTGACCAAACTCTTAAGGAAGGATCACACTTTCGATTGGTCTGAAGATGCAGAACAGGCTATGTCCGAGTTGAAGGATATACTGACGTCATCCCCAGTGCTGGCATACCCGGATTTCAGCAAGCCCTTTATTTTGAGTACGGACGCGTGCAATTACGCTATCGGCTGTGTATTAAGCTAAGAAGTTGCAGGGGTAGAGCATCCGGTTGCTTATGCTTCCAGACAGTTGAACAAAGTGGAATTCAACTACAGTGTTACGGAATGGGAGTTATTAAGCATGGTATGGGGTAACATATTTTTGGACTTATTTGTACGGATATAAGTTCACAGTAGTCACGGACCGTGCAGCTTTAAGGTGGCTTTTTAGACTAAAGGATCCTAGCAGCCAGTTGTAAAGGTGGACGTTGCAGCTTAGTGAATATGACTACACTGTCAAGCATAGACCTGGAATAAAACATGGGAATGCAGAAGGGTTGGCTAGGATTATAGGGGTAGTTTACCTCAAGTAGTAACAATAACTTTAGGCTGAGCCAGGAGAATGATCAAATTGCTTGAAGTGGAGGGAACAACCTCAATTCACTACTATGAATGGAATGATGTACAGGAAAGCTGTGCAAGGGTTGAGGCTAGTTGTATCTTGAAATGGAGTTGATAATATTCTGTGTGAAAACCATGACCATGCCGGGAAACGAACCACCAACTGAAGGATAGCTGAAGCAACGCGATGACAGGATGTGGACGACTATGTAGCCAATTGAGACGACTGTCAGAAGATGACTCTGAAGGGGATAAGCAGACCAGAGTTAGTGGAGTTACCTGAGGTAGCCCAACCCTTTGAGAGAGCTGGAGTAAACACTGTCAGCCCCCTGCCTAAGACGTAGGATCTTAACAAGTACATTTTGACAATTTTGGATCATTTCTCCAGGTTCTTGGTAATGGTCCCGGTGGATTCTTAGATTTGGAGTTATGTCAAGTATTTTGTCGGATAAAGGGACTAACTTTATGTCAGCTTTGATGATGCAGTTTTGCAAATTGTTGAAGGTGGACAAACTGAACATGAGTCCAGGTCATCCACAGTGCAATGGCAGAACAGAGCGTGTTCAGCAAACTATTAGTCGAATTCTATCACATTTTGTCAATGCAAGTCAAAGTAATTGGAACATCTATTTACCTTTTGTCTTCACTGCATATAACACTCAGGTACAATACAGCATCAAGGTAACCCCGTACGAGGTAATCTACTTGGTTAATCAGGATTAGGTTACCTGCAGGAGTCTCGAATGAAGTTGTGTTAGATGTGGTGGCTAAACTGCAAGAAATATAGAGAAAGGTATATAAGAATAGCCATGATGCATTCATGAAGCAGGCCAAACAACACAATAATAAAGCGCAACTAACTACGTATCATGTCGGGAATTGGGTCTATTTGACGAAGGAAACTTTTAGGAAGAACCAGGTCGTCAAGTTCACAGGTCCCTTTCAAGTCTTAGAGGTCCTGAGTAAGGTTACAGTAAGAATACAGCTTCCTTATCGCTCTATGTTAGTTAGTGCAGGGAGGCTGAAACCTTTTGTGCCTGGGAATCCTAACCCAGTTCCTTCCACAGATCCAGAAGCACGACCATGAGGGAGACCAAGGAGGACACCTATCAACCAGGAGGTTGATAAGAAACAGAAGATGTCCAGCCTTCATACCCTGTCATCGACATTAACAACCCAATGAGTGAGAACTCACTCTAAGACGCTTTCAAATCGGTATTCACTGAGACAACGTAAGCAGTTCTCAACGAAGAAGTAAGTATGTGTAAGCTAGATTTCTCTGAGAGAGAGAGAGACGAAACGCAGTGAATTATCACGAGTGCCTTTGCTCGCAGCTAACAAATGTTGGAAAATGTGTTACTCAGTGGTAAAAAAACGTTGGACAGTCAAGAGGAAACCAATGTTTTAAATGTCTTGTTGGGTTTGTTCTATAAAAAATATATTTTGTGTAATCTATCATATATTGTTGTGTGCCATATGTTATTTTTGTATATTGTGTACGTCAACTATGTTTTAAGGAAGATTAATTTGAGTACTTTTGTGGTTAGGTAAGTTGGTTCGAACCCAACCGGAACCAGTTATTGTCCAAACCACAGATTCAGAGGTAGCATTTGAATACGTAAGGGAAATAGTACTGTCATAAAATAGCTTTCAGATCATTTTAGATTTTAATCGAAAGCCGTTGTTAGACAAACATAAGCAGTTAGAAGAGGCAATTAAAATTGTTCAACAATCAGGTACTGGGTTATTTTTTTCGGAATGAATGAAAATTATACTTGGTTGAGTAATTTCCGAAATTCTCTAGAGCAGAATAAAATCCATACTATTCCACTAGATTGGAACAAGACGGGAACTTATATGGAATTGGATCTAGATGAGGTATTTTTAATCAGTAAAGATAGAAAGTATTTCCAATCACTTGATCAGAGCTATTTTTTAGAACATAAAGGACAGGATTTGGTTATTTGTCCAAATATTGTAATGTTGTTGGATAGCAATGTAGAAAATTGATTTCCAATTTGTGTGTCTAAAGGTAATACTAGATCATATAAAAGAAAAATAAGTGTCTCAAAGAATCCTGTTTTCAAAAGGATAGCAGCAGGATCGGTATATGTTGTACCAGAAGATACTGAGGTCACCTTTGTTTGTAAATAAATTGTAAGTCCCATTCCTTCGATAACCAAATCTTAAACTCGTACAGGGAGAATTGTAATGGTCTCAGATTGTGAATTTAAAGGAAGGCATTTCATATTTCTTGTCATTCATCAGGGCAGATTAAAGGTTAAGAGCCAGTGGAACGATATGCATTTCCCGACGTTAAAGAATGTGGTTTGGAGGGAGGGTAGTAATTTTCCTTATTTGAATTATCCTACACATTTACAGGAGGAATTGGACAATTACGTGAGTTCTATCAGTTCCTCAGTAGACTTTGATAAATTGACTAGCCAAGCTAAAACAAAAGCTGCGGAAAGACACACTAACACTTTACTTGTTGTCAGTTATATTATTCCGAGTGTGTTATTATAGCCTCATTGTATGTGCTCACAAAAGTAAACAAGTAATGACAGGGCCAGAAAGCTGACCCTGATGGTTTGTCTAGTGTCAGATTGACATTGCTAATAAGTTTATCTGACACTATGACAAGTGTTGAGTCATAAGGTTTAGGAATTACAAAGTGTGAATAAACAAGAGGAAAATATTTTTTTTCAAACAATGAGGAGGGATTTAAGAGATTCAAAAATGTGTTAGAATCTCTTGAATGAAACCCCAGGTAGTGTAACCGCATGGCTTCAATTGAAAGGCGTGTTTGTGTAATATTGTATGTTATGAGTTGCGAATGGCAAAACGAGCGTTGCAAGGTTGTTATGATTTTTCTATTAACAAATTAACTAGAGGAGCTGACCAAAACAGTGCTGTCAGCAATCCTCAGCGAGAAACCAGGCCGTAGGCCCGGTTAATATGAGGGGGTTGAGCCATTCCCTCGTGGCTAACTACAGTAGCCCCATGGCTTCTTTGGTGCTGACAGTTCACAGTTGACTTCTGACAGTCAACATTTAGGTATATACCTAAATGTTGACTGTCAAGAAGTAACAGCTGCTAAACACATGTATTTTGCAGATCATATGGTTCGGCGTAGGGATACATAATTTGGTCCGGTAGCTTTTAAAAGCCGTCAGCTGTCAGCTGTGAGCTGTCAGTCAGCACCAAAGAAGCCATGGGGCTACTGTATATAACAATGAAGTCTAGCGGTCACTCTGCCAGTTTCGGGGCTACTTGGGCTAATACGCTGGTTCATCGGTACCAGTCTCGGGGGCTGCCAGTTGAGCCCAGGGAACCCTGTTCGGCGACCATGAAGGGACCACCTAGGATTCAGACAAGCCATTGGGAAACCTTATACACCTTGTTTTGTCACACGCTTCCTAATATTCTTTAAGTTCTTTAATTCGAACTTCACTTCTAACATCATATTTGTAATAAATATAGTGGTAAACCTCTTTAAAAGCCAAGTCTAACGTCAATCACGAACCCACACAAGTATTCAATATCATCACCCCCCTTAACCTCAGCCACAGACATCCTGACAGATTCCAGGCCCACACACAAAGATACAAGAAGAGGTGGTGGTAGTATTTTATTTTATTCAAAAAAACTCTGAAATGTACTAAAAAAATTAACGAGTCTATCTCAGTGTTCAATAAATAAATACTAAGCTAAGACGTCAAGTGATAAGTTACTATAGTTTTATAAGAGACTTAGTTAACTGTTTAAAAGTGGTGAATCTAAAATAGATTTATTCAAATTAGGATAGCTCTTTATTTGTCAGTAGGCCCTACCATGTATTTATTGATAAGACGATGAAGTGGACGACGAAGCTCTTGCGACCCCGTTGGAAATACCTTAATAAAGGTACAGGCCATATCATAACAAATATGGCTTATTTGTAGTAATAATCTTATCAACAGTATTAAAAAGGTTTATGGCAGTGATTTTCTCCGTGTAATACTACCCGTTCAGGGTTTTCACATATTTTATAGTGTTAATAATAATACTTACAAATAATAATAATAATATATATTAAAAATATTTGATTAAGAATAATAATCACTGGTCAACAAATTGAAACTTTTTTTTTCTGTATCTGGTTTGTAAATGGGTGGATATAACTAACTTTCAGGTGCTGAATTCAGTGGAAAAATCAGATTCTCTCTATTACGTAACATTTCCAAGACAGCACTAATACAAAGACAATAATACAACATTAGCAACTATTTACCATTTTAAATACAAACAAAACATATCCCTCAGAACTCACCCATGTTTTCTTAATAGCGTAAAAAACTAATTTAAACCAACAAAAAACACAAAAATAATCCAAATTAAGCCATGATGATTATATATACAAAGTTTAATGTAATTTTTCTTTGACAAAATGGGATGACGAAGCTTTTCTTCGGTAAGGTGTTTCATCAGTCTCCCCAAAAAGAAACCAACAGTAATCGCCCATCATCGAAGGGTTCCAGTGTCCTTGGTAACGATGCTCCATGGTCAGGATATCTTGGTGAAAGCGTTCACCCTGTTCGTCACTAACAGCACCACAATTTTCTGGGAACAAGTCAAGATGCGAATGGTAAAAAGAGAATTTTAGTGACATTCTACACCCCATGTTCTTGTAGTTGTCCAATAGACCACTCATCTATCGTATTTTCTGTTGCCCCAAAAGCCGCAAACAATGGCTTTGAAAGAGGACCAAGCAGCTAACTCGATATTTGTAATTTAGCATCAAATGTTGAATCTTTCACCGATGCCCTAATTTGTAGCCTAGCAAATATACCTTCTTTTAGCTTTGCTTCACTCAGCATGGGAAACAATTTTTTCAAATTATTTAAGGCCTGAACTTCTTTATCAAGAGCTTTTACAAAGTTCTTCATCAAGCCTAACTTTATATGAAGCGGAGGAAAAATGGCTTTACTCGGCTCAACCAATGGAGTAAATTTCATATTTTCCTTTCCAGCAATGTATAATTTCCTCATAGGCCATTCCTTGACTTTGTAGTGGTTCTTGGTGTCCCGGCTGTTCCTCAAGCACAAAAAATAACCGTATTTTGTGAATCCACCCTGTAAACTTGTAGGCAGTGGGACAACTTTTAAATCACAACATATCTGCCACTCATTATCTTTATATTTGATTCCCTCCATCAGCAAAGCCATACTTTCATAAGTTTCCCTCATGTCCACCTCATGCACCAAACCAGTGGAACAGCAAACGGCATGGCTCGGTGGTTTTCTTTCATCCATTCTATAAGGGTAATTGTGCAGGCTATGCAAGCAATATGAGGTGCAAAGGGTTTATCCTGATCTCCAAGAGCACAATCAATGTACAGTTTACAATTCTTTTAACTAAGCAAGTGATTGGCTTTCTTAGGGTTTTTGGAGTGAACTTACCACATACATAGCAAATTTATCGGGGTGGTTTACACAACCATGAATTTTAGCAGCTGCCATTACGTTTAGAACACTGTACTAACTATAACCTAAAAATACCAGAGCGTCTCACTAGATCACACAAGAAAAGCAAAAACACACAATAACACAAACTAAGGTATCAATAAAGAGAAATATTCAAAGTGACTAACACCATCCAAGTAGGAATGGGTTGTGAAATCACAACCTGCTCCTTTGTCACTGCTCCTCTGATGTCACATTCACAGCCTGTTCCTGACAGACGAAAGGAGCTGTTCCTTTTTGTCATTGCTCCACGGATCAAATACATGCTGTAACAAGTCCGGAGTAAACTTGTTCCTCGTCTCTCTGTCACAGGCAGCGCTGGAACTGGTCCAAAGTAACCTTGCTCCTCGTCTTTGTCACAGGCTGCTCTGTAACAAGTCCGGAGTAAACTGTTCCTCGTCTCTCTGTCACAGGCAGCGCTGGAACTGGTCCAAAGTAACCTTGCTCCTCGTCTTTGTCACAGGCTGCTCTGTAACAAGTCCGGAGTAAACTTGTTCCTCGTCTCTCTGTCACAGGCAGCGCTGTAACAGTCCAAGTAACCTTGCTTCTTTATGCTCCGGAGATATTTTAGAGCAGTCGTACAGTAGAAAGGAAGTGGATACTTTGTGTTCTTGTCACAGCGCTGAGATCAGGTCCAGCGCAACCTTATTTATCTGTTATAGACCTAGTTTAGAGTTGGTTTGGGGAGTCACAAATGAGTTTTGAAGGGGAAAGCTTTCGTAGTACAAAACACTATTTCCACAATACAAGTACAGTATGTGATGTATTCTCACAATAAATTGTTACGTTGATGATTACGTTGAAGGGCCCCGCTTGGTGGTAAAATTATTTAAGGCAAGGGTCAGCAATCTTCTGACTGACTGATTTTATCTAGCCCACAAAATATTTAGCACACAAACAATTTGTTCAAAAAATGGACTTAATAGCTAATTACTAATTGGTAAATGTAAAATTGAGCTTTTTTTGCTTTACTTTTTTTCAAATTAGCCAAAAAAGTTTTTAAACCCATAAAGCCTGTGATAGCAAAAAGGTCGCCAGCCTCTGGTCTCTGGCTTCACTCTTGCACTAGAATGGACTGCCGATGACAAGAAGATTGAGGTTCGATTCCGGTTGGGTGCACTGAGGGTGATTTTTCCTAAACGTTTTCAACTCTCATTCCAAACAAATGTGAGTGCACTTCCTTTAGAATCAACCATCTTCATCCCTAACACATTGACGTAATTGGCATAAATGCGTATAACCTGAACGGGCAGTAGACGCGGTGTTAAAAAAAACTAGGCTGTGAGTAGGTACAAATATAGGAACTGTGACAAAAAAGAGCAGGTAAAAGGAACAGGTCCAGTGGTGGAGCAGTAACAGATTGCTCCTGCTCCACTAAGGGAGCAATTTTTCCCATCCCTACATCCAAGTTTCAACACGCACAAAACAGCAGGGCTAGCGTGGATAGCTGAGTCACCTCTAACGGCCAATGGCAATTCCATTGTCCCTCAACTAAATTGCCCTGCCATCTAGTGAATATTTTTAGAACTTCTTCCATCATATATTGCATCCAAATATAGAGTGCAACCAACATAGTCAGTAATAATTCATGAAAAAAAGGAGAACACAAAGAGCACAAAAATAAAAAAATTAAAACATTAGTAAAAATGTCAAATAACTTAAAAACCTTACGTGACAGAGCATTTCCGTAGGCAGATTCGGATTCCACAACCAAAAATACATATTAATTGATGCATCACTCACCAGATGCAAAATGTCTGCTAACAAGTGTAATTTAATAATAATAATAATAATAATAATAATAATAATAATAATAATAATAATAATAATAATAATAATAATAATAATGATAATAATAATAAAATAATAGTAATAATAATAATAATAGAAACACATATGGGATGAAATGCTAAAATTTTAAATATTGTGGAAAAAATAATACTAGGTCTCACATCAACATATTAAGGTCAGCAATAAAAAAACTAAAAAATAAACAAAACCTTAATATGTTTTGCTTATATAGACCTAAGTTTTGATTTGCAAAAACTACAGCTACTAAACATATGTTTTTGCAGATTATACGGTTTTGTGTGGGATATATAATTTGATCTGGCAACTTTTGCTAGCTGTCAGGCACCACCAGTGTGTTGACAAGTGTGAACACGAAAACTCGTAAGAATCGTCGTTTCACAGCCACGGAACTTTCTTTTGAATTTCTACAGATTTCACGGTCATTCATTCATAAAATTGTGACAAAAAAGCTTGGCTACAAAAAACCTTATGCCATAATATGTCTCCAAAATGTTGACTGAAGCACACAAACCGAAACTCATGGACAAATGTTTTTGCAGCGTTTTGAAAATGAAAGAGATGAACATTTTCCCTATCGTGACCAGTAATGAGACTTTTATTTTGTACACGAATGTTGGTATAAAACGACACTCGATGCAGTGGTACCATTCTACGTCTACTAGGGCAATATTTTCAAACATGAACGATCCATAAAAAAAAAAAGATCATGGCCACTGTTTTTTGGCACCAGAAGGGTGTCCTGCTAGTTGAGTTTCTAGAATAAGGAACAACCATTAATACTTCAGGATATTGGGAAACCTTAGAAAGGCTCAGACGCATAATACAGAACAAAAGACGTGAAATGCTGACATCAGGTATTCTTCTTTTGCACAACAATGCTTGAGTCCACATTGTAACTCACATTGTTCAACAGATTCAGAAGTTTGGTTGGTAACTTCTGGACATCCACCTTACAACCCAGACATTGCTACAAGCGACTATAGCTTCTCTGTACATGAAACAGTGGCTACCCTTTCAGAAGTTTGGTTGGTAACTTCTGGACATCCACCTTACAACCCAGACATTGCTACAAGCGACTATAGCTTCTCTGTACATGAAACAGTGACTACCCTTTCAGAAGTTTGGTTGGTAACTTCTGGACATCCACCTTACAACCCAGACATTGCTACAAGCGACTATAGCTTCTCTGTACATGAAACAGTGACTACCCTTTCAGCGTTTTGCAGACGACGAGGAACTGAAGATTTAGCGAATCACTGGCTCAAATCACTGGAGGCAGACTTTTACTTTCTCTCTATCTTACAGGTAGAGAAAGTATGGTGATCGTCAAAAAAACCGAACTCGAGATTTTGATGAATTTTGACGTTTCATGACTCCCTGAATCCGAAAAAGTGGTTTTTGAATTTCCATCTGTCTGTCTGTCTGTCTGTCTGTCTGTACCTCCAACTAGAGCCTAAACTATTTTACCGATTGAGCTGAAACTTGATATCTAGGGTTTTCATAGGGTTGCCCCGAGGGGTTTTTGGAATTGGATATCTACCCCTAAAATTAAG
This sequence comes from Timema podura, assembly GCA_033556935.1. Classification (NCBI taxonomy): domain Eukaryota; kingdom Metazoa; phylum Arthropoda; class Insecta; order Phasmatodea; family Timematidae; genus Timema; species Timema podura. Next base: position 2,759,325 of record JAVRXN010000012.1, read on the forward strand.
GGTAGTTTACTGAAGGGAAAAAATAGAAAAAGTCAATTTTCTCAAAATCGGCTCTAACGATTTTGATTAAATTTCATTTATGAACATTAATAAATATTCCAAACAAAATGGCTACTCTCAATATTTCGGCAAAATGGCTTTAAGGGCTCCGGTCTGATGCGTAAATTAACATTTTTTATAATAGCTCCGAAACTATTTGAGATATGAAGTTACTTAGCATTAAGAATATGTATATATACTTATAATACAAATATTTTATTCGAAACATATTTTTATAAAATCAATAACTTTCAATCTATACGCAATTATATATATTTTTTTAACTTTTTGGACATTAAAGCTTAAGTATTGCGATCGTAAAAAAAACTAACCTGAAATGTTGATGGATGTCGACGTCTCATGACCCCCCGAACCCTAAAAAATAGTCTTTGCAATGACGTCTGTTTGTGTGTCTATTAAAACTTAAAATTAAGGGTAGTTTACTGAAGGGCAAAAAGAGAAAAAGTCGATTTTCTCAAAATCGGCTCTAACGATTTTGATTAAATTTCATTTATAAACATTAATAAATATTCCAAACAAAATGGCTACCCTCAATATTTCGGCAAAATGGCTTTAAGGGCTCCGGTCTGATGCGTTAATTAACATTTTTTATAATAGCTCCTGTTTGAAATGCTCTTAGGTGCGTGTTATGTGGAGTGGTGATGATACAATGTACATTATTCCGTTCAGAAATCTTACGAGTTTATAGAAAGAGAGAGAAAGTCTGTGCGGTGCGCCGTACCATTTATTTTGAAATATGTATAGAGAAGTTGGTGCTAAGATATCAACATTGTTTTGAAGTCTATGGGGACTGATTGGAAAAATGAAGTATGTATGTATAGGACTATAGTACGTATTTTTAGAGTGTAGTAATACTTTTATATCTCTGCCAGTTCTTTTTCTTACTTTATCGAACCTTTCTATGTGGACGCGCTACGTACTTTTTTATTTATTTTAACATACTGTAATTAAGTACTTGTACTTAAGTAAGAAATTGAGCCGCTATTATTTTAAACCAAAGACAAATATTGTATTTACCGATATACAACCAAACATAAAACATTGTTTCCATGATGATCTAAACAAAGAACATTGTTTCCATGGTGATCTAAACAAAGAACATGGTTTCCATGGTGATGTAAACAAAGAATGATGGTACAGATGAGCCACTACGCACACAGCATAGTTTCGATGGTGATGTAAACAAAGAATGATGGTACAGATGAGCCACTACGCACACAGTATGGTTTCCATGGTGATGTAAACAAAGAATGATGGTACAGATGAGCCACTACGCACACAGCATAGTTTCGATGGTGATGTAAACAAAGAACGATGGTACAGATGAGCCACTACGCACACAGTATGGTTTCCATGGTGATGTAAACAAAGAATGATGGTACAGATGAGCCACTACGCACACAGTATGGTTTCCATGGTGATGTAAACAAAGAATGATGGTACAGATGAGCCACTACGCACACAGTATGGTTTCCATGGTGATGTAAACAAAGAATGATGGTACAGATGAGCCACTACGCACACAGCATAGTTTCGATGGTGATGTAAACACAGAATGATGGTACAGATGAGCCACTACGCACACAGCATAGTTTCGATGGTGATGTAAACAAAGAACGATGGTACAGATGAGCCACTACGCACACAGCATAGTTTCGATGGTGATGTAAACACAGAATGATGGTACAGATGAGCCACTACGCACACAGCATAGTTTCGATGGTGATGTAAACACAGAATGATGGTACAGATGAGCCACTACGCACACAACATAGTTTCGATGGTGATGTAAACACAGAATGATGGTACAGATGAGCCACTACGCACACAGCATAGTTTCGATGGTGATGTAAACACAGAATGATGGTACAGATGAGCCACTACGCACACAGCATAGTTTCGATGGTGATGTAAACACAGAATGATGGTACAGATGAGCCACTACGCACACAACAGGAAAGACGAAAGCTTGATAGGGAAATCGGGTTTTTGTTGGAGGCTATTTTTTTTTGCAAACATTCTGGACCCAAACTCTTTAAAATGAGTGGTCGTTTCATAGTTTCAATTACTCAAAATGGGCTTACTAAATGAAATATATAGAAGACACTCTTAATAAAATGTCCATTATCACTCAAGTGTTTAGTTCAGTTAAAAACATTATATTGGTTATTATGCGCTGATAAGACGTTCTTTGAAATAAAATGTTCAATCTGAATTATTATTTTCTCAGTTTTCATTGCCTGAACATTATTTTATATTCTTAGGCCTACTTTAGCTAAGAATTTCATGAATAAAGGGAGATGTGTAGTAAGACGCGGTGCTAAAGTTGATTGATTAAGTAGCAAAAAGTGCAAACGTATTACGTACCGTAAGTTCCTTATAGTATTTATCTGTATTTATGTTGATCCAGATAGGTCCATTCTATTCTCATGCTATGACATATATTTGGCGTATGAATATATTCAAGTAGATTAATAAATTTTTAAAGAATCAGATAAGGCTAGTGAAGTGTAGCCATTGCTGTGAACACAGTAGAGCAGAGAAAGATGGCCAAGTGCTCAGCAAGTATCAATCATTCCCCCACGTGTCTTATCTTGAACACATCTCTCTGTCAATGCCACTAGTCATGGCGTGAGTGGACATTCTAGAACAATGACAAGGATAGGTGGAGGGTTGATTCAGGTGACTTCAATCCCACCAGATACCGGACTGGTTTATACACTATATAGAACTAAGTGGGTTCAATTAACTAAATCTTACCCATTTAATCTTCATTCCTTAGTTTAGAGATTTTTAGAGTCACTGATATTAAAGTTTTAGTATGCAAATATTTGCATATTAAAGTTTTAATATGCAAATATTTGCATACCACATATCATTTTTTAGTAAACGATGGTAGATTTAAAAAAAATATTTGCCATAACCTTAATATTGAGTTGAAAATTGTATTTAACAATTCCTATGTTCATAAAGTAGAAATAACAGTTCCCAACACAGATGAAGTAATATAGTTTTGTACATAATGTACTTATAGTAACTATAGTAACTTGAATGTATATAAAAAATTCACATATTGACATTATTAGTACACTCACCGTATAATAGCCTGACTGGGATAGAATACCCACCCTATATTAACCTGACTGGGATAGTATACCCACCCTACACTAACCTGACTAGGATAGAATACCCACCCTATATTAACCTGACTGGGATAGTATACCCACCCTACACTAACCTGACTGGGATAGAATACCCACCCTACACTAACCTGACTGGGATAGAATACCCACCCTATATTAACCTGACTGGGATAGTATACCCACCCTACACTAACCTGACTAGGATAGAATACCCACCCTACACTAACCTGACTGGGATAGTATACCCACCCTACACTAACCTGACTAGGATAGAATACCCACCCTACACTAACCTGACTGGGATAGAATACCCACCCTACACTAACCTGACAGGGATAGAATACCCACCCTACACTAACCTGACTGGGATATAATACCCACCCTACACTAACCTGACTGGGATAGTATACCCACCCTACACTAACCTGACTAGGATAGAATACCCACCCTATATTAACCTGACTGGGATAGTATACCCACCCTACACTAACCTGACTAGGATAGAATACCCACCCTACACTAACCTGACTGGGATAGAATACCCACCCTATATTAACCTGACTGGGATAGTATACCCACCCTACACTAACCTGACTAGGATAGAATACCCACCCTACACTAACCTGACTGGGATAGAATACCCACCCTATATTAACCTGACTGGGATAGTATACCCACCCTACACTAACCTGACTGGGATAGAATACCCACCCTATATTAACCTGACTGGGATAGTATACCCACCCTACACTAACCTGACTAGGATAGAATACCCACCCTACACTAACCTGACTGGGATAGAATACCCACCCTATATTAACCTGACTGGGATATAATACCCACCCTACACTAACCTGACTAGGATAGAATACCCACCCTACACTAACCTGACTAGGATAGAATACCCACCCTACACTAACCTGACTGGGATAGAATACCCACCCTACACTAACCTGACAGGGATAGAATACCCACCCTACACTAACTTGACTGGTATAGAATACCCACCCTACACTAACTTGACTGCTATAGAATACCCACCCTACACTAACCTAACTGGGATAGAATACCCACCCTACACTATCCTGACTGGTATATTCAGCCCGCAATACTATCCAACTTGTTACTTTGCGAAAGCTACTATCTACCAAAATTGACTAAAAAGGTAACTACAGTGGGACCTCCATAAATCGAACTTCCTTATATCGGTATTCTCTGTGTATCGAAGTTTTGGTGAATCCCCGTGATATTACATAGAAAAACTGTTTCTATATACAGAAAAACTTCTATACATCGAATGTTTTTCAAGACGAATCGGGATTTTCCCCCCGTAATGACGATGGTATAAGAAAAATAAGTGAGAAAAAAAAAGAAGTGAGATGTAGCAATAAAAAGAAGGAAATGTTTGGTCAAGGTTATTTCGAGGCTAACGCGTCTCCTAGCAGGGTGGTATGGTCTCCACAGTCCTCCTCAAGGTCTCCTAGCATGGTGGTATTGTCTCTACAGTCCTCCTCAAGGTCTCCTAGCAGGGTGGTATTGTCTCCACAGTCCTCCTCAAGGTCTCCTAGCAGGGTGGTATTGTCTCCACAGTCCTCCTCAAGGTCTCCTAGCAGGGTGGTATTGTCTCCACAGTCCTCCTCAAGGTCTCCTAGCAGGGTGGTATGGTCTCCACAGTCCTCTCCTCAAGGTCTCCTAGCAGGGTGGTATTGTCTCCAACGTCCTCCTCAAGGTCTCCTAGCAGGGTGGTATTATCTCCACAGTCCTCTCACCCCTGTCCTCAAGGTCTCCTAGCAGGGTGGTATTGTCTCTACAGTCCTCTCACCCCTGTCCTCAAGGTCTCCTAGCAGGGTGGTATTGTCTCTACAGTCCTCCTCAAGGTCTCCTAGCAGGGTGGTATTGTCTCCACAGTCCTCTCACCCCTGTCCTCAAGGTCTCCTAGCAGGGTGGTATTGTCTCCACAGCCCTCCTCAAGGTCTCCTAGCAGGGTGGTATTGTCTCCACAGTCCTCCTCAAGGTCTCCTAGCAGGGTGGTATTGTCTCCACAGTCCTCTCACCCCTGTCCTCAAGGTCTCCTAGCAGGGTGGTATTGTCTCCACAGTCCTCCTCAAGGTCTCCTAGCAGGGTGGTATGGTCTCCACAGTCCTCTCCTCAAGGTCTCCTAGCAGGGTGGTATTGTCTCCACAGCCCTCCTCAAGGTCTCCTAGCAGGGTGGTATTGTCTCCACAGTCCTCCTCAAGGTCTCCTAGCAGGGTGGTATTGTCTCTACAGTCCTCCTCAAGGTCTCCTAGCAGGGTGGTATTGTCTCTACAGTCCTCTCACCCCTGTCCTCAAGGTCTCCTAGCAGGGTGGTATTGTCTCCACAGTCCTCCTCAAGGTCTCCTAGCAGGGTGGTATTGTCTCCACAGCCCTCCTCAAGGTCTCCTAGCAGGGTGGTATTGTCTCCACAGTCCTCTCACCCCTGTCCTCAAGGTCTCCTAGCAGGGTGGTATTGTCTCCACAGCCCTCCTCAAGGTCTCCTAGCAGGGTGGTATTGTCTCCACAGTCCTCTCCTCAAGGTCTCCTAGCAGGGTGGTATTGTCTCCAACGTCCTCCTCAAGGTCTCCTAGCAGGGTGGTATTATCTCCACAGTCCTCTCACCCCTGTCCTCAAGGTCTCCTAGCAGGGTGGTATTGTCTCTACAGTCCTCTCACCCCTGTCCTCAAGGTCTCCTAGCAGGGTGGTATTGTCTCTACAGTCCTCCTCAAGGTCTCCTAGCAGGGTGGTATTGTCTCTACAGTCCTCCTCAAGGTCTCCTAGCAGGGTGGTATTGTCTCTCACAGTCCTCTCACCCCTGTCCTCAAGGTCTCCTAGCAGGTGTGTATTGTCTCCACAGCCCTCCTCAAGGTCTCCTAGCAGGGTGGTATTGTCTCCACAGTCCTCTCCCTCCAAGGTCTCCTAGCAGGGTGGTATTGTCTCCACAGTCCTCTCACCCCTGTCCTCAAGGTCTCCTAGCAGGGTGGTATTGTCTCCACAGCCACTCCTCAAGGTCTCCTAGCAGGGTGGTATTGTCTCCACAGTCCTCTCACCCCTTTCCTCAAGTAGCCATCTTCCTCTATAAATCAGGTTCAGTCCCCTAAATTTCTAAGAAATAAATTTTTGAATCCCCGAAAGCACAGGTGAAACAACCGATGTTTTAGTGTTGGACATGGTTCATAATAAACTCAATATTTCAAATGTATGTCTGGATGACATTGACAGAAGTAATCGGGTATGCCCCAAGAGCTCCACACAACCACGTCCTATCATCGTGAAAATTGTTTCCTACAGAAAACGCGGTGAGGTGTTTCTAACAATTGTCGGCTAGATCAAACGGGTATCACACAACGAGAGGACCATACTTCTGTACGTGTCCAACTACTTAGGAAGGTAATTGTAAAGTACGGACTCAAAAATATTTGGACGGCAGATGGTCGCATTGTAATTAATACAACGGGCAAGCGCTATTTTAATACAAATGAAGAGATTAAAGCAATTAAGGGGGAGTCAAAAATAAATTAGGAAAACACAACATTATATTAGCCTGTACAAAACAATCAATTCCTAAAAATGTGATTTTGAAAAAAATGTTTGTGTACTGCATACTATCTTCTCAATCAGATAAACTAATAAAAACTGTTAATTTTATAACAGTTCCTAGTTAAAATCTTGTTCACGTAACACTATGTTTGAGAACTGTGCGGACCTAGTGTACTTTAAAAAATAAATATATTTAACTTTGTTTTCGTTTAGTTTAATTTTTTTTTGTATTCTTAATGCTTCAAATCTACCCACATAAAAATTTCTCTCTTTTTTTCATGTATTTTTAGTTAAAAATTAAAATTATATTAAGAAATAAAAAAAAGTTTCTACTTTGTATATTAGTTTAGAAGAAATTCTATAAATAGCAACCATTATTTTAGGGAATTTTTGATTCCTTCTTTGCCTATTCTAGACGCAAAGAATTATCACACGCGATTCTTCCGTTAGACCAATGTTAAACTGTAGTTCTAGCATTTGACACCACGTAGCAACACGGTCGAGCTTAGCCTGCGCCAAGCGGATGTCTTCAAAAGAGAGGGTGAAAGGGGTTTCACCCTCTCTTTTCCTTAGCAAACAACCTAACAAAGCCCTTGCTATAGTCACACTCATTATCCTTTTTGCTTTATTAGGTCTAGTCACCCAACATTTTACAGTGTTGTCAGTATTTGTACAGAATGAATGAGAAGAATTCCTAACAAAACCAAAATGTTGAGCTTATCTGGGCGATGACTCCATTATAAGTGTCAAGTATCGGTGGTGCGTTCGGGCTCCACAAGCGCGAGTTTTTTCTATAAAGATTGAGATTAGGAAAATTTCAAAATATTTATGAATATATTGAATATTTAGCTAATTTCTTTATCATAGTTAAAAAAAAATTGTTAAAAATGGGCGGAAAGAAAGGTGATAAAATGGTCACGGCCATGAACACAAAAGAAGTAGTAGAGCTTATATAAAAATAATACAAAAAAATAGCAAAACGAGAGGAAGTTAGACAAACTGACTTGGCCGAAAAAAGAGTTGAGATGTGGTTTCAAAAAACATATGAAAAATTACAATTCACAGGAATCAAACACAGAAATTATGGCTTCACGTGCCACAGCTCTACAATCTGGTCATCCTGGCTCGTCTCGTATTTAGGGTCATCTTTTACTAGTTGATGTGTCGAGTCAAGTAAAGTTACGGTAACTGGTAAAAGTAATATTAGTGATTCATTGTTACATCAAAGTGAGATCAGTAATCAATGGTGATATTTTAGTGAAATACAATAATAAATAGAAACATCTCATTTTGTTTCAATTATTTATTTATTTTCATTTTTAATAGGGAAAATAATTGACGTGCACTCACTCATAACTTCCCAACTAATTTGTAGATATCGACCAAAACTTAATCACACATACATCCGCTGGTTTTGTTTTTGATCTCCCTTAGGACGGCCTTTTTTGAGGCAAGAATCATATGGGTGAAAACAATTCATTATTTTCACCCATATGTCACTCTACTCAAGACCCTGAATAATTAACAGTAAAACACTCTATTTTCTCAAAACCGTAAAGCATTCAGAAATTTATATTACTATTTATACTTGCAAGTAAACGGCAAATCAAATGTTACTATAATCATTTCTAGTCCTATTTAATATAATTTGATTTTGTAATATTCAGACATCTCACTAGAATCAAAATCCAGACGAAGGCCATTTATTTGCACTTGAAAGGTTATAAAGGTTAAGTAAAAAGGAAACGATGCTCAAAAATCTTACCCATAAATATTTCACTTATTTTTGTTAGATATTAAAAAATTGATAGTTTTTTATATCAATACACTCACAAAGATATGGAGAATCGATAGAAACTAAAATTATATTATTTGAATTCGAAAGTATTTGACATCACATTAAAAAAGTAACACTATTTGTTTAGTTTTTTTAATGGCACTTGCCACAAAAGTATTAAATTATTCATATAGGACTGAAACTGCTCACATGCTTACGTGTTAAACTCTCTTAATATGACTGTACTACAGCTTGGAAGTAACAATCGATGTGTTGCTGCAAGTAATATTACTACAGTAATTTAATCAAATACTATTTAGGGATGATAGGTAATATCAATAATTGTCTTGGTATTTGAAAAAGTCTACTTGAAGGCAGGAAACAAACCTGGGACCATTATAAAGACGGACGTACCAAAGTACTATGTTTAGATCTCATTTATAAAATAATAAAACTATATTGACACTTTAGAGACTGTATGCAAGAACTAAATGAGTAAAAGTGAAAGGTGAGTGGTATTGATTTGCCTCGGTATTGAGCCTTCTGCAAGAACGTACCCTCTAAGACAGCTAATTAACACCACTCACACTTTAGAATCTGAATTAATATTTTTAAAATACACTCAAAAATCCCACTTCTCATTCACTCTTCACGTTTGCTTATTTCATTCTTGCATTCTGCCTTATCCCTTTATTGAAGGAAATACTCTAATTTTCGTATTCAGACAAATTACCCTAAATGCCACTCATCAGGATTAAATCAAAAATCCCCTCAGATGATATGAGCTAGATGGTAAGACTGATTGATGCCTTAGTCCCTTCATACATCAATACATTTTTTAAATAATAACTTATAGCCATGTTTATATGATCAAATTTTACCAAACAATTACCAAGTGATTTATAATACAGTATTTCAGATTTAAATTATCTTACATCGATGAGCAAATGATTAATTGTAATTTTTATGTTATAATTTGTTGTGGGCTATTATTTTTACTCACTAGTTATCACATTCGGGATAAAATAATTACTGCCTAACAGTAAAATGTAAACTAGATGGTTCAAACTTCTTTTCAAAATTTAAATTGCGCGCGCGCTATTCCGCAACGACACTAACACCATTTGGCTTCAATGTCTGATCACTGGAACTAAGGAGTAGCCAGACCCGTACATCTTAGACTTTGATTATTTTGTGTAAGTTTAAACCAGCTGCACTGAATAAATGTAATGATCCTTATTCTGACAAGCAAATATTAAAACCGAACGTGTAGAAACTAGTCTAAAATATTATGGCACATAATAAAAGAATGGTGGCGAAAATGAACAAACAATTTATACTATTTTGACAAAACTTGGAAAGCATAGACTACTCTCATAGATCATATTTAATGTATTATAAAATTTCTCATATCAGCTTAGGTAAGTAGATAGCGGGGCGTATGGCCCCAATTTGACCTTTGACCTTTGACCCCGAAGCTGATTGGCTGTTGGCTTCCCCCTCCCGCCCCCCCGGCAATGGGTTTTCCCAATGACGTCATCGCTCTGTCGCAACCCGGCGCCAAATTGGTGGCTTGACAAGACAGGAATAGATCGTGACGACCTTGAATGATGTCGTAACCTCTCCCCCCGCCCTAATGTGGTAATGGGTTTTCCCTGTGTCGCAACCCGGCGCCAGCTTGCCGTCTCAACCAGACGAGTAGAGACAGGAATAGATCGTGACCTTGAAACCGTGAGCTAGGTCATTGACCCTGGCAACTCTCCCCCGGCAATGGGTTTTTACAATGACGTCATCGCTCTGTCACAAACCCGTCGCCAACTTGGCGGGTTGGCAATACAAGTCGAGACAAGAATAGATCATGATGTTGCAATCCGCCCCTTTTATGTGGCAATGGGTTTTCCCTGGTGACGTCATTGCTCTGTTGCAACCCTATCTGGTAGCAGCTATAAATACCAGCACCGGTTTGGAAATCCTTTCATTGTATAACTTGTCTTCGAGTACTAAACACGTAACCTAGGATGAGTGATTACGCTTCGCTGACGGATCTGGGTGAGTAAATGTACTTTTTTAACAAGCACGCTCATTATTTTTTGTTGTTAAATCAAAGTGTATACATTTAATTTATTTAAAAATTACAATTAAACCATGCAGAGTTGTCTAATTTTACTAGCTTATAATAGATATATAGGAAGTAAAACTATAGATAATTTTGAAGGTGTCTAAGCAACTACTTTTTATGAAATTTGGATAAAGTTATGCCTGAACAAATGTTTATTATAATTAAGGGTAGTTTATTGAAAAAACCTGATTCGTAACTATAGTTAAAGGGTAATTAATTTTTGGTAGCTTACTATTGGCTGAATATTATTTAAAAATAGTATAAACAAGAGTGGTAATAATAAATTAAATAATGTAATTTTTATTTAAGAGTAGTTTATTGAATACATTTATTAAAATCTATAAAATTATTTGAGGAGCTAACCCTGCTGAATGTCACAGATTCACATAACACTCTGGAGATTATTTTACCTTACTATTATATCACGTAGATAATCTCTTAACTATTTTTTAATTTAGGCTATACTGAATATCAAACTAAGCTGTTGTGTTGTATTTTTTTAGAGAACGAGCTGTGGGGAGATCCACAGACATCCGAGGATCTGATGGCCCTCGGTGTTTCCATGGAGGAGTTAACCGCAAACGGTTGGTAATTGCTGACTAGTGAAAGACCAGATTTGTAAGAAAGAATAATTAGCTTTTAAAAACCAAACAAAAAAAAGAGCACCATGCAAAATTGTTTTGAAATATGAATAATGTGCTTAATTGCGGGGTTTTCATGAATAAAATTGGGACTATCAGTAAATGATAAATGGTGAATATTATATTGATTTAAGGTTATTTTCTTGTTGCATTATTATTGTATGACACCTTGGCTCAGTTGGTAGAATGCCTACCTCTTGATCTAGGTGTCCCGGGTTCAAGTCCCGGCAGGATAGCTATTATTGTGAAAATTACTATTCAGATTAATAAGTAGTTTCTGTATGATTATTAATGGCTATCACTTACGTTAAAATTCTAATACAAAGATATGTTTGTTTCAGATGCATGGGGCCAATATATGTTGTCTCCTCAAAATCAGGTGTCTGAGACGGTATCACCTCCACGACTACCACCCACAGGGCCACACGATCCTATAATGGACATTTTTTCCGCTCTGGATGCGATTGATGCATCTATAGGTGAGATTATTATTTTACATTAAAATAATATAAAAATTAATGAGTAGTTCATTATTAATATTATAAACAGAAAGAGCATATAATGAGCAGGTTGCTAGGTAACCATCTATAGTAGAACACTAATAAGTGAAAACACTTTAAATAGAACCAAGCTTTAAATAAATGGAATGTCCCAAACAAGCGTATTTTAAATTCGGTAGTTAAAGCAACTGGATTTTATATGCATTCTGTCCACTCCAAGGACAAACTATAAATAAAATGGTCATTTTTTGCTAACTTATATGATACCTTGATTGATTTAAAAAGTGCGAAGAATGAATTTTTTAAACTGACTTTGCTTGGAAGAATATTGTTTCAATTGCTTACTTTGAACTTAGTTTGACTTGTGTTTGAATTCAAACTCTTGTGCTTTAGCTCAAATGGATACCGGAGACGCCGGCCCTAGCCAGGGGGAAGATGCGGTATGGACCCCAATCACCGCACCCCACATTCGACAGTCAGGAGCTTTGCCACCACCAGGCAGTGGAGGCGTAATCCCACAAACATCTAATACAGAAGATGGCAGCTCCTTCCACCCACTTCCAAGCCATGGGAAAGATTCAGTTGCGACCCCAACATCCACAGATCCCAATCAACCGGCTGGAGCTTTGTCGCATCCACGTTTCTTCCCGCAAGCCGCTGGTGTTGGTATGGAGCAAACGGGATTCACCGCCCCTCTTCAAGGCATGGATATGGTGGTGGCGGGGCCATCATCAGCACCCCAGACGGGAATTAGTGGCCCGGTAAACCAGGTAGGTGGAGCTTTAAACCATGGCCTTCCTCTTCGTATCGTCGAAGAGAGAATTAAGCAATTGAGGCGTTTCTTTTATACTGGTAGAGAAGTTACCGTACATCTTGGTGCTCCAACAAGCGATCGTGACGCATTAAGTTGGCTTGAAGAACAAATTACTAATTTGCTCAATCGGCTGCAGGACCATGGTGTCAGCGCCGAAGACCACGTTGGCTTACTTTTGAACAGCACGGACTCGACGTTGAACCCTGTGTACGTCTCTTTTAGACGAGCAGATCAGTTAGACGCTCGAGCCGTGCTTGATAACGTAAGTCATGTGTTGCAGAGTAATAGTTTGTTTTTGAGTAATGCACCATTGTACGTTAAACTCTGCCATTTTAAGGAGCCTCGTGGGAGTGCACGTTATTGTGATAAGCTCTCCCCGGCTACCACATACAGTCGAAGAAATCAAGGAATCATTACGATTCAAAATGGTGACGATACACTTTGTCTTGCCCGTGCATTGGTTGTCGCCAAGGCTGTGTGTGACTTTAAAAGAGAACCAGGATGCATGGACATGAACACCTATAAACACATAAAGGAGGGCCGCAATATTCAAAAATACAAAGCAGAAGATTTATGCCGTGATGCCTGTGTGAATCTTTTGAAAGGTGGTGGAATAACTGAGCTGAAACAATTTCAAACATACCTCTCCGGATATAAAATCACTGTGTTCAGGGAACGTCGCGGAAGACAAGTCCTATATGAGGGGCCTGCTCCCGCCGGACATTCCTTTAAGGGCAACCTTGATTTGTATTTTCACGACGATAAGCAAAACCATTTTGACGTCATAACATCCTTGACAGCCGCATTTAAGTGCTCGTACTTTTGCCGCGAGTGCCGTGTGCCGTTCAACACAAAGAACGAGCACAAGTGCGAGTCCTCATGCAAAAAGTGCTACGCTAAAGCGGTTTGTAACGGAGGTCGAGCTGTGGTCTGTAAAGATTGCGGGCGTTGGTTCACAAACCAGACATGTTTTGATAACCATAAACGTCCCGGTTTTTGCAGAGGTCACAGGTCGGTCTGTGACGTCAAAAAGGTTTGCGAGGTATGTGGGCAATTTTTCAGTTCGGAAAGATCAAATTATTCACATAGGTGTTATGAGACTTTTTGTAGAGTATGCGAGACCTATCGTCCTTTTGGGCATTTCTGCTATATGAAGCAAGCCCCGTCCAAGCCGTCACTGGAAAAGAGTAATTTCATGTTTGTATTCTATGATTTTGAATGCAGACAAGAAACTCTTCTTAAAGGTGCGGTCAACACGTACTTGCATGAACCTAACTTATGTGTCGTGCAGACATGTTGCAAGGCCTGCCTTCATATAGATGCAAATGACAATCATTGCACCGATTGCGGGGGCGATAGGACTCGCATTTTCAAGGGTGATACCACAATGGCCCAGTTTTTCGGATTTATAGAACAAATTAAAGCTTCAAAATTTAAGGATATCACCCTCCTTGGGCATAATTCAAAAGGGTATGACGGGAATTTCATTTTAAAATACATGATGGAGGTAAAAAAATGGACTCCAGACCTTATAATGAACGGTGGGAAAATCATGTCCATGCGTTACGGCCCGCTCCACTTTATTGACTCGCTGAACTTTCTCCCGATGTCGTTGTCCAAGATGCCCAAGACATTTGGCCTGGACGAGTCTTTGGCCAAGGGACATTTCCCCATTTTTTCAATAAAAAAGAAAACGAGGGGTATAGGGGTCCCTTGCCGCCAAAGGAGGATTACGGCATCGGTGAGATGTCAGTTGAGGGAAAGGAGCACTTTGAGAAGTGGTATGACGCGTTGATCAAAGAAAATTATGTCTTTGATTTTAACCGCGAGTTGGAACTGTATTGCGTGAAAGACGTAGAGATCCTACGGAAGGCCTGCCTAAAGTTTAGAGATATGCTTATTGAAAAAGCAAAGGTGGATCCTTTCAGAGAGGCGTGTACTATCGCCGGAGCGGCCATGTTGGTTTACCGCCGTAGTCATCTTAAGGAGAATACTATCGGTATTATCCCTAACGGTGGCTACCGGTGCGCAGACCAACAGTCGCACATAGCTGTACAATGGCTCTGCTGGGAGGCCCATCAACGTGGTGTCTCTATTCTTCATGCGGGTAACGGCCGTGAGGAATATGTGTTAGGGCGACGTGTAGACGGCGTTGTTAAAGCTGGAGATACCACCACCGTCTTTCAGTTTTGGGGCTGTTATTGGCACGGGTGCCCTCTCTGTTATCAGGACAGGACCACCCCTATCAAAAACAGCCCCCACGAGACCATGGAGACGCGCTATGAAGCGACCATGGCATGTGTTGAAAAGTTTAAGAATGCCGGCTACACGGTCGTGGAGATGTGGGAGTGTACGTTTAATGCGATGAAACGCACAGACAAGGACTTGAAACAATTTGTACTCCGGCACGAGGTGTACAGCAAGGAGCCCCTCAGTCCCAGGGACGCATTCTTTGGCGGGCGTACAAATTGTATCAAACTCTTCCACGAAGCAGACCTTTCTTGTGGAGAGAAGATCAAGTACTTGGATGTGTGTTCGTTGTATCCGTACGTTTGCAAGTACAAAAAATACCCCATCGGTCACCCCAAAATTCACTTGGAACCAAATTGTCCAGCTATAGATAAAGTAGAAGGCATAGCCAAAGTTACAGTGACGCCTCCGCGGGATTTATTCATGCCCGTATTACCTACACGGATGCACGACAAGTTAATGTTCATCTTGTGCAGGAAATGCGGGGAGGAGAAAAACCAAGGCGCGTGTCAGCACAACGACAAAAAAGATCGCTGGTTGACAGGTGTCTGGGTGATTGACGAGATCCGGAAAGCCGTTGAGAAAGGCTACACCGTTGAAGCCGTACACGAAGTGTGGGAGTACAATGTATCTGTTTACGACCGTCAGACACGTTCTGGCGGCTTGTTTCACGGCTACATTGATACTTTTTTGAAAATCAAACAAGAAGCCAGCGGATGGCCAGAGTGGTGTACCTCACAAGATGAGAAGTTAGCTTACATTCAAAATTATGAGGAAAGGGAGGGGGTAAAACTCGATTTCGGCTCTGTTTGTAAAAACCCTGGTCTCCGCACTCTGGCTAAACTCTTTTTAAATTCGCTATGGGGAAAGTTTGGGCAAAGACCCGATTTACCACACGTAGCCGTTGTCAACGACTATCAGGGCATTCACAAGTACCTAACGGATCCGTACATCACCGTGGACAGCGTCATTGATGTAAATGATGAGGTTATGTTCCTCAATTACAAGGATGCGCGTGACGCGTTGCGCCCTAGCCCTAACACGAGTGTGGCGGTGGCGTGCTACACGACTGCTATGGCTAGGTTGCACTTATACAGCATCCTTGAAAAATTGGGGGACCGCGTTTTGTATCATGATACAGATAGCGTTCTATTCACGGAACGCCCCGGCGATTGGAGTCCACCGACCGGAGACTTTTTAGGTGACCTCACTGACGAACTTCAAGATTACGGTCCGGGAAGCTACATTAGCGCCTTTGTATCTGGCGGTCCCAAGAATTACGCGTACCGAGTTTGCGTTGGTGGCGACCCTGCCAAAACAAAAACGGTATGCAAGGTTCGCGGTATCACCATAAACTATGGCAACCGGAACGACGTTAATTTTGACGTTTTGAAAGCGATGGTCACCGAACAGGCCGCGGAAAGATACATACAGATACCGCACAAAATTGTAAGAAAAGGTCTTGCGACTGTATGTACCGTTTCGCAGAATAAAGTCTACCGGCCTGTGTACACCAAACGGCGGATAACCGATGATTATAATACGTTGCCGTTTGGGTATCAGAGTCCTTGTAAACGCGTTCGTCACAACTAAAAGGTGATCATTTAGACGGGCTGAATAATCATCTTTTTTAGTCTTTCACTCTAGACAGTTCCACTGACATACCATTTTTCAAAGATTTGAAATTTTTTTTCATATTTTTTTTCTGCATGAAAACAAGCATATTTTTTTTTATTTATTTTATGCAGCCGGGATACTTTTTTTATATTTTTTTTATCCGCCAGTATAAATCTCCACCTACCTGTATATAGTAAAAAAAAATTAGTTGTTTGTATATATTTTAATTCTAGTCAAATTTGTTTGTTATATATATTTTAAATTCTAATCAAATTTGAAACCATCTGTTAAAATACTTTTTAAACTGGACTTTATAAAATTAGTACCGAGGCCACTATTCCCGCTACGAGCTCAAGAAATTGATTATTGTTTCCATAATATATATATATATAATTTTTTGTAAATAAATATTCCACGTATACTTTTCATCGTATGAGATATACTTGTAAAAAAAACACTTTGATTTGTGTAAATAAATATCCCAAGTATACGTTTCATGGTATGAGATATATTTGTAATTAAATATTCCAAGTATACTTTTCATAGTGTGAGATATATTTGTAAAAACCTTGATTTGTGTAAATAAATATTTTTCAAAGTATACTTTTCATGGTGTGAGATATATTTGTAAAAACTATGATTTGTGTAAATAAATATTTTTCAAAGTATACTTTTCGCGTTGGGAAATATATTTGTAAAAACTTTGATTTGTGTAAATATTCCAAGTATACTTTTCATAGTGTGAGATATATTTGTAAAAACTTTGATTTGTGTAAATAAATATTTTTCATGTTGTGAGATATATTTGTAAAAACTTTGATTTGTGTAACTAAATATTTTTCAAAGTATACTTTTCATGGTGTGAGATATATTTGTAAAAACTATGATTTGTGTAAATATTCCAAGTATACTTTTCATGTTGTGAGATATATTTGTAAAAACTTTGATTTGTGTAAATAAATATTTTTCAAAGTATACTTTTCATGTTGTGAGATATATTTGTAAAAACTATGATTTGTGTAAATAAATATTTTTCATGGTGTGAGATATATTTGTAAAAACTTTGATCTGTGTAAATAATTGTGTGAAATAAAATTTGTAAAAACTTTGATTTGTGTAATTAAATATTATAAAAACTGTTATGTTTGTGTTTTAACGTCTACACCCCCACCCTTCTATCCTATAAATACAAGTTCATTTAGCTTATAAGCTCAGTCTTAAACATTATGGACAAGTTGAAACATCCATTTTCGGCCATCATCAGCGGCCCTTCAGGCTGTGGAAAGCCCCATTTTGTAGCCGACTTTATCCGTCACTTGGACACAATGTGTGACGTTAAATTTGATAAAATCACCTGGTATTATGCTTTATGGCAACCGGGATTCGAACAAGACGGGTCAGTCATATTCTGTAAGGGTTTACCGGAAATGGATGACACCTGTGATGACTCTCCTCCACACCTGATTATCCTGGACGATCTGATGCGTGAAGCCAACGAAGTGGTCGTCGATCTTTTCACCAAAGGATGCCACCATCAAAATATTAGCGTCATGTACCTTACGCAAAATATATTCCACCAGGGCAAGGGCCAAAGAGACATTTCCTTAAACGCGCATTATATTGTGATTTTTAAAAATCCCAGGGATAAAGCTCAGATTCAACACTTTGCACGTCAAGTGTGTCCTGAAAACCCCCGTATTTTACAGGAGGCTTACGCTGACGCTACAAGTACTCCCCACGGGTATCTATTGTTAGATTTTAAACAAGGTACACCCGAATGGTTTAGATATAGAACCCGCACAAATGTAGGGTGCTGCGTGTACCTACCACGCAAAAGCTATAAAAACACTGACACGTCCCGATTACATATCATTTCATAACCATGAGCCCCAAAGTGCTGAAGCAAGCCCCGTTGCTGCGTGCGATGCATCGCATGAACCCACAACAACGTGTAGCCTTGTTGAAAACGGCCGACAAGAAACTGATTGACTCTGTTTGCGAGTGTGCCTACAACACTTTAAAAGGGCGGGTGCCGTTGAAAAATGCGCAGAAGACAAAGTTACGTGCTCACAAGCAGGTGTTGCGCAAGCTGGTCAAACGAGGAGAGTGCTGGAAGAAGAAGAGACGACTGCTCGTTCAGAAAGGAGGAGCGTTCCTGCCCTTACTTTTAGCCCCATTAATCAGCGGTGTCCTCGGTTCCTTATTCAACAAGTAGATAATGGAACACACGAAAAAAATGATATTGGTGTCCCCGGAAACATTACACCGTTACGAGCAACACCACCAACAAGCGGCGTCGGCCACAAATCTAGTGGTCTCCGAGCTGGACAAGGAAATGGAAAAAATCCTCGCTTCAAAACTTGATGACAAGTCTAAATGGACTTTATACCAACAAGTGCTGCAGCGCTATCTACACTTTAGTCAACAACCTCCACCGCCTGAAAATATCACCACCACCGCGACCGCCCCCGTACTTCCCATCGCGGCTGTACTCAATACTGTACCAGTACAGGCACGTAAAAAAGCCGAGCTTTTACTAGAACATATTAATTCCAGGGGCGGTATCTCTTGGGACGAAGACGGGGAAGTGAGTATTCACGATACACCTCTCCGTGGATCTAACATTGTGGATTTAGTCAACGATCTGGTCAGAGCAAGAAGACACAGCGAGCCGACGGGGTGGCGAGAGTTTCTCACGGCACTTCAAAAAATAAACATCCCGAAAGAATTTATTGTAAATCCGAAACGTTTGGCGCCCATTAGAGATCCGAAGCCCGTACCTCAACCACTTACACCGTCGCAACGCCCTAAGAAGAAGAAACTGAAAAGGGTGGACGAAAACAGGTGGCTGCCGTTCCGAGCTTAATGCCCCGTTTAGCCGACATCTACTACGACCCTTCTCATCCTGCGGGGTTTGCAGGGGCGGCGTCGCTCATAAAGGCGTCCAAGAAAGATCCCGACAAAGTACGAAAATGGCTTCGTGCGCAGGACGCTTATACCCTCCACAAGCCGGTGATAAAAAAGTTTCCACGCAACAAGTACGTGGTGTCAAACATTGACGATCTCTGGCAAGCCGATCTCAACGATATGCGAAGTCTTGGAAAATACAACGACGGTGCGGTGTACTTGCTCACCGTCATCGACGTGTTTAGCAAGATGGCCTGGGCGAGGACGCTTCCATCCAAGACGGGGAGCGTCGTGAGAGACGCCTTTCGGGACATTTTCAAGCAAAGCGGTCGTAAACCTCTAAGTTTACAGACGGACAAGGGGACAGAGTTCACGGCACGTCTAGTCCGGAAATTTCTCAAGCAAGAAGGCGTGCATTACTACACCACTCATAATCCAGACGTGAAGGCAAGCATCGTGGAACGGTTCAATAGAACTCTGAAAGGACGCATGTGGCGCTACTTTACCAAAAATAACACGTATCGCTACGTGGACGTCCTCCAAGATCTAGTCGACGCTTACAACGGCGCAAAACATTCCAGTATCAAGATGGCGCCTGCCGACGTTTCAGAAACCAACGTGCTTCAAGTCAGAGATAATCTGTACGGCAAACGGGGCCCAAGATCGAATAGTAAGCCAAAACTCAAAGTCGATGACACGGTGCGTATTAGCAAATCCAAAATGCTGTTTGAAAAGGGCTACGAAAGCAATTGGAGCGAAGAAATTTTCAAAGTCAGCAGCGTCGTGTTGAGGCAACCAGTCGTCTACAGAGTGACCGATCTTGACGGCGAGGAGGTGGAGGGAACGTTTTACGAACCCGAATTGCAACGCGTACGTCTTCCCGAAACTTTTAAAGTTGATAAAATACTACGCGTCAAGGGTAAAGGTGCCAGAAAGAAAGTGTACGTGCAGTGGAAAGGTTACCCCTCCAAGTTTAATTCTTGGATTCCTGCCAGTTACGTCAGCGCCCTACCATGAAGGACCAGTTTTACCTCACCTTACCGAGCGATAGCTCTATGGGATATTTCCCGAAAAATACCCTCACGAACTTCACCACGCAACTACCCTACCGTCTTACACTCGACGGCCAGTGGGAAGTAGCTCTCGCCGAATTCCAATATCCGTGTTCTTTCACTACCGTACCCGAGGGCAGAAACATTGTATGGTACAACTGGGTTGACGCTAACGGTGTGGAACAAATATTCAAGGATCACATCCCGCCTGGAAACTATAGCACTATCCAAGAAATGGTCAAAGCCCTAAACGAGATAGAGGCGTTTAAACGGGATTCTGGAGTTGTATTCAAGTACACAAGCACCAACAAAAAAGTGGACGTTGTTTCTTCTTCACCAAATATACAGCTGCTGGAGCTATCTAATCAACTAAGTCTACAGCTCGGTTTCGATCCTAATACTAATCTGATCAAAGTCCCAAAGTCACCGTACGCCGCCAACATTCTACTAGGCTTGCCCTCGCAAATGTACGTCTACACGGATATCATCGATCCTCAGCCCGTGGGTGACATTGTGGCACCGCTTTTACGTATCGTCGGTATCAACAACGCAAACTATCTCTACGACATACATAAGACAGTTAGCTACGATCCGATGCACTACGTGCCAGTACTTAGAAGAGAAATTGAAAGCCTGGAAATCAATATAAGGACCGACACTGGTGAACCTGTACCATTCGAGTTTGGAAAAGTGTGCGTGAAACTTCATTTTCGACGCCGCTCAACATGAACTGTCCTTACCAAAGATACTACGTCAACCAGGCTTAAACGGGAATATCTTCGATCTACCACGGTGTTCCCTATCAACGTGGACATGGAATAGGAAGTTTTTTCAGCGGCCTATTCAAGAGCGTCGTACCTTTGCTGAGAAGCGGCGCTAAAGCCATAGGAAAACAGGCGCTTCATACGGGTATCGACGTGCTCTCCGACGTCGCCAATCAGCGTCGTCCTTTCAAAGAGGCTCTACGGCAGCGTGTCGGCGAGGCTGGAACAAACCTGAAACGCAAGGCGGAGCAGAAGATCGGCACACTGATGACCGGCTCAGGCTATAAAGGGCGTCGTAAGAAGCACCGGCGTCAGTCTTCAGCCGTTACCCGACGTAAAAAGGTTAAGAAAGAAGCTGTAGATATTTTCAGTTGAAATGTCGTTTCTACACCCCCAGTCCTGCGAGTGTGCCAGCAGTGAACTCGATCTATTTTCAGTTCCACCCACGCAAACCAGTCTCGAAAGTGGACAATGGATCCAGTACAAACCTGTCTCTTCACTCACCGATGATTCACCCATAGAATTTACCGTTACCGGTCAAGGCGAGTTCTATATCGATCTTTCGCAGACCATGCTCTATCTCAGGGCGGCCATCGTGAAACCCGACGGTGGCTCTTTCACAGAGGTGGATCAAATCGCTCCCGTCAACAACTGGTTGCATTCGCTATTCACACAGGTGGATGTGTTTTTAAACCAAAAACTAGTCTCACCGCCCAGCAACACGTATGCTTATAGATCGTACATTGAAACGCTGCTCAATTACAACGGTGAAGCTAAAAGAACACATTTGACTTGCGGTCTCTGGTTCGCAGACAGCCCCGGAACCTTTGAGGAGACTAACGCAGGCAACAAAGGATTTGAGGCCCGTCGCAGTCTAACAGCCAAAAGTAAGACGGTGGATCTTTTGGGGTATCTACACGGTGATGTATTTAACCAAGAGAAATACCTTTTGAACGGCACCGAACTCAGAGTCAAGTTGGTCCGGTCCAGAGACGGGTTCAGTCTTATGGCCGTCCCTGAACTCCCACACTATAAGGTTCACATCGCTGAAGCAGGCCTTCTAGTTCGACGTGTCAAAGTAGCACCTTCTATACTGTTGGCACATGCCAAGGCATTAAACGTCAGTCCCGCAAAGTATCCCATCACCCGCGTGGAAGTAAAAACACTCACTATTCCTACGGGTGTACAAGGGAAATCGCTGGACAACGTATTCACCGGACAACTACCCAAACGATGCATCGTGGGCTTTGTATCAAACGCAGCGTTCAACGGAGACGCCACCAAGAACCCGTTCAACTTCCAAACCTACGGCATGAACCATTTCTCGCTGTACGTGGACGGAGAACAAGTGCCGTCGAAACCGTTACAGCCCGATTTTTCAAACGGCAACTATGTCATGTCCTACCACACACTGTTTTCTGGAACGGGTATCCATTTCATGAACGAGGGTAGCGACATCACACGAGAAGCCTTCCCTAAGGGATATCATCTAATGGCTTTCGATCTCACACCTAATCTGTCAGCCCACATGACATCACATTGGAATTTGACGAGGCACGGCTCTCTGAGCATCGAAGTGAGCTTCACCAGAGCTCTCACCGAAACCGTCAACTGTATCGTGTACGGGGAGTTTGCCAACATCATCACCATCGACAAGGACAGAAATGTCGTGACCGATTATGGGAGTTAATATAAACGGCTTCCCTCCCCTTACACACGTCATTTAAATCATGGACGTCATTGTGGATTTCCAGAGCTTCATCGACGACAGCAAGCAGTTTATCGTCAAGGAATTGAGTGTTTTATCTGTATGCGGAACATTACTTCAACATTGGGTGTTAAAGCCCCCCTTCGCTATAGAGGAACTTTCACCGGCTGCCAAAAAGAAAGCCGACTATATCGTCAACAAGCTGCACGGTATTCCCTGGGATAGTGGTGATGTGGATTACAGCCTGCTCGAATCCCTCATCTCCCGCGCCACAGCGCGTGCAGAAACCGTCTACGTCAAGGGAGCAGAAAAGAAAAAGTTTCTAGTCAAATACACGCCTACGCCCGTCGTAGATCTGTACGACAGAGGTTGTTCGTCTTTGAAAACACTTAAATTGGGTCGCACCATGTGCATGGCACATAGTTCTGTTTGGAGTTTCTGTTCGGCCTCCATCGTTTGGGGACTTCGAGACTGGATGATTGAAGATGGACACGCACACCATAAGACGTGCGCTGAAAACAAGCCCGTGGTTCCGTTCTGTACGGTCGGGTGTTTTCCCTGCTGATCAACTACCCGCAAGAATAGCGCGACCTGCCGCTCTCGTCATCAACACGGATCCACACACCAAGCCTGGGACGCATTGGGTCGCCATCTTTATCGACAAGAACGGCGTGGGAGAATATTTTGACAGTTATGGATTTCCGCCGCGTATAAAGTCGCATCTGGCATTTATACGAAAAAAGTAGATAGCGGGGCGTATGGCCCCAATTTGACCTTTGACCTTTGACCCCGAAGCTGATTGGCTGTTGGCTTCCCCCTCCCGCCCCCCGGCAATGGGTTTTCCCAATGACGTCATCGCTCTGTCGCAACCCGGCGCCAAATTGGTGGCTTGACAAGACAGGAATAGATCGTGACGACCTTGAATGATGTCGTAACCTCTCCCCCCGCCCTAATGTGGTAATGGGTTTTCCCTGTGTCGCAACCCGGCGCCAGCTTGCCGTCTCAACCAGACGAGTAGAGACAGGAATAGATCGTGACCTTGAAACCGTGAGCTAGGTCATTGACCCTGGCAACTCTCCCCCGGCAATGGGTTTTTACAATGACGTCATCGCTCTGTCACAAACCCGTCGCCAACTTGGCGGGTTGGCAATACAAGTCGAGACAAGAATAGATCATGATGTTGCAATCCGCCCCTTTTATGTGGCAATGGGTTTTCCCTGGTGACGTCATTGCTCTGTTGCAACCCTATCTGGTAGCAGCTATAAATACCAGCACCGGTTTGGAAATCCTTTCATTGTATAACTTGTCTTCGAGTACTAAACACGTAACCTAGGATGAGTGATTACGCTTCGCTGACGGATCTGGGTGAGTAAATGTACTTTTTTAACAAGCACGCTCATTATTTTTTGTTGTTAAATCAAAGTGTATACATTTAATTTATTTAAAAATTACAATTAAACTATGCAGAGTTGTCTAATTTTACTAGCTTATAATAGATATATAGGAAGTAAAACTATAGATAATTTTGAAGGTGTCTAAGCAACTACTTTTTATGAAATTTGGATAAAGTTATGCCTGAACAAATGTTTATTATAATTAAGGGTAGTTTATTGAAAAAACCTGATTCGTAACTATAGTTAAAGGGTAATTAATTTTTGGTAGCTTACTATTGGCTGAATATTATTTAAAAATAGTATAAACAAGAGTGGTAATAATAAATTAAATAATGTAATTTTTATTTAAGAGTAGTTTATTGAATACATTTATTAAAATCTATAAAATTATTTGAGGAGCTAACCCTGCTGAATGTCACAGATTCACATAACACTCTGGAGATTATTTTACCTTACTATTATATCACGTAGATAATCTCTTAACTATTTTTTAATTTAGGCTATACTGAATATCAAACTAAGCTGTTGTGTTGTATTTTTTTAGAGAACGAGCTGTGGGGAGATCCACAGACATCCGAGGATCTGATGGCCCTCGGTGTTTCCATGGAGGAGTTAACCGCAAACGGTTGGTAATTGCTGACTAGTGAAAGACCAGATTTGTAAGAAAGAATAATTAGCTTTTAAAAACCAAACAAAAAAAAGAGCACCATGCAAAATTGTTTTGAAATATGAATAATGTGCTTAATTGCGGGGTTTTCATGAATAAAATTGGGACTATCAGTAAATGATAAATGGTGAATATTATATTGATTTAAGGTTATTTTCTTGTTGCATTATTATTGTATGACACCTTGGCTCAGTTGGTAGAATGCCTACCTCTTGATCTAGGTGTCCCGGGTTCAAGTCCCGGCAGGATAGCTATTATTGTGAAAATTACTATTCAGATTAATAAGTAGTTTCTGTATGATTATTAATGGCTATCACTTACGTTAAAATTCTAATACAAAGATATGTTTGTTTCAGATGCATGGGGCCAATATATGTTGTCTCCTCAAAATCAGGTGTCTGAGACGGTATCACCTCCACGACTACCACCCACAGGGCCACACGATCCTATAATGGACATTTTTTCCGCTCTGGATGCGATTGATGCATCTATAGGTGAGATTATTATTTTACATTAAAATAATATAAAAATTAATGAGTAGTTCATTATTAATATTATAAACAGAAAGAGCATATAATGAGCAGGTTGCTAGGTAACCATCTATAGTAGAACACTAATAAGTGAAAACACTTTAAATAGAACCAAGCTTTAAATAAATGGAATGTCCCAAACAAGCGTATTTTAAATTCGGTAGTTAAAGCAACTGGATTTTATATGCATTCTGTCCACTCCAAGGACAAACTATAAATAAAATGGTCATTTTTTGCTAACTTATATGATACCTTGATTGATTTAAAAAGTGCGAAGAATGAATTTTTTAAACTGACTTTGCTTGGAAGAATATTGTTTCAATTGCTTACTTTGAACTTAGTTTGACTTGTGTTTGAATTCAAACTCTTGTGCTTTAGCTCAAATGGATACCGGAGACGCCGGCCCTAGCCAGGGGGAAGATGCGGTATGGACCCCAATCACCGCACCCCACATTCGACAGTCAGGAGCTTTGCCACCACCAGGCAGTGGAGGCGTAATCCCACAAACATCTAATACAGAAGATGGCAGCTCCTTCCACCCACTTCCAAGCCATGGGAAAGATTCAGTTGCGACCCCAACATCCACAGATCCCAATCAACCGGCTGGAGCTTTGTCGCATCCACGTTTCTTCCCGCAAGCCGCTGGTGTTGGTATGGAGCAAACGGGATTCACCGCCCCTCTTCAAGGCATGGATATGGTGGTGGCGGGGCCATCATCAGCACCCCAGACGGGAATTAGTGGCCCGGTAAACCAGGTAGGTGGAGCTTTAAACCATGGCCTTCCTCTTCGTATCGTCGAAGAGAGAATTAAGCAATTGAGGCGTTTCTTTTATACTGGTAGAGAAGTTACCGTACATCTTGGTGCTCCAACAAGCGATCGTGACGCATTAAGTTGGCTTGAAGAACAAATTACTAATTTGCTCAATCGGCTGCAGGACCATGGTGTCAGCGCCGAAGACCACGTTGGCTTACTTTTGAACAGCACGGACTCGACGTTGAACCCTGTGTACGTCTCTTTTAGACGAGCAGATCAGTTAGACGCTCGAGCCGTGCTTGATAACGTAAGTCATGTGTTGCAGAGTAATAGTTTGTTTTTGAGTAATGCACCATTGTACGTTAAACTCTGCCATTTTAAGGAGCCTCGTGGGAGTGCACGTTATTGTGATAAGCTCTCCCCGGCTACCACATACAGTCGAAGAAATCAAGGAATCATTACGATTCAAAATGGTGACGATACACTTTGTCTTGCCCGTGCATTGGTTGTCGCCAAGGCTGTGTGTGACTTTAAAAGAGAACCAGGATGCATGGACATGAACACCTATAAACACATAAAGGAGGGCCGCAATATTCAAAAATACAAAGCAGAAGATTTATGCCGTGATGCCTGTGTGAATCTTTTGAAAGGTGGTGGAATAACTGAGCTGAAACAATTTCAAACATACCTCTCCGGATATAAAATCACCGTGTTCAGGGAACGTCGCGGAAGACAAGTCCTATATGAGGGGCCTGCTCCCGCCGGACATTCCTTTAAGGGCAACCTTGATTTGTATTTTCACGACGATAAGCAAAACCATTTTGACGTCATAACATCCTTGACAGCCGCATTTAAGTGCTCGTACTTTTGCCGCGAGTGCCGTGTGCCGTTCAACACAAAGAACGAGCACAAGTGCGAGTCCTCATGCAAAAAGTGCTACGCTAAAGCGGTTTGTAACGGAGGTCGAGCTGTGGTCTGTAAAGATTGCGGGCGTTGGTTCACAAACCAGACATGTTTTGATAACCATAAACGTCCCGGTTTTTGCAGAGGTCACAGGTCGGTCTGTGACGTCAAAAAGGTTTGCGAGGTATGTGGGCAATTTTTCAGTTCGGAAAGATCAAATTATTCACATAGGTGTTATGAGACTTTTTGTAGAGTATGCGAGACCTATCGTCCTTTTGGGCATTTCTGCTATATGAAGCAAGCCCCGTCCAAGCCGTCACTGGAAAAGAGTAATTTCATGTTTGTATTCTATGATTTTGAATGCAGACAAGAAACTCTTCTTAAAGGTGCGGTCAACACGTACTTGCATGAACCTAACTTATGTGTCGTGCAGACATGTTGCAAGGCCTGCCTTCATATAGATGCAAATGACAATCATTGCACCGATTGCGGGGGCGATAGGACTCGCATTTTCAAGGGTGATACCACAATGGCCCAGTTTTTCGGATTTATAGAACAAATTAAAGCTTCAAAATTTAAGGATATCACCCTCCTTGGGCATAATTCAAAAGGGTATGACGGGAATTTCATTTTAAAATACATGATGGAGGTAAAAAAATGGACTCCAGACCTTATAATGAACGGTGGGAAAATCATGTCCATGCGTTACGGCCCGCTCCACTTTATTGACTCGCTGAACTTTCTCCCGATGTCGTTGTCCAAGATGCCCAAGACATTTGGCCTGGACGAGTCTTTGGCCAAGGGACATTTCCCCCATTTTTTCAATAAAAAAGAAAACGAGGGGTATAGGGGTCCCTTGCCGCCAAAGGAGGATTACGGCATCGGTGAGATGTCAGTTGAGGGAAAGGAGCACTTTGAGAAGTGGTATGACGCGTTGATCAAAGAAAATTATGTCTTTGATTTTAACCGCGAGTTGGAACTGTATTGCGTGAAAGACGTAGAGATCCTACGGAAGGCCTGCCTAAAGTTTAGAGATATGCTTATTGAAAAAGCAAAGGTGGATCCTTTCAGAGAGGCGTGTACTATCGCCGGAGCGGCCATGTTGGTTTACCGCCGTAGTCATCTTAAGGAGAATACTATCGGTATTATCCCTAACGGTGGCTACCGGTGCGCAGACCAACAGTCGCACATAGCTGTACAATGGCTCTGCTGGGAGGCCCATCAACGTGGTGTCTCTATTCTTCATGCGGGTAACGGCCGTGAGGAATATGTGTTAGGGCGACGTGTAGACGGCGTTGTTAAAGCTGGAGATACCACCACCGTCTTTCAGTTTTGGGGCTGTTATTGGCACGGGTGCCCTCTCTGTTATCAGGACAGGACCACCCCTATCAAAAACAGCCCCCACGAGACCATGGAGACGCGCTATGAAGCGACCATGGCATGTGTTGAAAAGTTTAAGAATGCCGGCTACACGGTCGTGGAGATGTGGGAGTGTACGTTTAATGCGATGAAACGCACAGACAAGGACTTGAAACAATTTGTACTCCGGCACGAGGTGTACAGCAAGGAGCCCCTCAGTCCCAGGGACGCATTCTTTGGCGGGCGTACAAATTGTATCAAACTCTTCCACGAAGCAGACCTTTCTTGTGGAGAGAAGATCAAGTACTTGGATGTGTGTTCGTTGTATCCGTACGTTTGCAAGTACAAAAAATACCCCATCGGTCACCCCAAAATTCACTTGGAACCAAATGTCCAGCTATAGATAAAGTAGAAGGCATAGCCAAAGTTACAGTGACGCCTCCGCGGGATTTATTCATGCCCGTATTACCTACACGGATGCACGACAAGTTAATGTTCATCTTGTGCAGGAAATGCGGGGAGGAGAAAAACCAAGGCGCGTGTCAGCACAACGACAAAAAAGATCGCTGGTTGACAGGTGTCTGGGTGATTGACGAGATCCGGAAAGCCGTTGAGAAAGGCTACACCGTTGAAGCCGTACACGAAGTGTGGGAGTACAATGTATCTGTTTACGACCGTCAGACACGTTCTGGCGGCTTGTTTCACGGCTACATTGATACTTTTTTGAAAATCAAACAAGAAGCCAGCGGATGGCCAGAGTGGTGTACCTCACAAGATGAGAAGTTAGCTTACATTCAAAATTATGAGGAAAGGGAGGGGGTAAAACTCGATTTCGGCTCTGTTTGTAAAAACCCTGGTCTCCGCACTCTGGCTAAACTCTTTTTAAATTCGCTATGGGGAAAGTTTGGGCAAAGACCCGATTTACCACACGTAGCCGTTGTCAACGACTATCAGGGCATTCACAAGTACCTAACGGATCCGTACATCACCGTGGACAGCGTCATTGATGTAAATGATGAGGTTATGTTCCTCAATTACAAGGATGCGCGTGACGCGTTGCGCCCTAGCCCTAACACGAGTGTGGCGGTGGCGTGCTACACGACTGCTATGGCTAGGTTGCACTTATACAGCATCCTTGAAAAATTGGGGGACCGCGTTTTGTATCATGATACAGATAGCGTTCTATTCACGGAACGCCCCGGCGATTGGAGTCCACCGACCGGAGACTTTTTAGGTGACCTCACTGACGAACTTCAAGATTACGGTCCGGGAAGCTACATTAGCGCCTTTGTATCTGGCGGTCCCAAGAATTACGCGTACCGAGTTTGCGTTGGTGGCGACCCTGCCAAAACAAAAACGGTATGCAAGGTTCGCGGTATCACCATAAACTATGGCAACCGGAACGACGTTAATTTTGACGTTTTGAAAGCGATGGTCACCGAACAGGCCGCGGAAAGATACATACAGATACCGCACAAAATTGTAAGAAAAGGTCTTGCGACTGTATGTACCGTTTCGCAGAATAAAGTCTACCGGCCTGTGTACACCAAACGGCGGATAACCGATGATTATAATACGTTGCCGTTTGGGTATCAGAGTCCTTGTAAACGCGTTCGTCACAACTAAAAGGTGATCATTTAGACGGGCTGAATAATCATCTTTTTTAGTCTTTCACTCTAGACAGTTCCACTGACATACCATTTTTCAAAGATTTGAAATTTTTTTTCATATTTTTTTTCTGCATGAAAACAAGCATATTTTTTTTTATTTATTTTATGCAGCCGGGATACTTTTTTTATATTTTTTTTATCCGCCAGTATAAATCTCCACCTACCTGTATATAGTAAAAAAAAATTAGTTGTTTGTATATATTTTAATTCTAGTCAAAATTGTTTGTATATATATTTTAAATTCTAATCAAATTTGAAACCATCTGTTAAAATACTTTTTAAACTGGACTTTATAAAATTAGTACCGAGGCCACTATTCCCGCTACGAGCTCAAGAAATTGATTATTGTTTCCATAATATATATATATATAATTTTTTGTAAATAAATATTCCACGTATACTTTTCATCGTATGAGATATACTTGTAAAAAAAACACTTTGATTTGTGTAAATAAATATCCCAAGTATACGTTTCATGGTATGAGATATATTTGTAATTAAATATTCCAAGTATACTTTTCATAGTGTGAGATATATTTGTAAAAACCTTGATTTGTGTAAATAAATATTTTTCAAAGTATACTTTTCATGGTGTGAGATATATTTGTAAAAACTATGATTTGTGTAAATAAATATTTTTCAAAGTATACTTTTCGCGTTGGGAAATATATTTGTAAAAACTTTGATTTGTGTAAATATTCCAAGTATACTTTTCATAGTGTGAGATATATTTGTAAAAACTTTGATTTGTGTAAATAAATATTTTTCATGTTGTGAGATATATTTGTAAAAACTTTGATTTGTGTAACTAAATATTTTTCAAAGTATACTTTTCATGGTGTGAGATATATTTGTAAAAACTATGATTTGTGTAAATATTCCAAGTATACTTTTCATGTTGTGAGATATATTTGTAAAAACTTTGATTTGTGTAAATAAATATTTTTCAAAGTATACTTTTCATGTTGTGAGATATATTTGTAAAAACTATGATTTGTGTAAATAAATATTTTTCATGGTGTGAGATATATTTGTAAAAACTTTGATCTGTGTAAATAATTGTGTGAAATAAAATTTGTAAAAACTTTGATTTGTGTAATTAAATATTATAAAAACTGTTATGTTTGTGTTTTAACGTCTACACCCCCACCCTTCTATCCTATAAATACAAGTTCATTTAGCTTATAAGCTCAGTCTTAAACATTATGGACAAGTTGAAACATCCATTTTCGGCCATCATCAGCGGCCCTTCAGGCTGTGGAAAGTCCCATTTTGTAGCCGACTTTATCCGTCACTTGGACACAATGTGTGACGTTAAATTTGATAAAATCACCTGGTATTATGCTTTATGGCAACCGGGATTCGAACAAGACGGGTCAGTCATATTCTGTAAGGGTTTACCGGAAATGGATGACACCTGTGATGACTCTCCTCCACACCTGATTATCCTGGACGATCTGATGCGTGAAGCCAACGAAGTGGTCGTCGATCTTTTCACCAAAGGATGCCACCATCAAAATATTAGCGTCATGTACCTTACGCAAAATATATTCCACCAGGGCAAGGGCCAAAGAGACATTTCCTTAAACGCGCATTATATTGTGATTTTTAAAAATCCCAGGGATAAAGCTCAGATTCAACACTTTGCACGTCAAGTGTGTCCTGAAAACCCCCGTATTTTACAGGAGGCTTACGCTGACGCTACAAGTACTCCCCACGGGTATCTATTGTTAGATTTTAAACAAGGTACACCCGAATGGTTTAGATATAGAACCCGCACAAATGTAGGGTGCTGCGTGTACCTACCACGCAAAAGCTATAAAAACACTGACACGTCCCGATTACATATCATTTCATAACCATGAGCCCCAAAGTGCTGAAGCAAGCCCCGTTGCTGCGTGCGATGCATCGCATGAACCCACAACAACGTGTAGCCTTGTTGAAAACGGCCGACAAGAAACTGATTGACTCTGTTTGCGAGTGTGCCTACAACACTTTAAAAGGGCGGGTGCCGTTGAAAAATGCGCAGAAGACAAAGTTACGTGCTCACAAGCAGGTGTTGCGCAAGCTGGTCAAACGAGGAGAGTGCTGGAAGAAGAAGAGACGACTGCTCGTTCAGAAAGGAGGAGCGTTCCTGCCCTTACTTTTAGCCCCATTAATCAGCGGTGTCCTCGGTTCCTTATTCAACAAGTAGATAATGGAACACACGAAAAAAATGATATTGGTGTCCCCGGAAACATTACACCGTTACGAGCAACACCACCAACAAGCGGCGTCGGCCACAAATCTAGTGGTCTCCGAGCTGGACAAGGAAATGGAAAAAATCCTCGCTTCAAAACTTGATGACAAGTCTAAATGGACTTTATACCAACAAGTGCTGCAGCGCTATCTACACTTTAGTCAACAACCTCCACCGCCTGAAAATATCACCACCACCGCGACCGCCCCCGTACTTCCCATCGCGGCTGTACTCAATACTGTACCAGTACAGGCACGTAAAAAAGCCGAGCTTTTACTAGAACATATTAATTCCAGGGGCGGTATCTCTTGGGACGAAGACGGGGAAGTGAGTATTCACGATACACCTCTCCGTGGATCTAACATTGTGGATTTAGTCAACGATCTGGTCAGAGCAAGAAGACACAGCGAGCCGACGGGGTGGCGAGAGTTTCTCACGGCACTTCAAAAAATAAACATCCCGAAAGAATTTATTGTAAATCCGAAACGTTTGGCGCCCATTAGAGATCCGACGCCCGTACCTCAACCACTTACACCGTCGCAACGCCCTAAGAAGAAGAAACTGAAAAGGGTGGACGAAAACAGGTGGCTGCCGTTCCGAGCTTAATGCCCCGTTTAGCCGACATCTACTACGACCCTTCTCATCCTGCGGGGTTTGCAGGGGCGGCGTCGCTCATAAAGGCGTCCAAGAAAGATCCCGACAAAGTACGAAAATGGCTTCGTGCGCAGGACGCTTATACCCTCCACAAGCCGGTGATAAAAAAGTTTCCACGCAACAAGTACGTGGTGTCAAACATTGACGATCTCTGGCAAGCCGATCTCAACGATATGCGAAGTCTTGGAAAATACAACGACGGTGCGGTGTACTTGCTCACCGTCATCGACGTGTTTAGCAAGATGGCCTGGGCGAGGACGCTTCCATCCAAGACGGGGAGCGTCGTGAGAGACGCCTTTCGGGACATTTTCAAGCAAAGCGGTCGTAAACCTCTAAGTTTACAGACGGACAAGGGGACAGAGTTCACGGCACGTCTAGTCCGGAAATTTCTCAAGCAAGAAGGCGTGCATTACTACACCACTCATAATCCAGACGTGAAGGCAAGCATCGTGGAACGGTTCAATAGAACTCTGAAAGGACGCATGTGGCGCTACTTTACCAAAAATAACACGTATCGCTACGTGGACGTCCTCCAAGATCTAGTCGACGCTTACAACGGCGCAAAACATTCCAGTATCAAGATGGCGCCTGCCGACGTTTCAGAAACCAACGTGCTTCAAGTCAGAGATAATCTGTACGGCAAACGGGGCCCAAGATCGAATAGTAAGCCAAAACTCAAAGTCGATGACACGGTGCGTATTAGCAAATCCAAAATGCTGTTTGAAAAGGGCTACGAAAGCAATTGGAGCGAAGAAATTTTCAAAGTCAGCAGCGTCGTGTTGAGGCAACCAGTCGTCTACAGAGTGACCGATCTTGACGGCGAGGAGGTGGAGGGAACGTTTTACGAACCCGAATTGCAACGCGTACGTCTTCCCGAAACTTTTAAAGTTGATAAAATACTACGCGTCAAGGGTAAAGGTGCCAGAAAGAAAGTGTACGTGCAGTGGAAAGGTTACCCCTCCAAGTTTAATTCTTGGATTCCTGCCAGTTACGTCAGCGCCCTACCATGAAGGACCAGTTTTACCTCACCTTACCGAGCGATAGCTCTATGGGATATTTCCCGAAAAATACCCTCACGAACTTCACCACGCAACTACCCTACCGTCTTACACTCGACGGCCAGTGGGAAGTAGCTCTCGCCGAATTCCAATATCCGTGTTCTTTCACTACCGTACCCGAGGGCAGAAACATTGTATGGTACAACTGGGTTGACGCTAACGGTGTGGAACAAATATTCAAGGATCACATCCCGCCTGGAAACTATAGCACTATCCAAGAAATGGTCAAAGCCCTAAACGAGATAGAGGCGTTTAAACGGGATTCTGGAGTTGTATTCAAGTACACAAGCACCAACAAAAAAGTGGACGTTGTTTCTTCTTCACCAAATATACAGCTGCTGGAGCTATCTAATCAACTAAGTCTACAGCTCGGTTTCGATCCTAATACTAATCTGATCAAAGTCCCAAAGTCACCGTACGCCGCCAACATTCTACTAGGCTTGCCCTCGCAAATGTACGTCTACACGGATATCATCGATCCTCAGCCCGTGGGTGACATTGTGGCACCGCTTTTACGTATCGTCGGTATCAACAACGCAAACTATCTCTACGGCATACATAAGACAGTTAGCTACGATCCGATGCACTACGTGCCAGTACTTAGAAGAGAAATTGAAAGCCTGGAAATCAATATAAGGACCGACACTGGTGAACCTGTACCATTCGAGTTTGGAAAAGTGTGCGTGAAACTTCATTTTCGACGCCGCTCAACATGAACTGTCCTTACCAAAGATACTACGTCAACCAGGCTGGAACGGGAATATCTTCGATCTACCACGGTGTTCCCTATCAACGTGGACATGGAATAGGAAGTTTTTTCAGCGGCCTATTCAAGAGCGTCGTACCTTTGCTGAGAAGCGGCGCTAAAGCCATAGGAAAACAGGCGCTTCATACGGGTATCGACGTGCTCTCCGACGTCGCCAATCAGCGTCGTCCTTTCAAAAGGGGCTCTACGGCAGCGTGTCGGCGAGGCTGGAACAAACCTGAAACGCAAGGCGGAGCAGAAGATCGGCACACTGATGACCGGCTCAGGCTATAAAGGGCGTCGTAAGAAGCACCGGCGTCAGTCTTCAGCCGTTACCCGACGTAAAAAGGTTAAGAAAGAAGCTGTAGATATTTTCAGTTGAAATGTCGTTTCTACACCCCCAGTCCTGCGAGTGTGCCAGCAGTGAACTCGATCTATTTTCAGTTCCACCCACGCAAACCAGTCTCGAAAGTGGACAATGGATCCAGTACAAACCTGTCTCTTCACTCACCGATGATTCACCCATAGAATTTACCGTTACCGGTCAAGGCGAGTTCTATATCGATCTTTCGCAGACCATGCTCTATCTCAGGGCGGCCATCGTGAAACCCGACGGTGGCTCTTTCACAGAGGTGGATCAAATCGCTCCCGTCAACAACTGGTTGCATTCGCTATTCACACAGGTGGATGTGTTTTTAAACCAAAAACTAGTCTCACCGCCCAGCAACACGTATGCTTATAGATCGTACATTGAAACGCTGCTCAATTACAACGGTGAAGCTAAAAGAACACATTTGACTTGCGGTCTCTGGTTCGCAGACAGCCCCGGAACCTTTGAGGAGACTAACGCAGGCAACAAAGGATTTGAGGCCCGTCGCAGTCTAACAGCCAAAAGTAAGACGGTGGATCTTTTGGGGTATCTACACGGTGATGTATTTAACCAAGAGAAATACCTTTTGAACGGCACCGAACTCAGAGTCAAGTTGGTCCGGTCCAGAGACGGGTTCAGTCTTATGGCCGTCCCTGAACTCCCACACTATAAGGTTCACATCGCTGAAGCAGGCCTTCTAGTTCGACGTGTCAAAGTAGCACCTTCTATACTGTTGGCACATGCCAAGGCATTAAACGTCAGTCCCGCAAAGTATCCCATCACCCGCGTGGAAGTAAAAACACTCACTATTCCTACGGGTGTACAAGGGAAATCGCTGGACAACGTATTCACCGGACAACTACCCAAACGATGCATCGTGGGCTTTGTATCAAACGCAGCGTTCAACGGAGACGCCACCAAGAACCCGTTCAACTTCCAAACCTACGGCATGAACCATTTCTCGCTGTACGTGGACGGAGAACAAGTGCCGTCGAAACCGTTACAGCCCGATTTTTCAAACGGCAACTATGTCATGTCCTACCACACACTGTTTTCTGGAACGGGTATCCATTTCATGAACGAGGGTAGCGACATCACACGAGAAGCCTTCCCTAAGGGATATCATCTAATGGCTTTCGATCTCACACCTAATCTGTCAGCCCACATGACATCACATTGGAATTTGACGAGGCACGGCTCTCTGAGCATCGAAGTGAGCTTCACCAGAGCTCTCACCGAAACCGTCAACTGTATCGTGTACGGGGAGTTTGCCAACATCATCACCATCGACAAGGACAGAAATGTCGTGACCGATTATGGGAGTTAATATAAACGGCTTCCCTCCCCTTACACACGTCATTTAAATCATGGACGTCATTGTGGATTTCCAGAGCTTCATCGACGACAGCAAGCAGTTTATCGTCAAGGAATTGAGTGTTTTATCTGTATGCGGAACATTACTTCAACATTGGGTGTTAAAGCCCCCCTTCGCTATAGAGGAACTTTCACCGGCTGCCAAAAAGAAAGCCGACTATATCGTCAACAAGCTGCACGGTATTCCCTGGGATAGTGGTGATGTGGATTACAGCCTGCTCGAATCCCTCATCTCCCGCGCCACAGCGCGTGCAGAAACCGTCTACGTCAAGGGAGCAGAAAAGAAAAAGTTTCTAGTCAAATACACGCCTACGCCCGTCGTAGATCTGTACGACAGAGGTTGTTCGTCTTTGAAAACACTTAAATTGGGTCGCACCATGTGCATGGCACATAGTTCTGTTTGGAGTTTCTGTTCGGCCTCCATCGTTTGGGGACTTCGAGACTGGATGATTGAAGATGGACACGCACACCATAAGACGT
Organism: Timema podura; assembly: GCA_033556935.1. Classification (NCBI taxonomy): domain Eukaryota; kingdom Metazoa; phylum Arthropoda; class Insecta; order Phasmatodea; family Timematidae; genus Timema; species Timema podura. Next base: position 2,796,429 of record JAVRXN010000012.1, read on the forward strand.
GCGCTGAAAACAAGCCCGTGGTTCCGTTCTGTACGGTCGGGTGTTTTCCCTGCTGATCAACTACCCGCAAGAATAGCGCGACCTGCCGCTCTCGTCATCAACACGGATCCACACACCAAGCCTGGGACGCATTGGGTCGCCATCTTTATCGACAAGAACGGCGTGGGAGAATATTTTGACAGTTATGGATTTCCGCCGCGTATAAAGTCGCATCTGGCATTTATACGAAAAAACACTTCCCGCACGTCTCATAGCACGCTACAACTTCAAAGCATAGCCTCGGACGTTTGCGGCCATTACTGTCTCATGTACCTTCTCTATCGTGCCCAGAACATTCCGATGAAAACTTTCCTAGCCCTATTCTCACCCACCAATCATACAGGCAACGATGCTAAGGTGGTGAGATATTACAACACATTTTTCAAGAAGCTAGGCTCCTGCCGCCCCTCAAGAGGCTACGTACAATCAGCGTGCGCCTATAAAAGGGGCGTCACGGCGGCGTGCCGTCCATAACCGTGACAGTCGTCGAAGCGATGGAAGGTCAAGACGTTAGCGCCCACAAAGCAAAGCCGGTGAAGCCGCTCGCCATCACCAGTATTTTCAACACTCTGTTTCCGCTGGACGAAGTCGACGCCAAGCGAGTCATCGTCGGCATGAGCGTCAAGAACAACTTTACGCCCTATGTCCAGCTAGAAAAATGTGGAGGGAATTGTGCGGTATTTAACCGTACAGAGTGGCAAGAACTGGGCAGCTACAAATCGGTCATATCAAAGTTTTTCAGCAACACGCAACCTCCTCAGAAGATTAGTCTGACTAATCATGAAATCTCTTTGCGACGCATGTGCGGTGACCGTATGGTCGTCATCAGCGAGAAACAAGACGCAGGACTCAAACGGGTCGCCTATCTAGCACCTAGCTGGGCACGTCTTTGTGATGTGTGGGACCTCATCGACGTCGCCGTCGACCGCCGGGATATGTGGTCGACACCCGTCGCACGCTATTGCAACGATTTGATCGACACGCTCGTCGTAGATGTATGCGACACGCTTACAGAATCAGTGGATGTCATCGATCTCGAACAGCCTACGGTGGAAACGCACATCAGAAACCTGGATCTTATCAGTGCTACCTACTATAAACGCCAAGTCGTCGGTTTGGACTATTACATGCTGGATTGTGAACTAAAAACAATTTTACTAACGCATCTAAAAGACACTGTAGAAAAACGTATGAATGAATATATGCGTCATTCCTGTAAAAGTGTATAATATGTCTGTAAAACCTTTAATGTATGTCTGTAAAACCTATTATGTATAATAAATGTATGTTTTGTAATATCGTGTTTTATTCACGCAAAACCTGTCTGTCCCTTACACGTAATGTAAGCATACATGGGTCTCTAGTTGTCAAGCCGCCAACCTAATACATCCCCACATGTCAACGGTAGGTACCAAACAGCCAATTTTAGTAGTCTTTTGTGAGTGATAGCGGCCCCTAAGTGAGAATTATAAATCCCTGTGACGTTTCCATCTGTAGAGAAAGGCCCCCCCGATTTTGTATTATAAGAGTTGTGCCAATGCTTCCGTTATTCATGTCTCGACTTGTCTTGTCAACCCCGTCAAACTGACACTAGGTTTGCGATGACGTCACCAGGGAAACCCATTGCCACATAAAAGGGGCGGATTGCAACATCATGATCTATTCTTGTCTCGACTTGTATTGCCAACCCGCCAAGTTGGCGCCGGGTTGCAACAGAGCGATGACGTCACCAGGGAAAACCCATTGCCACATAGAAGGGACGGCTTGCAACATCATGATCTATTCTTGTCTCGACTTGTATTGCCAACCCGCCAAGTTGGCGCCGGGTTGCGACAGAGCGATGACGTCATCGGAATAACCCATTGCCAGGGGGAGAGCTGCCAGGGTCAATGACCTAACTCACGGTTTCAATGTCACGATCTATTCCTGTCTCGACTTCCCGGGTCGAGCCGCCAAACTGGCGCCGGGTTGCGACATAGGGAAAACCCATTACCACATTAGGGCGGGGGGAGAGGTTACGACTTCATTCAAGGTCGTCACGATCTATTCCTGTCTTGTCAAGCCACCAATTTGGCGCCGGGTTGCGACAGAGCGATGACGTCATTGGGAAAACCCATTGCCGGGGGGGCGGGAGGGGGAAGCCAACAGCCAATCAGCTTCGGGGTCAAAGGTCAAAGGTCAAATTGGGGCCATACGCCCCGCTATCTACTTAGGTATCCAAAATCTGTTAAAATATTAATTTTAACATATTTGATATGATGATTTCGACCCAACTCTGTAAAGACACATTCCCTTTAAAACAAATACATTATTTTGATTTTTATCATGTGGTGGAAAATTTTAATCATGCCAAGTGTATCCAAATTTGGCAAACTTTTTAGAGGGGGAAAATAATCCTTAGGTCCGAATCTAATTACACTTAGTTGGTGATATAGTATTATCTTAGGACGTAATTGATTAATTATTGTTTTGTCCACAAGTCCAATTTCTTAATAAAATGAAAAGTGCTATTTTTTTAATAATCAGTTTCATCTCATTTTAACGAAATTATGCAATTAATCTTGGAATCAAAAATATATACTTACCTTTGTAACTTGCGTAAAATGCCATAGTAATGATTACTGAATTTGAGCATTTCCAAAAACAGCTATTTATTAAAAAAAAAGTATCACTCACAATGGTGACATTATTTTTGTAACTTATATTTACTGAGTCACCATTGACCAACCTAATGTTTTAGTTAGCCAATTTTAATTAAACTGAGTATACACATAGGCCCTATTATAACAATAATAGTAATAGTAATGACATTAATATTAATAATAGTATTCATTATTATTACTACTACTATTATTATCAAGGGTTCTGTCTTACGACAGGTCCATTTCTTTTGTTGGTGAATTAGACCTCCAATGCGCCCTGTCATCTGCATCCTCCTTCAACTCCCAGAACTTTCTTCCTTCCTTCAAGTCACCCAATATTGTAATCCTCCTTCATCCTAAGATTCTCTTTCCCTCAACCTTGCCTTATATGACGTCGTGTAAAAGAAAGTTCCTCCTAAGGATGTATCCGATCCAATTTGCTTTGTTCCAAAGAATCACATCCAAAATGGTTCTCTCTTACCCACTCTTCTTAGGACTTCTTTACTTTAAATATATTAATAACACATTCAAGTAGTTCTCATGAAATTCATATTTTGAGCAATAATGTTCAATGCAGAGAACAGCGAGTTGATTGAATTTACTCAAGATTACATTATCTATAGTAAATCCTGTATATTAGTAAACAATATGATTTTGTCCCTGCTGTCCATAATAACTGGTCCAATAGTGTAAGAGGTATATTATAAATCTTTCAATTAAAGTAATACTTCAACAATTCCTTGAAAATGAAGAAAATATAATATAGTAGTAACTGTTGGTTTCACCATCGCCTTTTAGGCTTATCCTTGTAACGTGTGATTTAAAGAATTTCTACAAATTTATTTTATTATTTATAATATTCCTACTAATAAAAATATGTATACATCTGAACTACTACTATATACTGATTCAATAAAAATTTTACTGCTTGTAGTACACAAATATTTTTTTCAAAATCACATTTTTAGGAATTGACTGTTTTATACAGCCTAATACAATGCTGTTTTCCTAATTTATTTTTGACTCGCCCCTTAACTCCCACCTTAAGTGAACACGAGCTCGCAAACCACACCACCTGAAATAAATTATTATTTTCTTTATTTTATAATTTGTAATTTTTTAATGACAGCATTTAATTTTCTTTCACAATTAATGTTTGTTAATTTATATTTTGTTAGTATAATTTATTTTATTGTGCTTATGTACATTAGTTTAAGAACACTGTTTGAAATGCGTGTGCGTGTGAATGATTTGAAATGTTTTGAGAAGACCAAAGGCGCAGGTAAGTTTTTGAGATATTTAAAACGTTGTCTGTATTTCCATGTTTGACGAAAGTGACCAGTTAGCGTTATTTAGTCCAACCTCAAAGTATTTTCGCTCATTATGTTGCCTGCCTGCTGAGGTAATTGACCCTTCACCACCACCATCACCCCTACATTTCTTGTTCCCCCCCTTCCCTGCAAACACTCTCCTTAAAGCCGCTTTAGCTCCAAACCCCCGAGCATTTCAAATAGCGCACGTGATTGCTCAGTCGCTTTTAGGTCATTTCTCGGAATTTAAAGACATTTTTTCTTCCGTTTCCTTTCATGTCATTCTTGTGAGTGAGAGCTGAATATTCCTTTCATTTCATTCTTGTGAGTGAGAGCTGAATATTCCTTTCATGTCTTTCTTGTGAGTGAGAGATGAATATTCCTTTCATTTCATTCTTGTGAGTGAGAGATGAATATTCCTTTCATTTCATTCTTGTGAGTGAGAGCTGGTTATTCCTTTCATGTCATTCTTGTGAGTGAGAGATGAATATTCCTTTCATTTCATTCTTGTGAGTGAGATATGAATATTCCTTTCATTTCATTCTTGTGAGTGAGAGCTGGTTATTCCTTTCATGTCATTCTTGTGAGTGAGAGCTGGTTATTCCTTTCATGCCATTCTGGTGAGTAAGAGCTGGTTATTCCTTTCATGCCATTCTTGTGATTGAGAGCTAGTTATTCCTTTCGTGCCATTCTTGTGAGTAAGAGCTGGTTATTCCTCTCATTTAATTATTGTGAGTGAGAGCTAATTATTCCTTTCATGCCATTCTGGTGAATAAGAGCTGGTTATTCCTTTCATGCCATTCTTGTGATTGAGAGCTAGTTATTCCTTTCGTGCCATTCTTGTGATTGAGAGCTAGTTATTCCTTTCGTGACATTCTTGTGAGTAAGAGCTGGTTATTCCTTTCATTTCATTCTTGTGAGTGAGAGCTGGTTATTCCTTTCGTGCCATTCTTGTGAGTGAGAGCTGGTTATTCCTTTAATGCCATTCTGGTGAGTAAGAGCTGGTTATTCCTTTCATGCCATTCTTGTGATTGAGAGCTAGTTATTCCTTTCGCGCCATTCTTGTGAGTAAGAGCTGGTTATTCCTTTCATTTCATTCTTGTGAGTGAGAGCTGATTATTCCTTTTATGTCATTTTTGTAAATGAGAGCTGATTATTCCTTTTATGTCATTTTTGTGAGTGAGAGCTCTGGTTAAAGCCAAGCTTTTCTTCTAACTTAGTAAATCTACCTAGCTCTGAGTTGTGAGGAATTATTACTAGCACCGCGTCTTACTAACCGTTCGGGTTGTACGCATTGGTGAGGAACGACAGGTGTGATTTAACACAGACCTCTTAGTTAAATCTAATGACTCAAGTAACCTTTTAGAAATGTTCTCAGCTTTTAACTTGACAGTCTGCCCTCTCGATACTACGCATCATACCACTACATCCCATACTTGGCTCGATTTTATGTTTACAAATCAACCAAACAGAGTTATTTCCCATGGATAGATTCCTGCCCCTGGTCTTTATCACCATGACCTCATTCACATGTCATATTCCATCCGAATGCCCAAAATAAAACATAAATCTTATACATATCGTGACCTTAAAAATATTGATACCGAATATTTCAGTAGGCTCGCTGAATTGACGCCTTGGTATTTGATACACACATTTAACAATATTTAAGATTAAGTACATTTATTTAACGAAATGGTAGCCGATCTGTATGATAAGCCTGCACCCATTACTAGACCACCGTCGCCCTGGATGACACATTATATGTTGACACTAACGGCAAGAAGTGACACAGCTTACATAAAATACTGATTTGGATTCGGTATACAATCGTTTTTAATTGTACAGACAATTATGTAAAAATATACTCAAGTACGAAAGGCTAAAATGAAATATTCACTTAACATTTCTAGTTATTAATTATCACCAAAATTACTTAGGGAAAAGCTGCGTGAAATAGGAGTAAACTATAAACATAATAATGCCTCAACGGATATTCCACATGACGATTTTAAAGTTCACCTTAGTAATTTGAGTGTAATGGACACTTTGGTGGAGTAAAACTAAAAAAGAATATCACAATTCCCTACTCAAAACGTACAATTTAATATTTCTTATATTCATCCGAATGACGTAAACAATTCTACAATGTGCATAAAATCTTGGCCCAGGTTTATGACAAGATATATAATATACTATTACAAAAAATTATACGTAACATCCTTCTTATTTTAACAGATATTTTCTACTATTCTCTAATGAATGGTTATCTCCCAACTATCTGGAAGTGGGCTGAAATAATATTCCCTCTTTGTCAAAAGGATTATAGTTCTTGGTAAATTGTCAGAATCACAAATTTATCAATGGACATAGGCTACTATCTATGTGCCAATCAGGCTTCCGACTGGATCACGGCACTTGTTACTGATGATATTAGACTTGCCATGGACAATCGGAAATTAACTATTTCAATACGTCTGGATTATAGTAAGGCTTTTAGCAGTGTAGATTTTGACTTGCTTTTATATAAACTTAAGTATTACTTTCAATACTCCCCAAGATGTATTCTGTTGGATGCGATGTTACTTGTATGGTCGCATGCAGAGGGTGGTAATAATGACACTGCCTCTGAATGGAGCCCTGTAGACAAAGGAGCAGGTACCGCTGGGGTCTATTCTAGGACCACTAATATTCTCCCTATTTATTAATGACCTATGCAGATGATCTACAAGTATATTTGTCTTACAGTAGTATTAACTAAGTTTCAGCTGTTGATAAAATAAGTGTGGATTTGAAATCAATTTATGAATGGTCAGCTAATAACGGTATAGTGATTAACCCCATTAAATTACAGTCAATGACTATCGGATCACATAGACTTATGTCTAATATAAATCGCTCTTTTATTCCAGATATGTTGTTAAATGATACTATAGTACCTCTAACTTTGCATGCAAGGATTGGAGGCGTAATAATAAACAAAAATTTGACTTGGGTGGACCATGTGGCCAACATTTGTAAAAAAGTTACGCTGCAATACACACTCTCAAAAGACTTAAACATTTCTTACCAAGCGAACTTAAGGGTGTATGGCCCAAAATTAATAATATATAAATTATATATATTAGTAGATCTTCTTAAACCAAACTTGGATCAGTGTATTAAATATAGATTTAATATATATTTTAATCACATAGTTTACTCAAAGTTTGAAACTTTGGCATCTAATGCAACAATTTTTAGAAAAAGCAAATGATGCAAAGATTTCATATTTGGAATGTTAGAAGTACTTGAAGAGGTTTACTAAGAGAAATAAATATTATTTCAATGAACCTTCAATAAATTGCATAAAAAACTGCCAAATAAATGCAATATTCAATTAATTATTTTGTATACTTAAACGTGTGTAATAAATGGGGGAAGTAAATCAATTAGTACTGACTTTTTTTTAACTTTATAATGGTACTTTATTCATATTAATATTTAATCTGAAACTCATGAAAATTTATATGAGTTGAGGTGCTACATATTTTGCACCCAGATTTTGAAAATATATCTGATGCAACCCCGCAATATCCGAAACAGAACGGTCTGGTTAGAGTAGAGAGAGAGAGCTCATCCCTTCTCACTCCAAGCCACTAGCTATCTGTCCTTGAAACCATAAATATGTCGCCAGTGGTTTTGGCATGTTTGTAAAGCTTATCGACCTGACCATCCCCATCTCTCTTTAGGGATTGTCACCTGGTTCCCCGCCGTTTTCAAAACAGTGTCGCATGTTCTACTGAAAGGATTTTTTTCAGTGTGGCTAAGTGTAATTGCATGTAATTTCTTTAGGGATGTGTGAAGTGTATTAATTGTGGCAAAAAAAAAAAATTATTTAAAAAAAATGGCCCCACAAAAGTTTAAAGATGGATGTAAAAGGCAAAAGGAATAAGCATTCCAAGGCAAATGAAACGCTTTTACTTAAGAAATTCGTAAAGCCCGAGCAGCTAATAAGTAGGTGAAATGACTTCAAACATATATTATATTATTGAAGTTAAATACTTAGCTTTTTATGACAATTCTTTTGAAATCCGGAAACAAATCAGGAACCTCCAACTTAGCACGTCAATATCTTACCGCTGAGCTATCTAAGGCTAATCCTGTGTTAGGGTCATTTATCGCTCCTATTTGAAGGGTTAGTCGGTAATAGATATGTAAAATCATCGCCCACTTTATAACAATCCGAAACACACACCATCGTTGATACAGGGTAGATTTATGCTGACGTTTGGACAATTTTTATTAATTTTAAATGGTTTCTTGGATATAATTTGTAGTAAATAATTATGATCTATAATATAATATTATAGCTATTAACGAGCCATGTCCTGCTACACGTCTTTCACCAAATTTGCTTTAAAGTATGACTAATAAGTACTTCTTAGAATTGTACAAATACTGAGTAGGTAGCTCAATGGTGAAGTTTTGGTGCGCCAAGCACAAGAGTCCGGGTTCGATTACCATGTACACTACAATAATCATTTTTCTACTATATTGAGAAAAAATAAAGTGCACCCTTGTGAACGGATTTATCTTTTTCAAAATATAAATCTTTTGCACTGTTATAAAATTATTTAGGCCTTTATAACTAAAACTTCATCAATGCAGAATTATTTCATCTCTTAATGGCTCTATTCTCCATTGTATACTTTATGCTCCCAAATTTAAAATTTAAAGTTAAGATCATATTTAACTTAGAATTAACAAAATATATTTTAAATAAATGAATAGTTATAGTAGTCTACTTATTATTTACTATTTATTCATTTATTTTATTTATTTAGTGATAATGGCAAAGTGGACTATAGTTAATCTTGTACCACGTTCACAAACACTGAAGACTTGACTTTCAAATCAATGGAATCTGAGTAAGTGGATAATTACTATATTTTTAGTGGTAAATGTGTTTTAAGTTTCTTTAAATGACGTGTAGGTGTGTACAAATCGACACTATTAATGAATTCTGAACAAAATTATATGGCAATGTCATGACCTTGATTTGATAGGTTTGATCCAAACTTGAGGGTTAAAAAATACTAAGCAGGTAGGGTGTTTAAAAAATTACATTTACAGTTTAACTCCACTTTCATAAATAGGTAATTATAACAATAGTAGTTTTTTGTGTGAAAGTAATTATAGCAATAGCTACATTATTTACATATAAAATAACTGATCAATAGCTTGGACATATTCAGGATCATATTTGTTTTAAAAAAATGGCATTTTAAGCTTTTTATAATTATTAAAAATGAACTAGAAACATTAAACCACTTTAATTGTAATCTGTATTCATACCAAAAATGTCATACATTTTTTAAATAATATAACTAGCTTTAGTATTTTGAAAAGGTTTGTGTCACATTTATAAAATTCTTGAAAAAGTAACTGTTAATGTTTTTATCGTTAGTGAAAATATTTATCAATAGCTTCCAAATAAGCATGCTGTTAAAAATATAAGTCAGTCGATTTCTTTTTATTTCCAAATATTTTGAACGCGCGGTTCGGCGGTGCTGTCTGCCCGTGATTATGAATGCTGAAGTACATTTGATTTGATACTACATATTTTCATGTGCATGACAGCGACGTGCGATATTAAATTATTTGATTGTGGTAATAAACTAACTTACTAGCTCATATGTGAGGAGTGAACTGTAGCATCTACAGTATAATTTTTTAGTGTAGGTAGAAATAAAATTCACCTCCTATACACCTGGCCGGGACTCGACCCCTGATCTCCCACCATCGGCTATCTAGTCTAATGCGAGACTGACGACTTTGATCATTCCACCAAAGAAGTGTGATTTTCTAAAGTACTAGTTCGTCGTTGCAGCGATGGTTGCGGATTATCATGCTAAAATGTATTTAAACCTTTTTACTGGAGAATGTTCTATGTAATGAGGCCTCACTCAACATTCTATTGAAAGGTTTACTCGTCAAAGGACAACCATTTTCGATAATATATCTAGAGCTTTTGGTGTTAAGTTACAAAACGTTTATTTTTCCTTTTCATGCCAAGATGAAATATTTAGAACGACCCTTTTCCCAGTTCTATATCAAACTATTTGTTGCACCACACCAATTAAATAAGAATTTAGTTGTTATTATATTTAACCAAAGATAATTTTTTTTCTTACCTATTTACAATCATAAACAAATTAGGGCTTCTGTGGAGGTGTGAAGAAAAAAAAATCATTGTACATATGAGGCATGGTGCATCTCACTCTCACACTTTCTCTCTCCTCTCTCACACACATTATCTTCTCTCACCCTCACTCACACTTTTTCCCTCTCTCTCTTACACTCTCTCCCCTTACACATACTCTATCACACAATCTCTCTCAAATTATCTCATCACACACTCTCTCATACTCACTATCTGTCTTAAGCTCACTCTTCCTCTCTCAAACTCACCTTCTCTCTCAAACTCTCTCCCTGTCTCAAACTTACTCTATTTCTGTCTCAAACTCTCTCACTCAATCTTTCTCTCCCCCTCAAACTATCTCTCTCAATCTCTACAACTCTCACTCAAACTTTCTCCCAAAAAATAACTTTGATAATCCCCTCAAAATTAAGTGGTAATATGGAAAAATAACTGAACTTACTTGTATTGTGTTACTATTTGACAAAGTGAGCATCAAAACCCATTATTTGAAGAAAATAATGAATGCCAAAACGAATATATAGATAATTAAATCATTATTTTAAACATATTTCAAGAATTTTTTCTTGTTTTTTATCTTATAATACATATTAAAACATATTTAAACATCATTGCATCGTTTATATTTTATAGCTCATGCGCGAAACAAAAGATAAAAATATTTTCATGAAATTGACAACTTAACCTTTTATTTTGCGAACTATGCTCAATATATTACTGATTTAAATGTGAACTAACGATAGCAAATTCCAATAATAAATAACAGTTTCCCTAGTTTAAGCAACTCAATCTAGATGTGTTATGACCAGCATCCAAAGAGAAATCCTGTATTTGCAGATTGAAATATTTGTTGTGTTCTTTGTGTGAAATATTATTTTTTAGCAAAAGGGATATATTTTATTCAGAGATGTACAGCCATGCAGTAAATAATGGTTCCTGGTAATTTCTATAACCGGAAATGGGCTTATCAAATTATATATAAGATTCTTTAATTTTTTAAGACCTAATTTGGTATTTTATGATTTTTTCCAAGTAATTTGGTTTTATAGTAAATGTATGCAAATATAATTGCTTTCTTTGCATGTTACTTACTTAGCACATAATTGTATATAAAATAAGTTTAGTAATAAATTGTCTAAACACAAATATAAAACCAAATGCATTCTCACTTTTATGTCATATTAGAGAGGATGTCATGCTTTAAGAAATATCACCCACACCCATACAGCCTCCAGAAAGTGATGAAGAAAAAGCTTTATATTACCAAGATAGAAAGTGGAGTAGGGTTGAGCTTGATGAAGGAGATTTTCCTGCACTCGTTGTCGACTTGACTAAAATTCGTATATCTGTATTGTTTAATATTAAAACAAAATGGAAGCTCACATTTCCTCATGAAAATAGCTTTGAGGGTAGTTTACACTTAAGAAAACTTCCAATTTTTGTCGTATATCCGCACTTCTTTGAGATACAAAATAACTTATTATTTCGAAAATGAAGGCTTAATAAATATAAAAATCTTTATTGAAATATATTTTTATAAAACCAATAGTTTCCGAATTATAGGTATATAAATAAATATATACATTACGGAGGACTTTGAATTTGGAAATTGCTGTAATGATCTGTCGGTGTGATATTCTTTTTTTCTCTAACAGTGTATATTATTTAGTTTATGCTCTTTGTAAGAATGTGCAACAATGTCTATCATCTTGTTTCAAATATCTTACAAGTTGTAAGTAAATATCTCTTTTTATTCACAGTAGTGAGAAATTCTATGTTGTGCACCTTCCCCACCTTTTTTTTAAAACAAATCAGCCCTATTGTAAGAAAAAATTTATAAATTTGATTGGGGATTTAACTTAGAAAAAAAATCATGCTAAAAAATTACGAAGCTTAGCTCCGTTGGTAGTGCGTCCACCTACGGAGCTAAGGGTCCCATGCTCGATCCCTGGCATGGCCAAGAAATTTATCATTGTTGGAATGTGGGTTTACCCTTTCACAGTGATGAATTGACGGCCGGGGGATGAATTTTTTGTCTGTCCTAGATTTAAGATTAGAGTAGAAAGTACAAAGGCGTATAGCCTGAACAGAACGCGGTGCTAAAAAAAGTTTAAAAAATAATAGCCCAACAACCTACAATAGCATCACGTTACATAATTTGCGAGCCACTACTGTATGAGCTGGTTCAGGTTAAAGACATGTCCAGATGGACACTAACAATATGTGCATTTGTGCACAGAATGTCTACATCAATATTCCACTTCCCTCTTCCCTCTCCACAATCATAATCTCTTTTAATGCCCTTTCTTGGCCAATGTTTTTTCTAATGTATTTTCTCCCCTTTGTTCAGACGTAACGAATTGGTTTTATAACAACTATCAAAACATAGTTTGTAAGTCCCAAATTCAATTCCCGTGTCAAGATGTCATTTTTTATTTAAATGATATGTAGATGAGGCTATAACCGTAACTAACAAATACTCATATTCGACATCACGTAGAGACGTCTATGTCTGTCTGCTTTAAATACTTAACATCCACCCCGCCCCCCCTTTTCCCCTCCACTCTATTAGTTCAGCATATCTGTATAAAGCACACTTAGTGAATTTAATTAATATTATTATTAATTACACTAGTGTGTTAATGATGAGCAATATCTAAAACAGATGAAATGTACCCACATTTCTGTGGTAGGACAAAGGGAAACCATTTATAAAGATGCACCCTTTGTTTACCCATTTGTGATTTGAACTCTGACCACCATTCATTGTTAAATTAAACTAAATGAGCTTAGTGTTTAAATCAAGTTAAGGCTAACTTTAAAAATGAACCGATGATCTATTTCGGTCCCGGGGTGACCTGGCAGTCTAGGTGTAAGGTGTTAGACCTCTGTACTGAGGGTCCGAGGTTCAATGCTCCGTCCCGGCACAGATCTATCTGATTATCAAACCCTTCCTTCACCTCTGACAAGACGTGTATTAATCACAACTTGTGCATGTGTGGAATGCTGGGCCTCCACCGTGGTTCAGATTCCACGTTAAATTGTAGTTCCTCCATTTCATCTCACAATCACCCTACCATCACACATTAGCGTACGTGCGAAAGGGTAGTAAGACGCGGTGATAATAATAGTTTGGTCCCTGACTTACAGTTTTCATTCATAATAGCCAGAAAGAAGACTGTCTACCTGCTAATCCCCCCTCCCCCACCCTCTCTGCCCATCCAAAACTTCAGCCCAAGACGTTCCAGTCCACCACTGACGAAGATTAGTTTTTTGGTTCTCAACGGGACGGACCGTTAGCATCCACTTTCATCTTTTTCTCAGCGACACAAACGCCATCTTACAGATTTTTCTCGACATTAGCTCTGTCCAAACAATGTTAAAGCTTTGCTTGTACAAAGTCTAATGCTGCCTCATGTTGATTACTGTGACAGTGTATACAATGACCTAACAGAGGAACTATCTAACTGACTCCAACGCTTACAAAAAAAAAAGTGTCCGTTTCATTTACAATCTAAAATACTTTGACCACATAACATCATACTTAAAAAAAACGGGAATGGTTACGACTAAAAGAGTGACGTTCATTTCACTCTCTTACTTTAGCTTTCAAAATTCTTATCTCACCATCCCCGGAGAATCTTTCATACCGTTCTCTTATACCCTTAGTAGTCTCGATGGACCTACCACCCCAATTTGACCTTTGACCCAGATCTGGAGAGTTCATTGACCCACTTTTTACATCCAGTTGATTTACCGTTATTTCCCCACCTACATCCCCCTCTCCCCGATACCATACCCCCGGACCACTACGGGGTTGGAGGGCCACCACAGTATCCTACCCACTAGCCAGGGCTGATGGGCTTAGCCCATTAGATTTTAATGTGTGCCCATTGGTTTTTATTTGTGCCCATTTGATTTTATGTGTGCCCGTTGGATGGGATTGACGTGGGGGGAACGTACAGTCTCGGGCACTCCTCCCGCAACGTGTCGGCAATCCTAGACAGTGTGGGGGTTTCAAACCCTGGACATAGCCGGTCACATAGGGCAGGGACCATAATTAAACAGTCAGTGTTTGGAGCTCGCCCCTCGGAATCCACAGACTGAGGAGCGGACTTGGGCGTTGGGCCTAGTGTGCCCCAGGATGTGCATTCCTTGTGTCCGGGTAGTTTTTATTTATTGGTGGGGGAACGTGCAGTCCATGGCGTTGGGCACTCCACCCGCGACGTGTAGAGAAGCATCCTCTCTCGACGAATATCAAACATATAGTGATGTATCACCATGATATTCTACATCCGGAGCCCCACTATGTGGTGATTATACTAAACATGTTCAAACAGGAAAATACTGGCTGGCACGGTTTCAGTACAGCGCTGTGATGTCCACATCCACGAGAAATAAACCTTATACCCCGGGGGCCCAATGTCATTACTCGACCTGTGTGGTAAGGCTCAAGCAACGTGACGCGGATCTTTGTGTGTCTATAGAGGGCCCCCACCACCCCCTACCCATTAGCCAGGGGTCATAGGCTTAGCACAATGGGGCATTTGATTTTTATGTATGCTTATTAGATATTAATGTGTGCCCCATTAGATTTTAATGTGTGCCCCAGTGTAGGTATCCACCATGGATCCTTGGTGGCGGCGTACGAAGATAATGTGTTATGGAGGAGTAAGGAAATGTTCCATCATTTACGTGAAACTACCAACAGTACACCTCTCCAGGTATCAAATCCCCACAGCCTCACCCACCACTTGATTCGAACCCCTATATATTTCGCCTGGTGCTTCATGCCCTATAATTGCCAAACCCTAGAGAAGAATATGGTGTTTTCAAATTGTACGCACCCGTTCTATCACTAGAATATGTTGTAGGAATTTTAAAGATAGAAAGGCGTTGGCAATATACACGTGATAACTTTGCCAGGATAAATATTAATAAAAGCAGACGGGTAAATGTTAAGCTTTATTGATTTACACACATGTAGTTAATATAGCTTTAGCAAGTAGAATATATGAGTATAAAGAAGGAATAAGTATACTATTATTATTATTTCTCTGCTTGAATATCTTTTTAAGGTAGGGTGTCACACGCACACAAACACCCACATACATTAATTTTTTATTTAGCACTGTTTCCATTAGATTTTAAGGTTTGACCAATAGTGCCCATTAGTTTTTTAATATGTGCCCATTAGTTTTTAATGTGTACTCCAAGGAGGAGATGGTAACATTGCCAGAATGAAATATTAAATAATGTAGGATGATGGTAAATGTTAAGCTTTATTGATTACACATATGTAGTTAATATAGATTTAGCAAAAAATATTTGAGCTGTAGGATATGAGTAGAAAGGAGGAACAAGTATACTATTGATATTTGCATTTCAAACAGTTTCATTGCTTAAATATTTGTTTATAATTTTAACTAATATGGATTTAAGGTAAGGTGTCACACACACACATACACACACACATTCAGAGAGACATTAATTTTTATTTATAAATTGTGACGTTAGATTACTACTCAAGGAGAAGGTATCCTATTACTTTGCAGAACGTGACTTACGTTATCTTGCACAATGCTATTTAAATTATTATGACAAGCCAAACCTGTATTCATTTCTTAATCACTTTTATTCTGCGCCATCTAGTGAATAGAATTGGTAATTATGACTTTTTCAATATCTTGTGATATTAATAAATGTAATTATTACTACTCATACAGTAATTTAAATATTCTAATGGAGTAGAAATAATGAAAGTATTTATGATAGGTAAGTGTACCCGCATTTGAGGGGAGGGAAAGTTGGAAATACCCTCAGTTTAATAAGACAGTGTTCGAACTCCAACCTCCCATACCAGACGAGCTCCACTTAGTTACTTGTACAGCTCACAAGACCTAAATAATATTGGTGAATGCCATTTTAAAAAACTTTATGTTGTTTCTGTTGGATGCTATGAAGGTTTTAAATAAAATTTATTAATTACCTGCTGTCTGTCAATAAAATAACTAGTAAGAAAATGTTGTTATTATTATATTTTTTTTAATCCCTAGAATGGGTCGGTTGGAAATCCTTGGAGAATCAAAGACAGGAAGGAGATGGCAATATACACGTGGCAACATTGCCATTGCTTTATTGATACATGTGTAGTTACTATAGCAAAAAATATTTATCTAAACTGTAGGATATGTGTAGAAAGTAAGAACAAGTATACTATTAATATTATCATTTCAACCAGTTTCACTGCTTAAATATTGGTTAGAATTTTAAGTAATAGGGGTTTAAGGTAAGGTGTCACACATACACACACACACACATACACATATTCATTTTTAATTTATAAATTGTAATTGTTGTGACGTTAGATTGATACCCAAAGAGAAAGTAAAAGGATTTAATTTTTTTTATTCTGAATGTTTCAACTTATCCATAATGTTTTATACTGAACTTCTAAGCCAAATAAACTTGTTTTTATAGGATAGGAGAGGGGATGTTTTGGGTGTAGACGTTAAAACACAAACATAACATTTTAGAAAACATTCTAATTGAATCTTTCATAAGGAGTAAATAAATATAATATAAGCCAAGACTTTGATATTGTCGTTAATAAATTACAAAGGTATGAGTCTAAATAAATTTACTTAATAGATTGAATATTGAGGATAAATATCGTTATGATTAACACTTCTACAAGTATAAACAACTTGTAAAAGTACTAATCATAATGATATTTATCCTCAATATACAATCTATTAAGTAAATTTATTTAGACTCATAACTTTGTAATTTATTAACAACAATATCAAAGTCTTGGCTTATATTACAAACATAACAGTTTTATAATATTTATTTACACAAATAAAAGTTTTACAAATATAGCTCACACCGTGAAAATTGGAATATTTATTTACACAAATAAAAGTTTTAGAATATTATAATTTATAGCTTTTACATAAGTTCATCAGGCAAATGCATAGGTAAATTTACGGCGGCTATATATTTTGATAGAATAATTTATAACTTTTTCATAATTTCATATGTTAAATATTTAGGGAAAAATTACGGCGTCTATAACTTTTACATAAATTCCTAATTATTAGTAGTAGAATTCAATTTTTGGTAAAGTTGACAGCTGTGTCAATTTAGCATGAGAAAACATAGATATATATGATGCAATATAACAATAGTAAAGGCATTATAATTTGAATTAATGAAAAAGTTTGATAATATAATTACAAGTTAATATCATATGATGACATATATAATACTATGATTTAAGTTTTAACAAACATCTAAAAAAGTTCTAAGCATTTTAAAAAATTATTAAAAATTGTGAACTTTTGAATCAAACTACTTTCAGACAGTGATATGACAAGATAATTCAAACATGTATATATTAATTGTCTTGTGTTGAATTGGGAATAAAACAAAATTATTTATAAATAAAGATATTTATAAAGAAATGAAAAAAGTTAATCTAAAAATTGAATTTATTCCTTAACTGTAGTCCCTTGTTCCTTTGCATTCTAAGGCCAAGTGACGTTCTCATAATCTAAAGTTTGCGTGTTCAAATCCTATAATCTCAATTTTTTTTTATTTATCATACTTTAAACTTTAATTTTAAATTATTGTATTAGTAAGCATATAATTTGTTTTAAATATTTATTTATAGAAGTATACAAGGTATTTGAGTCTACGTAGACTACCATAATATTCTTTGAAAATAATTTAACAAATTAAATTAAATTATTTTTATCTTTTCATTTAAAAAAATATCGTTTATATTTTACTAGGTTACATTAATTTTAAAATTTTTGTATAGGTGATTATTCAAAAATTAAATTAATGGGCTTTATGACATAAAAATATGCACATTTAAAAATAAGGCTAAGCAAGCTAATTATTATTGGCATAGTAAAAACCTTTATGGCCTTTTTTATGTTTTAAAATAGTTGCGAAAATAGAATAATATATTTCTAAATTCTAATTATTAACAAGTGATTTAAATTTTCCGTGGTTCGGATTCCACGTTAAACTGTAGGTCCACTATTTCATTTCAAAATCACCCTAACAATACACATTAGCGTAAGGGCGTATAACCCGACCAGGTACTAAGACGCAGTGCTAGTAATAATAATAATAATAATAATAATAATAATAATAATAATAATAATAATAATAATAATAATAATAATAATAATAATAAAATAATAATTTAAATTTTGACAAAAAATTAGAATAAAATAATCAAGGAAGATTTGATCTCGTGAATATGAGTGTCAGACAAGCACGTTATAAAGTGTGCTAAAGAGAATAATGAAATTTTTAGCGGAGCGCCAAGCGCCAAGTGTTTGAGATAAATCCAATTTTTCTAATTCCGGCTCCTCAGTATTATCGGGATCATCCTAAAAAATCCATGATCAATGTACAGTCAACTAAGATAAAATAAAAAATATTTTGCTATAAACTAATATACGATTAAAAGCTAGAAATTATTTAAATATTTAAAGTGATTTTTAATATATTAAATAATTATAAATTAATAACAACTAATTAAAATTTTAAATTAATTAAATATTGATAATGATGATATGATTATAATATAACTTTTTAAGTTAACCCTCAACGATGAGCCTGCGGGCAAAAGCATAGTTTTTCTAGTCTTGTTTGTCAGTGATGGAGAGGTGTTGTTTTTATAGTCTTGTTTGTCAGTGATGGAGAGGTGTAGTTTTTCTAGTCTTGTTTGTCAGTGATGGAGAGGTGTAGTACTACTAGGGGATCATTTACGAACGGATCGTTGGGTGTTTCCCAAGGAGGTTTTGGCGATGTTTACTGAAGAAGACACGGGGTTATTTCCCGAGGATTTCCGTGGGTTTTTCCCAATTATTATCTTGTGATGTTCCCAGAGTACGGGGGTATTTTTCGAGGAGGTTCGAAGTTGTTTCCCGAGTAATACACGGGGGTATTTTTTCGAACAGGTTTGAAGTTGGTTCCTGAGTAATACACGGAGGTATTTTTTCGAACAGGTTTGAAGTTGGTTCCTGAGGAAGACTCAGTGTTTTCCCCTAGAAACACTCGGTGATGTTTCCAGAGGAAGTCCCGTAGTTGAATCCTGAGGAGAATTATAATATGTTTCGCTAGGAATATTCGTGTATGTTTCCAGAGGACGACTCGGGGTGTTTCTCTGAGGATTATTTTGGGATGTATCCCGAGGAGGGTTTTGGGATACATCCCAAGGAGGTTCTTGTGAGTGTTACACGTGGAAGACTTGGAAAAATTTTCCCGAGCAGAACTTGAGGTTATTTTATGACGAGGCCTAGGTGATTTTTCCCGAGTAATACCTGGGGAAATTTCCCAAGGAATACTCGAGGTTGTTTGCTGAGGAAGACTTGTGTGTATTACTCGAGGAGGACTCGGTGGTGTTTGCTAAGATGGTTTATGGATCGGGGCTGTTAAACGAGGAAGTCTCGTGGGTGTTTCAAGAAGATGACATAGTGTTGTTTCCCGAGAAAGACTTGGGCATGTTTCCTGAGGTAGACTTAAGGTTATTTCTAGAATAGGATTTGAGGATATTTCCCAAGGAGTATTCGGGGATTTTCCCCAAGGAGTATTCGGGTATGTTTCCCGTGGAAAACTCTGTTTGTATTTCCCGAGAAAGCCTTGGTAATGTTTATATAGTTGGTCTCATGGGTGTTTTCCTAGGAAGATTTGGAGAGGTTTCCCTATGAGGATTCGGTGTTGTATCCCGAAGAGGGCCCTGGGGATGTTTTTCGATGAATACTCGAGGTTTTTTTGCCGAAGAGTTCTTGTGGATGGTTCCCGAGGAGGACTAGTGGGTTCTGACGAGTAAGACTTGTGGATATTTCCAGAGGCAAACTCGGGTGTGTTTCCTGAGGAGGAATTAGGATCTTTCCCGAGGTGGTCCAGGGTTGTTTCTCCAAGGAAGATTTGAGGATGAGTCCAGAGGAATACTCAGGGGTAATTCCCGAGGCGAATTCAGGGATGTATCCCGATGAAGGTTTGAGTATAATTCCCTTGGAGGTTCTTGTGGGTTTTACACGAGGAGGACTCGGAGATTTTTCCTAAGCACAATTTAGGGTTATTTCTCGTGGAGGACAGGGTGATATTTCCCAAGGAAATCTTGGGGAAATTTCCCCAAGAATACTCGAGATCGTTTACCGAGGAGGACTTGTGAATACTACTCCAGAAGTATTGGGTGGTGTTTGCCAAGGCGGGCTTATGGATGTTTACCCAGGAAGATTTTGTAGTGTTTCCTGGATGGGGATGATTCCCGTGATAATCCCGTAGGTTTATCCAGAGGAAGTCATGGGGATGTTTTTTGAGGAAACTTGATGATGTTTCCCGAGGAATACTCGGGGGGTTTCCAGGGGATAACTGGGCGATGTTTCCCGTGGAAAATTCTGGGAGGTTTAACGAGGAGGACACGGGGATAAATCTTGAGGAAAACTTGGTAATGTTTCCCAAAGAGGACCTGAGGTGTTTCCCGGGGAGGACTGGGGTATTTTTCCCGAGAGAGACTTGAGGATGTTTTCCGAGGGGGACTCTGTGATGTATCTCGTGAAATACTCTGTTTTTTAGTTTAGGAGGACATGTGGACGTTTCCCGAGTAAGTCAGGGGATTTTCCAGAGGATAAAATTGCGATGTTTACCGAGGAGGACATGGGGATGTTTTTTAAAGAATACTTGGTAATGTTACTAGAGAAGGACATGAGGTGTTTACTGAGGTGGACTTTGGGATATTTACTGAAGAAGATTCGGGCATGTTTCCCGAGGAAGATTCATGGATTTTTTCCGAGAAAGATTCGGGGTTGTTACCCGAGGAGATCTCGTGGATGTTTCACGAGGAGGACATAGTTGTTTTTCCCGAGGAAGACTTGAATAATTTTCCTGAGTAAGACTCGAGGGAATTTCCTGAGAAGGATTCTAGTTTTTTTCCCGAGCAATTGGTTATATTTCTCGAGGAGGTTTCAGGGATGTTTCCGAGAAAGAATTTGGCATGGTTCCTTAGGTAGACTTAAGGTTATTTCTTGAAGAGGATTCGGGAATGTTTCCCGCAAAGGTTTTAGTTATGTTTCCCGAGGAAGACTCGGGGGTGTTTACCAAGAAAGTCTTGGTAATATTTACATAGGAGCTCCCGTGGGTTTTTCTCCAGGAATATAATATATAATGCTTTGTTCTATGCAAATAAAGATGGGTATACCTACTCTGTTTTAACCCTAGAATGCTAAACCTCCCTGTGTGAGACATTAATGCTAAACACTCGTAAATGTTACTACTTTACATTTTATTATATTGAAAATATGATTTTATTACATTATTGACCAAATTAAAACTATGCTCAAATAATTCAAATGTTTTTTGTTGATTGTCATTTTTTCAGACAACTTCATCACATGATACACAGGATGATGCCCTGAATTCTCTACAGATAGCACGAGAACAGTGGCTGCAAAATGTCGTAGTCGTGCACCCTGCGTTTCGTTGTAGGTTTCATTTATTTCGGGATTTCTTAATTTTTGATTTATTACCATGTTCTAATGTGTAGTAGGAAGATAGATGACAACTTTGTTTTATCCTAGAGCCAAAACAAATCACGTGAAAAGAGAAACACTATCCGCTCTAGTGAAGTTTCAAGGCCAACTGAAGGTACTGGAGAGAGGAACATTCTAGCCCTCGTGTAAGGGAAGGAAAATGACAATCTTGTAAACCTCAGTAGTACATTTTACGAAGGAATAGCATTCTAGGGTTAAACAGGCGTGTATTTTAGCGATATTTTTTAAGCTTCAAACTAATTAAATATCTAAACAGTAGAGTCATAGTCAATTTTAAACACACAATTTAATATTCAAATAAAACCACTTTTAATTAACCATGAACGTGTACTGGAAGGGAGAAAGTGTAGGAAAAAAACATGTTCCATATTAGCCATTCAGGCCTACACAAAATAACTTACAAGACCATAAAATCATAGGTAGGCCTACAGCTATTGTTGATTGCTAATAACTATTGACAACAAGAAATGACCACTCCGAATCACGAAGTGAAACCATTGAAAAGATTTTACATATTTTGAATAGTAAAGAAGAGCCTGAAGGGCTAAGCCAAAATAGTTACAATAAAAGTCGATACCAGTAATTAAAAATCTTTGTCATTCGTCATACGATGACTTACAAATCACCCTATAAAAACTTGCCCAAAAGAAACGTTGGCATCTCAAATTAAACAACTATACTAAATAGAAGGAATAAATTCAACATAATTATTTTATTATCATCTCTGTGTTAAACTGAGTCAATTTATTGGTAGGCTGACGCCGTACCATGTTCATCAAAGAGGAACATAGTGAATTGCTTGTAAGTTAGAATTATAACACCGCAAATCTGTGATTAGGTGAAACATATATTTAATTATAGTTGGACATTATTAAAACCAAGAGAATCCATAAACAACTGTCCAAAGTTTTCTAAAAATAATAATGTAACCTCACTTGAATAATAACAACTGCCATAAAACAAAATGGCGTAATGTTTGGAAGTTAATGTGGACGTTGAAATGCTAACCAGAAGGTAGACCTCGCGTTAACTTTACGAGCACTTTAACGAGGGCGCTAGCTCCAACTGAACATAGTAACATCCAAAGTAGTTAGTGGTAGTTATCGCTTAACTTTATGTTAAGCCCTAACGAATAGAATAACATGACATTGTAAGAATGGGCCTTAATTTATATTTCATGCGTATATTAGGCCATAGAAGGAATGCCCGACAAGCAATTTCCCGCATCGTTCTAATTCCTTAGCTTAACTTAACATTTTTAAATTGGGTAACTTTAAGTTGTGAAGGAAGGTAGCACCAGTTACCATAAGTATTCTTACAGTTTAAAAAAATCATAATCATCATCATCATTATCCAGCATGTGGCCGAGTCAGTTTAGTAAAATACCTCCATCTTTCTCTATCCTTCCACCATTCTTCCTTCTTTAATTGTTCTAATCTTCTCCTCTCACATACTTTCGGTTATCTGCTTCTCCCACCTCTTACTCAATCTCATGAACTCCCTGTACTCCCACTCTTTCCCTGATAACTTAATTCCTAATCTTGTTCCTCCTCGTGACAGCTAACATGCTCCTCACAAACCTCATCCTCATGGCCTCCACTTTCCTAGTCTCTCTTACATTCAATGTCAATGTTTCTGCTACATATGTGTACAATGGGTACAAAGTATACCCTGTACAACACTTCCTTACACTTCAAGGTCACTTATCTTCTCCATAGCAGGTCTATTACACACCTATAGAACAACTATCCCTGCTGTCCTCTTCTCATTACATCCTCTCTACTTCCAACTTTCTCCTCAATCAGGCTTCTTAGATATTTTACGATTTGTACTTTTCTCAGCTCAACTCAATCAACTTTATTATAGCTTTACTTGGCCTTATCCTCTTCTTTGTCATTACCATCACTTCACACTTTACCATGCTAAATTCCATTCCACACTCTTTCACTTCCACATTTAATTCCTGTAGCCGTTCCTGTACTTCCGCTTATTTTTCTCCTCATACCATCAGGTCATCAGCAAATATCATGGCTTTCATTCTTTCCTCCCCGAGTTTTCTTGCCACTTTATTAATCTAACTTTTTCAATATTTAAATAACGTTTTTTATTACGTTAAATAAATTAATATTCTAGTAGAGACATTTAATATATTTGCATCGGATGAAAATTTTTTAATTGAAGAGAAAAAGTTATAATCAAATTTCGATATGCCAATAGCAAATGATGTTCAAGAACTTTTGATAAGACTTTGTATGTAGAAATTTTAGGACCAAAGCATACCGTAGTCAAGTTTGTCGTCTGCTTGATTCTGGGGGGACAGATGTAACGTTTACTTTCAAGGTGTTTATGTCTCTTGTGCATAAACCTGTTATTATTTAAAAATAGTGAAGTAATACTGAAGAAACATTTGCATTAAGTAATATACAATTCAGTTTTACAGCTAATATTGTACAAAATATAATAACATCTTTAATATATTTAAATATAGAGCTATCATTCATGTTGCTTACATTCTGCCAAGACTACAACATATTTAAAGTTGCCTATTAGCTTGTATTTTGGTTTCAGAGTCAACATTGTATTGAAGGTTCGCTAACTATAATGAAATAAGGTATCTTACAACTTGATTACATTTGTTAGAATGACAAACTTTGTGTAGTTTTCTTTACATCCAAATGATCATTTAGATTATAGGTTTTTAGGAAGTATTATAGTACAATGTATTTAAAGTTGGCTCTTAATTTTCAGAAACCAGATTATATTGAGAGTTCGATAACTATAATGGAATAAGATAGCTAAAAACTTTATTAAATTTGTTTGAACGACAAACTTTGTGTAGAAATCTTACGTTCAAACGCTCATTTGGGTTAGAGGCTTGTAGGAAGTGTTTATATATTAGCATACATCAACTTTGTTAAAGAAACAAGCTACGAGTTACAAATTTTGTCACGCTCTTCAAAATCTTTTATTAACACAGTTATTTAATTTAGCTAATCACACATTGATATAATATCTTATATATTCAATAAATAATTAAAGAATTATATCAAAATGCCACTTCGCTTTGTGTGGTGTGTGTGAGAGAGAGAGAGAGAGAGAGCGCAAGGGATACATGAAGGTTTCCTTCTCTCATATTCAATAGTATGCAGACGACAGCTTGAAAATTTCAGCCACAGACGTCCATCCAGCATGGCTATCTATAATATAACTGGATGGACATCTGCGGTAGAAATTTTCAAGCTAGTCGTTTGCATACCATTGTGTAAGAGAGACAAAAACTTTCAGGTATCTTTTCCTCACTTTCACACATAACAAGGAAATGTGGCATTTCTACATCATTCGCTAATTTTTATGAATAAATGAGATTATGTATGATTAGCTAAACAAAATAAATGTGTTAATAGAGCATAACTAAGTTCAAAACTCGTGACTTGTTTCTTTAAATAAGTCAAAGCAGGCTAATAAAATAATACTTCCTTCAAGCCTGTAACCTAAATGCTTGTTTGAATGTAAGACTTCTACGTAAAGTTTGTCATTCTAACAAAAGTAGTCATGTTTTTAGTGACCTTATTTTACTATAATTATCGAAAATTAAATATAATATGGTTTCTGATATCAATATACAAGCTGAGAGCCAACTTTAGAAAAATATTGTAATATAGTATTATTTCCTACAAGCCTATAACCTAAATGATAATTTGAATGTAAGACTACTACACAGAATTTGTCATTCAAACAAATGTAAATAAGTTTTAACCTCACTTTTCTCATTTTAGTTATCGAATTTTAAATATAATATTGTTTCTGAATCAATGTATAAGCTATTAACCAATTTTAAATATATTATAGTCTTGTCAGAATGTAAACAACATGGGCGATAGCTACATATTTTAATCTTATTTGTACGATATTACCTTTAAAACTGAATTGTATAATATCCTTTAATGTAAATATCTTCAGCCAAGCGGGGTATAATATTCCACTACTTTCAAACAATAATACTTTTAGAGCCATTTCACACGAGGCAACTATCGCCAGGCAACGATTACTGGTAGACTTCAGCTTTTTAAAAGAAAAATCAGTACCAACTTACCCAGAATACATGAAAAAATAGGTAAGTTATTATGTATTCGGAGGACGAGGTTCTTTTATGTGGCTTCTTAAATCTAGAACAAACAAACTATCCAGCCCTCGGCCGCCAATTAATCATTGTGAAAGGGGACATTCACATTTCACCAATGATATTTTTTCTATACACCAGGAATCGAACCAAGGACCACTTGGATCAGTGGCTTACACGGTACCGACTGAGCTATGGCATTGAAGGATATAATTTTAACTACACATTAATTATATTATCAGAATCTTCTTTCAATAGAATTGATGGCACTTCCAAGCCTTAATATAAAAACATTTAATCTAGATGTTTATAATAATAATAGTAAAAAAGATGGAAATTTCCTTAAAACGGGTTGAGAGCTATGGGTAAAAATCCCTAATCTCTTTAAATTACTTATAATTATCTTAAATACATTTCTAGTTAAGTATGTATTAATTATAAATATTTATTCAAGACTATGCAGTAAAAAACAAGCCGACAATAGGTAACCAGATAACATTCCGTAGGTACCAAGAATAAAATTCAACAGGTGCTTGGAAGTTGGCACCACTTGGTGTACTGGCCAGTGATTGCTGCACCGTGTAAATGACACCATATAAACACATGATTAACCAAGTGGTCGCCGGGTGGGCGATAGTAAGTTGCCTGGCGACTTATGCGAGAGTGTTGACGACTGATGGGATGGGCAACTCAGTTGTTTCATGTGAAACCACCAATCTACCTCTATGCTAATCATCAGAGCAATAGTTGACTGGCGATAGTTGAAGTGCGATATTTGCATCGTGTGAAACAGCTCTTACTCACCAGAAACAGGTTTTTTGCACAAGAACATTGAAAGAAACCTGTCTCCTGTCTCTGTCTCCTCACTAGCAAGCGAATGACCAACTTTAGCGTCACGATTTGGTCCTTTGCAAGGTGTGTGCTTATGTCCTTCGAGTATAGTATAAAGAAGTAGCGTCTCGTGACCAAAATTCTTAGGCAAGCTTGGAAGGGATGCCCCCAAGCTTAAAAGGGGAGGTACTGCATTAAAAAAAATATTGTTATGTTTCAAGAAGCTATTTGGAGATGTGTTTATTTTATGATAGTTGTGGCTTTGGGCGTCCTTCTGTTCTGTGATTTACATTATTGTGTTATTACTTATTATAGCCATATACTTACAAACATTTGTTTGTTAGCTTTCATTGATACACACATCAAAACAAAAGCACCTGCTACAATAAACTCCACAAAACTCTAAAGCCCAGTACACACGACACAACTTCTTGTACAAAAAGTTGGGCAAGAAATTGTACAATATCTTGATCACATGTATTGCCCACAAATTTTAGCCAGTGATTGTTCACACAGCATTTGTGATTCCATACAATATTTGAAAAAGAAAAGAGAGGCGTTTTTTGTCCTTTTTTATGGAAAAATAATTATTGAATGGTTTGGAAAATATTGGTATTTAATGTAATTAATTTCTTAATCATTCCTAAATATTATGAAACTAATAAAAGATTTTTTAAATATGCTTTTAAAACAGTTGAGAACCTTTATACTTGGGGTTTAACCTCTTTAAATTATAATTATTTTTTGTTTTCAAGCATTTAGCTTTTTTTTTTACAATTACTCTTTAAAAAAAATAGCTGTCTAGCAGACAAAGTTTTCGTGTTTACAACTCAAAAGTAGTACAATAAAAATGGCTGTTATAGGACGCGTTCTATTTCCTGAAATAATTGTATACAATAAGTTGTACAAAGCAGATCTTGTACAAGTTTTGGTGTTTGCACGATGCCATATTCAGGCTGCAACTTCTTGTACAACTTTATGTACAAGAAGTTGTGTCGTGTGTACCGAGCTTAAAGATGTGTAGGCACGGGGTCAGTACCTTGACAATATGTATTAATTTCCCCTTTCATGCCTTACCATCCCTCAATGTTTTGAAAGGGGAGGAGAGGAGTAGTGACTTTGGTTCTAGTCGTCACCTTTCGGGCAAGAGAGGTCGTAGCTCAGCTTCTTGCATTTTTACCTGACATCCGCAGCTCTTCCCCTTATCACCCCTACAAAATCTATGCCATCACAAACAAGAACTACACTAGCTAGAGCAATGGGAGGAAAGTTGGACAACCATTAGATGGAATAGTGCACGTCTTGCATGCATGTTACGGTCACTGGTACATATGAGATTTTTTTTTCAAACCCACTGATGCTTGAATTAAATTTAAATAATTAACAGGAGAATATTTTTGCTAACATTAAATAAAATAATTACATACCTTCAATCAAACGCAAGCAATGCTTGCATTCCTTGCCCTGGCACGACGCAACTAATATAAAAATTAATGCCATCCAGTTTAATTATAGAGATCAATTGAATAAACGGCTAAATGTAGCTGTAGAAAAGTTCTGGCCGCTAGAAAAGTTACAAAGGTATGTATATATATATATATATACGTATATATATACATATATATGTATATATATACATACATATATATATGTATACATATATATACATATATATACATATATACATAATATATATATATACATATATACATATATGTATATATATACATATATATATGTATATATACATATATACATATATATGTATATATACATATATATGTATATATACATATATATGTATATATACATATATACATATATATGTATATATACATATATATACATATATATACATATATATGTATATATATACATATATATACATATATACATATATATATGTATATATATATACATATATATAAAGGAGATTTGAAGCAAACAAAAGCTCCATATGACGTAATTATGAGGGCGAGAGTTTATTATAATAATAATAATAATAATAATAATAATAATAATAATAATAATAATAATAATAATAACAACAACAACAACAATAATATTAGTTCACTATTCATTATAAAACAAAATTACGAAAATTAATATATTTATTTAAACGACAATTAAAGACTATCTATCGCTTAAATGGCATTAAATTGAACTAAGCTATGAATTTTATTTAGCAAATGTATAAAGTGCTACATGTTCGATCTGATTTTATTTAATCATAGCAAATTATAGATTATATATTGTTTTTATAGTATTGGCTGCCTTTAAAATAGATTTGAATAAAATGCACGTCCTTTGTTTTACTGCAATTTCAGTGGAATTGTAAAGTGAATACTGTTCACAGTGCTTCCTCTCGCGTTTAATATTTCTGATGGCTCTCTGTTATTTTGCCAATAAAATGTGTGGCTGTGATTATTAATTATTTAGAACTGAAACATTTATACATTTACAATTTTTTATTTTAAACCATGTAACTTAATATTTTGGTTAGTATTTGATTTTAAATTAAGCTCACCATAATGTTTAATAGAAAGAAAGTGTCCTATTTGACAGCTGTCATTTTCATAACCATACTTGATAGTTTTAAGATTTTTTTTATTCCTTAATAATTGTAATATGTTTAATTTTCGATTTCAGAATGTTTCTAACGTAGTCCACGTAGCATTTACATTTTAAACTAATTTGTACATAATTTAATTATTTTAATGAAATGGTCGGGTGTAGTGCGTTTTATCCGTCACAAAGTGCAGGTAGCAATATACCCCTCTGTTTTTTTAAAAATTATTATTGATCAGAGCATGTTTGTATTTTTCAAAGTAATTTACTGGACCTTGAAACTAATCCTCTTCTATATAAAATTATTAATCTAGCCAAAGCTTATTAAATGCTTCACCATCTTGATAAGTTCATATTCTACAATCTTAAATAGTGCGCACCAATGCCGGAATACTATTTTTTTGTTAAATTATTTGGAACTTAATGTTTTCTTGCACCTATAGGCCTACACACAACAACATAAGCCAATTTCCGATTATAGCCAAACATATATTGTGACAAAATTCTAAATCATAAAAAATAATATTTGAAAACTCACCTAACCTAATTGCTAGGCTATTTTGAAACACGGCTACAGGCCTACTGGTACAGTGAAATCTCTTAATAGCGGACAACTTCCAGGAACATAAAAACAGTCCATTATTTGGAAATATAATTTTAAAATGTTTAAAAATCCTGGTGCTTGAACACAGTTTAACCTATATACTGTGTATATTAACTAAAACAATATAGCCCCACTGTATCTTTTTCATTGTATCCCTCAAAACATCCAACAGTTTATCTTTCCTCTCTGGAACATTTTCTTCCTCGGAGGCCGTTTGCCCACATATATTTTTATAGGAAATGTTAGGCCTATATCTAATTCAAAACTTTTACAGCCAACCAGCAGAAGCCTTAAAGTCTCTTAAACCCAATTTCTTAGTGATTTCAAATGCCTTTTCATGATTTAATGTCCCAGACAAAGGAATGTTATTGGCTCTAGCATGACAAACCATTCAAATGTCACATTATCAACAGCTTGTCCATGCGTTTTTGGAAATGCTCTTTTACTTAATTGGTTTTCATATTTTGCCCAAGATTTCAACATTTTGTTTTTATTCAGAATGTCACTGATTTGGGTTTTCCCACGTCAAATTTAATGGCCAAATCATGAACACTTAATTTTTCTTTCTCACTCACTTTCACAACTTCTATTTTGTCTTTCATAGTTAAACGTTTTTGTTTTTGACACATTTTAAGAACAGACATAACGTAGTATCACTCAATTAAAATTACAACTTAAAGAATCACAAGTTTATTCAATAAGAGCTTGTGAGTACAGACTATACAATTCAAACAACCCCTGATAATGACTCGGAAGGGGTGGAAGCTATGACCTAGAAATACCCGAGTCATTTCTTTGTAGGCTATTTTAGAAACTTTGACTAGAGGGGGAAGGCAGCGTTATTCACACTTCACTTGAGACAGTGACATTCCTAACATTCCTACAGTAGGCCTAAAATATATGAACTGGTGTTTTCACTTTTTGTCCGCTTTATAGAGATTGTTAAGTATATAAATATGCATCTCTAGCAGTGTCTGTTTCCGTTATTGAGAAAGTCTGTTATTGGGAAGTTGTTTCACTATAAGAGGCCATGTTATTTTACCAGGGAAATTTAAGAAGATTTCACTATTCTGAGGTGTTTGTTAAGGGTGATTTCTCTGTAGTAGAGTCCTATTCTATTTGGCTGCCTTAATACTTCAATTCCGTCTTACTAAAAAATTGTTTTAAGAATATTTTTATATCATTTTTTATTTATTCAAACATGGAAGGTTAAAGGTTTTAAAGCTTTGTTGGAATTTTGTCACAAACACATTTTTGAAAAAAAAAAGACTCATCACCCGTGTTTACTTAGCCTACTATATGGCACTAGGAACTCAAAAGTCAATTGCCGCACTTACAAAAGTACGGTACACCACCTCTCCCTATCCTGAGCAAGCTATATCCAGTCCACCTCTCTCTATCCTGAGCAAGCTATATCCACTCTACCTCTCCCTATCCTGAGCAAGCTATATCCAGTCCACCTCTCCCTATCCTGAGCAAGCTATATCCACTCTACCTCTCCCTATCCTGAGCAAGCTATATCCAGTCCACCTCTCCCTATCCTGAGCAAGCTATATCCAGTCCACCTCTCCCTATCCTGAGCAAGCTATATCCACTCCACCTCTCCCTATCCTGAGCAAGCTATATCCAGTCCACCTCTCCCTATCCTGAGCAAGCTATATCCAGTCCACCTCTCCCTATCCTGAGCAAGCTATATCCACTCCACCTCTCCCTATCCTGAGCAAGCTATATCCACTCCACCTCTCCCTATCCTGAGCAAGCTATATCCAGTCCACCTCTCCCTATCCTGAGCAAGCTATATCCAGTCCACCTCTCCCTATCCTGAGCAAGCTATATCCACTCTACCTCTCCCTATCCTGAGCAAGCTATATCCAGTCCACCTCATTACACCCTATTTCTTTCAGATCTGTTCTAGTGCTAACCTACCATCTACGTCTAGGTATTCCCAACACTCTCTTCTCATTGGGTTTACCAGTCAGTACCCTATTCATGGTTCTAGATTCTCCCATTCACGTTGCATGACCTGTCCACCGTAATCTACGAGACTTGATAATTCTAACTATGTCTTGTGATGGTTACATGGTATGTAGCTCATCATTAAGCAACCTACTCTACTCCCCAGTAGCCCCATTCCTTTTTGGACCACATATCTTCCTAACCACCTTGTTTTAGAACACCTTAGATTTGTTTTCGACATGTAAGGTACGAGACCATGTTTAGCACCCATAGAGAGCAACAGGTAAAATTACTATTTTGTATATTCTGAGTTGTACATTCCTTGACAGCAGGCGAGATGCCAACTGTATTCTTTTTCTAATTTCCAGTCTAATATCGTCATTCATTTCTAGTTAAAACTGTTCCTTCATATCTAATCTCACTAACCCTGTCAAATGATTTGTTCTCAGTATTGTCTAAATTATTGTCCCCAATCTGTGTTCTCTGTGTGATCATATACTTAGTCTTTTCAGTGTTCACTTCTGAAACTATTTCTTTACTAGCTTCTAATACATTTTCTCCATTTCTCTCCACACATTCTATCAAAGATAAATCATCTGTGTATCCTAATATCTGCATTGTACTGTTTAATGTCAACCCTTCCCTACTCCCTTGCATTACCCTAACAGCGTACTCTATGATGAGATTCAAAATATTGGGGAAAGTTCATCTCCTTGTCTCAATCATTATGTATTTCAAATATGTCTGGTGACATCCAACCAAGGGCGGATTGAGTGGTTGGCGGCTGTTAGGGGCCCCGAGCTAGATAGATTACTAGTTTCTAGTCGTTTAGGGCTAGCAATGAGAGGTCACGAAGAAGGCCAGAATTCTACAAGAAAAGGAAACTACTTGATGTGCTTGGAATATCTCGGTGAATATGACAATTTATTGAAGTTGAACCTATAGAAATTTGCCAATCGAGGACGAGAAAATGTTAGCTATTTGTCTCACCATATTTGAGGGTCATTCTTCACTCATATTTTAAGGCATAGTCTATGATGGACGTGCGGAAATCGTCGGTTACAAGTGTGTGATTTATTAATATCACGAGCTATCAGATAACGTAGCCACCTTTGACTCAGTAGTTGGCCTATTGCTGCCACTTGTACAATTATTATAATTGTAAAAGATTGCATATTAAGAATCAAATAGCCAAAGCTGTTATTTATGCTTTTTAGTGAAGAATTATCCATCTAGATATCATATTCAGAAAATGATTCCCGTGTCCAGATGTCATTTTTCAATTTTCAAAATATGATACCTTGATTAGCTTGAGCAGTTTTTCGAGTGCTACCAATCAAAAACTAAGATATCATTGAAAACTTGTTATTCTTGTTTTGTTTATATGATAACAAATAATTTATTTAATTATAATACAACAAAGTAAATATGTTGAGAATCCCGCCCTTTTTGTTTATTATTCCCAATCAAGCAGCTCTTACATATAATTATCAAAACTAGGCCCCTCTTTGGGTCCTGGGAAATAAAATAACTCCATTCACCGGCTGTATTGGAGATCGCTCGACACTATTCCTGAGCATTTTCAGCAAAACTTCGACTTCCTAACTTAACTATGTTAGCTCCTAAAGCTACCAATACGATTATAAAATATTAATTTTGTATTATTACTTCTTAATACAGTGCCTTGTTTAAATACTTTTTGAATACCTTAATAATGACTTAAGTAACGCTAGGCATAACCAAACACACTAAAACACATTTTCTTATTTTATAATTATACATACATACCTAACCGTGCCATTCCTTTATGGGGTAGGTAAAAACTGTGTATATAGCCCAAAAAATAACTCCTTAATCCATCCTACTAATTTTCTTCACACTTCCCTATCCTTGCATACTCTCTTCGCTTCAACAACATACATACACCGAGTCATACATGCTCTTTTTTATTAAAACTCTTAATGTTTCTCTTTTTCACACACTCATCTAAAACATCTAACCATGTCTTACATGGCTTACCTGTTCCTTTTGATTCACACACTCTACCTTCATATATTTGATTCGTCACTCGATCCACACTCATCCTCTCAATATGACCAAACCACCATAAGACACTTCATTCACATCAACCTATTAGATTCCCTTTCAAACCAAACTCCTTCAGCACCCATTCATTGCTGACAATGTACATATGAGTTGTTTCACAAACATTTCTTAGACATCTCATTCCAACCACATTCACCGTCATCTTGTGTTTCTCCTGACAAACCCACGCTTCACAGCCATTAAATAATGTTGGTGTTTACACACGTCTATGTACTGCCATCTTTGCCTCTTTTGATATTACCTCATTCTTTGACACAATCCAACTACTCTGAAGGTGACCTGTTGGTCTAGGGGTAAGGTGTCAGACTTCTGTGCTGAGGGTCTGGGGTTCAATCCTCGGTCCCGGCACAGATTTATCTGATTGCCAAACCCTTCCTTCACCTCTGACAAGATGTGTATTAATCACAACTTGTGAATGTGAGGAATGCCAGGCCTCCACCGTGGTTCGGATTCCACGTTAAACTGTAGGTCCTCCATTTCATCTCACAATCACCCTACCATTACACATTAGCATAAGTGCGTATAACCCGAACGGGTAGTAAGACGCGGTGCTAATAATAATAACTACTCTGAAATGCATTCACCCGTCTGTCGAGTTGACCATCTATCCTTCCATTTTAACAGAACAATCTGTCCAGAGACACAGAATCATTCACTTGTTCTAACAGTCTTCCAACAATCATTTTATGATCTGTCCTTAGCAAAAACTCACCTTAGTTTTGGGGACATCTATATGAAATTCCATTCTGCCTGTCATCACATTTAAATGATTTAATGCACTCTGAAAGTCACTTTAATTCTCAGCCATTAAATTAATATGACCTTTAGTGGCGCCATGGTCTAAGGTGCTTATCTCGCAATAGACAAGACTGCCAATGACGGGTAGTTCGATCCGAGTCAGTTGTACTGTGGGTGGTTTTTCCTAAATGATTGCTCACTCTACCGTCAAACCAATGTGGGTACACTTCCTCTAAAATTCAATCTTTCTCATCCCTAGCCCACTAGCGTAATTAATAATATATAAGCGCATAATCCAAATGGGTAGTAAGATGCGTTGCATATATATATATATCCATCCATCCATTTTTTAAATTTTCAGGAGAGCCAAAAAACTGTAGCAACTAAACTGCTTTGAAGTTTTAATTTCTACACGTTTCCCGTTACTCCGAAGAATATATGTATCTGTTTTGAACATTGTTACAAAATCTAATCAATTCACATGTGGCGGTATTGAGAATTACATTTTTCAGTCCAGCCCAAAACAAGTTAAGTCCGTAGACTGAACTTGTTTTCAAACTTATCACCTATTATTGGGATCAGGTATGGAATCATGACTACAAATTTAGAATATATTTATATTTAGGACTGAGGAATGTAATCATTAATCACAAATATAATACAACAATGGTTTTAGTTAAATGAATAGCAATTATTTCATAATCTAGTGACCATGTAGACATTAGAGCTCCCCACATGTAACACCGTGTATACATTAGAGCTCCCCACATGTAACACCGTGTATACATTAGAGCTCCCCCCATGTAACACCATATAGACATTAGAGCTTTCCCCATGTAACACAATGTAGACATTAGAGCTCCCCCCATGTAACACCATATAGACATTAGAGCTTTCCCCATGTAACACAATGTAGACATTAGAGCTCCCCCCATGTAACACCATATAGACATTAGAGCTTTCCCCATGTAACACCATGTAGACATTAGAGCTTTCCCCATGTAACACCATGTAGACATTAGAGCTCCCCCCATGTAACACCATGTAGACATTAGAGCTCCCCCCATGTAACACCGTGTAGACATTAGAGCTTTCCCCATGTAACACCGTGTAGACATTAGAGCTCCCCCATGTAACACCATGTAGACATTAGAGCTCCCCCCATGTAACACCGTGTAGACATTAGAGCTTTCCCCATGTAACACAATGAAGACATTAGAGCTCCCCCCATGTAACACCATATAGACATTAGAGCTCCCCCATGTAACACCATGTAGACATTAGAGCTCCCCCCATGTAACACCATGTAGACATTAGAGCTTTCCCCATGTAACACCATGTAGACATTAGAGCTCCCCCCATGTAACACCATGTAGACATTAGAGCTTTCCCCATGTAACACAATGTAGACATTAGAGCTCCCCCCATGTAACACCGTGTAGACATTAGAGCTTTCCCCATGTAACACCGTGTAGACATTAGAGCTCCCCCATGTAACACCATGTAGACATTAGAGCTCCCCCCATGTAACACCGTGTAGACATTAAGAGCTCCCCCATGTAACACCATGTAGACATTAGAGCTCCCCCCATGTAACACCGTGTAGACATTAGAGCTTTCCCCATGTAACACAATGAAGACATTAGAGCTCCCCCCATGTAACACCATATAGACATTAGAGCTCCCCCCATGTAACACCATGTATACATTAGAGCTCCCCCCATGTAACACCATGTAGACATTAGAGCTTTCCCCATGTAACACAATGTAGACATTAGAGCTCCCCCCATGTAACACCATATAGACATTAGAGCTTTCCCCATGTAACACCATGTAGACATTAGAGCTTTCCCCATGTAACACAATGAAGACATTAGAGCTCCCCCCATGTAACACCATATAGACATTAGAGCTCCCCACATGTAACACCGTGTATACATTAGAGCTCCCCCCATGTAACACCATGTAGACATTAGAGCTCCCCCCATGTAACACCATATAGACATTAGAGCTCCCCCCATGTAACACCATATAGACATTAGAGCTCCCCCCATGTAACACCATGTAGACATTAGAGCTCCCCCCATGTAACACCATATAGACATTAGAGCTTTCCCCATGTAACACAATGTAGACATTAGAGCTCCCCCCATGTAACACCATGTAGACATTAGAGCTCCCCCCATGTAACACCGTGTAGACATTAGAGCTTTCCCCATGTAACACAATGAAGACATTAGAGCTCCCCCCATGTAACACCATATAGACATTAGAGCTTTCCCCATGTAACACAATGAAGACATTAGAGCTCCCCCCATGTAACACCATATAGACATTAGAGCTTTCCCCATGTAACACAATGTAGACATTAGAGCTCCCCCCATGTAACACCATATAGACATTAGAGCTTTCCCCATGTAACACCATGTAGACATTAGAGCTTTCCCCATGTAACACCATGTAGACATTAGAGCTCCCCCCATGTAACACCATGTAGACATTAGAGCTCCCCCCATGTAACACCGTGTAGACATTAGAGCTTTCCCCATGTAACACCGTGTAGACATTAGAGCTCCCCCATGTAACACCATGTAGACATTAGAGCTCCCCCCATGTAACACCGTGTAGACATTAGAGCTTTCCCCATGTAACACCGTGTAGACATTAGAGCTCCCCCATGTAACACCATGTAGACATTAGAGCTTTCCCCATGTAACACCGTGTAGACATTAGAGCTCCCCCCATGTAACACCATGTAGACATTAGAGCTCCCCCCATGTAACACCATGTAGACATTAGAGCTCCCCCCATGTAACACCGTGTAGACATTAGAGCTTTCCCCATGTAACACCATGTAGACATTAGAGCTCCAACAATGTAACACCATGTAGACATTAGAGCTCCCCCCATGTAACACCATGAAGACATTAGAGCTCCCCCCATGTAACACCGTGTAGACATTAGAGCTTTCCCCATGTAACACCGTGTAGACATTAGAGCTCCCCCCATGTAACACCATGTAGACATTAGAGCTCCAACAATGTAACACCATGTAGACATTAGAGCTCCCCCCATGTAACACCATATAGACATTAGAGCTCCCCCCATGTAACACCGTGTAGACATTAGAGCTTTCCCCATGTAACACCGTGTAGACATTAGAGCTCCCCCCATGTAACACCATGTAGACATTAGAGATCCCCCCCCTGTAACACCGTGTAGACATTAGAGCTCCCCCCATGTAACACCGTGTAGACATTAGAGCTTTCCCCATGTAACACCGTGTAGACATTAGAGCTCCCCCCATGTAACACCGTGTAGACATTAGAGCTCCCCCCATGTAACACCATGTAGACATTAGAGATCCCCCCCCTGTAACACCGTGTAGACATTAGAGCTCCCCCCATGTAACACCATGTAGACATTAGAGCTCCCCCCATGTAACACCATGTAGACATTAGAGCTCCCCCCATGTAACACCGTGTAGACATTAGAGCTCCCCCCATGTAACACCATGTAGACATTAGAGCTCCCCCCATGTAACACCATGTAGA
The DNA here is from genome assembly GCA_033556935.1 of Timema podura. Lineage (NCBI taxonomy): Eukaryota > Metazoa > Arthropoda > Insecta > Phasmatodea > Timematidae > Timema > Timema podura. Next base: position 2,834,675 of record JAVRXN010000012.1, read on the forward strand.
CATTAGAGCTCCCCCCATGTAACACCGTGTAGACATTAGAGCTCCAACAATGTAACACCATGTAGACATTAGAGCTCCCCCCATGTAACACCATGAAGACATTAGAGCTCCCCCCATGTAACACCATGTAGACATTAGAGCTCCAACAATGTAACACCATGTAGACATTAGAGCTCCCCCCATGTAACACCATATAGACATTAGAGCTCCCCCCATGTAACACCATATAGACATTAGAGCTCCCCCCATGTAACACCGTGTAGACATTAGAGCTTTCCCCATGTAACACCGTGTAGACATTAGAGCTCCCCCCATGTAACACCATGTAGACATTAGAGCTTTCCCCATGTAACACCATGTAGACATTAGAGCTCCCCCATGTAACACCATGTAGACATTAGAGCTCCCCCCATGTAACACCGTGTAGACATTAGAGCTTTCCCCATGTAACACCATGTAGACATTAGAGCTCCAACAATGTAACACCATGTAGACATTAGAGCTCCCCCCATGTAACACCATGAAGACATTAGAGCTCCCCCATGTAACACCGTGTAGACATTAGAGCTTTCCCCATGTAACACCGTGTAGACATTAGAGCTCCCCCCATGTAACACCATGTAGACATTAGAGCTTTCCCCATGTAACACCGTGTAGACATTAGAGCTCCCCCCATGTAACACCATGTAGACATTAGAGCTCCCCCCATGTAACACCGTGTAGACATTAGAGCTCCCCCCATGTAACACCGTGTATACATTAGAGCTCCCCCCATGTAACACCGTGTATACATTAGAGCTCCCCCCATGTAACACCATATAGACATTAGAGCTCCAACAATGTAACACCATGTAGACATTAGAGCTCCCCACATGTAACATCATGTAGACATTAGAGCTCCCCCCATGTAACACCGTGTATACATTAGAGCTCCCCCCACATAACACCATGTAGACATTAGAGCTCCCCCATGTAACACCGTGTATACATTAGAGCTCCCCCCATGTAACACCATGTAGACATTAGAGCTCCCCACATGTAACACCATGTAGACATTAGAGCTCCCCCACATAACACCATATAGACATTAGAGCTCCCCCCATGTAACACCATGTAGACATTAGAGCTCCCCACATGTAACACCATGTAGACATTAGAGCTCCCCACACGTAACACCGTGTATACATTAGAGCTCCCCCCATGTAACACCGTGTATACATTAGAGCTCCCCCCATGTAACACCATGTAGACATTAGAGATCCCCCCCCTGTAACACCGTGTAGACATTAGAGCTCCACCCAGACAGAACACCTAATAATAATAATATTTATTTATTTATTCCTCCTACACAAATATAATTTCATTACTCCTCCACTCATAATTGTTTTCTTTGTTTGTCCTGATGATACATTTCATGATTAGTAGAGTAGGCAATCAATATTAACTGGACACACTAACAGTAGGCTACCCGTTCATATGAACTGTTGTAACTTACTATCTGGTTCTTGACAGGAAAACATCTATTAGCATCAAGTTAGAACATCACTGATCTCTTGTTTGATGTCCACAGAACTTGCAAGATCTTGAGCCATCAACAAACATGGCTGAGGATGATTCCAGTGTTAAGGTGGCCGTGCGGTAAGTTTGATTATTCTTTAGACCAGTAGTGTAGCCACAACCCTTCTTTGGGGGTGCTCTTAAGCGCTGTACAAAGCTGTTTATTAAATAATGAAGATATCATATTTTCTTGCTATTGTTGACATTGTGTTTATAAGACCAAAATTAAATATTTCATTTTGATAGTTGCAAACATATCTGATTACCATTACCTTGGCTAATATTGTTCTTATTTTATAATCCTAAACATATGTATTGAGGGTTCAATAATTTATATCAGCAATATTAATAATATTATTATATTTTCATAGTTTGTTCTAATTGAGCCACACAATCTAAATGTCAAGCTCATTTAGTCTAGTTTGACAGTGAATAACAGCCATTTGTACAGAAATGAGTGTTTTCCACTCTCCCTACACACTTATGTGAAAACATTTTCTCTAAATTCTTCCTTCTTCAACCCTACTACATTAGCGTAATTAATATAAATGGGGATAAAGCTGCTTCCAGACTTGAACAGAACAGTGAACCTAACAGCGAACACAATATTTCCATGAACATGTTCATTGTTCAATTCGCTGTGGCCGAATGTCCAGACTTGAACAGAACAGTGAACCTAACAGCGAACACAATATTTCCATGAACATGTTCATTGTTCAGTTCGCTGTGGCCGAATGTCCAGACTTGAACAGAACAGTGAACCTAACAGCGAACACAATATTTCCATGAACATGTGCATTGTTCAGTTTGCTGTGGCCGAGTGTCCAGACTTGAACAGAACAGTGAACCTAACAGCGAACACAATATTTCCATGAACATGTTCATTGTTCAGTTTGCTGTGGCCGAGTGTCCAGACTTGAACAGAACATGTTCGCTACGTGTTCCCATAGTCGGTTGGTTTTTAAAATTATTTTTACCAATGAATAAAACAGATATTATATTAAACAACTGAAGAACAAAATTGTTTGTTTGTTTATTGTGATATATTAACCATAAAAAAATTGAATTATTGTACTTAGAGATCATTACAAATAAATCGAACAAGTTACTTTAAGTATTAACTTAATTTATCTTAATTTCACAAACTTCTCCTATTTTTTAAACAAAAAGTAAAAAAAAGTTTCAGAAAATAAAGATTTAGGAACAATCAGTCTTTTAAGTTGTTTTAGTAAAACGCGGTATGCCGACTTGGAAATTAGCAGCAGCCAAAAAAAGGTGCAGCACTATTAACAGAAAATTAGGTAAAAACAGAAGTCTTTAACCCTCTCCCTACCCGCCTCGGTGGCTACAAGGTCTTAGGCGTCACTCTAGTGTTTAGATTAGACTACCGAGGACGGGGAGATCAGAGTTTGATACCAATCGGGTGCAGTGAAGCACTTTTTCCTAAGCGGTCTCACATGCTCTCCACGCAAATGTGGGTGCGATTCCTCTAAACTACACCTATCTCATTCCTAGTTCATTAGTTTAATTAGTACATAGGCATTTAACCTGAGCAGATAATAAGATGCGGTGCAAAAAAAAAAGTCCTCCCCTAGTTGTCCCTAAGTAGTTAGGGCGTTTTTTGCTCACTGAGGTCAATCAAATATTTATATACAGGGTGTTCGGAAACTCATAGCCAAAACTGCACATATAGCGTGTTTGAACCAAAAGTAATACAAAATCCCTATACACTTATATCCAGAAAACTATGATAGTACCATTAAATTGTGTTCCAAGTTTCGACATACCAGTACAGCACCAGGAGAGCAAAGCTGTTCAAGCATGCATGTACAACAAGTTGCATAGGAGTTAGGTGCGCGGCACTGAACATGTAATAATGTCAAGCACTTTCTGTGATGTAGGACCGTTAATGATGACCCTTAGATTGGTGTGTTGTTTACTATTAATTGTGGTATGTTCTGCTGCCGTGCTCAAAGATATCCTAACTTCTACGCAACTTGTTGTACATGCACTCTTGCACAGTTTTGCTCTCCTGGTGGTATGCCAAAGCTTTGAAAACAATTTAATGGTATTAGCATAGATTTCCAGATGTAAGTGTATAGGGATTTTGTTTTACTTTTGGTTCAAACAAACTATATGTACAGTTTGAGCTATGAATTTGCGAACATCCCCCATATATACATAAATAATAGTTTGCATATCATTTCTTAACTTTTCCTGTAGGCCTACCGATATAGTATATTTTATTTTTTTCCTTTCTAAGGGCGGCTAACAAACTTTCAATTTTTTCCTGCATTCATTCACATCCCTGTCCATCATGGCCCCATTCTCCTCTAAGCATCCTGTTTTTTTAAATTTTACCATAGTGATCTGGATCCTTAGTATTCCAGATTACCTGGTGTGGCTTAGACTGTAGAGCTCTTTGAGCTTCATTTGCTCGTCTTTTGACCACTACATTTTCTACAATATGCTAAAATAAAGATGATGATGATGATCATGTTAATAATAAATTAAACACATACACAAAGAAATATACTCGCCAAAAGATATATATATATATATAGACTTATTTACAAAAATCAAAACACAAGTGTTACTCTGCTGCTGTCTGGCCTATGACTGTATGTTCGGGGAAATGTTCGCGGAGGCGTCCAGACTAGAACAGGACCGAACATGAACATACTTTGATGCAAAATCAACAACTGGTGGATCGGGGCGGGGCCAAACAGAACAACGAACACATTTTGCTACAATGTTTTGTTAGGAAAACCATCCACACTTGTCGCAAACATGTTCATGTTTGTTGTTCTGTTCTAGTGTGACCGGGGCTTAAGACGACTGAGTAGACAAGATGCGTTGAGGAAAAATGATTCTCTTATCAGTTTTGTGTATTGTTTAAATTAGTTTTCATTTTGATTTTAGCTCCTTTTATATTACTAGGTACATCAATACAACTCATATAAGACTACTAGGTACAGCAATACAACTCATAACAATATTACAATGAACTCTAATAAAATAAAAGCCAACATATTTGTCATGGATAATAGAGGTAACTCCAGCCACCTAACAGTGAAATAGTTATTAGTTTTGCTTCAAAATAGTTTTATACTTTTTTGATTCTTGTGTACTAAACACCCTCTAAACAACCTACAACTTGCCTGTTGAGGTATTTACTTCTTAAAATTATTATAATAACTATAAGAAAGTATGAATGAAAGTGGTTAAAATGATAAAAACTGTTTTAAGTTGATGATTTCCTGACCCACTCTCTACCATAGTGGAATAATGCACGGTAAGCTGCTACCTCGATGGGTACATTACATTACATACTATTACAATACCAAATTATTTTATTGCTAATATCATCTTAATTATCTTATTTATTTATTAATTTGGACTTATAGACATGAACAACTAACTAATACCAGTATGTACTTGTACAAATACTATATAGGAAAAATATTGATATAGAAAAACATTATCTTGATTTTTAAATATCTCGGTTTGAACATTTAGTGATACCGGATATTCATTCCTACAACTATTTGCATAATCTTTTGTAATTGAATATTAACAATATTTTTTCCATCTTTTAAAAGTTATAATAATGTGTGAATCATCATAAACATTTTGTTCTTATTCATAATTCAACCAACAAAATACACTTTTTCTGTCTCCTGTCAAAAACGTGAATATAATGTTTTGAGAAATTAATAACTGTGCAAGTACATTTTGATTGTGGCTTAGTAAATTCTAAATATATTCAAACATATACCTAGTCCAAAAACATGAATAATATAGTATATTTTGAAGGTTTTTTGACAAGATACTTGTTTAAGAATATTTTAAATTCAATAAGCCATAGTTAAAATTTAATTTCTCAAAACATAATATTGTAAATCTCTGCTTAATAAAAGGTAAATTGTGTTCGAACATGTGAATGAATTGGACAACTGGTTCTCGCTGTCCTAGACCAGGGGCACCACATTGCTTACTACTCCTATAATGTTTAGTTTTACCCACAGACCATTGCATGGATGATGCAACAGTGTCTTCAATTCACTTTCAATGATTAGAATTTGGAGAATATTTTGATCTGACATACATATTTTATTTTGCCACCTCAATTCTTTCAAATAGAATACACACAGGCCCATATCTTGACCAGAGCTTAGACTGATGTCTTAATATTTTGAATTCTGTTATTCATATTTAAAATACCTCATATGTCTGTCCACTTAACTAAGGATCTTGGTTTTGATTCTTGGCATAGCCGGACACTTTATAATTGGTGAAACAGGAACCTCTCCTTTCAGAGTGATATATTTTTGGCTGGTGGACTGGCTGTTGTATATGTTCTAATTATAAGTTAGGTTGCGAATCATATGCTGATTCAGGATGTGCACCGTAGATGCACTCAAATAATAATAATAATAATAATAATATAATAATAATAATAATAATAATAATAATAAAATACATATTAGAAGTAATTATTAAATTTCCAAAACATGAAACAAGTTGACAATTCACTATCACCGAATGGACTACTTGATCATTATTATCAGCATAGAAACAATGTTTTTTGTTTTGGTAATACACAACTGTATAATTCCTCTCTGAGTGGTAACTTCTAGAATGTCTGGATGTATAAGTGTGAAGACAATACCCCCTGATGTATCACGCTGACCAGGCTAAAAGACATGGGTCGATGGAGCAGACTGTTGTGGTTGGCTGGTCACACCGAGTGACAAAAGACAACTGTAAACATTGTCTTAAATTGTCTCACTACATTTAACACAGGTTCTTAGTTTCTTAATCAAAGAAAGGCTACAATGGAGGCTCGAGAGTCTCTCCTTCTATTATGTTGTACCACACTCTCTCCCTTATTGTGTATGTTGCATCATGGGAGGCTTTAGTGGAATATCATTTACAGTCTGGATCCTTTGACAAGATCATTTACTGTCTGGATCCTTTGACAAGATCATTTACAGTCTGGATCCTTTGACAAGATCATTTAGAGTCTGGATCCTTTGACAAGATCATTTACAGTCTGGATCCTTTGACAAGATCATTTACAGTCTGGATCCTTTGATAATATCATTTACTGTCTGGATCCTTTGACAAGATCATTTACAGTCTGGATCCTTTGACAAGATCATTTACAGTCTGAATCCTTTGACAAGATCATTTACTGTCTGGATCCTTTGACAAGATCATTTACAGTCTGGATCCTTTGATAATATCATTTACTGTCTGGATCCTTTGACAAGATCATTTACAGTCTGGATCCTTTGACAAGATCATTTACAGTCTGAATCCTTTGACAAGATCATTTACTGTCTGGATCCTTTGACAAGATCATTTACAGTCTGGATCCTTTGATAATATCATTTACTGTCTGGATCCTTTGACAAGATCATTTACAGTCTGGATCCTTTGACAAGATCATTTACAGTCTGGATCCTTTGACAAGATCATTTACTGTCTGGATCCTTTGACAAGATCATTTACAGTCTGGATCCTTTGACAGATCTTTAGAGTCTGGATCCTTTGACAAGATCATTTACAGTCTGGATCCTTTGACAAGATCATTTAGAGTCTGGATCCTTTGACAAGATCATTTACAGTCTGGATCCTTTGACAAGATCATTTACAGTCTGCATCCTTTGATAAGATCATTTACTGTCTGGATCCTTTGAGAAGATCATTTACTGTCTGGATCCTTTGACAAGATCATTTACAGTCTGAATCCTTTGAGAAGATCATTTACTGTCTGGATCCTTTGACAAGATCATTTACAGTCTGGATCCTTTGATAATATCATTTACAGTCTGGATCCTTTGATAAGATGAGCCACAGGAATTCGCTACTTACACCTTCTCAAGCAATAATATAATACAGCTAACACTAAACATTGGTCAAGAGGAGACATTGATTGCAATTGAACCAACTGTTTACTGAACTGGAAGAAGGAAATGATTGATACCCCATTGGTTGGACTCCACGCACCCTCATGAAACAAGAGAGGCTTATCATTACATTCGAACTGCAGTCTCTCCGTCATCGCTAGTCCAGTCTGTTGAGTGATGCTTTAGGTTAGACCAGCCGACCACTGAAACATGTGTTAAAAGTAAAAACCTTGGAAGAAGCGTAGGAGCTAGGAGTAATATATGTAGTTCTGTGATGAGCTAATGTTTTACACGAGGACCAATTTGTGCAATAACTGAGGAATTGATACAAGAAGCACACTTCACTCACATCTCTAACTCATGCTAAGTCTTCTAAGATGACCTTGTGCAGTGTACCCTTAAATTATCTTATTAGTACAAACATTAAAATTCTCATGTAGACATATCTTAAGATATTGGTTTGAACTGAACCTTTTATTATATGCTAGATATACACCATCTATATTGTTTTAAACTACGGAACTCACTTTGTCCTCTTGTCAATAGTACTTTTATATAATGATACAATAATCTAATATTGATTGAATTAGCTCACAAGGATATCTAAAAATCAAGCTAAGTATTGGAAATAACACATGAGATGGCGAGCACATCTCAGAGAAATAACACATGAGATGGCGAGCACGTCTCAGGGAAATAACACATGAGATGGCGAGCACGTCTCAGGGAAATAACACATGAGATGGCGAGCACGTCTCAGGGAAATAACACATGAGATGGCGAGCACATCTCAGGGAAATAACACATGAGATGGCGAGCACATCTCAGGGAAATAACACATCTCAGGGAAATAACACATCTCAGGGAAATAACACATCTCAGGGAAATAACACATGAGATGGCGAGCACATCTCAGGGAAATAACACATGAGATGGCGAGCACATCTCAGGGAAATAACACATGAGGTGGCGAGCACATCTCAGGGAAATAACACATGAGATGGCGAGCACATCTCAGGGCAATAACACATCTCAGGGCAATAACACATCTCAGGGAATAACACATCTCAGGGAAATAACACATCTCAGGGAAATACACATAGATGCAGCACGTCTCAGGGAAATAACACATGAGATGGCGAGCACGTCTCAGGGAAATAACACATGAGATGGCGAGCACGTCTCAGGGAAATAACACATGAGATGGCGAGCACGTCTCAGGGAAATAACACATGAGATGGCGAGCACGTCTCAGGGAAATAACACATGAGATGGCGAGCACATCTCAGGGAAATAACACATCTCAGGGAAATAACACATCTCAGGGAAATAACACATGAGATGGCGAGCACATCTCAGGGAAATAACACATGAGATGGCGAGCACATCTCAGGGAAATAACACATGAGGTGGCGAGCACATCTCAGGGAAATAACACATGAGATGGCGAGCACATCTCAGGGCATAACACATCTCAGGGCAATAACACATCTCAGGGAAATAACACATCTCAGGGAAATAACACATCTCAGGGAAATAACACATGAGGTGGCGAGCACGTCTCAGGGAAATAACACATGAGATGGCGAGCACGTCTCAGGGAAATAACACATGAGATGCGAGCACGTCAGGAATCACAGATGCGACACGTCTCAGGGAAATAACACATGAGATGGCGAGCACGTCTCAGGGAAATAACACATGAGATGGCGAGCACGTCTCAGGGAAATAACACATGAGATGGCGAGCACGTCTCAGGGAAATAACACATGAGATGGCGAGCACGTCTCAGGGAAATAACACATGAGATGGCGAGCACGTCTCAGGGAAATAACACATGAGATGGCGAGCACGTCTCAGGGAAATAACACATGAGGAGAATTGATATTATATTGACCGGGAATTATTCACAGGCTGGGTTCCAAACTAAGGTTTTCACTAGATCACTTTTGAATAGCATTGTGTGAGGAGGTTTGATTTAGTAAAACGTGTACTATTATTTGCGAGGAGGGAGGTAAAAAACTAAGCACCACAGTGATGATTCAAAATACAATTTGAATTTGCTCAAACATTTATGGGAATATGGGAATTGTGTAGTAAGCCTATTGGAAATATGTCGTTAATGGATTAATTTGTCATCAGCCTATTTGTTTTAGTGTCATTAGAAATTAAATAGAGGGAATTGATTAAAATGACTTGTCTATCAACCCAAGGATTCAAACCACTAGAATCGTATTTCAAGCTCACGAGTTAAAGGAGCCCCCCCCCCCCCCAACTTCTTAAGGAGGAATATTGCATGTCTCCAAGGGGACTAACTTAGTCTTGACAAAACACATCTCCCTAGAATATCTTACAAACATGGCCGTCCTCGCACAATTCTCAAAAATAAAGGACCTCCCGCTGAGCAAAAGATCCAATTTAACAGTATTTCCTTCCATACGCGCAGCCGTCCCTCGTAGCCTAACTCCAGCTCCCGGGAAGCAGGGTGGTCTATTTGGCATAGCTTGACACTGGTATGCTAACACTCTTGGTGTTGTGTTCATAAGACAGTGAAATAAAGTAAATGTTACTCTGGAGCTTATTTCTTCCTAAGAATAGGCAAACTTATTCACTAACTCTGATTTTCATACGAAGCCAACTTTCGTCCAACACATGTTATTGAAAATCACTCAAATTTGGCATTCTAGAAGTGTCTTTTCCGATTTATTAACTAAAAAGCTATCAAAAGGATATTTTACTATGGGTCAGTGTATAATTTCTTTTTTCACGATTAATTAGATGGACTGCCAATGTAAATACAATTTTAATTATTTTCCCGCATTTGTAGCAACATGAGTTTGCAGTTTCCAAACAATGGACTTCCTACGCAATCTAAATTTTCACTGCCCTGAGAAAATGTCAGAACAAAGCTTCAGTAACAGGCAGGCATTGAAACCGGAGATAATGGCGGATGTTACAAAGGACAGTGATAAGTGTGGAGGATAGTAATCTGATAAAACAAATTGACAATGCAAAGAAGAAAGCTAATGTGTGCCAGAAATTAAATTTGGTTATTCCATCATTCAGATCCAATTAAAAATATTGAAATAACATTTTCAGTGAGATTGGAAGCCAGAATGGTGTACTTTGAACAAAGTGTTATAAAATTGATCTAAAACAAAATTGAGAATTGACAGCTTAGAGGTTGTTCTTTCTGCCCAGGCTGAGAAAAACTAACACTCATAGTTCACATCGCTGTAAGTTTGTAAATCTTGTTACAATTATTATGTTGTGGTATCACTATTTTAATAAATGCAATTTTATAGAAAAGTTTTCAAAGTTTTCATTTTAGTTGATTTGTAATGCTGCATGAAATTATTTTATCTCTTATTTAAATGTTACTTAATCCTCCATCGGTTATCGCCGTTTGTCTCTGATGATTGAATTTCTCTATTCTCTTGAGGGATGTTATAAAATATATCTATATAATAGTTGCGTCTTTCATTTCTTTAGTTTAAAATGAAATATGTTGTTATTGTAACCTCTAAGGGAAATACTAAACATTGTCAGGCTTTGACAGTTTTTAAGATTTCTGTATATTGCTCCTAAGTAAGAACGTTATTTTCTACTTCATTTTTACAAACAATTAATTTGAGCCATAACAGCGAGTGATGTTAAATATCAGGGTCTGATGAATAGCAGCACAGCAACTAGGACAGAGATTAGGGCACATGTGAGAGCTTACATCTTCTTAGTATGGAACAATGTTAGCTTAAATATTTGTAATCAAAGGTTTTTTTTTGCTTCTTCTAATTCATTGAGTTATTTTTTAAAATGAGCACACACACATCCGTGGTGTGGAAATGAGTACATGAGAGGTCCTTTACAGGTATTTAAAAAGAGAATAATCTCTAGTTGGCTGTGTCAACACATTCAAGGTTGTATTTCGATCTCCAATTGGTGAAGTACTTATTCTTCGTGAAGAGTGTTGTGTACATTGAAGTGAGTCAAGTACGTAATGGTTATAAAAACTATCAGGGGCGTAACCAGGAACTTTTTTCGTGTGTGTATATTAAATCAAATTTAGGAAAATATATACACTTAGGTTTTGATTTTACATAAGAAATAAATTTAAACATTTTTGTTTTATCTGCTGTGGCAGATTTAATCGTATTTTCTACATTTTACTTTTTTCTCTTGGAAAGGTTATTTTTTAAAAAAATATGAAAATTGATATTTTATTTAAATGATATAATCAAACATTCTATAGAATTTGTCAAACTGTAACATAATGAAAAAATCACAAAAAATAAGCCTAAAAGTATATACTATGTAATTTCGTTAAAAAGAAAGAAATTCTGTTAAAATTACTGAATTTATTAAAAAATTAGTTTTAAATATTTACTCGTCACATGATAAAAACTGTTATTGTCCTACCTTGAAGTAGTTTATTATAATACAATCCCTAATCTTCGAGCTTTTTTGACATTTTATTTAAAACTTCTTCGGGATCAACCATAACTTCTCTGTGAATAAACATTAAAGCCAGATCATTAAGTCTATTCAGTGGAGTGATGTTTCGTGGGTAGTTCTACAGCCGTCTCAATGAGATATACCTTGTCTATTCAGTGAAGTGATGTTTCGTGGGTAGTTCTACAGCCGTCTCAATGAGAAGGACCTTGTCTATTCTGTGAAGTGATGTTTCGTGGGTAGTTCTACAGCCGTCTCAATGAGGAGAAGGACCTTGTCTATTCAGTGAAGTGATGTTTCGTGGGTAGTTCTACAGCCGTCTCAATGAGAAGGACCTTGTCTATTCTGTGAAGTGATGTTTCGTGGGTAGTTCTACAGCCGTCTCAATGAGATGGACCTTGTCTATTCAGTGAAGTGATGTTTCGTGGGTAGTTCTACAGCCGTCTCGATAAGGAGATGGACCTTGTCTATTCTGTGAAGTGATGTTTCGTGGGTAGTTCTACAGCCGTCTCAATGAGGAGAAGGACCTTGTCTATTCAGTGAAGTGATGTTTCGTGGGTAGTTCTACAGCCGTCTAAATGAGAAGGACCTTGTCTATTCTGTGAAGTGATGTTTCGTGGGTAGTTCTACAGCCGTCTCAATGAGGAGAAGGACCTTGTCTATTCAGTGAAGTGATGTTTCGTGGGTAGTTCTACAGCCGTCTCAATGAGGAGAAGGACCTTGTCTATTCAGTGAAGTGATGTTTCGTGGGTAGTTCTACAGCCGTCTCAAGGAGATGGACCTTGTCTATTCAGTGAAGTGATGTTTCGTGGGTAGTTCTACAGCCGCCTCAATGAGGAGATGGGCCTTTCTGCGGTGGCAGTTATTGGTAATGTCGCCGCTAATTTGATAAAGTTGTGTACAGTTGGAAACATATTTTTTACATTCATTGAGGGCTCTTATGAAGTCACGAGGATAGTCAGATCTTTTTATCCATGTTCTTTTCCACATATGAACTTCTCTAATGAACTTTGCAAGTATAGATGATGCATTATTGGGCCACTGATCAGATAAAGTTTCACAGCATAATATTTTTATTTCGTTGTCAGTTAGCTTTGCACATTTTTCTGGATGGTAAAAAAGAAAGCTTTTCCAAAACATGTTTGTGGTTTAGAAATCTGTTGTTCATTTCTCGAATAAAAATGTCAAGAAACGGTAAATGAAGAGAAACCCTATAATACTCTTCGGGATGTTTCATGCTTGAAGTGCAATTATACCTAGTAGTTTGCCTACCACAAAGTTGAGGTATCTGAATTGTAGCTGCTAGACTATCAGCGATTTGCTGGATCTCACGGTAAATTGCCTTAAACGAGGTTTCGGGATCGTCTCTCATTTGTTGAATCTCTTCCGTCAACGATTCACATGATTTATAGCAGAAGCAGGTTCTAACTGCTTTGCTTGAGAGAGGGTGCATAAGCCATGCACCAAACATAAAACTTTGCTTACAACACACGGTGACATCAAAAACTGGATACTATTCAAAGCTGAAATTAGCACAAACGATTTAGAGGATAAAATTTTGAATTTCGCTCAAAGCATCCAAATTTGGAAGACAAAGTTCCTTAAAGAGAAGAATGTAATCCAGGTGTTCAACCAAAGGAGTTTCGCAGAAATTAAGGAGGCGTGTTCTCCATGCATCACTCTTTTCTTTGAGAATAATGTTTTTCAAAACTTTGGAAAGTCTAAAGAATGAAATTATATCTTTCAAGGTCGCTAAACTGTTCCTTATAGCTGGAACTGAGCATTAGTGACCAAGGACAAGGTTAAGTACATGGCTGGAGCATTGGATATAAATCACTTCAGGACAAGGTTAAGTACATGACTGGAGCATTGGACGTAAATCACTTCAGGACAAGGTTAAGTACATGACTGGAGCAGTGGACGTAAATCACTTCAGGACAAGGTTAAGTACATGACTGGAGCAGTGGATATAAATCACTTCAGGACAAGGTTAAGTACATGACTGGAGCATTGGATATAAATCACTTCAGGACAAGGTTAAGTACATGACTGGAGCAGTGGATATAAATCACTTCAGGACAAGGTTAAGTACATGACTGGAGCAGTGGACGTAAATCACTTCAGGACAAGGTTAAGTACATGACTGGAGCATTGGACGTAAATCACTTCAGGACAAGGTTAAGTACATGACTGGAGCAGGGGACGTAAATCACTTCAGGACAAGGTTAAGTACATGACTGGAGCAGTGGATATAAATCACTTCAGGACAAGGTTAAGTACATGACTGGAGCATTGGATATAAATCACTTCAGGACAAGGTTAAGTACATGACTGGAGCAGTGGACGTAAATCACTTCAGGACAAGGTTAAGTACATGACTGGAGCAGTGGACGTAAATCACTTCAGGACAAGGTTAAGTACATGACTGGAGCAGTGGATATAAATCACTTCAGGACAAGGTTAAGTACATGACTGGAGCATTGGATATAAATCACTTCAGGACAAGGTTAGGTACATGACTGGAGCAGTGGACGTAAATCACTTCAGGACAAGGTTAAGTACATGGCTGGAGCATTGGATATAAATCACTTCAGGACAAGGTTAAGTACATGACTGGAGCATTGGATATAAATCACTTCAGGACAAGGTTAAGTACATGACTGGAGCAGTGGACGTAAATCACTTCAGGACAAGGTTAAGTACATGACTGGAGCATTGGATATAAATCACTTCAGGACAAGGTTAAGTACATGACTGGAGCAGTGGACGTAAATCACTTCAGGACAAGGTTAAGTACATGACTGGAGCATTGGATATAAATCACTTCAGGACAAGGTTAAGTACATGACTGAAGCAGTGGACGTAAATCACTTCAAGACAAGGTTAAGTACATGACTGGAGCATTGGACGTAAATCACTTCAGGACAAGGTTAAGTACATGACTGGAGCAGTTGATATAAATCACTTCAGGACAAGGTTAAGTACATGACTGGAGCAGTTGATATAAATCACTTCAGGACAAGGTTTAAGTACATGACTGGAGCATTGGATATAAATCACTTCAGGACAAGGTTAAGTACATGACTGGAGCATTGGATATAAATCACTTCAGGACAAGGTTAAGTACATGACTGGAGCAGTGGATATAAATCACTTCAGGACAAGGTTAAGTACATGACTGGAGCAGTGGACGTAAATCACTTCAGGACAAGGTTAAGTACATGACTGGAGCAGTGGACGTAAATCACTTCAGGACAAGGTTAAGTACATGACTGGAGCATTGGATATAAATCACTTCAGGACAAGGTTAAGTACATGACTGGAGCAGTGGATATAAATCACTTCAAGACAAGGTTAAGTACATGACTGGAGCAGTTGACGTAAATCACTTCAGGACAAGGTTAAGTACATGACTGGAGCAGTGGATATAAATCACTTCAGGACAAGGTTAAGTACATGACTGGAGCAGTGGACGTAAATCACTTCAGGACAGGTGTTACGTGTGATGGCAGCACATCCTTTGAATTGACCTCTCAAAACTCTCATGTTTTCACCCATTTATGAAAACTCTTTTTGTAAAGTCTTTGCACGACCCGAACCACAGACGTCAACTGGACAAATGTTAAAAGAAAAAATTGCTCAACACCAGAAATATCTGTAGTTACATCCGCCAATATACTAAAACATTCAGATGCATTGATTTTATTTACAATACCAAATAAAATTATGTCACCACATCCTACATTTATTTCATTTTTAATATGTGGTTTAGTATAAGATAAGTTATTCCCTCAATGTTCTAAATGGTTCTTTAGAGTTTCGTCACCACTTTCAATTATAAATCGTAAAAGGGCTCTAAAATGTCCTTTATTTTTCCTTACGTAGGTAGAGTCTTCTGTTGTTACTGGTCCGGAATCAGAGACCACGTAGAGCCATTTCTTGTCGGCCACATAAATAACTGTCTTCATTACCGGCAACACTTTTTTCCTATTTTCCAAAATTTGTTTTTGTCTTCCTTTATACAGCGTACCTAGAATATTATTAGTTTTGTTTTCAAAAATTGCTAAAAGGTTCTGAGCGGAAATTGAATATTTTTGGTGTTCGTGCCTTCTAAAAATTCTTTGGCGTCTTTCCATCGGTTAAAATGTGCGTTAACAAATGCCCCCAACTTAACATGATTTTCCTTGCCTTCCTAAGAATCTTTAGTCAAAATAATGAAATATTTACATAAAGCTCCTTCTTTTAATCTCGAATAGGAAAACCACTGGAATTCCGATAGCAATTTTTTCTGAAATTTTAAGTTTCGCTCTCCAAGTGGAAACTTGTATAGATCATTAGGAACCCAGGCATTTTGAAGAAAGTTATACTTTTCTACATCTGCACATGATTTCTCCACCTCTAGTCAAATATGAAGAGTGTTTGGAGAGAGAGAGGCAGAGAACTTACGATTATCAGGTTCCAGGCAAGGACTAGGAGTAGGCTTATTACTGGAGTACACTAATGATTCTACCACTGAACTTTCACTAAAGGTGGTATTTACAATCTTTTTTCCACTGTCTTCTGCCACATTTGGGCAGTTCTTCTTAGTTTACTAAAAAGGTTTAAACGTCCCTTGGTCTATTACTCATCTTTTTCCACATCACACAACAATCCACAATACAAACACGTTCCAACGAACACCACTCCAATGCCAAAGCTCAGCACAAACTACCCTACCTGCTGGGATGTGCCTCCACCCTACTCTAACGTCGACTACTCTGGAGGAGGGGGGATGATGGGGTTATGTCCCGTTACCTAGGCGCAACATTCCCCGCTACCGCCTACTTGTTTGCAGACAACCCTTGACACTACGGAAAATAAATATATACACCAAGGCGCCAAACACACAATTGGCGATACTAGCGCGTAGGTCGGAAGTTATATTAGATCTACATTAGCGCCGGACTCAGGGTTTTCACATAATTTAGTTACATTATTTACAATTTAATATTTAATTTAAAAAATTATTGAAGGGTAATTTTGGGGCAGGGGGATATATTCAGATATCCCCGCTCCCCCAGGCTACGCGCATAAAAACTACCCTTCGACAAATGGTATGTACAGCCAAACAAACACAAACTAATTCAAAACAAGATATTCTGGCAAAGAACTAAACGGCCACTCATTGTATGTCTCGCCATTAGATATTGGCACTTTTAGGAACTCTGAAGGTTGAATCATTGTATAGAGACAGTATTGTGATGAATGATCACTGTTGTGTTCAAGGGAGGGGGGAGTAAATTGTAGAAACCGCTCTCAGTAACCAGTCGAGAGTGTACCCCATATCTCTCACTAAATACCCCAGTCGAGAGTGTACCCCATATCTCCCACTAAATACCCCAGTCGAGAGTGTACCCCATATCTCCCACTAAAGACCCCAGTCGAGAGTGTACCCCATATCTCCCACTAAATACCCCAGTCGAGAGTGTACCCCATATCTCCCACTAAAGACCCCAGTCGAGAGTGTACCCCATATCTCCACTAAAGACCCCAGTCGAGAGTGTACCCCATATCTCCCACTAAAGACCCCAGTCGAGAGTGTACATACTCCCACTAAAAACCCCAGTCGAGAGTGTACCAACCCATATCTCCACTCAAAGACAACCCAGTCGAGAGTGTACCCCATATCTGCACTTAAAGACCCGAAGTCGAGATGTACCCATATTCCCACTAAAGGACCCCCAGTCGAGAGTGTACCCCATATCTCCACTAAAGACCCCAGTCGAGAGTGTACCCCATATCTCCCACTAAATACCCCAGTCGAGAGTGTACCCCATATCTCCCACTAAAGACCCCAGTCGAGAGTGTACCCCATATCTCCCACTAAAGAACCCAGTAAGGGGCCGGTCAACACTCGTTCACACATAAAAACATGGTATTACAAAATACAAGATTGTGACAAAACCGGTCTATGGATTTGAAATAGGTTTTGAGTCAACTATCCTCATCAAAACAAACAAATATTCTTGTTACTCATAATAAACACTCTCTATTATTACATTTTAAACAAAATTGTTCAAATATGGCTATTTAACAACATTTAAATTCTCAAAAATAAATTATTTTTAAACTACCGTAAAATTATTTATCATGCTATCATGAAAAACTAATAATAATTATGAATTCACTCTTCAAGATCAATTTAAAAAGAATTAAAATGTTATATCATTCGTCGTAGCTAAACAACCCTTAAATTAATTTATTTTAGATAAATAAAGATGCATTAATATTTACAATGCAAAATAGTCCCCGGTTTTCAGTTTTTAACCTAATTATTAGAACCATTTTCAAAAAATCTAACGTTACAAAACTCAGTAATTAGTTAACTACTATTACTAAATGATTTTTTTTAGAAAAACAAATATATATATATTATTTATAATGCAAAAAGCTTAACAATTACCCTATTTGGACCAAATTACTAAAGCCATCTTTTAAAATATTAATATTTCGAAAAAAGAAGTCATCAGTAAACTATTAGCGGAATTTCTCCCTTAAAACAAGTAAACATATTATATGTCATCCTCATGATAATGAGTTGGACTGGATAGGAATAGGCAAGATAAGAATAGATGGCGTACTTTAGTAAGTGCGGCAATGAACTCTCGAGTTCCTAATACCTTAGACAAAGTAAGTATTAGAAAGTAATAAACATTACTTAGTCATATTTAAAAAACATTATATTATCAGGATTAAAATAGTTTTGTTTATTTTGCCATTCAATACCAAAAAATTTAATAACCCGAACGGGTAGTAAGACTCGGTGATTAAAATAATACCAAAATGAAAAGTTTATTGATAAAGTATTTTGTATGAAATATGAGTAGTATTTTGTTCTAATTTACAGATAACACTCCTTTAAATAATGATTGTGAAGTATTTTCAATTCTTTTAGCAATCTTTTACGCTTTTAGTTTTTAATCCTGTCTATGACGGAACTATGTCAATACTACCCAATCTAACAAAACAGAACCTTCAATCTGTAGATACATGAAAGGTTAGACGTCTCTCTCGCAAGAGACTGGACTTTCCGATGACGGGGCGATCGGGGTTTGAATTCCAGTCATAACTTCGCTCGTACTTTTATAAATTCCTTTTGTACTTTAATTTATTCATTACTTACTGTTGATACAGTTGATAGCTTATATATTCGAGTGAAACAAGATGTTATAAAGATATATTCCCTGGCCTAAACTCCAATTTTGGAATCTATGCGTAAGTCTATATCTACCTCCCCCCCCTGCCCCTCATGTCTTAAGACCTGTCCGGGCTATACACACTTGTAATTAATACTCAAAGGGTGTGTAAAGATGGTGAAGGTAGAGTTTAGAGAAAGTGTACTTATATTTGTGTAGAGGAAGAGTTATAATCTGTTTAGGAAATGCACTCATTAAATCCTCCCGGGATTCGAATGCGGACCTTGCCGTAAACAGCAAATCAGACTAGATGAACTTGACGTTCAGTCTGTGTACCCAATGATGCGTATGATGAGTCCCAATATAGCACTTTTTAAAACTATTTTAAATTAAACCAATACGTATTTTCAGATGATATTCTGATGGAGCGATTGTGTAAGGATATAAAAATTACAAAAGAACAGGGATTTGAACCCTGGTCATTCAGCTCTACTCGCAAACTTCTGTACCTATTGAACTATCCGGGATCGCCTTGTCAGTTCCATAACCCAAATAAACCTCTAAGCGTACTGATGTAGATAAATACGTTAAATACTAACACTTGTTGCAAGTAGACCCTAATTAGTCAGTAAATAATAATATAGGTGTCTGGTGACCTGCTGGTCTAGGGGTAAGGTGTTGGACCTATCTGCTGAGGGTCCGGGGCTCGATCCTCGGTCCCGGCACAGATTTATCTGATTGCCAAACCCTTCCTTCACCTCTGACAAGACGTGTATTCATCACAACTTGTGAATGTGAGGAATGCCAGGCCTCCACCGTGGTTCGGATTCCACGTTAAACTGTAGGTCCTCCATTTCATCTCACAATCACCCTACCATTGCACATTAGCGTAAGTGCGAACAACCAGAACGGTTAGTAAGACACGGTGCTAGTAGTAGTAGTAATAATATTAATAATAATAATTTAATAACATAATAATAATATAGGTATTTTATTAGTTTAATTTGTGATTTTGATTGTATTTGCAATATACTAATATTACCATTGTGTAATTGTTATTTTTCATTATGTGTCGTAAGTAATATTTTAGTAATGAAAAAATGAAAATATTTTATAATCATTGATCCAATAAAATGTTGTTTTAGAATAAATCAACATTAGCCTACTATATAAAGTTTTAATGTAAAAATGTATGCATACTAATAAAATTGTATTTACTATTAAAAAGTAAATAACATTTTATTAATTAACATTTATTATTGATTTAATTGTTAATTTTGTATTTTAATGCATATTCCCAATTCTGGCATTGTATAGTTTCGAATTTGTATAGGTGAAGGGAAGAGTTAGTGCTGATAGTTCTGGCAACACTGTGGGCTGACTGAGCCGCCAAAGACCAAGTATAACTCAGTTGGTTTATTCTGGTACTGTAAATTAGGGGCTGGCGCTGATGCGACTCTTCACTTCCATTGACCAGACCCTTAACAAGGATAGAACATATCACATCTTGTAAGACACGGTCGTTGAAGACTCTCATATGCTTGACCTTGTTAAACCTCCTTTCTACGACTAGTTGAAGTATATCCTTGTCAGCGATAGGGAAATCAATCATATCGATTCATTAATAATAGTCCATGGCGCTGTATCTAGTTCACGTAGCTTTCCAGAGCTGCCCTGCTCTTTTACTTGTCAGTTCTGGTACTCTAGTGCCAGTGTATTCAGCTCTTTTATTTGTCAGTTCTGGTACTCTCCAGTGCCAGTGTATTCAGCTCTTTTACTTGTCAGTTCTGGTACTCTAGTGCCAGTGTATTCAGCTCTTTTACTTGTCAGTTCTGGTACTCTCCAGTGCCAGTGTATTCAGCTCTTTTACTTGCCAGTTCTGGTACGCTCCAGTGCCAGTGTATTCAGCTCTTTTACTTGTCAATTCTGGTACTCTCCAGTGCCAGTGTATTCAGCTCTTTTACTTGTCAGTTCTGGTACTCTCCAGTGCCAGTGTATTCAGCTCTTTTACTTGTCAGTTCTGGTACTCTCCAGTGCCAGTGTATTCAGCTCTTTTACTTGTCAGTTCTGGTACTCTCCAGTGCCAGTGTATTCAGCTCTTTTATTGGCAGTTCTGGTACGCTCCAGTGCCAGTGTATTCAGCTCTTTTATTGGCAGTTCTGGTACGCTCCAGTGCCAGTGTATTCAGCTCTTTTACTTGTCAGTTCTGGTACTCTAGTGCCAGTGTATTCAACATGATCCACGAGAACAAGACACGGAGGAAATGAGCCTGGACGAACCAAGGATTCCTACATTAGTCACGCACACTAATCCCCAACCTGATATACTGATTTTCACCCAATAGAACAAAATAATATTGATTTGTTTCAAATCTACCGCTGTAGCTTGAGCAGACGGCGCAATAATCCCGTTCAAATAGTACCAGGGAAAGGAATCTTGAATGATGCAAATAGTAACAAGGAAAGGAATCTTGAATGATGCAAATAGTAACAAGGAAAGGAATCTTGAATGATGCAAATAGTACCAGGGAAAGGAATCTTGAATGATGCAAATAGTACCAGGGAAAGGAATCTTGAATGATCCAAATAGTAACAAGGAAAGGAATCTTGAATGATGCAAATAGTACCAGGGAAAGGAATCTTGAATGATGCAAATAGTACCAGGGAAAGGAATCTTGAATGATGCAAATAGTACCAGGGAAAGGAATCTTGAATGATGCAAATAGTACCAGGGAAAGGAATCTTGAATGATGCAAATAGTAACAAGGAAAGGAATCTTGAATGTTGCAAATAGTACCGAGGAAAGGAATCTTGAATGTTGCAAATAGTACCAAGGAAAGGAATCTTAAATGTTGCAAATAGTACCGAGGAAAGGAATCTTAAATGTTGCAAATAGTACCGAGGAAAGGAATCTTGAATGTTGCAAATAGTACCAAGGAAAGGAATCTTGAATGTTGCAAATAGTACCGAGGAAAGGAATCTTGAATGATGCAAATAGTAACAAGGAAAGGAATCTTGAATGTTGCAAATAGTACCGAGGAAAGGAATCTTGAATGTTGCAAATAGTACTAAGGAAAGGAATCTTAAATGTTGCAAATAGTACCGAGGAAAGGAATCTTAAATGTTGCAAATAGTACCGAGGAAAGGAATCTTGAATGTTGCAAATAGTACCAAGGAAAGGAATCTTGAATGTTGCAAATAGTACCGAGGAAAGGAATCTTGAATGTTGCAAATAGTACCGAGGAAAGGAATCTTAAATGTTGCAAATAGTACCGAGGAAAGGAATCTTGAATGTTGCAAATAGTACCGAGGAAAGGAATCTTGAATGTTGCAAATAGTACCGAGGAAAGGAATCTTGAATGTTGCAAATAGTACCGAGGAAAGGAATCTTGAATGATGCAAATAGTACCAAGGAAAGGAATCTTGAATGATGCAAATAGTACCGAGGAAAGGAATCTTGAATGATGCAAATAGTACCGAGGAAAGGAATCTTGAATGATGCAAATAGCACCAAGGAAAGGAATCTTGAATGATGCAAATAGTACCGAGGAAAGGAATCTTGACTGTTACATTTAGTTAAAATAACAAAGCTGGAAATCAGCTTCGGTGGCCGCATGTTCTAAGGCGCTACTCTCACAATATACTGGCTGCTGATGACTAAGATATCGTGGATTGATCCCGGTCGAGTGCACAGGGGGTGCCACGCAGATGTGGGTGCACTCCCTCTAAATTTAACCTTCCTCATCCCAAGTATATTAGGTTAACCCGAGCGGTTAGTAAGACGCGGTGCTATAAACATCTAATAAAGCTGGAAAACTCGCGTAGTAGGGGAGTCACGAGTGACTTTCAAAAATGGTTTGAACAAGTAAAACATTGTTGTAACAACGAGCGAGTGACTTTATAAATCTATTCCTAGTTTTGAGGAGACCAGAACAAAGGAACAGCGAAGGGGGCGTCATATCGACCCACACTTCAATAGCACTCAGCCAAACGTTTTCAAGTACACGGCTCACCCATGTTCCATGTTGGTAGTAAATGTACAGAAATAGCTTTCACAATTGGTACTTTTAAATGTGTTTTGATTAATTAGATTAACTCAATTAATTTACTTATTTTAAGTCACTGAACTTACAATCTGAATAACCTAAAGTAATTCGACAATCATCCACTCTAAATTATTGAACATTTCATTCTTTCGACATCTCCTTCAGTTGAAAGAATACTAGCATAATGAAAACATTTTATTTTTATTGTGTGCCCTAAATAGCCGCACACCATTGTAGCTTTCAGTGGAATTTCATTACATTTTTACTAAAATCTAGGTCATCAGTTGTCACCAAATTTGTATCATTTTCTGTTTCCCCGTTGATCTTCTGTTCAGGCAGGAGGACCTCTGTCACTGGAGCAAGTTGCATTAATTGAGAAAGCAAAGCTTGTGTAGTATAAAATAGGAAGTATCCGTGTGTAAGCCTAGTAGGCACTTGGAAACATTTCCCATGAGATAATGTTTGCAAACATGTTGCTCATGTTTTGTTTGTTTCCCAAAGAGGAAAACATGTTTCTTGTCATACATTTCAAACAGATTACAAGAAACATTGTCTGCTTGTTTACCAACCAAACATCAAGGCCGCCCTTCGGGATCCTGGACAATCCTCATTTGTGGGACCCCCGGTTATCGGCCATACGCCCCTCCCCCCAAATATTTAAAAAGTTATTTGTTTAATGTTATTACAGCATTTTGCACCTATAAACCATATTTAAAAGTGAATACTTGCGCTTTATATTTAAGTGACATTCTGGAAATTTCTCCCCACAATTGTCTTGATGGCAGCTTCTCCCACTTGTTTGGCCATATCACAATTTAGACTATTATTCGCAACCACTCCTGACGATAATGACACAAGGAGGTCATTAGTCGATTGAATGGAGAGTGGCGTCTCAACCTATCAGTGAATTTATTTGCATAAACACTTTCATGAATCTGGCATGATCTTGACAAGTGTATATGTTGCTCAGATGACTCCCATGAAACACCAGCAAAGATCTCTATTGCTTCAGTTGCTTTCAGTGTCCTCAGCATAGCATTAATCCATCGGGCCGGACCGTTTTCTGTTGACCCACATCCACGTGTAAGGCTGTCTTATACCTCTCATCAGCACTTGTTCTATAAGGTCACACCAACATTTGTTTTATCTCCGTATTGTAAAATACCCTTGCTCCTGAAATCTTTCAAATTCGTGTGAGGAAAGGACAGATTCAATTTTAAGCATAGTTTGGAGGTACAATTGTGCAAATGCCCAGCAGCGTGAAGGTGACACAACATGCATTGAACAGTCGTCGTATAAAGTTAAGGATAACTTCTACTTCACTTATTAATAAGTAATGACTAATTTTAGTTGGCTTGATTGAATATACATGTGGCGGTAATGTATCAACAAAAAATTAGAGAGGAGATGTCAATGGGAGGAATACTACTAGAAACTAAGTTCATATTAAGGTATTTTCTTCTACAGCCACTAATAGACACAATATGCCTGTACTAATTGTTTAAAGTAGGAAGTCGATCTATCTGTCGATCATCTTCCACACAGAGAGGTTGGCACACCTGTCAGAACCCACCTTGAGGCCAAGTAAAGGGAGGAGAGGGTCCTTTCCCCACCCCGATGTGGAGGCGGGGAGAAAGTGTAAATACCGTAGGGAGTGGGGTTGCATAAGGTAATTTAACGTTATGGGTTCGCGTAGTCTAGTGTGATTGGTGGAGGGGGAAGGCTGAGTAGGCGTGGAACTCACCGTTCTCAACCCTGCTACCGCATGCAGAGGTGAAAATGAGAGTTACATCACCACTCTAAGGACATTTACCGTAATTGGTTCAAGTAGTTGGGGGAAGGGTGGATGGTGGATATTTTGTCCCAAAAAGTAGTTCTAAATTAACCTTTGTTATATAATGGGGCTGCTTTTCTGAAACCCTCGAGCAAGTGATATTTTGAAATTAATGATAAACATTAAGGGGATGGATCACCATGAGAGATGAGCGCGGCCGGTTTCTAAGACGATTTCTCTGTACATGATTACTAAGAAAACTATTATACATATTTTAATCAGATTTTTACTACTGTAAAGATCAATTCATTTACATGGTTTATAGTTTATTCCTATCCACCCAGCCAATTCAAATTTAAGTTTTAAAAAATAATTTAAAGATCACTGCATGAAACAAACTGGGCTTGTCATTGAAATGTGGGAAGACTTAGGCTAAAACGGTTTTCATTGTATTACAATAAACACATTTCTCTATCATTTAGTACAATTTAACGCCAGTTAAAAGTTAAATATTTGTAAGCAGCTTTGTTTAAATAATTTTTGCATGATCGTATTTTCTTGGTTTAGTGTTGTTTTAAAAAAAATCTACAGACAAAGTATAAACCGAGTAAATATGATTGAGAATAATTATCATTTCATTTTTCAGCATACATATTGTTCTAAACTAAAATAAAGTGGTACAGTTTTATTTTGATTCAAAAAAGTGTTGTGGTGCAGTAGCCTGTGACCTAGCGGTGTAAGGTTGAACAAAATGAACCTCTCGAGAAAACTCAAGGCAGTGATGCCAAGCGTTGCACGGTGACGAGCAGATGTTCTCAGGAAAAATATCAACTCGACTGCGTTCATTTATTAAATCAGTTGTGTGAACTGTGAATACCACGTGTTTTGCAATGGAAGCCGTTTCTGTAAAAAGATATCGAAGAAAATAAAATAAAAAACTACTTTATCTCTCAACCAGACGAAAGAAAAATAAATGTTTTACTCTTGTGAATTGGATGAAAAAAGTATCATGAATTTATTATTATTATTATTAGCACCGCGTCTTACTACCCGTTCGGGTTATACGCAATTACGCTAATGTGTAATGGTAGGGTGATTGTGAGATGAAATGAAAGACCTACAGTTTAACGTGGAATCCGAACCACGGTGGAGGCCTGGCAATTTATTATCATTTCTGCTTGAAAAAACAATTTTAATACTGTAGTTTAAAATTCATCCATTAATTTCAAATCATGTGTGTAGAATAATATAATTACAGGACCCGCTTTGGTGACCTCATGATTTAAGGCACTACTCTTGCAAAAAACTGGACTGCCGAGGACGGGGATTGGTGTTCGATCCCAGTTTGGTGCTATGAGGTTATTATTCCTAAAATGTTTTCCACTTACCCTCCACGCAAATGTGAGTGTAAGTCATCTAAAAGCAACCTTACCCTTCTCTGACACATTAGCTTAATTAGTACATCGGCGTAAAACCCACACGGGCTCGGTTCACTTTGGTGTACCAATCAAACACTTTGGCCCTACCTTTGGTAGTCTGATCTGTAAACAGAGTCAATAATTTGGTATTGATAATACGGGGCTAACTAAATCATTTTGGACTATTGGTAATTTGAACAAGAAATACACTTGTCACAATAGATAAATGTCTTGAAACTATTTTGCTATTGGGACTATTGAACATGCCTTGACCACCACTCTTTTAAAATTAATAACATTAACACAGATACATATTTAATTTTGACAATTATTATTTAACAAAATAATTTCATCACAAATATCATTTTTACTTTCTCGCACCCCTCGCGTGCCATAGTCAAAGATTTGGAAATAACGTAAGCTTTAGAGAGGAAGGGAAGGGGGAACACAAATGCTAAGAGGAGGATGTTACTCAACACATATAAGAGTGTGCAGTGTAAAGATTATTTCCATGTCTTTTTTTTTTGTTCTTGTGATATTAGAAATGCTTCACTTCTTAATATTCTTCGATGTTATTCGTAAATTTACAATAATAAAGTAGGGTAGATAATAAATACGGTAATTAAGAGAAAGTGTTCCCACATTTGCGTTGAGGAAATGAGCAATCACGAGGAAAAACACCTCAATTCACGTGGTAGGGATTCAACCAAAAATTGTAGCACAGGTCCCTAATAAAATTAAAATTAAAATTGTAATATTAAGTGTGTTCATTGCAGAAGTTTTGATGAAGGACTTTGAATGTATAAGGTTGTAGAATGGATGTATTATTATTATATAATGTGTGTAGCAAAAATTATAAAATAGCTAGTGATGTGTATAATATATTATGAACGTCCCTGACACAAAAGTGATTGATAAGGGAGAAATAGATTATAAAATGATCATGCTTCAATGCAAAACTTGTGTTTAAGCCTATCAAATTGGGTCAAAATCGATGGATGGATATTTTCTATACAATTGGGTGAAAAACCTTTTCTTGCAGTATATTTCTTTATGTTTATTGTAATTTCAAATACTTATTTTTAGAGTTAGTGTTTATAATTTTTGAAGTAGAGGCAATAAGTGTAATATTTATTCTATAAAAAATATACATTTTTAAAAATAAAATATTTATTTTTGCAGAAAATAGTTCTATATGCTATCTTCAAATTTGAATATATATATTTATATATATAATATTTATTTATTTAATTATATTATATTTTTATTTACATTATAATATAATATTATATTTTGATTTACATTATATTATATATAAATATATATGTACAGCCCGAACGGGTAGTAAGACGCGGCGATATAAATAAATAATAGTAGCGTGTTTGGAACCGTTTTAAAAAACACCCTCAGTATACACTACTGGGATGTGAACCCCAAAATATTTTCTTTCAGTTCCCGAAGTAAATGGTCAGATTAATTTTTTTTTCCAAATAAACAGAGAATTTGTGAATAGATTTTGTTTTTCAAAAATTGCTTTAGTGGTTTTAGGGATCAGGAAGGTTATATTCATAGAAAGTGTACCCGCATTTACGTGGAGGGAGCGTGGAATACCAGTTTGGAGAAACTAACTTTAGTACACCCGACCGAGATTAGAACCTTGATCTCCCCATCATTGGCAGTCTAGTCTACTTCAAGATTAGCGCGTTAGACCATGAGGCCACCATGTTAAAATATGTATAAACGTAATTGACTATCGAATATAATTAATAAAAAATAGGTTAATAGAGTTTGAAATTCTTGATAGTTACAAGTTCATTGGTGTAACTATAGGATGGTGGCAAAATTCCACAGGGCCACGCCCTAAATAGGGCCCACCACGCAGGTCCACCCACCCAAAATTAATTTGGTAATAGATGAAAGCGTTGTCTTTCAGGCCTATCATTGTTTCATAAAGATCTCACTAATCAATCAAAAATTACTCAATAGTCATTTTATTGCGCATAATTTATGCTGTACAAAAATGTATGTACATATTTTTCTGTAAAATCAATAGAAACAGCTGACAGGTCATTTTCAAAACTTTACTAAAAATTATTTAAGAAGCACATGAATCAATAAAGGCTAAAGGGATTAGCTATGTTGTCTGTTGAGCTACTACCCGTAGCTTGTCCTTGGAGGAAATTGTAGACAATTTCAGAGAGACGTATGTTTGTTTAGCCTCTATAGGTGTTAATATTGATGATTGACTATTGATTTGTTTATAATATTTATTAATATTGTTTTATTCAATTCAGATTAAGTTTTTTACATTATATTGAAACTTTTCAGCAACAATTTTATCAAATATTATGGCTGTATGGTAATGCACTTAGAGTGGTTTTTCCTCAATGGGTTTACACTCTTATCTTTCCACGCAAATGTGGGTACACTTCCTCTAAATTTAACCTACCTACTCTATATTAATACGTATTATAAAATAATTCCAATAATAAATGTCTAAATATTTTTTTTATAATCTACAATTATTCATAAGATTTGGGGACGGTGGTGTATTTTTTCCTTGGGGGCACCCACCGTGGGTCAATTACTGCAGAGTTACGCCTTTGTACATGTTACAAGCTAATGTAGGTCAAGCTAGTTTTACAATAGGAAATTTTAGTGCATCTTTAAGTTTATATTAAAATAATAATAATTATTTGTATCTGGGTGATGTAATATAAGAAACCCCTCATAACTTGGGTTATGTCAGATGCTGAGGAAATGATCTACATTCTACGATGTGTCTGTCGATAGTTTTATATCCAATGTTACTCATTGAGGGTGGACTGGTAAGGGGGGAGGTTTGATAGGGCGGGGTATTACCACCAATGTCTTCTCCACCCTTCCCCCCATCAAAATGTGTCTTCCTCCAGTTTGTTTGGTTCCCTCTGATATACTCTAGTTTGAAGATGAAATATGGTTTGCATCAAATTTCAAATAGGTTCTATAACAATCTATTATTATTTTTAAATGCTTAAGGGCCACCCCTAATAGCTTTTAGTGGCATTCCATTTTCAAACATTTCTCATTGGCTTGGAGTCATTCCCCTAAAAACTCCTCAAAAATATATATTTTTTCATTGCGACTTACTTACAGTTTGAGTTATACACATACATGAATTAGGAACGAGAAAGGTAACATTTTAGATTTAATGTACCCACATTTGCGTAGAGTGAGAGTGGGGAACCATTTTAGGGAAAATGCCCTTATTGCACACAACTGGAATTTGAATTTCAATCTCCCCACCACCAGCAATCCAGTCCAATAGTGTGTGCTACCCACCGTGTTCAACTGACATGCTGAAGACGGGGAGATCACGGTTCAATTCCAGTTGAGTGCACTTAGGTGGATTTTCCTAAATAGTTTTCTGCTCTCACTCCACGAAAATATGGATGCATCTCCTCTTAATTTAACCTTCCTGATGCCTAACACATTAGAGTAATTAGTACATAAGTGTACAGCCCGAACGGGTAGTAAGACGCAGTGATATAAATAAATAATAGTAGCGTGTTTGAAACCGTTTTAAAAAACACCCTCAATATACACTACTGGGATGTGAACCCCAATCTCGTCACCAGCAAACCAGTCTTATACGAGAATGTCAAATGAAAAATGTTTTCTTCCTCAAGGTAAGAAATATTAAGAAAACCATACTACTGATTATATTAGTTCAAGCTAAAAATAAAGCAGCAGATTTCTGCATAGTGTGGTCTTTGATAAAAGCCGCACTCTTGCCTGCCTTTCCCTTCCAAGAAACTTGACCCATGTAAACAACAGATTAGCTCGCTCCCCCTTCACTCTTTTAGACCATACTTAGCAGATATTTGACAACATCGCAGCTCTAGTTCGGTGTCGGCTAAACAGTCCAAATAGTTCAATATATGGACGTTTCTTAGGAGTTGCGCTGATAGCGCTTCTCAAATTTTACAAGGTAGTCCTTCCACTTAAATCATTCTTGAATAAAGTTAGTTTCTTTTGTGCCTAATTGAGGTTATATAGGTGTTATAAATGTTTTAAGACCCCAATCAACTAGCCAAGGCACTGACAAGTAATCCTTACTATTATAAATGCGAATGTGAGTTTGTTTGTTTGTTTGTTTGTTTGTTACGCTTTCACGCCTAAACTACTAGACCGATCCTCATGAAATTTCGCATACACATTGTCATGGGTACGGAAAAGGACATAGGGTACATTTCATCCAGAAATAATGCAAATGTGAGTTTGTTTGTTTGTTTGTTATTGTTTGTTACGCTTTCACGCCTAAACTACTCGACCGATCATCATGAAATTTCGCATACACGTTGTTATGGGTACAGAAAAGGACATAGGGTACCTTTCATCCAGAATAAAAGTACTGTTCCTGACGGATAGGAAAAAATAACTGTTAGACGGTCGTCCGGCTTAACAACTAGGCCTACTGATATGAATAAATTAATTGCAACATGATGCCTGGAGTAAAGAAAAAGGGACCTACGGTATCCCGGAAGAAAATCTGATATCCCGAATAAAAATCTGTTCCCGAGTTATTTTAGGCACATCTATCTTAAAATGATTAAAAATGATTATATTCAGCTAATTAAGCTCTGTCTGTTCACCCCGTTATGGTAAATGACAAAATTGTCGTAAGAAGTTTGGTATTATTCATTTCAGCAAAAATAGCTCTCGAGGTATGATGCTACGACAATGTAAACTTTTAGTGTGGGACGAAAGTACGATGTCCCACAAAAAAGCTATAGAGGCGTTAAACCAAAATCTTCAGGACTTGCGAGAGAGGAGGAATGGTAGTTTAACTGGCTGGTGACTTCCGACAAACTCTACCGGTGATCCAGAGGGGCACACATGCAGATGAAATCAAAGCCTGTCTCAAGTCATCAAGATTGTGGGCAAAAGTGAAAAAATTCAGCCCAACAACGAATATGAGAGTCCACCTTTATAATGACGTAGATTCAGGACATTACGCAGAGACACTATTGAAAATTGGCAATGGACGTTTGGACACGGATGCTGAAGGTTGTATTTTACTTACAGGGGAATTCTATAATTTGGTGGAAAATGATGTGGAGCTCATTGCTAAAGTTTACCCAGACTTACAACTAAATTTAAATTGTGATCATTGGTTGTGTGCAAGAGCAATTCTTGCACCAAAATATGAAATCGTAAACAAAATCAACACTGACATTTTGAAAGAGGTGCAGGGAGAAATAAAGGAGTATTTGTCAATAGATACAATCATGGACACAGAACAGAGCACTTCATATCCCGCTGAGTTTTTAAATTCTCTGGAGCTATCGGGTATACCCTTGCATAAACTACAATTGAAATTAGGTGTACCATTTATGCTAATGCGAAATTTAGATGCACCCCGTTTATGTAATGGGACGAGGCTTCAATTACACAATTAGGGCAAAATATAATCTGTGCCACCATTTTAACAGGTGTGGGAAAAGGGGAAAGTGTAATCATACCTCGAATCCCAATAATCCCCACTGACCTACCATTTCAATTCAAAAGACTCCAGTTTCCAATCAAACTTAGTTTTGCTATTACTATTAACAAAGCGCAAGGGCAAACATTGCAGGTAGCAGGGGTGCATTTGGAAATGCCATGTTTTTCCCATGGCTAGCTATATGTAGCCTGTTCGCGTGTGTCCGATGCCCAGAATTTGTATGTATTTGCGCCAAATGGAAGGACATACAACATAGTATATAGGAGCGTCCTAAAATAATGATCTATTCTGTGCCCATGATTGCAACGGTCAAGAATAAGCGGAGTAAATAAGGGATGTTAATTAACTGTAAGTAAAATTTAAGATGGAGTAGTATCTTCCAATTCGTGTCAAGGCATAACCTTTGACTCTACTGACACACACTCCGCTACTTCTTTCTACTCCTACACTTAATCCTGATTTATATTGTGTAGTTTGTTTTTTTCTTTATCTCTACCTCTATTGACTAACAACCTCAATATGTTCATCGTTTTTATTGTCATATTCCCTGTGTCAATCGACAACCTGAATTTATTGATAAAATCTACATTAACGCGAGCGAAGCCGCGGGCAAAAGCTAGTATAATATATATTATTAATAATAGTTTCGGAGGGGATTTGGTTATCCCCTCCTTGTGACAGCCCTGCACTATATACACTTGAGAACGCACATAAACTCCGTGTTCTTCCCGTGGCCCGTTATTTTGGGGCTCGGCTGTGCTAGTGTTTCAATCTTTCGGAGTTCACTAATAGCGGGGTCCCACAAGTAATGATCTTAAGATTGTGCTAACAGGCCTAAATATATTGATCAGCTACGTTTGTACAGTGTCTTTAGAAGAACCTTTAGATCACAAACACGTGTAGTAACCTGCCGATGTTGGTTTGGCGTATGACTACATTTAGGGCTATTGTGTCTGTGACGAATGGTTTGTGTTGGCAATCAGACAGGAAGCACGAGGTGGAAAGTGGGCGTGTTACGGAAGTGGATTCCTCCAGCGGTTAGTACGGTTGTCCGCCGCCGTGTCGTCCAAGTCAGCCGGCAACACGGGGCCTCTTTGTATCGATTCTTTGGCCCTGCCTGTTCTCACACGAGCTTCACACCATGCATGGCTGTTTAATCATATGTGAAGAGGAACTAACCATTATGAGCTTTATTCACATGTGTTTGTTATACTGCCCGTTCAGGCTATCCACATTTCACACGGATCAGTCTAAGAGACGGTAACAGAAATGTGACACCACCATTTTATACTTTAGTGGGTCCATTAAACCCCTCGCGATATTTTAGTTATCATTCTTAATTAAAACTAGACGTACACCAGCCTCACTCATTTATTCTTATTGATCGTATTTATGTGTAAAAACTGCCAGGCGCTTCCATATGGTTCAAAGTTGGTACGAAACATTTCATTTATCAAGTCTTGACTAAGGTCATAGTGAAATGTAATAAAAAGCTACCATTTCATTTGATAAGTTTATATGATTTATCAGTGGGAAATCGTTGCGAACATGTTCCAGCTGTTGTCTCGTAGATCTCAAGATGTCGTCTTCGATGGTTGTTTCTGTGTTGCAGAACAAGACAGTTATCGATCATCACTTACACCTTCTGAGCAGTTAGCCGTAGCCCTGTGGTACTTTACAGATGCTCACTCCTCTGTCTACTTAATGTATTCACACACAATTTAGAAATATATACATAGTGGAACTAAAGCCAAATTCGAAGTTAGATGAAGTAGAATGAACATAAGTAAATACTAATCATATGGAAGGTGCACGTTTTAAAATAATATTTGTTTACATATAACTTAGATACAATCAATATTATTATTGTTTATTGTTGATAATTGCTACACTAATGAAGTGACTAACATCGAACAAGTTGCTTGTGATGTAGAAGGGTGAGTTTAGGGGATCATAGCTCTGCAACGAAACACTAGTACGTTCGCCCAGACAGCATGCAGATATTGGTACAAATTCTCATCCCAGAAGTTGTTCCCCCTTTTGCCACCTTTGCCAGAGACACATCTTTATCGGGACAGCTTCTCGAGATAAGGTTTAGTCCCAAGTGCCATTAACCCTCTAGTCTCGGTCACCAGTTTTAAACTGTGCCAATCACTGATCCTAAAGAGCCCTTCACACGAGAGGAATCTTCCCGCAGCGGGATTTTGCCGCAAAGATACATAGACTCAAATGCACGCTTTTAGACGAAAGGGAATAAACCGCGCGTCCAGTCTGCTGTTGGAGCTCTTTCGAAGTAAATCAGGTAAAGAACCTGCAATAATCTGCCTGTGACCGGTAGATCGGGGTTGGATCCTCACTAGGGTGTCTTGGAGTTAATTTTCCCGAAATGGGCTCCCACTCTACACCCATTGTACCCGAAACGGCCTTCTATTTTATTATTTATTCACTCTGCGAAACAAAAGGTAAGTAACCATGATACTGTTCACGTCATCAGCCACGATGTATCCTTCAGCCCGTCAACAGCACAACTGAACAAGGATGTCTGGTAAACAAGCGGGATGGTCCATCTTGTGGGAAAGAAAGGAACGTCATAATTGTCCGCGAGAATATCCCTCTCGTGTGACTTTACATTACAAACTCTAGTCGATCTGACTGCTGTTCTCAGCAATTCTCACGTTTAGCTTATGTTGTCAATATTTACAGTTGGAAGCTCTAAGTAGGCGACTGTTCATAAAGTATTTGGGGTGTGCAATGTGGTTCCATGACAACTAGGTTGAATAGACCAGATATTTGTATTGCAACAAGTGATTGAGAAATGTATGGCAGTGAGGAATAAAGTTTACTGTGCATCCGCTGATCCCTTATTGAATGTTTGGAGAGACTATGAAGTAAATGTATTTATGGCGATGTACGATGGCAGTAAAGCGGCCTTATGGTGGATGGTTTTACATTGAATAAGGATGGATGGATGGATGCTTGTGTGGACGCGGTGTGTGTGCAATTGGACAATGTGAATGTGAGCGTGCTGTTGTAAGCAGATGATGCCATATTAATGGCTGAGAAGGAAATACTGGAGAATGGAATAAATAGTTTATGGCGACAGGCAGAATAATCTTCCTATAAGGGTATCCAAAACCAAGGTGATTTAAAAAATAAATGGTACGGCGCACCGCACAGACTTTCTCTCTCTTTCTATAAACTCGTAAGATTTCTGAACGGAAAATGTACATTGTAACATCACCACTACACATAAGAACACGCATAAAATAATATACAATGATATATAATCAATGAGAAAAGAGACGCATCTTTGTCCATCTAAGAGCATTTCAAACAGTTTAATGTCTTCCACAAGGGTCAACACTTCGTATTAAAATTTCGATTTCTGGTTAAAGTTTTAACATTTTATAAAGTGTTGCAGATCTTCAAGTCATCGCATTGATATTTAATTATTCATTTATACATTTTGACCAATAAAAATTGTAAATATTGACTATTGAGTCTAAAATAAAGATAGATCATTGCTGTGCAAACATTTATCCTAAGAGCTTTAAGGAAAAATAACATACTTTTTTTAGATACTTACTTACTCTATGGCATTGGAGAATTATTGCGTTAAGACTTAAGTAGTATATGTTTACAACTAAAGCTCACAAAATTGTATTAATATATTTGCAAATATCTCAGAAACTGTTGCTTTTATAAAAATATATGTCAAATAAAAGTTTTTTATTTCTAATAGTCCTACAATTTTGCAATGATAAGTTGTTTAGTTTCTCAAATAGTTGTGGAGATACGGAAATTAACGCTTTTGTGAAGTACCCTAAAAATCATTTTCATAGGAAAATGAAAATAGCCAGTTTATTTATAATTTTAATCAACGCCTAAATACGAATTTTAATCAAAATCGTTTGAGCAGATTTTGAGAACCAATTTTTTCTCTTTTCGCCCTTCAGTAAACTACCTTTAATTTTAAGTTTTTATAGACACACAGACAGACGGCATTGCAAAGACTATTTTTTAGGGTTGTGGGGGTCATGAGACGTCGACATCCATCAACATTTCAGGTTAGTTTTTTTTATTATCGCAATACTTAAACTTTAATATCCAAAAAGTTAAAAAATTCATATAATTGCGTATAGATTGAAAGTTATTGATTTTATAAAAATATGTTTCGGATAAAATATTTGTATTATAAATATATATACATATTTGTAATGCTAAGTCATTTCATATCTCAAATAGTTTCGGAGCTATTATAAAAAATGTTAATTTACGCATCAGACCGGAGCCCTTAAAGCCATTTTTGCCGAAATATTGAGAGTAGCCATTTTGTTTGGAATATTTATTAATGTTCATAAATGAAATTTAATCAAAATCGTTAGAGCCGATTTTGAGAAAATCGACTTTTTCTCTTTTTTCCCTTCAGTAAACTACCCTTAATTTTAGGGGTAGATATCCAATTCCAAAAACCCCTCGGGGCAACCCTATGAAAACCCTAGATATCAAGTTTCAGCTCAATCGGTAAAATAGTTTAGGCTCTAGTTGGAGGTACAGATAGACAGACAGACAGATAGACGGAAATTCAAAAACAACTTTTTCGGATTCAGGCAGTCATGAAACGTCAAGATTCATCAAAATCTCGAGTTCGATTTTTTTGACGATCACCATACTTTCTCTACCTGTAAGATAGAGAGAAAGTAAAAATATGGATCATTAAAGGATTTTCAGCCTAGTGTAAATGGAAAACTGTTAAAGTAAGTGAATGTTTATGTATGTCTGGGCAGAATGTTCTGTAAAAATGTAAGTAGATGATGAAATCGACGGACAGATGATTGCATCTCAGAGATTAGTTGGATGTATGTGGACTATTGCGAAGAATGAAATAGTATCGAAGGAGGCGTGGATGCCAATGTAAAGTGTGTTAATTCAAACATTGTTTTATGGATGTGTCAAGAGAAACAAAAGAACAAGATGAATGTAGTTGGAATGAGATCTAAAAGATGCACGTGGCAAACTCTTGTGGACAATCATTAATGAATGGGTGCTGAAGGCAAAGGGAATCCAATAGGTCAATAGGAAAGAAGCCTTTACGGTTGTTTGGGCATGTTGAGAGGACGAGTTTAGATCGAGAGACGAAACAGATCTATGAAGGTAGAGTGTATGAATCAAAAGGAAGCGATAAGCTACGTAAGACGTGGCTAAATGTTGTAGATGAATGTGTTAAAAAGAGAAACATTAAGAGTCTTAATAATAAAAGAGCATGTATGACTCGGTGTATGGACGTTGTTGAAGCGAAGGGAGTATGCAAGGATAGGGAAATGTAGAGAAAGTTAATGAAGGATTTAAGTACGTAGTTGTTTTCTGAACTATATGCATAGTTTCTTGCCTACTCCGTAAGGAAACGGCGTGATTAGATATGAATGTAATGGAGTGTTATGTATGTATGGTTTTACAAATGTTCGCTAAAGTAATATTGGATAAATTTATCATATATTTTCGACACATTGCTGGATCAATGATTGTTTTATTGAAATTCATTCTCATGACTCATTGGATCAACCAACAAATATACTGGACCTATGATAAAATCTTGACAATTAAATCTCCCAAATTAAATATAAACATACATGTATGTAGGGTGTACTATTGCGAGGTGTACTCCATCCGTGAATTGAAGTAGGCCCTGACTTTGTGAAATAGGCAAATTAATATTGTTTAATAAACTATGTAGTTTTGAATCTAATTAAATATCAGGCTTACTTTTTTCTCAAATTCATGTTTTATACATCTAATTTATTCTTATCTCTCGTCTCTTACTTATATAAAGAAAAAGAGGTTTGCGTGTTTGTACATTCGTGAACCAATTTATAGAGAATTTTCACTAATGCGAGCCTTATACTTTCGGTACGGACGTAGGCTATTTTTCCCTTTAAAAACCCAACAAAATTGATGGTATTCTGACTTAAAACACGCGATTAATGGTAATATACTCATGTTGAATACTGAGTAACTTGATCGCCAAATCATTTCCAAATCCAAGGAGTTTGAAGGCTTGAGAATGATAACCGGATATTGACCAAAAAGTAAATATCAGGAGCAAAATACTTTTTTGCTACTTTCCAGTTATTGTTGAAAATATTTTAATTTATCTAGAGCATCCATGCCTAAATTATACAAACAAAAGTATTTTGGTGATTAGGCCTATATTTCCTTCCATTAATGTGCACTATAATCACATAAAAATATCTGGTTTTCATTATTTTTTATTTTTGTGACCTATTTTTTTGGCTGTCTCTACATTTCTCAGCTCAACTAAAATCTTTGTGCTTTAGGTTGCATGGATTTTTTTAAACACGCATTTTATTAATTTTTATAACAGTGCTAAAAATAAGAAAAATGTAACTACCAGGTTTTCAATGTCAATGTTAAGAGGAATGAAAAATATTCCAAACCTAAATTTTTAAAATATATTTCTTGTTGTTTTGAAGCAAACATTGAAAACTTAGTTGTTATAATATTCTTACAGGGCTCATACTTGGTCCCTAAAAGTACCTGCAATTGGTTATCTAAAATATTTTTTAATTTATATAAATTTGTATGTTTTCAGTATTTTTTTAGGCAAGTTACAGCAATTCGGGCCCAATGTCTTTAAAATTGCTATGCTTCAATTCCTGGGCACAACGTTAAACTGTCTCTTCAGGGGCCTTTCCCCTTGTTAAGTTTTTTAAATCTTTTTGGCCCTGAGTCTTTCCTCTTTGGTTGGCATTCTTCCTTTTCTTGTGATAACTGTACTTTCTTTAGATCTCCCCCTTGTCCACTTTTGTATTTCCATCCCGAGACTGTTAGGTTATTGAAGGGCTAACATTGTTCTGTCTATATATGTTTAGTAGTTCATAGAATGTCACAGACGTCTTGAAGTTTTATGGCAATAAACCTGCTCGTACTCCAATCACCAATGAAGTAATTATCATCAGTACTTAGAGGAAACCAAGATAAGAGAAAAGAGACTCAAAGAAGATGAAAGAGAAAGGGTGAAAGAAGAAACATTACGGGTACAAAGTGAAGAAACGAAGGTTCTAGATGGTATGAAGAAAAATGTTGCTGTAAAAAGAAAAGTCCAAGGAAAGAGTGCAGCTAACAAACTCGTTGAGCAAAGATAACCATCTGCGCTGAAAAGAAATGGTTTTGAATAATAATAAAATAATAATAATAATAATAATAATAATAATAATAATAATAATAATATTTAGCACCGCGTCTTACTACCCGTTCGGGTTATACGCTTAAGTACTAATTACGCTAATGGATTGGGAATTGGGAAGGGTGAATTTTAAGGAAGTGAACCCGCATTTGCGTGGAGGAAGAGTGGAAAACCATTTAGGAAAAACCACCCCCAGTTCACCCGACCGAGATTCGAACCTTGATCTCCCCGTCCTCGGTGGTCTGGCTCAACACGATCAGCGCGTTAGCCAACTACGCCACCGAGGCGGGTAAATGGTTTTGAAGAACTGCAGGTAACTCGTGGGCTTTTTGAAGGATATAAAGTTTTAAAATTCATAGAGAACAAGGACAATAAAGAAACATATATACAAGAAAAAACATTGAAAAAAAAAGCATCTGTAACGTAATTTTTTGAGAGGTTTGCCAAGAAATAAAATTCAATTAGGAAAAGGACCAATCAACTGTTAACCAAAGTTAAATGTGATATGCAATATTTAAAGTACATACAACTAGAGGTGTAACCTGTATATTTATGTATTCTAACTATAATTAGCTCACTGGTGGCCACATGGTCTAAAGCGTTACTCTCGCAATATACTAGACTGCTTATGATGGGGAGATCATGGTTCGATCCCGGTCGGATGTATTGAGGTTTTTTCCTAAAGGGTTTCAAACTATCTCTCCGCACAAATGGAGGTACACTTCTTCTAAATCCAACCTTCCTCCTCCCTAACCCATTAGTTTAATAATTAGTATATAACCATATAAACTCAAAGGGTAGTAAGAGGGTGCTTAAAAAAATACTATAAAAAAATTAGCCCTGCCCCATCCAGGGTCAAATCTAAAAACCTTATTTTTGGTCATTTGACTTGGCTAAAATAAGGAATGAACTTAAAATTTGAGTTAAATCTAAAAACTGAACTCAAAATAGTTAATATGCATTGAAAGAGTTTTTTTTTAGTTTGACTTTATCTTACTTAGTAGCAGGTTTTTTTTTTACAGAAAAACATTCTTTTGATTGACATTTTTGTGTTCCCATAATTCTTATGAAGTCCCTATTTTTGTGCTTATAGTACCCTAAAGTCCTTAAAATAGTCCTCAAAATGGAGTATGAGCCCCGTAATACAAGGCTCAGTCCCAGAGCCCTTTATTGTTATTTACAAATGATGTAAAGTATGCATCGTAGTGAGGGTTTTAATCGGTCATACTCTTACATCATATTGCTATAAACCAGGTGGCGAGCAATACAGGGAGATATTAGCATGTGTTTATCAGTCATACTCTTACATCATATTGCTATAAACCAGGTGGCGAGCAATACAGGGAGATATTAGCATGTGTTTATCAGTCATACTCTTACATCATATTGCTATAAACCAGGTGGCGAGCAATACAGGGAGATATTAGCATGTGTTTATCAGTCATACTCTTACATCATATTGCTATAAACCAGGTGGCGAGCAATACAGGGAGATATTAGCATGTGTTTATCAGTCATACTCTTACATCATATTGCTATAAACCAGGTGGCGAGCAATACAGGGAGATATTAGCATGTGTTTATCAGTCATACTCTTAGATCATATTGCTATAAACCAGGTGGCGAGCAATACAGGGAGATACTAGCATGTGTTTATCAGTCATACTCTTACATCATATTGCTCTAAACCAGGTGGCCAGCAATACAGGGAGATATTGGCATGTGTTTAGGGAAACTTGACTAAGTCCACACCGGTAGTTTTGAAAACTTCTACATATATTTCCAACCTTACACCCAAGACGGCGTGACAAATGCCACGGGTCTCTCCAATACTAAGAAAAATAGCATGCTGAGACTTGGCACAGACTTGCATACTGAAATAAGCATTAGGATCGACTCCCTTCTGGCGTATTTTCTTTTTAGATTACATATGTGTCAACTCTGATTTAGTGGACTCGGTTGTAGGGAACAGCTGACAATAATTAACCTAATTCATTTGTCCAAATTCACATACATTCCATTTTGTGTTAACATTTTTGTTTATAGTGAGAAAGTTAGCTTAAGTTTCTAATGAAACTAAAAACTGAAACGCCAAAATAAAAAAAATCATTCTAACATCGTAGTTCCGTGAAAACAAACCTTTCCTGTTGTTTTAACGTAGGTCTTTATGAAACAGGTTTTCTATTTTGGTAGCGCTAGTGTCGCTTACTAACACTCAACAACTGGGGGAAATAAATGAGTGCAGACCAAAATAAGCATAACATATTTATTAAAAAACCAAAACAAACTCAGTAGTGGTTTAGACCACGAAAGGATGTTACTAGAATATTCAGGAGGGCATACAGCCCTACGACATGCACATGAGGGTGTCAACCCAAGAACAAAACAATGAAATATATAAAGTTTAAGACAAAGAGCACTGAAATACTAAAGCTAGAAATGGTAATGTTTGCTGCGAACCCGGGAGATAAGCTCCTGATTAAAAGCATAAATATAGAGAATGTTTACTCCAAACAAGACGGTCAGCAAGGGCCCTTTTAGGGCCAAACTTTAACAATGGGAAACAGGATGAAGTCCCAAGCAAAAGATTTGTCAAACTTGAGTAGTTACTGAGTTAAAAAAAAAGGTGAAGATGAAAAATACTGAGTTAAGTATCTAGAGAAGGGGCTTGAAGAGCCCTAGATAGAAAATTATGACATCGCGGCAGAGAAATATATCTTAGATGCAGAATCCAGGAAGTATCGCATCGGTCCAATGCGGCCAAGCGAGTGTTCAATTTTTGCTCAAATGAAGCCTGGCCTTTCGGCTGTTGCCCTTTCTTCATCATATATACCAGAATAGGTATCCATGAGTGTCAGATTAGGCTGATCTGTTTTCTGAGGGACAGGCTACAGTCCTATATTTTTGATATTTATTAATAACATTATTTTGTAACACATGAATTAAACCTGTAAGAGAATTGTTTCACAATTAGTTTGATATACACACTTGGTGAGATATGAAATTGATTTATGATATTGTGGGGGGATTTTTTTTTTTGTTTCATTGGAAGGATTGGATGGGTTGTGGGTAGGTCGGTGTGAGTATTTGTTAGTACTTTTTTTTCCTAACCGAGTTTTTGTCTTTTGTAGAAATTTTTCTTTAGCGTCGTAGCGTCCCAGTGTTCGAATGATGTTTCTGTGATCGTCTGCCTTTTCATAGAACCTTTAATTTCTTTGTTTGAATATTTCTTGTAGTGTTTTGGATCTTGTAAGTGCATGTTATAACGTTTGTTTTTGTTATGTTATTGTTCTTTTGTGGAAGGTGTTATTAGCTACGTATCAAGTATCACTTTGTGTCGCCATTTGTTATATTACCTAACTTTCGTCCAAGATAAATGCACCTCGTTGGAACGCCATTTGTTATAATATCCTTTTGTAGCATGTTAAATGCACCCCGTTGGAACACCATTTGTTATATTATCCTTTTATAGCTCCTCGGTTGGAAGTAATTTATTATAGATTATATTATGCCCCACAGTAAGTCATCATTTCTATTGCGCAACAGTGTGCTTTACTTATGATGCCTCCTTTGTCTTATCACTAAACAAAAAAATGATAACACGTTACATAAAGTTTGATGTCACTTTATTCCATTAAAAGAAAAAACATGTTTGTGTTTTTATTTAAATTGAAATGCGATCATGTCGAGGGCCTAGCAACTAATTATCACCGGGCGCTTAAAATATGTCCATTTAAGACCGAATACACGTAT
This sequence comes from Timema podura, assembly GCA_033556935.1. Taxonomy (NCBI): domain Eukaryota; kingdom Metazoa; phylum Arthropoda; class Insecta; order Phasmatodea; family Timematidae; genus Timema; species Timema podura. Next base: position 2,877,450 of record JAVRXN010000012.1, read on the forward strand.
GTCTGTGATCACGACCGATTTCACAATGAAGAGAAATTTCAAAATTACTGTATATATCTGAGCTCAATAGAAGCTTCTGGAAGGGACATTTTCTAACGGTAAATTACACACCTACAAACTAAAAAAAAAATATACCTCCTGCGTGGAGAACATTCTTCTAAAACAGGAAATTACTTTAAAAGATCTTAACTTGGTTGGATTACGTAGAAAGGCATTAAGTGAGGTTGGCTCCTGTAGGTGCTGCCATCTTACCTCGGGGCTAAACTAACTAGTAAATAATTTAGAGGAAGACGTGACTTAAGCGCCAAGTAATAGATTACGAAATCTAAATAAAGTAAAATATGTTTAATTATATGTAAAATTAGGATGATAAAAAAGTTTTGAATATATAAATAATTAGAACGATAATATGGTCAATGCTTTCAAATACTCCTTATGGTCAAATCAATTACATTACAATGTAAGTCTGTTATCCGATTTCTTCTGTCTAATCCAGTAATTGTTCTTAATATGTATATATCTAAAGTAGTCCCACAGCCCTAGCCAATGAAATCACAGAGATATAGAAGCAGAAGCAGATTGGCATGCTCTGATCCCTGAAGGGGAGCACAAGAGCAAATTACAATACGTACCGACTAATTGGTCTCACCGTGTGGTTTTCGGAAATTAAAACAAATGGATTGTCACATTTCGTGAAGGTTCTGAAACAAATAAAATACATATTATTAATATTAGTGGGGGAAGAAAGTATATTTGCAAACTGAATAAGGGTTTTTAGAGTTACGTGTGGAGACACTACTCTATGGGGTGCTGGGTGAGAGCCTCCCAAACCACTGTTTGACACTTCTCGCTTATCCAAGCAAGGCTTTGGGACGTCGGTGGCACTCTCCATGGTCGATGACGTAATTCTCAAACCCCTGTATAAGAGGATTGGTGACACTGGGAAGCCTGCCGTAGGACTGAGCCAGCTTCCGGAAGTGGTCCTTGATGGTAGGCATCTCCAGATCCAAGTGCAGAGTCACATTGTGAACGTATCAGGGTGCGTCCACAATGATCCTCAGACACGTGCTCTGGAATGCCTGCATCCTCCTCATATACGTGTCCGCAAGGTGACCTCAAGCGGGACACGTATAGTCGAGGATCGACCTGAACAACTGCTTGTACAGTGTCAGGGTGTTCCTTGTAGACAGGGTGCTACGCCTGTTAAGTAGTGGGCCTAGGATTCCCAGCCCTTGCCTCACCTTGTTAAGTTTCTCATTGCAGTTTAATCGTCAGGTCAGCTTGGTGTCCTACGTAAGTCCCAGTTACCTATCATTGTTCGTCCATCTGATCTGATCTTAAAACAGCTGGAGTGGGGACAGCCTGTAGAACTTTCTTTTCCATGTGAAGAGCACTGCTGTGCTCCTCCATGTTATACTTGTCCTGCAGGTGGTCCGCCACCCCTCCAACTGTGTCAGGTACGTCTGGAGTCGCCTTTATACCAGCTGCCCTCGCCACGACTCCGCTACTAGAGCCGTGTCGTCCGCATACAGTTCCAACTTGGTGTCTTATAATTTAGGAATGTCGTTTACATACATACTAAAGAGCACCGGGCCCACGAGGGAACCCTGCTGCACTCCAGCCTGGACGCTTCTGACTTGGGAAGTGGTGTTCCCAAAGTTAGTGGAGAAGGTGCGGTGTGATAGATAAGATTGTAGAACCTTTACTAGGTATAAGGGCAGGTTCAGGGAAAGAAGTTTGAAAAGGAGACCTTCGTGCCAACGTGCCAAACACGGTCGGAGGCCTTTGTCAAGTCGAGAAAGACATTGCCAGTCAGCCTGTCAGTCAGCTCCACGAGTCGGACAAGTTGATGAGACTTGGCGTGTCCGGCTTGAAAGCCAAACTGCTTATTCACTAAAATGACCTCCTCGGTAACATCTCGTCAGTTTCGTCAGAAGTCTCTCGAACAACCTACCCAAACAGTCAATCAAGCTGATCTGTCGGTAAGGTAAGTCGGTAAGTTAGGTCCGGGTCCTTACCCGGTTTATGTAAGCAGAGGATGTTGGCGTGCTTCCAGAGCTCGGGGAAATGACTCAGGATCAGAACGGCTTTGAATAGCTTCACGAGGAAGTTACTCGCCTCCAAGGGCAGCTTTCGGAGGACCGCGTTACTGATACCGTCCGATCCGAGGGCCTTGTTTAATCTTAGAATGGCTAACGCCCGCAACATTTCTGTTGCCTCCGTGGGTTCAGGTTCATCCAAGGGTCTGTACGAGACTGCACCCATGACCTGAGCCACGTGCGCAGTGTGCACTGGGTCTGATGGGCCGTCACTTGGTATGAATTGAGACTCTTTAAGTGCTCAGCGAGAACATTGGCCTTCTCCTGGTTGGTGTTGGCCACCCCGTTCCGTCCTACATTAGGCGGCCTTAGTGCGGAAACTCGCATCAAATTCCTCGTCATGCGCCACAGGGACCGGTCCTATACGCACTTTCTCTCAATTTTGTCCTCCCAGGCACTGTCCCGGTATTCTTGGACCATCTCGCAATCTGCATGGTCTTGGCGGCTCCAATTGGTCTTGTCTACCGGGTCCCTCGAGATTTGGCAGGCCTTCCTCAGCCGATTCATCTCCTGGACGTGCCTGATGATAGAATCGGGTAAAGAAGCCTGTGGCGCCCTCTTAAGATGGTTCCTCGGTGTCGTAGCTTTGAGCGCTTCTCGATGGCGGAAGTTATGAACTCCGCATCGCTATGGATTTCTGCTGCTGTTCGAAATGTAGGGGTGGTTCCCAACCTCTCTTTCAACACATTCGTGAACCTGTCCCATTCACTGCGCTTAAGGTCGAGTTTTTCGGGTTTTTTTAATTTTATTTATTTTGCTATTTATTGGCCTGGCATCTTACAAATTTTTAAATCCAGGCCATTTTATTCACAAAATTTTCATAAATCTTCCTATATAATCTGTTCTATCCATTTTGTTTACAACTAGCAGGTTTAGCTCTTAAACTACCTACTTGAGAAATAAACTTACTCTCCTTCCAGTTGGTCCGCCCACGGTATTTTACGCCCCCGGTACCCCTCGCCGCTACTTCGCTCCACCACCGCCTGGGACCATGTTTTCAGGATCGGGGGTCTATGAATAACACTGCGCGTCCCAGGTTCACAAGAACGGGATTGTGAATCGATTCTAGCTCAGATAGACACTTCAGCATTAATCGCCGTCTGATCCTTCTCGCGACAGCGAAGTCGAGGACGTCCGAGAATCCAAGGGGTTTGTGAGGGATGTGAGTGGGGGCGACAAATATGCATAAGTTCGCAGATTTTATATAGTTTTTCTGTTTTGAAAACTTTGGTCCCTATCAACTCAGCGCCCAGGAATTAGTGGTTTCTAGTAGACCAATCAGAGCCGACTTTTTTTTATGGTGGCGTTACTGGCGGAGACCAGTTGAACCTCTCTTAGCACGACTTGTTCATGAGTGTGGGTGATTATGCAGCCCCGGAGGACAAGAAGTGCACGCTGGCTTACGGTCGAAATCTTTGTGGAGTTCACAATGCAACAACACAGAGCGACTGAAGGTATGGAATGGGAAGGGGACGAGAGGCTGAGTGCAGACAGCCACTATACCGGCTCAAGTTTCATACTGTGGCTACTTCGCTTCAAGCTATACCTATTGCCAACAATGTATGGAGGAGTGAATCAATTACCACTCTACATAACGGCTTCCAGCACTCTGGATTATATGTGGCGTTTGAGGGAGAGGATAATGAGTCACTTTAGGAACTGCTACAGTCAGTGGCGGATTTACACATTTGCCGCCAGTAGGCTATTCAAATTTTGCCGCCCCTATCGACCTCTACAATGTGTCAGTTCCTAGATTATTTTTACAAGCCAACGATTCAGTTAAGATTGCACAAGAAATAGTTTTGGGTATATTTCTGAGCTAATAAAAGCTCAATCATGTACTACTAATAAAGCGGGGTAAGGTATGCCTTAATACTACTTACACAATAATGTACATTCGGTAAACGTAATTAAATAATTTTTATTGCGCTTACTTACAGTTTAAAAACAATATAATAAATTATCTGGTAACAATCCGGCTGATGATGACGATGAAATTCAATTAAGTTATGAAAGTTTTACAATGCCTTTTTGCGCGATTTTATATTCGCAAAATCATCAATTATATCGTCGTATGAAATCTTGTTCATTAGTTCTGACTATATGCACAAAAGAGCTAAGTCGTTTAGCTTTTCTTGGCTTAGATCTTAGATAATTTTTCACCCGTTTTAAGCAAGAAAAGCTTCTCTCACCCGAACAATTTGTCGCTGGTGTACATAGAGCCATGCGAACTGCTATATCCAAGTTTGGATAAACATTTTGCAAATTCTGTTTTCGCAGGAACGAAGATAGACTTTCCAATGATCCAGAATCTGGTTTTATCAAAATTCTTTCAGAAGAAAGGTGGCATTGAAAATGTATGCATTCTTGAACCAAGTCAGTCTCTAAATAATTAGGATACATTTCTTCCAAGAAAAGGGCTTTTTCCGTAAGGGTTGATGATGACAATTCACTCATTTTGATCAGAAGTGAAAACTTTTCATTGAACCTGTTGTAGGCCTCCTGATGTTTTTCTAATTCGGATACGAGTCTTTTAATGAGAACGAGAAATGTGTTAACCCTGAAAGTATCACTCGCAGTCATTCTCATTTCTTCATCGGGTGTTTCATCATATTTTTTTTTTCCTTTTCGGTTGTCTTTTTCCCATGTCTTTTTGTATACTGCTTTGACATGCTTAATTCCATCGCCTTTTCTTCGAAATACTTAAAATTTTCTCGTTCAGCTACGAAAAACTTGCAAGGAGATTCGTAAAGATCGGCAACAGTGATCAAATCTACGGTAGAAGCCTGAATTTGAACATTCACTTTGTTTATTCTTTCCAAAAAAAATTCCACACAACAACCATTACTGTCGTTTCCATTTTTTTCTAAATTCAAAAGTATTCTCGTCTCTTCGTTTCGCGTTATAAGCTTTTCAGTACAATCATCCTTGATTGATTACAAAGTTTTAAGGACTTCGTGCCAAGAATCTCTCAAACTTCTACATGTGGCCTCTCTAGCTGACCAACGTGTCAGATTTACTCTCTTTAGCGTTTTCCCTTTCCCGATTTCGGTCATTAATTTTTGCCAGCGTTGTGTTGAACTTACAAAAAAAAAAGTAGATTTCTTGAAGCCACATGAAGAAGCGACAAGCTTCTGTGCAAGATTCAGCAGCCGCAGTTGCCACTAAAATTAAAGAGTGGGCAGAGCAAGGAACGAAAAAAGCAAAAGGTGATTGGCTTTGAATTTTAGCTTGTAAGCCATTGTACACACCAGACATGTTCGCAGCATTATCATATGATTGTCCACGACAGTCTTCAATATTTATGCCCAGTGTTTTGAGTTTCGAAATAATGACAGAAAACATTTCTTCAGCTTTATGTCCCACTGAGGGACATAAACTTGAGAAATATTTCACATGGTTCGCCTATTTCCAAGACGTATCTAATGATGAGGGTAAGTTGGTCCACATGTGCTATATCTGGTGTTGAATCGATGATTAATGAAAAATATTTCGCCCTTCTTATCTCGTCTCCAATCTGTTTTAAGACTTTATGGCCCATCAAGTGAATAAACTCATCGCAAACTGTCTTTGATAAGTAACTGGAACTTCCAGATCCTTGATTCCCAAATCGTTCAATATAACTGGCTAAAAAAGGATCGAATTCAGCTAACAGTTCCAAAATCATACAATAATTTCCGTTATGCGGATCGCCAAACTTTTCATTTTTTCCTCTGAAAGCGAGCCCTCTTGAACACAGTCGCTTCACTACGGCAACAACCCTCTTCAGAACGTTTCTCCAATAAGTAATTTCTTCATCAAACTGGACATGCAGTAAATTGTCGAGTCGGCCATCAATCTTACTACTAACTTTCAAACTAAGGATACTTGATTTATGACGCGCAGAGTTTTCATGCTGAGCTACTCGGTGCTCTACATTTTTCCAGTCATTAAATCCTTCGTTCTCAAACTGAGTCAATGGACCGAATGCCAAACAGGGCCCGCAATTTACAAATCTTTAACTTTCAGAATAAACCAGCCAATTTCGGTCATTAACTTCATTATTTTTAATTTTTCTTTGGAAGATACTCACTGGCAAGAACATACGTTGATCAGCATATAATTTTTCACTTTTAGATAAGTCACAAGACTTGTTTTGACCGAAGGTATCGTTGATTTACCATAAAGCTGGTTCTTTGTTTAGATTTACTGTTGTTTCACTTGTTTGCACTTGATCATTACTTAACGTCTGATTCTGAGACGCATCTTCATTTTTAATACTTATTGATGATTCCTCTACCGCCTCTTCGTCAAAAATATAAATATCTGTTTTTTCAAAAGTAGATTGTTCACCAGATGACTTTTGTTGTTGGGCCGCAGAGTTAAAATCCGTTTCATCTTTTCCAGATTGTATTGTGTCAGTGCATGTTGTTGAAGTTCCTGGTCTTTCAACACTACTTCCACTTCCACTTTTAAAAAAACTGTCAATTTTTATCGTGTTACGGATAACCTGTTCTTGTTCTTCATTTTCATTTTGGCCTTATTTTTATACTAAGCTCCACTAAGTCACTTTCTCCCATCACTCATTCTAACAATTTTCCAAGAACTGAAATAAAAAAGATTACATTGGGAGTTTTATTTCTCGTACGTAATTAGCAGTATCCTTTGTTCAGACTTCAGACATTGACCTAGCGTAAGTACAAGAAATTTCTTTGCATATCTTCCGAAACAGCTATTTATCAAGTTAAATTACGTCTTACTGATTCGTTATGGATGATTTATTGTAATATATTATGATTACTTACCTACTATAAGTTTGTACGCACCGGTTATGTTATGTTATGAAATTATTCATACAATCCACGAAACACTTTGAAAAATTACAGCACACAACCAGAAAAATGTGTCAATTCGTTATGGAAATATAAATACGTATTAGAAATTGCAGGACCCAATTAACCGAGGTGGCTTTTCTTTTGTTTTTGAAGTAAATACTGGACGAGACTTCCCCGTTTGTATCGCCGCTCTATATCTATGCCACCAACACCACGCGGCGTATGCCTACAGCACGACCCCGCCTCGGCTCCGGCGCACCACGCCGCGCTCGTGCAGTCAGGTTCGGCCAGACACACTTAGCGAACGGTCATGTCACTAGTTCCCACCCCGCAACCAAACGCGACTACGCAAATTGTAGAAAAATGTATCTAAGATGTGAAACATATTACATGTTGAATTGTTTGTGTGGACCTAATAACATTTAGGTACATAAATATGAATCTTTTTAATTTCTGTAAGACAAAAAAAATAAAATAATTTTGGCCCCAAATTTGCCGCCCCTAAAATCTGCCGGCCTAGGCTCCAGCCTACTCAGCCTGTTGGTAAATCCACCACTGGCTACAGTACGCCATTGACAATTCCTTTAAAATTAATGAATATATCGCTTTGGTTTATGAAGTTATAACGAATTAAATCTCATCAGATAAAACCACTGTTAGTGGTTCTGGTAAGAAAATTTTGCATGAGTACTAATGTAAAACTTAGTTGAACAGATAAGAACTTATTTTATTTATTTCTACATTAAAGGTCTGCAGACTTTAAGTAGCTGCCGGTGACCTGTTAGTCTAGGGGTAAGATGTCAGACTTCTGTGCTGGAGGTCCGGGGTTCAATCCTCGGTCCCGGCACAGATTTATCCGATTGCTAAACCCTTCCTTCACCTCTGATAAGACGTGTATTAATCACAACTTGTGAATGTGTGGAATGCCAGGCCTCCACCGTGGTTCGGATCCCACGTTAAACTGTAGGTCCTTCAGTTCATCTCACAATCACCCTACCATTACACATGAGCGTAAGTGCGTACAACCCGAACGGTCTAGTAAGACGCGGTGATAATAATAATTATTATAAATAATTATAATTATCATAAATAATTATAATTATCATAAATAATTTAAGAATAATAAGAATAATATATAATAAAAAATAATAGAATTAATAGTAGTAATTATAATAATAGTGGTAATAGTAATAATAATCTCTTCTCCAAAGAGAAATTTCAACCTTCAATCTATACATGTATAAAAGACCACAGGCTTCCCACATGTAGCGCCGGCCACTTGCAGATAGTACAATATTATTTCAGATAGGCTATATAAAAGGAAGTTCGTGATTTTTTCCCGGCACAAAGCAAGCTAAATAAGAACCCAATCTTGAGATTCTAGTCCAGCTCTTATAATTATGAGTGTGATCAAATCTCATTACACAAGCGTAAAACCAGCTCCACTGCTACAGTCCCTCTTTGAGAACCATAGTATGATACAACCTCCACTGCTACAGTCCCTCTTTGAGAACCATAGTATGATACAACTTCCACTGCTACAGTCCCTCTTTGAGAACCATAGTATGATACAACCTCCACTGCTACAGTCCCTCTTTGAGAACCATAGTATGATACAACCTCCACTGCTACAGTCCCTCTTTGAGAACCATAGTATGATACAACCTCCACTGCTACAGTCCCTCTTTGAGAACCATAGTATGATACAACCTCCACTGCTACAGTCCCTCTTTGAGAACCATAGTATGATACAACCTCCACTGCTACAGTCCCTCTTTGAGAACCATAGTATGATACAACCTCCACTGCTACAGTCCCTCTTTGAGAACCATAGTATGATACAACCTCCACTGCTACAGTCCCTCTTTGAGAACCATAGTATGATACAACCTCCACTGCTACAGTCCCTCTTTGAGAACCATAGTATGATACAACCTCCACTGCTACAGTCCCTCTTTGAGAACCATAGTATGATACAACCTCCACTGCTACAGTCCCTATTATTACATACATAATTAAAAAAAACCCTGTTAGTTTATTTAACTTAATATGTATATATTATATAAGGGCCTATCTATTTATCATATAATTTATATTTGTAATGTATGATTTCTTTTTAAGAACAGTCCCAAAACCCAAATCGGTGTCCGGCAGTTTTTTCTTAAAAGGTTTCCCAATTTTTATCCGCAAATGCGTGTACATTTCCTCTAAAATTTTACGCCATAAGAGTCTAAGCGTTTTAAGTTTTAAATAGGATCTCTGGAAATAGGGAAAAAGGGGGTGAGGGGGTTCTTACTAAATATTAAAATTGTAAATGTATAAATGTGAATCTAAGAAGTGGTGTGGAGACGAGACTCAACATTTTCATGAATGGTATCTTAACCTACTGCTCTTTGTGGTAGAAAACTGACATCCTCTAAACAGGTTTAGGGACTACTACAAATAAACATAAAAGTTGAAAATTTTAAATTTTGTAGTGATACTGTGGGGAATGAAGAATAATTGAAACCATACCCTTTGAAAAACTACTTGAAAAAAGAAAGAAAGAAATATTGGAACTCAGAAAAGTTTAATCTGATGTTATTGATGCAATCAAGTTGGTCGGGAAGCAGGTTCTGGCTTTTCGAGGGAAGGAAGAAGGTGCCTACAGCCTTGATGACCCTTCTGTCAATCTTGGACACTTTGGAAATTATTCTCCTGCTCTCTAATTATGATGAGAATTTAGCCAAGAATGTAAAAAGTGTGACTGAGAAGCTGCATTTGAAGCCAGAAGGAAATCTGGGGAAAAAATAATAAACATTATCAATCTTGCAATCCAGACTGAAATTGCAAACGAAGTAAAGCAAGCAAATTTTCTTTCTTTCTGGAGACAACTATGTATCTGTTTAAAAAAGAAGAAAGTCGTAGGGTTGATGTGTCCATTCAACTACAGGGGGAATCTTCTTTCAACACACTAGTAAACATTTTGAATAGTAGAGGACTGCTGCAGAAAATTGCGTAGCAAATACATTTGATGGCGCTTCATATATGAGCGGTGAGTATAGCGGGATCTCACCCAGACTTGAGGATATAAAACTGAACCACCTTGAAAGGTACCTTGTGCTTTGCACATGTGTTGAACCTTGTTATGTCAGATAACTCTCAATGTTTACCAGCAAACATACCATTTGCCGGAATACTGCAGCAAGTGTTTCTCAAGGACTCACACTAGAGATTGTCTGTATACTTGTAGCATCCATTGGAGCCACCAGGCGGAGCTCAACAAACCGAGCAACAACTAACTTTTTATTTTGGTCGCTCCCAATGAAGTTACAAATAACACAAAACAGTCTGAAACAGTGTTTGTAAAACTCAAAGGTACGCATTGAGGCTAATGTGATTCTCTACAAGTTTCTTTTATTTGAAACCATATTGGTAGCTATAATGTGTCTTAATATTCAAAATCACAACACTTCTTCCAGACTACCTCCAAACCAAGAATCTGGACTATGTGCAGTGTTGGAGGCTTGTTTCCGCTGCACAGAGTGCATTCAGGGATACCAGCGACCAATAATATCAATTAGTTAATGTCACTAAAAGATTTTATCTGGTATGTCAGAAAAATGAGATGAAATGGTAGAAGAAGATCCTTCTCTGGAAGTGGAAAGTCTTTGCATTGACTCGGAGCTGCCACGTAAGAGACTAAGAAAGGTCAAGAATATGCCTGGTGAGTTGGCAGAAGAGGGTGATGAGCTTATATTTGCTCACAATACCTCTGACCCGAGTAATTTGTGAGCGAGTTTTTTCCAAGCTTAAACTTATAAAAACAAGATTGCGCTCCAATCTGACAAATAACAACCTGGAACATTCCTCATAATGCACTGTGAGAGGGACAAGCTTGGGGCAGTTGACAATGATATGACTAGGTGGTACGGGGAAACTTCTTCTGGGTGTATGTGGACGGAACTGACCTTAACCTTAAGACAGGGGCAAAGTACAACTTAACCGACACAACCTTATCTGAGCCATAATTGCGTTCTTGAAGTTCTGGAATCTTCACAAGAAAATTAAATGTACCTGACGAAGAACACGAAACAAATAAACATACTTGTACTAAATACACTTAACCCTGAAAAAAGGGTTATTCAGATAATAATTATATAATAACTATTTGAACAAACTCATGGAGAAATCATGTACATAATGGAACAATGGTGATTGATGGTTGGTTTATTTATATGTAATAACAATATTGTACTTTACCTATTGCGGCCAGTAATATACAACACTACAGTCTCATTCAATTTTACTAGTAACAATAAATAGTGAAAAGTATAACATTTTATGTCACAAAAAAAAAAGATAAAAAGTTCATAATAATATTTACAAGTACAGTCCAATCAAAATATCACATATAAATTTTATCTTCATTATACAACCACATAAGAGGATCTGTTCCAAATAGGCTACCTATGACAAACAATATATATATAGGCAATATATTTACATAGTTTTTTAATAATATATCTATATTAAAGTTCCAGATTGAGTAATGTAAATATGATCCTCATTAATGAAGGTGAAAATCTAAATGTCGATATCTCCGTGGTGAGTAACTTAGCAATTGATAGCTTGCCATCCTTACTGCGCAAGATTATGTTTATTTTTGTAGGCCAATTAAAAAAAAAGCAAATACAGGAGGGAAATTGCCAAATCTGTCCTGAATAGGAACGGGCTCACCATTTACTTTTTTGCTCTAGTCAGAAGACTCTCCGAGGTTTTCCAAACCCCACGCCTGCACTCCTGTAGAATTAGGTGTTATTTCGGCGAAGGTAAAAATAAAAAATCTGTAAAATCACTTTGCCCAGTTTAAATTTTGTCCGCACGTTCATAAAATAAAATATGTGGAAATTGTCTTGGATGGAGACGGACCCAAAATCAGGACGTTTTCTCCCTCCCGTGTCTCGAAGAAGAAAATAAAACCTATCCCCCACCCGGTTACCTCTCTCCAAAACCCGCCGGAAACATCCGCTAAAGCTTACACTACAAATCTTAGGCCTAGAATAACAACTGAAACATGGTATGAAGTTTAAAATTGATAGAAATTTTTCCCATAGTAAAATACAAAAAATAAATAAATCATAATTAACGTTTTAGACGGTCCTCGGTGGGCCGCCAAAACTACGAACCTCCCTACAATTATTTTATTATTATTGTTATAGCTGGTAATTTTTGAATCCATCGAAAGGACGGAGATGGCCTATTTTCCATCTCCCTCTTTCCGGCAGCGCATTCTGTTAGCAGGTAAACGAAACGTGTTCACACATGATCCAAAATACTTAGAAGATAATAAAACCTCGGCAAGTGAAGAAATAAATGAATCATGACTAACAGGTAGAAATATTAAATAAATTAAAATAAAAGTATATAATTTTAAATTCTTGGGTAGTTTTAAAATGTATTTGTAAGCCAGGAAACCACGTCAAGCAATATTTACCAATGTACATATTAATTGCCGGCTAAGCGCGCTCTCTCTTCCAACCATGACACATTAAACAGATAGACTTAAAAAAAACTTTCAAAATAAAATAATAAATTGACTATACTAAATAAAGGGGTTATAATAGTTAGAATACAGAGGATTATTAAATTCACTACAAGAGAGTGAAGAAATGAAGTGACTTCTAGCGCTCTAGAAAGTACACACAGCCCATCTGCGGGTCCCTATGATACTTTTATAAGACATTTTATTTTCGGTGTAAATGTCTTTTTTATTGGTACAATAGAGAAGTAAATTTGTTATGTGACGTATACGTTATTAGAGTTCTTCAATTATATGGGCCTATTGCCAAAGTTTTACAAACTAAAGTGAAAAATCTGTGAAAGGGACTTCAGGAAACATGTTTTAATAAAAAAATATAGAATTATATATTGTACAATTTGTTCCTTGAATGTTGGATCGGCGTATAACCCGAACGGGTAGTAAGACGCGGTACTAAAAAAGAATAAAAAAATGCTAGATGCGTTACAAATTTACAAGGTGAAAACAAAAATAGACCTAATGCTATTTTGGAAGCCCTTGCACTAACCACTAATATTTATTATTATTGAATGTTATTGGGCACTCCTAAAGTTATTTTAAAATAAATAGGTATATCTCTTTGAGTTGGTCAAAATATTTGCCGCTCTTTGAAAATCCAAGGTGTGCGCCCTATTGGACCCCGGATTCCATCTGTTATACACTAATAAAACAAGCCACGATGGTGTACTGTCACCAGGGAGTGTTGATCTGGTAATTGTTGATTCATTATCAACCTGGCCATGAGAGAGTTGTCAACAGGTGTTCCGACAAGTGTGACATCAGCTTATGAAACTCTTTGACTTGTGCAAGCCGACTCTCTCATTTACATTCCACTCAAATCACGTGAGGCCGTCTTTGGCTGCTAGTTATTAGCTACTAAAGATGGCTGTAAAGTTGACACAAGGAAGAACTTACGTGTTACAATCATTTGAAAGAAACGTCAACACACTTATTTAATACGTCATTAGACCCGCTTCAGAGGCCGAATGGTCTAAGATGTCACTTTCGTGCTTATGGCGGGGAGATCGTGGTTCGAATCCCGAGTGGGCTTGCTGAAGAGGCATTTTCCTAGATTGTTTCCCACTCTCCTTGCACGCAAATAAGGGAAGATTACCCTCTTTCCTCATCCCTACTTCATTAGAGTAAATATGATATACGCGTATAACCTGAACAGGTAGTAAGACACTGTGATAAGAAATAAAAAAAAATACATTAATTTTTCAATGAGCTCAAAATCTTCTGTAATTAGAACACGGACTTGAGTAACTTTACTTGAAAAGTAACGTGAATAATGACGGACGTTCATTGAACGTTATATTACGTTCTCGCCGGTGATCCTGTGTGAAACAAGATTCTACAAAACTGCACGGTTCAACTTTACAAGATTATAGCCCACTTAACCTAAAGCTCTATACAGTTTCACATGAAGAACACTTATTACTTTCTCTCTATCTTACAGGTAGAGAAAGTATGGTGATCGTCAAAAAAATCAAACTCGAGATTTTGATGAATTTTGACGTTTCATGACTCCCTGAATCCGAAAAAGTTGTTTTTGAATTTCCGTCTGTCTGTCTGTCTGTACCTCCAACTAGAGCCTAAACTATTTTACCGATTGAGCTGAAGCTTGATATCTAGGATTTTCATGGGATTGCCCCGAGGGGTTTTTGGGAATTGGATATCTACCCCTAAAATTAAGGGTAGTTTACTGAAGGGAAAAAAGAGAAAAAGTCGATTTTCTCAAAATCGGCTCTAACGATTTTGATTAAATTTCATTTATGAACATTATTAAATATTCCAAACAAAATGGCTACTCTCAATATTTCGGCAAAATGGCTTTAAGGGCTATTTTTTATAATAGCTCCGAAACTATTTGAGATATGAAATTACTTAGCATTACAAATATGTATATATATTTATAATACAAATATTTTATTCGAAACATATTTTTATAAAATCAATAACTTTCAATCTATACGCCATTATATGAATGTTTTAACTTTTTGGACATTAAAGTTTAAGTTTTGCGACCGTAAAAAAAAACTAACCTGAAATGTTGATGGATGTCGACGTCTCATGACCCCCACAACCCTAAAAAATAGTCTTTGCAATGCCGTCTGCCTGTGTGTTTATAAAAACTTAAAATTAAGGGTAGTTTACTGAAGGGCGAAAAGAGAAAAAATTGGTTTTCTCAAAATCTGCTCAAACGATTTTGATTAAAATTTGTATCTAGGCGTTGATTAAGATTAAAAAACTTTTATTCGACATATATTTTTATAAAAGCAACAGTTTCTGAGATATTTGCAAATATATTAATTCAATTTTGTGAGCTTTAGCTGTAAACATATACTACTTACATGGTTACATGGTTACATATGTTACATGGTGAACATTACGTTCTAAGGTTGTGTACATCCGACCAGTGTTACACGGTGAACATTACGTTCGGAGGTTATGTACATCTGACCAGTGTTATACGGTGAACATTACGTTCGAAGGTTGTGTACATCCGACCAGTGTTACACGGTGAACATTACGTTCGAAGGTTGTGTACATCCGACCAGTGTTACACGGTGAACATTACGTTCGAAGGTTGTGTACATCCGACCAGTGTTACATGGTGAACATTACGTTCGAAGGTTGTGTACATCCGACCAGTGTTACACGGTGAACATTACGTTCGAAGGTTGTGTACATCCGACCAGTGTTACACGGTGAACATTACGTTCGAAGGTTGTGTACATCCGACCAGTGTTACACGGTGAACATTACGTTCGAAGGTTGTGTACATCCGACCAGTGTTACACGGTGAACTTTACGTTCGAAGGTTGTGTACATCCGACCAGTGTTACATAGTGAACATTACGTTCGAAGGTTGTGTACATCCGACCAGTGTTACATGGTGAACATTACGTTCGAAGGTTGTGTACATCCGACCAGTGTGCAGATGGTGGGAGGTTAACTTGAGATGAGAATGGATGTTAACCATGACCTACTGGCTCCTGATGGTCATTACTGGATGTTGAACGTCCATATTGTTTGTGGATAGTACTAAGTAATGTTTTCTTGACATCACAGATGGACCGGAAGTCTATATTTAGTGAAATAGAATAATAATTCGTTCAAACACGTCCAATAAATAAAAATACACTCATGGAAATATTTAACTCCTGATTAAATAATTATATCAAAACACTGGTGGTTGATGCAGCCTCTAGAGCCCCCTTAATCCATTTCTGTTGAACTGAGCTCGTATAACATGTAGATAGTTAACTATATTTATTTTCATTTAGGACTATTTATTTGCCGACAACATTAATTTGTTATATTTATATAAAAATATTGTTTCAACTGGCCATCTTTATGTCAGCAAATGGACTATCATTGACTAACAATAATCCTGTACCCCACCAAGTTTAGTTGCAAAATACTCACTCTTAGCCATTACTCGAGTTTCTAACAGTGAAGTAAGTTATTTAGAGTTGTTAAAATTTATTTTGTACCCTTTTACCCTGTCATTTAAAAGACTCGTGAACCAGTAATGTGGGGAATTAGGGGACGCGAGAAAAGACCACTGTTTTTGCAGTTCTTATAGCAAAATAAATCAAATATTTCTCGAGTAGAAACCTAAAGTTTAATCGGTGATATCAACAGTTGTTAAATTTCTCTAATGAGCATAGTGGCATCTAAAACACTTTTTGAAAGAATATGACAAGTTGTCGTTAACTTTCAGGACACGGATATTTAACAACTATTGATGTCACCTTGTGAAGAAAATTAAACTCAATATTTGTACTGGGGCAGTATTTGATTGTTTTGCTATAAAAACTGCAACACAGTGTAGTTGTCCCCCCACCTAGAGTACCTGGTGTTCGTTACCCATCGCCACGATTTTCATTGTTTCAGACAAAACAAAACTCTCCATTTTATTAATATGGATAATAATATTTTATAGAAAAGATAAAGGGAATATTTGATAATGATGGTAGTGTGAATGTATGTTTGTAAAACGCCATATTAAAGTGAAATTGTATCTACCAACTTTAGTCAAATAAGTAAAAATTAAAAATGTGTTATTTTGACATCAACATATTATTTTAATTATTTCTTAATAAATAATTAGATTTTAGATTTTATTATTACTTACTATTACTACTACTACTAATAATAGTAGTAATATTTTATATTTTTCAAATTTGGGATACCCTTTTTTTGGTTAAAATAAGCCACAGGAGAAAATATATAGACTATTTTTAAATATTTGTCTTAAAAGATGACAGATGTAGGTATAGTCTCGTGGGAATTGGATTAATTATTTTGTTTTACAACATTACTATTGATCAAAACTAAACTCCTTTTAAATCATTTTTGGGCCAAACTACCTTATTTATTTTCCAACTAGAGGAGTTTTAACTTGCAGCTGTTGGCTATGTCACTGTTACAAGGTCACAAGAGAAGTTGTAACTTGCATCTGTTGGCTATGTCACTGTTACAAGGTCACAAGAGAAGTTGTAACTTGCAGCTGTTGACTATGTCACTGTTACAAGGTCACTAGAGGAGTTGTAACTTGCAGCTGTTGACTATGTCACTGTTACAAGGTCACAAGAGGAGTTGTAACTTGCATCTGTTGTCTATGTCACTGTTATAAGGTTACTAGAGGAGTTGTAACTTGCAGCTGTTGGCTATGTCATTGTTACAAGGTCACTAGAGTAGTTGTAACTTGCAGCTGTTGACTATGTCATTGTTACAACGTCACAAGAGAAGTTGTAACTTGCAGCTGTTGACTATGTCACTGTTACAACGTCACAAGAGAAGTTGTAACTTGCAGCTGTTGACTATGTCACTGTTACAAGGTCACAAGAGGAGTTGTAACATTACATAATATCGACTATGTCACGGTAATGGGCTCACCAGAGAGAATTTGTACTTCGCGTCTTACTACCCACCCGAGCTATCTGTGTATTAAATACTATACCATTGGGGTAATGTTGTGTAAACATGAATTTGGGGTAAATGTGCAATTATTGGCGTGGATGGGAGAGAAATGGCAAATTTCATAAACCCTCATCACATCCGATTGTGATTTAAACACAGACCAAGCTCACCATGACTAGCTATTTGTTGTTTTGCGGGAGTGACGCCTTATTCTGTGTGACTTGGTGAATATAATAATGTATCTTAATGAGATATAGCATACAATTTGATAGTGAGGTATAGACTACAGTGTGATAGTGAGGTATAGCATGCAGTGTGATAGTGAGGTATAGCATGCAGTGTGATAGTGAGGTATCCTAGAAGTGAGTTAAAGCATACTCATAATACACTCACAGTATTTAAAACATTTAGAATGACCACTTTGTCAAGTGGTAATGGGATTAGTGTCCTGGTTCGCTTCCTGGCAGTGGCAAATTAATAGCACATTGTCTCCTGGAGGCGCCCAACTCCAGGTTGATGGCCCGACCTTTCCCTGCTCTCGTTATGGCGAGGCTAGGTGGGCAAACCAGCTCTGGGTGTAGGTTCACCTCATTCATCTACTAGCCGGTCTGAAAACATCAACCTTCAGGACTATTGACAATGTGGGATGTGTAGGTTCACCTCATTCATCTACTAGCCGGTCTGAAAACATCAACCTTCAGGACTATTGACAGTGTGGGATGTGTAGGTTCACCTCATTCATCTACTAGCTGGTCTGAAAACATCAACCTTCAGGACTATTGACAGTGTGGGATGTGTAGGTTCACCTCATTCATCTACTAGCCGGTCTGAAAACATCAACCTTCAGGACTATTGACAATGTGGGATGTGTAGGTTCACCTCATTCATCTACTAGCCGGTCTGAAAACATCAACCTTCAGGACTATTGACAGTGTGGGATGTGTAGGTTCACCTCATTCATCTACTAGCTGGTCTGAAAACATCAACTATTGAAGGAAACGTCCATTTTTTCTCTCCGGCCTTCATAAAATGTTCAATGTTTGGTTTTATGCGCTAGGGCTATCAGGGTAGTGTTGTATGAACATTCTAAGTTCTGTCGAAATATTGGCTCCCTGATCCTGTATCATTGTAAGTTCGTCCAGTCACGATAAGTAGTATAAATTTACTAATTTGAAATATTAAAGATTTTATTTTATAATAACAATAATAATAGTATCGTTAGCTTTTAAAAAGATTATAATTTTGATAATAAAATAACTTGTAAGAATAAACACTATTTATTAATAAATTTATAATTATAATGCAAAAAAGGTCATTGTCACACTTGAAGTACCGTAGTAAATATGTACATGGGCCTAAAATGTTTTAGTATTATTATTATTATTAGCACCGCGTCTTACTACCCGTTCGAGTTATACGCACTACGCTAATGTGTAATGGTAGGGTGATTGTGAGATGAAATGGAGGAGCTACAGTTTAACGTGGGATCCGAACCACGGTGGAGGCCTGGCATTCCACACATTCACAAGTTGTGATTAATACACGTCTTGTCAGAGGTGAAGGAAGGGTTTGTCAATCAGATAAATCTGTGATGGGACCGAGGATTGAACCCCGCACCCCAGCACAGAAGTCTGACACCTTACCACTAGACCACCAGGTCACCTAGTATTAATAGAAAAAATATTTATTCTAATACAAATACTGGGCTGTTTTCTTACTAAGATTAGTAGTCCAACAACTGGAAAATTTCGGGTTGATCGCCCCTCATAGCCCGTCACCCCTCTCTGTATCCGCCACTGAATACATCAGATTCAAACTTTAGGACATTACCAACGCGCCGTTGTGGTTGATCGCTCATTGTTGGTAGTTCTCGTGCATTGTTGGAGCGACGACGACCACAGGGTTTGTGTTTCGTTCTTGCGTTTAGGTCCACTGCCTCTTTGAACGGTTAAGGATATTTTTGGTCTAGTGAAGTTAGGAGCTATAAAGTTAGGTGATATGAAGTTAAGAAATTTAGATTAGGGTTATAATTTTAGGTCCACTGCCGCATCTACACAAATTAAGGTTCCTCTGTAATGATTATTTACATAAAAAACAATCATTTATTACGTTTTTACACTGGCGCCCAGTTGTCTTGGCGCTCAGTATTGCCAGCGTCCAATTGTCCTAGACTGCAGATCTGAGGTTGTACGATTGTTGGTTTCCTCCCACCAGAGCAGATCTGAGGTTGTACGATTGTTGGTTACCTCCCACCAGAGCAGACCTGAGGCTGTGAGGGATTCAGGAGGCTCGCAACTCCTTCAAGAATCCTCCACATCAGTGTCAAGGTCTCCCACACCTGACCAACTTCTAAACAACACCTGACGTCACTTCTGTTTGTGTTAAAAGATTGCAACACATACAGAGCATGACTTCACTAAGATACTCTGTGACATTAGCAGTATATTTATACTGCTAGAGAGAGTTACTGGCATATGGAGGGACTACGGAAGATATTTGAGGTGTAGAATGGGGAAGGGGTGCTAATCTGAGAGGGAGTCCGGAGATCCTGACGGGTTAAAATTTTAGACCCTGGATGAATTTTGAAGCTATTTGAAAGAGGTTTATTTTTCACGTATAGTAATTTTTTTTGTCTTTCTTTGTCATTCTTTGTCATTTTTCATTATGTCAACAAAGTAGGAACCTGGGTAGATAAGAACATGCTAACTTTTTTTGGGTCTACAATAAAAAAAGATAGGCAGGTTGTGTCTATTTTTATTTTATAGTTGATAACTATCCAGTGGTATTCGTGGTGTTTTTAACGAGCTGGCTCCCAAGCCAAAAGGTGAATCGGAAGCCCTCCTCCATAAACTTTCTGAAACTTGGATGCTCTCAGAAGCTATTTGGTTCTCAACCAAAAGATTTTTTAAAAATTGGAATGTTCTAAAAGCTATTTAAAGTGTTCCTCACCTGTAAATTATTTGAAAATGTATTGCCTGTAGATGCTATTTGAAGTGGTCTTCCCCTAATACATTTTTGATAATTAGATGTTTCTATAAACTTTTTAGAGTGATTTAGTGGCATATTTTTAAAAATGTGATACCTTTAGAATATATTTTGAGTTTCTTTAAAATCGTAGTTGGAGTTTAGTGCACACAGCCAAATAAATATTTCTTACACTTATGTTTGTGTTACGGGTCTTACAGAATGTTAGGGTTATCTACAACTTACAAGCAGGACACTGTGTCAGGCGTAAAAAGCCCTGGAGGAAAACCTTTACATATCAAGAAGTCTTCCTATAGTATTTAACTGAGGAAAATATCTCAAATACAGATATTATGTTCGTTTGAAAGTTTTAAGTAAAAACACAATTCTGATAGTTCACATTGCAAGTCAGTTATTCGTGGTATGAAAAACAAGTAACAACCCACTACCATTACAAGTCTTTTGCTGTAATCACATTTTGAATTTATTCTGAGCCTCTTGATAGATACCCTACATTCTACATACTTCAGGCTAATAATTAAACATTGGTCCTATATTCTACATACTTCAGGCTAATAATTAAACATTGGTCCTATATTCTACATACTTCAGGTTAATAATTAAACGTTGGCCCTACATTCTACATACTTCAGGTTAATAATTAAACATTGACCCTACATTCTACATACTTCAGGCTAATAATTAAACACTGGCCCTACATTCTACATACTTCAGGCTAATAATTAAACACTGGCCCTACATTCTACATACTTCAGACTAATAATTAAACATTGGCCCTACATTCTACATACTTCAACTAATAATTAAAACATTGGCCCTACATTCTACATACTTCAGGCTAATAATTAAACACTGGCCCTACATTCTACATACTTCAGGCTAATAATTAAACACTGGCCCTACATTCTACATACTTCAGGCTAATAATTAAACACTGGCCCTACATTCTACATAATTCAAGTTAATAATTAAACACTGGCCCTACATTCTACATAATTCAAGTTAATAATTAAACACTGGCCCTACATTCTACATACTTCAGGCTAATTAAACATTGGCCCTACATTCTACATACTTCAGGTTAATAATTAAACATAGGCCCTACATTGTACTTACTTCAGGTTAATAATTAAACATAGGCCCTACATTCTACATACTTCAGGCTAATAATTAAACATTGGCCTTACATTCTACATACTTCAGGCTAATAATTAAACATTGGCCCTACATTCTATATACTTCAGGCTAATAATTAAACATTGGGCCTACACTTTAAAATTCCTTTACTTCCCCAGGTTTTCCAGACCAGAGAATATTTACTTTCCCAGTATTTTATAATAAAATCTATAGGCCAAAATACATTGCCTTCTATTAAATTCTTGGCACAAAGATCATCAATATATCACATTAGTTGGAGATAAAACTAATAGTTTAGACTTGGTAATGCTCTCTACTTCGTATTTTACAAATTATTGCAAAAAAATAAATAAAAACTTCAATGACATTTTATTATTTATCTGACTTATCCTTGACTTTTCATGTCACACCAATTAATTCATTTTTACGGGTTTTCTCTGTTTTCCATGTACACTCCATTTACCCTGAAAGGTAGCAGTCTTACTTAGTCTCGTGGGCGAAGCGAGAATTACAAATTGTAAGTCTATGACGTGATGTTAAGACTTCTGAGAAATAAGAAATTTATTTTAAAAAGGGTTGGTGGTACCTTATTTGTGAGATGGGGGGAAGGGGAGATATCAAGATTTATTTATTTTAGGAATTTTTCTCCCTCCCTAACGTTTAAAAATTGGATGCCCTAGAATAATTTTCCTATGTTCTTCTTCCCAGTTAATGTTTCAAAATTGGATGCCCTAGATACTAGAACGTATTTGGAGTGATCCTCAAAAGTGTAGAGTTTTTGAAAATTATACTAATTTAAGAGAAATTAAAAGTAGACCTGCCGCGATTTTTTTTTAATCTGGATAATTCTAGAGGCTATTTGGAGAAATCCTCCAGCAAATTTTTTAATATCAGATGCCTCTAAAAGCTATTTAAAGTAGCGCTAGACCAGAGTTTTTCATAAATTAGATTTCCTAGAAATTATCTAATGATCATACTCCAGAAATTTTGCTGCAAAAAATAAAAGCTATTTAGAGGCGTCTCGCCTTATTTTTTTTTTGCCTCTTTCTCCCGACACATTTTTTGAAAAATGGGCGCTTTGAGGTGATAAACTAGTATCTCTGAAGATAGGATATTATAATCAAATTAAGACAAATAGTTTCACAAATACTCTTTTGCAATCAACATTAAGAACTTCAGAAAATTTCGGAGAGATGTGGGGTGCTAGAAACCCATAACCCTCCCCTCACTACACCCATGGTATGTTTCTATTATATAACCCAGTGATCCCCAAACCCTTTTGGTTCACGGCACCCAAAGTCGCATTCGCACGTAATTCAATTTCACAAACTGTTTGGGTAAAAAGTATTAAATCAATGAATACATAAATCGTAATTAGTGGGACGGGTGAGCCTGTTATTCACTTCACATCTTCTCAAATCTTGAAATCAAACTGGACACAGTCACCCTCATTTCCTGTTCCACGATGATTCCAGAAGATACTTGCTTTTTATCACAGCGACCGTCAAAAATCCAGCTTCGCACAAATAGGATGTCGTCAGTGGAATTAAGATTCGCTAAGGATTACCACTTGGCAGAGAATGTTCTTTTTTTACTGATATCCAAAAGTAATTTAGTTCCATGCTGTCGAATTTTGCCTTAAGTGCATTGTCGCAAGACAGCTCAATAAGATTTTCTTCTTCTACGAAAGTAAATTCAGATGGAGCTTTGGTCCTGAATGGGTCTTGAATCCATGTGAACTTATCGATATCATTTTTAAAAAGTATTTTCCAAACCAGTTGATAAGCTGTGATAGGTGCTTTTCAAAAACAGGTTTTGGGTTTCGAGAGAAATCAAC
Source organism: Timema podura (assembly GCA_033556935.1). NCBI lineage: Eukaryota > Metazoa > Arthropoda > Insecta > Phasmatodea > Timematidae > Timema > Timema podura. Next base: position 2,900,814 of record JAVRXN010000012.1, read on the forward strand.
TTCATTGGAGATCTCAAACTGGTGTAACAAGTGGAAATAATCTTTTCCACAGTCCTCATTCATTTTTCTGTTCCATAGCTTTTTTTTCTTCTTCTTCTGAAAGCTGACATCTTCTTGATCAATTTCAAAATGTGCATGTTGCCTCCCTGTGAGGAGAGATTCAACACATTTAACTTTTCAAATATATCAGATAAGATTGCTGTATCCACCAAGTGTTTGGCCTACTTGTGTTTCTCCTCTTCAAGAAAAGTGTACATTTCCTGCCGTAATTTAAACGTACGGGACAATACATTGCCAAGAGAAAGCCATCGTGAGAGGCAATAGTACAACAAAGACGTGTGGTCGGCTCCCATGTCCTCACACAATTTTTTAAAAACCTTGCTTTCATTGGTCGAGTTTTTATAAAGTTTACTAAACTCACCACACATTCTAAGACCAGATGCTTTGATGCTAGTGCTTCTCTGTGAATGATGCAATGGGTCCAGGGTGAATCCGGAGCTTTGCTTCGAATAAGCGCCTGCAATCCTCCATGATGGCCTGACATCGAACGACCACCATCATCAGTACAGACACCAACACATTTTGTCCACTCCAAATTATTTTCAACCGTAAATTTGTCCAGGGTGTCGAACAATTCTTGAGCCTTTGTACGTGCAGTGATACTTTTACAAAAAAGGTCTTCCACAATGTCATTTCCATCAATGATATCAAATCAAATGTGCATCCTTATTACTGTCCGTGGCCTCATTCAGCTGCAACCCAAATTCCTTCCCTTTTATTTTTTCAACTAATTGATCGTTGAGATCCTCCGCCATGTGCTGGATTCTGTTATACAAAGGCACCTTTGAAAGCAGTTTCTCCGCAGACTCCCCAATCATAATGTTAACCAAATCTACAGCAGCCGGTAGAATTAGTTGTTCCGCGATAGTATGGGGCTTTTACACTTTGTGACTCTAATGAAACCTTTTATGATAACTTCAAAACATTGCTTGGTATTGATACTTGCTGAGAAAAGGTACCTTTTTGCTGTTTTAGTTCTTTTAACTTTATGTTCACGAGGTATACCAACCATGTTTCGACGATTGAGTTCTTTCTATATGGCGTTTTAGCTTACTTGGAAGTATGCACTCTGGTGCCAAAACTTTCATACACAATACACACTGCGGTCTCTCTTCATCGCGGACATCTGTCGATGTAAAGTCAAAATACAAATAACTGTCGTCGCATTTACGAAATTTCCTCTTCACACACCACCACTAGCTTGTGATACATCCTTTTTATTTTAACTCCTAGAATTCTTATTAATGTTCAATTAAAAAAAATTGTACATTTTTAGGAAGATAAGAACAGCATCTATTTATAATATATATATATACATCAAGTACCGAGAAAGTTCGATAAATAACTAGAACAATCCATTCACTATATTCAAAATGGATGCACTGACTGGTCTGTTCGCGCAGTGATCTGAGAAACAACTGCATTGTAGATTGCTTTACACTAGAACAATCCGGAGTTATTAAACTACTCTATTAAAATTCTGACATCGAACGTCATCTAGTATTACTCTTGAGAAGTGAAACAGTAGTTTGTACAGTGACCGTTAGATGTCCTTCCTAGCGTCGCATCAACGTATCGATGGTCCAATTCTAAAACCACGTGGGCTGTCATTTCATTGAAAATATTGGAATATTTCGCGGTGATCCAGGGCGCTGCGGCGCACAGTTTGGGAACCACTGGTACATACTAAACCATAGTTGAACCATGCGAGTATAAACGAAGTGTAGGTATCAACCCTCTTAAGGCTCATAAATGTGAAGGGCAACTTAATTGACCTTTGAACTAGGATTGATTAGTATTTTTCTAACAAACCATGCATACACAATCAAATATATTATCACAACAATGTTTTAACGTAGGTTTAAAAGTAATCAAATATTTGATTCAAACTAAAACTTAAGAAAGCATACTAATTTTATTGATGTCCAACTTTTTAATTTTTTAGGGTTGATAAAAATACGGCAGAAATAACATTTGAACTGTGGTTGAATTTCCGATTCGTGTTAAAATTAAATTTACAATTCACCTGTGAATATTTTTCACTTTGTTCTTATCTTTGTCAAAAAGATCAACAAGTAATACCCTTTGCCTTTACTATTCTGGTATTGTCTATATATGACAATCATAATAGTCCTAATGTTAGTTACTATATTTTTATGAAAGTTTTTTTCTCGTGTGAGAAAAATAAACTGCAAAATTAGGGCATTTCAGTTTATTATTAAATTAATTGTAAATGTATGTTTTTATTACTTAAAATTACCAAACTGATGGTAACAGTTGTATGTTTTATACATGGGTTTTGAATTTACTTGAGAAATAATGCGGGGGCTTAAAGTAGTCCCAGCCCCCCCAAGATAAAAACAAGGGGGCCCCTGTTCCGAAGCCCCTGGGCGTATGGCAAATGTAAACTAAGGGAAAATGTCAAAACAATTACGGGCGGCACACATTTTTAAGGAATGTAAACGCCTAGAAGAAACCTTTACCGCACATATAAATGTCACATGATATTAAACGTGAGCTAACATTTCTTATACTATTAGAGTTACACAAGTTTTTCATCCAGTGGATAAAGCAAGATTGCATTTGAATAGTTATTAGGCTATTTGTATTATAATTATTAATTTGTTTATTTAATTAAATTATATTCAATGTGTTTTATTAGCCTATTAATTTACAGATTTAATTATTACTCTTATTTAATTTAGTGACTGGTTTAATTGAAACTTAATTAGTGTATCTTTTTTTTATTAATAAAAACTTAAGTATTTCGTTTGCATTTTCAATCTTGTTTTTTCAGCAGGGTACCCCAATATCCTCACAAGAACTTGTGGTTCACAAACGCCCCCTCAGGCCGTCAGGTGATTAATTTGTAGAAGTTGAGACATCTTTAATGATTGAAGGAACTTCTCAAGAGATGGACAGTAGTTTAACTGATTTTGGGACTATCAACAATAAAATTACTTAGTTTACCATCTAGTAGTAAACCAGCTTATGTAAAAAGAAATATTTTAGAATTAATATCATATCTGAAAAGTCAAATTATCTTGTATATTGAAAATTGCATTGGAAGATTCTGACATCAGTGACGATGAAAAAGGCGTAATTGATTTGGAACAAAAAGAAAAAGATTTGGACATTAAAAAAACATACTGTACACCAAATAAAGATCCAAATGTTGAACATGGCTTCACCATCGTGGTCTAGAAAGAGAATTTGACAAGAATTTGGAGTGTGTGCACATAGTGTGCGTTGGTCTAAGAAACTTCTAAATGAATGGATGTAATCCGCCCCTGAACCACGGAAGGTAAAAGTACTTTCACCTGATAATGAAAATCTTGTCGAAGAATTTTATCAAGATGATGAATACCTCAGGAATGAAAGACTCAGAATACTAATTTTGAAAGATCACTAAGTTTCTCTCACTTCCTCTTTCAAATTTAAAATGTAGATTACCACCTTTTGCACCCCAACCCCAGATACGGTACGGCAGTTTTTGTATGGGGGGTTGGGGGGGAGGGAAGCCATGTTTAGTCACCCCTCCCCAATTAAAATATTGGTTTAATTTTACGAAAATTTAAAGGTTTTGTTTTGTATCGTTTTGCACGTTAATAGTTTGGCAAGAAAAAAATACTCAGTATTAAACAAGTCGGGGAGCCCAAGTTAAGCGTATCTCCCCCCTTCCCCCATATACAATATTGTACCGTTTTTAACTTAAGTATGGTGTTTTGAATAGTTTAGTAATAAACATTTTGGATCAAAACCAAGCGTGGTATCAATTTTTTTTCTTACGCCAATATAAATTTCATATTTCGTATAGTCAAGTAACCATATATTAAAAGTTTTGAATTTTATTATCATAGTCAGAAAATAAATATAGTAAATAATTAAAAAAAATTCTTTTCCACTCCGGTATTCCACCTTAGTTTTGTGAGAGAAAAAAAATACAAGAAGAAAAAGGAGAGGATCAAAGGAAAGAATATGTTTTCCTCCTAAACATATAAGAACGACATGTCGAATTCAATCTCTGCGAAAGAAAAACTTTACTTGACTATAATGTAAAGACATAAGTTATCATTTCGTTACTTTGAAATAAGAAAGGATAAACCATTAATAAACTGATTCATAATTTATGAATAAATATGTGTAGTTTAATTAGTTAATTAGATAAAGAGAAAATGTCAACTGTTTCAATGATTCATATATACAGGTTGGACCGAAACAATTAGACCAGTAGCAACTTGCAAATTAACACTTTAATGGAAGTAAATATCAACTAGCTAAACTACATCCTACACTGTTTCACTGAGGTGAGCTCCACCGGACGTCAGACAAACCTCAGCATGGATCGTCTCATTGTTTCCGGCCCATCCTGAACATATTTTGGTGATAAAACCCTACATTCTTGGTATTTAGGAAAACACCAAATATAATATGTGGTCTATCAAGGAAATATAACACGTGAGACTTTTTTTTAACTCTCCACCTTTTTCCAAATGAGCAGCGATCTCAGCCCAAACATTGTTTCATTAGATTGTCTTTAGTCACCAAGAACTGGGTGAATTCTCACTAGCTGAGTAAGCTCTTCGTGTAGCTCGGTGGCAGTTGACTGGTGGGGAACTTGACATTACTTGACTTGGGAACATGGTGGTGGGGGAGGTGGGTGTGGCAAATTATTTAGCAAACAGGCAGGATTTACTAACCCACGATTAACATCTGCGGTACTGCGCAGCCACACAACACTCATCACCTAGCACCGGACGGGGTGTACTGCTAACCAGACCTTTAAACCGTCAAGGAAATCACGACGTAGGATTGGAGAGACTAGTCAATACAGTACCTGTACCGTGGGACTCACTGGAGCAGTTCTTCATCAAAAGCCGCGTCGTGTCTCTCTTACGAGGTGTGGCTATTAAATAACCAGACTGATGCTGCTCCCAGCAAACTGCGAGCGTGCCGCGACATGTTTGAACATGACTGTGTCTGATGGTCCTTCCCCCACCCTGAGCTCGCTAGACAAGCCAGCAGGTCGCTCAGTTTGACTGTAGCAGTTGATTGAATTAGTCTACGCACTAGTGGCGCGTCGGAAAAATGCCAAGTGATCAGACGGATTAACGGGTTAACCTCCAGTTTCTTGTTAAACTAGGGAAAACTGCCACAGAAGCTCATGCAATGTTGAAAGAAGTCTACGGGAATGAATGTTTATCTCACACACAAGTTTTTGAGTGGTTTAAACGGTTTAAAGAAGGGCGTGAAACGACCGAAGACGATCGGCGCCCAGGACGGCCCTCAACGTCAAAAACGGACGAAAACATTGACAAAATTGGTAAATTAATCCGCGCTGATCGTCGTCTGAGCACCCGAGGGCTTGCTGAAATGACAGGAATCGACAAAGAAAGTGTTCGACAGATTTTGCAAGGATCATTTAACATGCGGAAGGTTTGCGCAAAAATGGTGCCGAAACTCCTCACTCCCGAGTAAAAGGAATCAAGACAGAACATTTGTACTGACATCCTAAACAACATTGCCACTGATCCAGATTTGTTAGACAAGGTGATTACTTGTGATGAATCGTGGTTTTTTACTTACGATCCCGAAACAAAGAGGCAATTCATGCATTGAAAGAGCCCAAGTTCGCCAAGGCAAAAAAAAAAAAAGCCAGAATGAGCAAATCCAAATTCAAAGCAATTGTGATTGTCTTTGTCGACACTCGTGGCATTGTCTCCGTTCACTGGGTACCCGAGGGTCAGACGGTCAATCAACATTTCTACATCGGGGTTCTGACGGCCCTACGTGAGCGTGTGAGAAGATGAAGACCCAATTTGTGGAAGACCAAGTCCTGGATCCTTCACCAAGACAATGCACCAGCCCATTCTGCCTTGTCTGTGAAAGCGTTCCTCGCAAAATACGGCATCACCGTGTTGGAACATCCACCGTACTCGCCCGACCTTGCCCCCTGTGACTTTTTTCTATTTCCCAAGGTCAAATCGGTGCTGAAGGGGACAAGATTTGAAAGTGTGAAAGCGGTTAAAGCAAAAGCGACGGAGGTTCTCAACCAGTTGACAGAAGAGGACTTCCAGCACTGCTTTCAACAATGGAAATGTCGTATGGAGCGGTGTAGGGATCGCCAAGGGGAGTACATTGAAGGCGATAAAACTTCTGCTGTAATTGGTGACGAACAAAAAGTGTTATGACTTCAGTCCGGTTATTTAATAGCCACACTTCGTATTCCTCACTGATAGATGCTTTCCATCATATTAATATTGTCACGTGACAGATCTCTCTCATTGTATCGCCCACAGAAAAAGCATGTCGGATGATATTAAGCATTGAATCGAAACACATCCATCGGTAGACAATTTGGTCTTCATTTAAAATAATTTTAATTCAGGTTAGACCAAACCAACCTAAATGTAAGGCCTTTCTTGGACAATACTGTGAAGGACTCGAGTCTTCTTCTACCCGACAATTTGTACGGATTTATATTCTATGGAGCCAATTTGAGAGAGACGACAAACGACCGGCCAATTCTATTACAAACTCTGAACTAATGAACAAAGACAAACAAGCCTACCCGAGACATAAAGGTTTAATAGAGAGTTCAAGATCCAGTAGGAAAAGAATTATTTTAAGGCGCACCCAGAGGTAAAGGAAATATATTATAACTAATGTATTCTTGGCTAAGATCAGGTATCAGGTATATCCGTTACTTTGCACATCAAAATAACAGCAAACTATATTTACTATATTAAGGAATGAGAGTACAATATCACATCAATTGAAGATCTAGATAGAACACTCAGATATTTCAGAAGCAACAATGTGTTCATAGTAGGCGTCACCGTAATGTTCTCAGGAGTCAAACTCTGCCGGTCATTCCAAGTCATTAGACCTGACGAGATCAACGCCTGCCTGGAAGGATCATACGTAAGTCGTGAAACATTCCCTGTCAACAATATGTGCATCTGCCTGTGAAGACAAGAACTAGACTTATTTGTAAATATATTGCTGAAACAGGCCGGTGAAGTCTTTGCAAAGGACGAAGGAAGGGTGTCCTTGAACAACTCCCAGAAATGATTCGTGGTCAAGGGTATACAAGGATTAGTCCATTTTATTTATCCTGATATAACTTCTGCAAAACAAGCCTCTTTTGTGATTCTAGGGACATGTTATTATTGTTCCAAAAATGAATTTGATAGTAAAATTAGCGATTGTATTTTAAACCAGTTCAAAATGCCATCTCACACTTAAATATCCATAGGCACTACCTTTTCTAATTTTTTAACTCCCTTAACCTATTCGGCTTACCCATCCACACTCCAAATAAAATTTGAGCACCCTTCATTTTGCTGCGTAGTTTGAATCCATCTAAACTATGAAATGAGACCCGTTAAAAGGTAAACAGTTTGCAAAACTTTGCCATATAAGTGACTGTCAAGACATGTTGTACTACAGGAGAATGGGTCATCATACCAAGAATATCCATTACCCATGATGCTCTCAGAGCTGCCCTTCCAGTTTAAACGCATGCACTTTCCTATCATTTGCTATGCACTGACCATCAACACAGCACAAGGACAAACCCTGAAGGTGGCAGACGTTGATCTCTGTGGCAAGTACTTCCCGTGATAGGTCTAGCAGTAACCTGTGACTGGTCACTCTTGATGGTAGTTCTAGCAGTAACCTGTGACTGGTCACTCTTGATGATAGTTCTACAGTAACCTGTGACTGGTCACTCTTGATGATGGAACCAATAATGTTGTTTACAAAGAGGCCTTACCTTAGATTTGTGTACTTGATACAAATATTATGTGTGTATAATCTTAAAACTGAAATAATTACACTACATTAAATATATTGATTATGAAGATACATCTTTTATCAACTCAAAATTTTCATCATGGTAATCTCTACATAATACGTTGCGTGACCTTTTTCTCTGCACGGATAATTAAATACTCTAGGATTAGAAATGTTATTATTTTAATGGACATGTTTTTAAAATTCACACTAACGCGAGTGAAGCTGCGGACAAAATTTAATAAGAAATATTATGAAATAATGTAATATTTGGATATGGGGAGGTTGCTCAGCATATGTTGCTTTCAATCTTGCACCTTTGTTGAAAATATTAATCCTCTATGGACAACTCATTCATATTTTCCATTTGGTATTTTTCACTTGTTCAATCTTGTTATATTTACTTATAGCTCTTTCCTCTTCAACAATGGTCTGTCTTCACTACAATTCTCTGCCTTTATTATAATGGTCTGTTTGTACTATAATGATACTGAATGTTTTTCATTCTTACTTTTAAAAAGTCTTGTTCATGAAATCATCCATTAATAAATTAGTTTTATCCTATCAATAATAACAAACTGTTTCAGTATCCGGCCGCAAATTGCCCGTGAGGTGATCGACATGTGTCGTGTGTGTACAACTGTGATGCCAGGGGAACCCCAGGTGTTGCTGGGCTCAGACAAGGCGTTCACATATGACTATGTGTTTGACACTGAGACTCCTCAGTCCCAAGTGTATGATACATGTGTGGAGTGCCTTGTGGACGGTTCACTGGAGGGCTACAATGCCACAGTGTTGGCTTATGGACAGGTAATTCACACTCTCATCCTAACATTGCTATGCACGGGTTTAAAAATGTAAAATATTGTTATATCTACCCAATTTTAAACCTGAATTGCAGACAATACGACTATCCATCTATATTCCTTTTGCTGGGATGGCCACTGATCAGGTAAACCAGGAAATTATGCTTGAATGTTGCCGTCTATTGTGCATTTAAAGGCGAGGAGCACTCCAAATAACTTTTAGGGGCAGCCTTTACAAATTATGAACATTTTCTCCACTTATAATATCTTGGAGAGCTACTTATTAGCAATACTTGCTCAGGTACTAAAATTTGGGGGCGTATTCAAAATACTGGTGATAAATAATAAAAAAAAATCTGAATAATTTCTTCAAAGTGTCACAACTGGAAAAAAAATCCTTTTAAAATTTTCTTTAATTGCCAGGAAAATCAGGAATCATGCAGGAATTATATTCTAATGTTTGATTGGCCACCATGTTCACTTTAGGATATTTTCTTTCAAATTAAATCAATACTAGTCCCATTGAATACTATTTTTTTTTAAATATAAAAAGAGATTCAAAATAAATAAATAAATTTTTTTCATTACTAATAAAATATATTTTGTAATATTATACATCTGTGTAAAAACTATCATTATTGTGAGACTCAAAATAAGATTGTACCACCTTGGAGTTCAATGCACTTAATGTTATATTTTCCCAAGGGCTTGTAAATACTACTTAACCAACAACATGACCAGATCATTAAAATAAGGCACAGTTCAGCAGTATTAGATATTTTTTATCGAACCAACAACCAACCTAGTAAATTCCTATCTGGCCTACTTGTGCTGACAAATAAATAAATAGGAAGTTCCCATCCACTTAGGTAAGCCGGTGTGTTTTCATCTGTCCTATCCTGCTTACCATCCTGTGTAGTGGAGACAAGCCGCTCGTGTGGATTTCTGAGCATTTGGAAATAGCATTGAAAATATCCATCGAAATACCGGCCTCAAGATATCAGAGATCATGTGCTCACCCTTATCACAGAAACCTCTGTAGTCCACCTAGTGTAAGCTCAATACTGTCCCTCGGTAGTCCACCTAGTCTGAGCTCAATACTGCTGAGGGACAGTAGAGTCATTTCACGTCAAATCAACCAAAAAAATAAATAAAATTCAACTTGACCATTTTGTATCTAAATTAAATTTCTACCAATTATTCTTCTTTTAAATCTAACCACATTTTTTTTAAAGATATTGAAATGGTTCCGTTTTTGAGAAATTGATTTTTGAAATTTAAAAAAAAACATGTTTTCACCCATGCCACATTTTTTAATGATTATTAACTTCTGTTGTATTGGTACTATGCTTATGTTTTTTGGCTCATATTTTCATGGGCTTTTATCTGATATACAACTTGGCACACTTTTAACAATTAGCAACATTTCTTTCACTCTTTAAAAAAGTTTTTTTGAAAAAATAATTATGATAATGTTTTTATGAATATTTAAAAAATATATGTTGTTTAGCTATTAATTATCTATATAAACTGAAAATTTCTAAGAAGAAAAATGCAGTGATAGTAACAATATTTTCAGGCCTGTGATATGTGATTATAATTATTATTATATTAAGCTTCTGGTATGGAAGGTAATTATTACATAAGATCCAAATTATTGAAGCTTTTTTTTTTTTAATTTTTCACATCTTAGAGGCTAGGCTAGATATATTATAACTATGTAAATGGCATGAAAACTTATAAGATAAAACATACACAGAAATGTTTTCATCAAAATGCATCTAGTCAATTGATAATTTTGAAAAATTAGCTATTTCTACACTTTTGTATATTGTATACGGTTTGTTTTATTCATTTCTTCTGCTGTCATTCTTTACACTCTTCCTATTGGTTGTGTTGGATCAAATTTAGTGATAATGTCATATATTAAAACACACTCTGTCTGGGAATCGGGGGTATTTAAAAGATGTTCTGGGTCCATATGGCTCCAAAAAACTGATCTTGATGTCTTCTTCGTCTACACCAAGAACACACCCCAACCACCAATGGTTTGAGTACTGGCAAGTTACAAATCCAACAATGTCACTTATCTCCAATAGGTTGTCTTCCTCTTCAACAGATACTATTTCTTCTTTTGATCCAGTTGACAGACTGTAATACTTAACTTTCAGCCCAGTTTTTTCCCAATTGGAATGTAGTTGTGCAACTGTTGTGTCCCTTTGACAGTCTTTGCATTCTTTAGTCTTGGTTGTAAGAATGTGTTTTCTGTTTCATAATCTTCTTTGGTTGAATACAAAAAATTAATTGTTGGTATATTAATTATCTTTTGCCCAATCATAAAGCTGACGAGGTGTCATAATCTGCTCATTGTATACCATGCGTGATCTTGCCAGGGCAGCTGGCCGTTTTACAGTCCCTCCCGCACCATCACAAGCATTCTTGCCATGTGAGGAGGAAAAAAAATTCCACTCTGCTTTCATGCTAAAGTCTTCTTCATGAAAGCAAAGGTTGAGAAAGTTGGACTTATTTTTATATTGTGATGCTGCTCCATTGAGAAATAATGTATTTTTCAGGTGGTGTGTGAAAAGTTTGCTTCAAGAAATCGATCATTACTCTTTGAAAGAAATGTACAGCTACTGTATCATGTGACATACAGTCAGAGATAATCACCAGACTTATATGCGCTAACTTCTCAGTATTTTCAGTTTTGTAACAGATAACAAAAGGATGGATTGTGGCTTGTGCATTATTTCAGAGGAAGCCTTGTACAAAATCTTGTAATATAAAATAATTTCCGCCAAGTCACGTATAACTAAATACTCATTTGGTGGGGATGTTTTCCTTGAGGTTCTTCAGATATGCCGACTACTGTTTCGCAATATATGAATGACGCAATAATTTTGGCATACTTTCAAATGAGTCCAAAAATTCATAAGTTGTTTTTGTCATAGTTGTCTGTTCTCTATCTGCAACCATTGTTTGACTGTAATATTCTCAATACCATTTTGCTCAAATCAATCTTCAAAATGAGATCTGAGTTCGTCACTGCCTGGACAATCATCACATTCACTAAAATAGCACACTCCCTACAAATAATATTAGATATCATATCTTTATGTGTTTTTATTGGCATTCCTCATTCAGATAGGCCTACCTCAGGCATTTTGCACTGAGCCATCTGTTATACAAACACATACAGAATGTGTGCCACTTGATCCAACGAGGAAACAGTGAAAGATCACATAACTTCATAAATCCTATTTTAAACTCTGGATGTCGTTCTCTAACAATACATAAACTTCTCTTAAAGTGTTCAGAATCAATAATTTTTGAACATAGGCTTGCTATTTATCTATTTTAACTGAGACGAAATCTTTTTATCAGGCATTTGATGGCTAACATCATCATTTTCATAAAATTCTTTTACTAATGCAACGGTGTCAGGATCCAGCGTTTGCCAAAGCGTTTGATGACATTAAATCTTTTTCCTTGACAAGTTTTTTTTTTTTTGCTTTGTGCCATAAAATTTTAAATAACAAATTCATTTTCGATTTGTTTCAATGTCCAACTTTGTGGCAGGGTTGCTAAAATTTGCATTTTCACGCTTTTGTTTATGGTGGAGTTAAATTTTCCCTTAAGCTGACTTATCATTTTTGTATTGGTATCGCAAATTTCTACAGGTGAACTGCCTGGGCCTAGATTCAAAATTTTTGTTCTAAAAGCCTTAGTAACTTTTTTTAAACTTTTCTTCAGGATATTTCTTCTCTGATAAACTTTTTTTTTAATGAGTTTCATTGAAAACAGTCAAACTCCTGTTCATTGAACCTACAGTCTCCTCTTTTTGTGGAGTTATTTCTGTACCATTGTTGTCATCCTCATTCTCTGAGGATTGTGAGGCTACTTCCTCTTCATCACTCTTAGGTAATTTAAGGACGGCCTTCCGACAGGTATCACAAATCTTATCTCCTGAGCTTATTAATTTAAGGGACTCACAATAGTGCTATTAACAGTTCTTAAGTTAAAAAAAGAAATCATGCCCTGATTTACTAAATTGATTACAGCAGTAAACAGTGAAGTTAAAGTGTGTGTTAAAGTGTGTTAAAGTGTGTTAAAGTGAAGTGTTAAATATGGTTAAAGTAGCCTCCTCACCCTGCCCCCCCCCCCCTCAGCCCTATCCCCACTCCGCCAATGCTGACACGCCCAAATCTAAGAGAGTGGCTAAATGTGTTTGTCAAATACATGATAATACATGGGACTAGAATGCATAAACATAACTCAATGTATTTAATTAGTGTCTAATTTAAAGCTTGTTACGTATACTAACTATTATTTTACAATTAATTGTATATACATTTTATGTAATTTTACTTAAACTATTCTAAACTAGCCAATAAATAAACATTGTGATCTTGAATTTTTTTCAATAGCTGGCACAATTCTTAGCTTACTTCACATGAACAGCATGGCCTGGAGGGTAAAAACCCGAACTCACTAGCCAATTTATTATGGGTGAATGGAAAGGGAATATGTTGCAACCCCCTAGACATTGGGCAAGGTCATTAGAGCCTCCCTAGCTTGCCTTGCGGTGTTCAAGCAGCAAGCCCTGGGTTTCGTATTGTGTTAAGTAGAGCCTTTTGGAAGAAGAATTACTTAAAACACAGGTTTCTTGGAATATGAACCAATATTGTTTTAAAATTAACTCATTACATGTATATTTACTAACAATCTAAACATTACTATTTACACAGTATGCACAGACAACATTGGATTAAGAAACTAGTCCATATAATCATGGGTATGCGGCGCAGGACTAGCATACCCGGAGAATACACCACTGATAATCACTGATAATAATTGATGTGAATAATGGAACTGCTTGTGTGACTTTAAAATGTCATTGAAATCTATAGCAATTTTATTGAACATTTCCTTAGGTCTCATTCAGCACTAAGACAATTTCATTTAACAATTCTTTCATACCAAAAAGTAGAAAAGGTTTGCTGGCACAAATAAGTTGTTGGGCAAGGCATCAAATGTGTAAGTGGTTTTTCTGAAAGTTATTTGTGCTGGCTGACAAGAACACTAACATATTCTCCTCTCAAAGAAGTGGGGACAAGGGGTGTGGCCAACTCCTAAATTTTCTGTCTCACTTTCTCGCCTAGATTTAATATGGGAAGGCATCTCCATTGTGTTTAGTATAAACCAGTGCTTTACCTTTTTATATAGAATTTTATAAAATCTACTAAATATATAAAAGCATGTCACAGATTCCCTGGATGAGCCCCACTTTGAGAATCTCATCTCATTCATTTATCTGGAAAAATGAAATGCACCCTTTTGTTTTTAATCTTAAACAGTGCCTAGGTACAACTCTTTATCAAAATCATTTGAGCCTATTTCAGGATAATTTATTTTTGCTTTTTGCTAGTAAGCAAACTATCCTTAACTTTGGGGATTGAATAGATAGTTCCAAATATCCTTCTGGAAAACCTTATTAAAACCCTGAATACCAAGTTTTAGCCTGATCAATAAAATAGTTTCGGCTCAAGGCTAAGCTACATACAAACAAACAAACAAACAAACAAACAGGCGGCATCGTGAAAACCACCTTTTCAGGCTAAGCGGGTCATGAAACATCGACATTCATCAAAATCTAAGCTCGATTGATCATATATGTGCTTGGACATTCAATCGCAAAGCTCATTATTGCGGACATGTAAAGCTAGTACTGTTTTATTGTATACTTGGTCGGTGTAATTACTTTTGTAATTCTGTTTGGTGCCCATGTATTGTTCAAGTTGTTCTATTCCCTTTCAGACTGGATCAGGAAAGACATACACGATGGGTACAGGGTTTGATGTTGAGCTAGACCCAGACCAAATTGGCATCATCCCACGCTCCATCCATCACATGTTTGATGGTATTACTCGGCGGATAGAGACTGCCCGTCAAACAGGAGAACCATCGCCAGAGTTCAAGGTCACTGCCCAATTCATGGAACTATACAATGAAGAGGTTATTGATCTTTTTGAACCCAATTGGTAAGTTTCAATGGTTATTTTATTTAGCACAGTGTCTTTTTACCATCATATGCTAACAGTATTGTTAAAAAAATATTTATTTGAGATAATAAATTCTTAAGCATGCTATCTTTCTTTCTTTCCTTTTGCATTTAATATTTTGAACAAATGTTCCTTGTTTTTGACTAGAGTTGGTATGTCTCTAGGCATACTTGTTCATCACACAAACCAACATTGGAGTCACAGCTTACACTCTTTAATACATATTTTATATTTGAAAGGAAATTTATAGATCTCAGTTTCACTATTAAATTTGCAGCTCCAAAATAATAATAAATTATTCAAAGATCTTCTTTCTTTGAGTGTTTAGCCCTTATGATATTTGACATTCAAAGTAATAAATCATTTAGTTACACTCGTCAACATTGTTCCATGTTCTGTCAACCTCAATGGTCTTGGGGTAAATTGCTAGCCTCAGGATCTGATGTTCTTGGGTTCAATCCTAGTCCGTGTCAACGGATTTTTCTTGAGCGAGAAAAATCTATAGCACAGCTTCCTTTTAAGGGAAAGTAAATCCGTGAGTCCCATGTCGACTGTGGCATGTAAAAAACCCTGGAAGGTATCGATAAATACCTTCCCTGGGAAAATTGGTAGGCCCTTTCGCTCTCGCTCATAGAAATTTTCATGTACTGATGTAATCAGTTGGTTTATAAAGTGAACGCTAAATACCTCATATAAAAAAAACTTGTTCCATGTTTAAATAAAAATAAAACTATACAAGGGCACATCCATAGCATTTACACTATGTATATATAAATATATTGTTGAGTGTGGCTGACTCCCTTTCTGGGTTGAATGTATCTTATTAATTACACTACTGCAGAGGAGATGACCAAGGTAGACTTTGGAGGAAATATATTAGATGAGTTACACTTAATGTTGACATATCACAATAAAAGTATGTTGTTTCTAAAGGTCCTGTAAGGGTTCATTAAATAGATTGCCTACTGGATTACTTTGAGTAATAACTTTACTTTGGTTAGTGAATAAAATATTTTTACGGACTACACATCAAGCTTCTTTAGTTTGGTTTCCTGGTGACATGAATGTTGGGGATTTAATTCCATTATTTTTTGATAGAAAACACAAAACAAGTGTTACTCTAGCAACATGAAAATAACATCTAAAATACAACGCCTATGTGGTCTAGTGACCAGAGCTCCTGGCTACAGATCCAGAGCTACCAGGTTCAATCCCGATGCTGCCAACATTTATCTGATGAGGACAAAGGAGGGCTAACCAACATTTAGTGTGTAGATATGGAGACACTACACAACTTTAATTATAGTTTTTTTTAAGAAAAAATAACCAGAACTAATACCTAAGGGTTTGGCCAGACTAACAAGTGTGCGAGCGAGCGTGCAAGCGACTGGGTGGCCAGACTGGTGAGCGAGTGCGTGATATGCAGATAGCTCTCGAGTTGTTAACGAGGAGGCTCCGAATCTTGGCTCAGTGAACTGAGAGTGGTTTTTAACAAGTGATTTATTATTGTGGTTTTCTCATCCTCTCTCCACACTAATGGTGATTCTTATTTGTAAAGGCCTACTTTGATAATATTGAAGTATTTTAACATATCAGTTTTATACATATATATATATATATATCTATATATGTATGGTTTACAATATTACCAATTAAATTAGGCCGTTAGTAGCAAGTGTGCCAAACCTATCGATATTAATAAAAATGTCAAAATGAGAAGTTTTCCTAGCACTCAATGAACCAACATACAATAATATTGCCTAGCGCCTGTAAACTAGACTGTACCGGGTTGAGCATGCGCACTTGAAAAATAGAACCAGTTCTATCTTTCAAGCGTGCATGCTCAGTCGCTTGCCCGCTCCAGTCTGGCCACCACTCATTACAACCAATGTGTTCTATTTTATATTTTAGTCACTCGCTCGCTCAGTCTGGCCGCCCCCTAATTCATAAGCACCATTTTCCAAAGATTATTGAAACTTTGGCAAAAATAAATTTGGGTATCAAAGTGATACTACTGACCCAAACCAGAGTTTTAAATTTAATATATTGTATGTGAATAAAAAAACTGTTAAACCACAAATTTAAGATTTAACTAACATATAACCCAAATGGGTAGTAAGACATGCTGAATTTTTTAAAATTCAAACCAAATCTGTTTGTATGCGTATGACAATGGCCTTTTAGAATATTTTGGCAGCCCTAGCTTGTAATTTTTTTAAGCATTTCTCAAAGTGGGAAACTTCCTTCAAAATGATAGCTCTACTCTGAAAATAAATACTCATTTAAGTATTATGTCACACTCCCAATAGTCTGTTCTAAATATTTCAGTTTCAGTAATATATATTTTATATAAAATAAAATAGAAAAACTGGAAAGTTAATTTTTTTTTAATACAGTAACTAAACTGTAATGAAATGGTCAGCAGGTGAGCGCTGCGCTCATCCGTCGACCAACAGCAGGTTGAATTGACATAACACATGTAAGAAACACACAACTTAAAGTCAAAACTCAAGGTAAATGACAACACTTTTAGAAAGGCAATGAATGCTCTTGTGTCCAAACAAGAAAACCTCCCACAACTCTAGATTATTTATACAAATACTAGCTGTATTGATTCGTTCACTTGTAATACAACTGTCCACGGTCACAACCACTTGACAGTAACTCCTAGAGACCAGCTTCTTCTCGAAGTTAATAGCAGTACCTGGGAGTAGAAGAGGGATGGGGAGTGATAATGGAGAGAAGGTCACAAGGGGAAAAAGTCAATAAGTTGTGGTGGCTAGTTTCAATAGGAGAAGTGCTATAAGAATTTGTCAGTGTTATTGCTTTGCTGTTTATTTTTCGTAACTGTCCATCAGAAGGTTGGGAAGACTCAAGTCTCCTGGTCCACCATGACACAACACTCCTAGTGCTACTACAAATACCCCCATTGCTCGCCTGCCTATGTCCTGTCAGTTAAATTATGATAAACTTGGATACATTTTAAAAAGTCTTGTAAATTAACCCAAGACTTGTTACCAAAGAAGTCCACGTACCCCTAACATCAATCAACATGTTGTTATTTGGATAGGTAGTTAGGGTGTCTACCATCCGGGAAATCTGGAAATAGCTGTGAATTTGAAGTGCTCAGGAAAAAATGGGAATAACCTGGGAATTTGGTAAATTACAAAAAAAAAAAACAAATAAAAAAAACAGGAAAATGTTGTTTTACTAAAACATGAAACACTAAATTACATTGTGAATCAAACGTCCTTTTTTGTTTGTAGCTGTCTAATATGTTTTCTAATTCCTAGTAGATTATGTTAATACAAATAAAAAAGTGTTGATTTAAAATTAAAAAAATAATATTCATAAAGAGAATTAATAACTAAACTTGTTGGGGGAGGGGGTGACATACTATTGGGTTGGGAATTTTAGGAAGTGATCAGAACAAATCAGGGAAAAATTAAGGAATTTCATTAGTCAAGTTGAGTAGACACTGTGATATAGTATTTATTTGGCCCTTGGCCTAGGTTGGCAATACTGTTTTTAAGGTGACACAGTTCGTTTACTCATTCAAAGATATTTCATTGTAACACACCACATTATGGCTGATGTAAGTGGTGCAATGTTGCGGAGCAGTTAGTGACAAGTGTGTGGGTTCTGTTCCACCAACGACAATAAGGGAGACAATGGATTTGCTCCAGTAACACTTTAATAAGAACCCGCCTTGTAAAGCAACATTGTTTAAGTGTGAAAAACATGCATTTGCTTCAGTCATTGTTAAGTTAGGCCACAGAGTGGATGATTGAAGATGTAATTGGAAACGTTTGCTGCTGTCGCCGATCTGATTGCAGAATATTGGTGGTGGAAAACAATTCTTAAGCGAGTGGCTAAACTTCGTGTACCTCAGTCAACAATGCAAGATCATATGAAAAAAACACTTTGAAGTTAAACCGTTTCACCTGATATTTGTCAACAAATCATAGAGTAGAGACATGGAACTGCGCGCCACAGCCTGCTGTTCTTTGTTAGCATATTTTACAATACAGTGTCCCACCAGTGGTGATGGTTTCTGAATGTGCTATCCATCCCAGTTGATGCGCCAGGCTGGGCTAAAGAGAATCCCCATTTCATGCTGGAATATAGCACATGTATTTCACAGAGGCTACAAGGACTTCTCTCACCCACCCTGTGTATCATTACTCTGACAACTAAGCTATCCAAACTCTTGTAGATTGTGTAAAGACAGACTTGTTTCTTCTCCTAACAAAGTAATATATAGTTCTCTGTTCTATCAGTAATGCTCGCCGAGGCGCAGCTAAGATTCACGAGGACTCCACTGGCTCCATCTATGTGGTGGGTGTGACTTCGAGACCAGTAGTGTCCGCAGATGATGCACTGCAGTGTCTAAGGCTGGGTGCGCTGTCTCGCACAACAGCCAGCACTGACATGAACTCCCAATCTTCAAGGTCTCATGCCATCTTCACCCTACTCGTCAAGCAACGAAGACTAGTCAAGATAAAGGTTCAACCGCCTTATAGTTTATACCATGATGTTTACTCATGTATATTTACATACACATATACATACATACATACATACATACATACATACATTCATGCATGCCTGATCACGCTGTTCCCTTACAGGGTAGGCAAGAAACTGTACATATAGTTAAAACAACATCGTACTTAATTCATCCTCGCTAAATTTATCCACACTTCCCTATCCTTGCATACTCCCTTCACTTCAACAACATCCATACACCGAGTCATACATGCTCTTTTATTCTTAAAACTCTTAATGTTTATCTTATTCACACATTAATCTACAACAGTTAGCCACGTCTTAAATGGTCTACCACTTGTTCCACACACTCTACCTTCATATATTTGCTTAATCACTCGATCCGCACTCATCTTCTCAACATATCCAAACCAGTGTATATTTACATTCAGAAAAAGCGGATCCTGCATTAGTAAGAACATTTTCAGTCCTATATTTTTTGACAGGTTGCATCAACATTTTCACGGAAGTAAAATGACTGATTGGGTTAAAAAGTGTAAATATGTCATCCTTTGTTTTTTATTAAAATAACTATCTGTTTAAGATAATGATTGAAAACAACTTCATCAATCTAACTGGCATATAATCTCAGATGTTTTAAATTGACATTTCATTGGAAGTGACACATGTGTTAAAAACTGATTGATAGTTCAACTCTTACGACAAATATCAACTTGAATGAAACATGGAAATATAATTTAAAATGTATCCCATTAAGGGCCGGTATTATGACTCCTGGATAAATATTAATCTGGTAGATAAATATTTCTATCTGGTGGATAAGTTAAAAGTGCGTCTTGTTACTGCAAGATAGCATTTATCTGCCATATAAAATGTATTTATCTATCACATTTTTATGGGAGGTTCAAGTACATGATAACTTTTATCTGAAAGTTAAAATGGTTGTTGCCATAGTGATGCGTTGTTTTTAATGAGGTTTCGTCTATCAGAATCTGTTTTTAGGTTAAAATCTTCGTTCACATGTTTAGTAAGCACAGGCCCGGGCTCTAACTATATAAAGCTAAGACATTTAATTCACACTTTTATATAAACTGACAAGCTATTTGTAGAGTTATATAAGAAAAATTATTTAAATGTGAGTACAGTAAATGACATTTTGTAAACGTTGTACAAAATTATTGGCCACATTTTGGCAAACACCGAAATTAGCACTTGCAAGACAACTTAGGTTCTGCACCCACGTCATGCCACCTGTTTACTCGCACGCGTTTAACCGCCATTATTTAACAAATGTTGAACGTTCTCGCCACTCACTAGGTTGTAGCGGTTGCGTCTGGGCTTATACGCATGCGCACACCAGTAAAAAGACTACCAACATTGCTTTTTTTACATAAAAAAATATTTATCCTACAGATAGATATATAGCAGATAAATTCACTTCATAAAACGCGTAAAATAATAAAGTGGCTGATAACCTTTAACTGATAGCTAACTTTAACCTCCCGATAGCAATATTTAGTCTGTAGCCATAAGACCGGCCCTAACTTAAACTATATAAATATAAATAATACATTAATTATTCTTGGTCTGGTGACTTCCATTAACACATTATTTAATAAAATATATTTTGAAGTGGGAAATTTGGAAATATGCTCACTCAATTGCGCTGTCCAATTCATTAAAACTTATTTAAAATAGTAAAACTTTTAACTCCAAAATTCCATCAAATTTATATGTAATTTATGGAAATATCCACACGATTTTGATCAAATAACTGGGAAGTAAACCATTGTTTTTATGTAAAATGGAACTCAAAATTCTGTAAAGAATTCATAATTGTAAGTTGTGTGACAAACTCTTTGTTTTTGAAAACATCCAATAGTCTATAAATATTTGAGACTTGTGACATCTTGCATGTGTTGTCAGGACCCAGACTCGGATGACGAGGTGCAGTCAGACGCAGTGAATGAGTTTGAAACCTTGACGGCCAAGTTTCATTTTGTGGATCTGGCAGGATCGGAACGCCTCAAAAGGACAGGTGCTACAGGAGAAAGAGCGCGAGAAGGAATATCTATTAATTGTGGTCTGGTATGTTTTTGATTGACAAACATCGAACTAAGTTGACCAATTTTTTGTTAAAATGATGCCAAGTATAATCTCTATCAGTCATATATTGATAAAGGGTAATAAATTAAGACATTTGTGAATAAAGAAATCATGTTAATAAACTTTATGTAGCAACTATATTTATGAAACAAATGTGCTATAGAATATAACTTTTCTTACATATAGTTACCCTTTAACCTTTATCACCCCTTACCCCCACTACCACCAAAAAAACCTCTACCCTTTGCAAGCTTGGCTGATGTGAGTCTCTAAGAAGAACTGAGTAAACTCAGCGGAAAAACTTATTTTATGTCCGATTGGTTGGACAGTACAGTGTTTACAGATTGGCTGTAGTTCCAAGGAGTGGTTTGTGATAAAACTAGAGGATCTTTGTGTAAAACTAACTTTGAGAGTATCTTCAATCTGATCTCATGCCAAGGGAAAGAAACATATTGACAGAAAGAAAGCTGCTAGTGGGAGCAAACAACATTTGATTTGGTTTCTGCAATGTCATCTGTAGACCTATATTCCATTCATGGTAGGAATTACTCTCTGAAAGGTCTTTTTTCCTACCAATATCCTACTATATAATAGATTTCTGGTAGGGAAAAAGGCCTTTCAGAAGACAATTCCTACGCTGAACAGACTTTACACGGTGAAGGTGTACATTCTAATGCTATTGACTATAAAATACTTTTGAAACTCGATACCTAGTTGTTCTATTCAGAGTTTACTTTTCAAAGATGAAATTTTTCATGCTGAAATATATGATACATTCCCCTGCCAGAAGTTTTTCTTCTTGTAATAATCTTTTCAAAGTAATGTCTTCCAATAGTGAGTGCCCTGACATTCTCAATGCATCAAGATAAACTGGGATATGTAATTGTGTATGGACTAAGTTCTTTTTTCAAAAGCGAGCTTGCAAGTATGGTTAAGCAATGCTCATTTTATTGCATTTCATTTTATGAGAGCATAAACACTGTGGCTCAGAAGATTCAGATGGATATTGTTGTTCGCTTCTGGAATGAAAATTAAATTCATTCAAAATATTTAACATCTTGCTTTTTGGTCATGCAACAGCTCAAGATATATTAATAAACTTTACATCTGCATTCAAAGAAGAGGGTTTGGATCTTAAAAATATGCTTAGAGTTTCCATAGATGGCCCAAATATAAACCTCAAATTTTTAAATGCTCTCAAAAGTTACTTTGAGGAAGATTTTCCACATGATCCTGAGTTGCTGGAATTTTGAACTGGTTCTTTACACTTGTCTATGATGCGTACAAAACTACACATGCTTACTCTAGTTGGACTGTAAACCAATTTTTACGCTCACTTTATTATTTATTTAAAGATTTTCCAACAAGACAAGAATAACAGAATCATCTCTTTTCCCAATGAAGTTTTGCTCTCTTAGATGGGTAGAGAACTCAAAGGTGTTAGAGCAATGTAATTGCCGTCTTATTTAAAAAAGTTTATTCTTCCTCCAAAATCTGATAGTTTTCAAACATTAGTTAACTTTGTGAAGGATGAACTTTTGACAGCAAAGTTGGTATTCATGCTGTCAGTTTCACTTGAGTTGGAGACATTTCTAACTGAATATCAGAGCAATCAACCTTTATCATCATTTATGTTTGCAGATCTAAGTAAACTATTTGAGCACTTGATGAACAGAATTATAAAATGTAATTAATTAAGCAAATAGTTCAAAATAATTGTCATCCATTGATATGAAGAAACACTCCAACATGAAATTACTCCCTACAGTAGATATTGGGTTCGCAGCATCAGCAGCTTTGAAAGACATTACAGACATCATTGTACGTCTGTTCAGAGGAGATTGTCAAAAACTCCTAGATGATCTTTGTCTTCTCTCCACATAGTTGTCAGTTGTCTCTCTCTTGTAGTCTTGATCAATCCGTCTCTTAAGATACATTACAAGTCCTATCAGACAAGAGACAACTATCTAGGATGCTGTAGAAAGAGACTCCTTGGATTTTGTATCGAAGTAAGAAGTTATTGACTACTTAAAGACCAAAGAAACTGTATCCCAGGAGCTGCAATATTTTACTAAAAGAATCCTTGTTCTCTTCTATATCAATGCAGCCACAGAGCGAAGTTCTTCTGTGAATGAAGAATGTCTTGTTGAAAACCGACATGAGGACATTCTTATTGCTCAACATGTAACTCATGATGCAGTCACTGCAACTAGAGGACTTGCAAATAGTAAGTTTTTAAAGATGATGATTCGTGCTGTGAAGAATGCATCAGGAACAGGAAAGAAGCTCTTGAAAAGAACAAAAAGATTGAAGTGGACCTAAATAAAAAATAAAAACAGCATTGGACGAAATAAGGAGATTAGAAGTAAAAATAAGTTCTGCAGCAAGCAAAGGATGCGGTAGACATGTTAGAACATGAATTGAAAAGAATTGAAACATTTTGTGATTCAATGTTAATTTTTGTCTCCAACTTAAAAACGATTTTGTTTGAAAGTTTTATTATTTTAATTCATTGCATTCATCTTTATTTCCAAGTAATTTTTTCTTATTATTTCATTTGTTGTTTTTCATTGAAGATTCTGTTTCTTTATTATTTTGTATTTATTAATCAAATTCATTATTAAAAAAGACGACTTGGTGTGTAAAGGATCGGCTGCCAGGACATTTCAAACAACTGTAATCTGTGTATGTATTAGATATAATTAGTGATGGGTAGAATCCAAAACTTAGTTTACCTTTGAATCCAAATCTTAGAAAATATTATAAGCATAAGTGTTCAACTTTCCCACGTGGGGAGGATTTTTCCTACTTTCTGAATTTGTTCACATAAAGTGGTAATTTGATGTTCTGAGGTTTGGGTTTTGAACTCTTAACCAATAGTAACCATTAGAATAGCTCTAAAAAATATCCAAACCTAGTATTAAATAAATGGTACGGCACACCGCACAGACTTTCTCTCTCTTTCTATAAACTCGTAAGATTTCTGAACGGAATAATGTACATTGTATCATCACCACTCCACATAAGAACACGCATAAAATAATATACTATGATATATAGTCAATGAGAAAAGAGGCGCATCTTTGTCCACCTAAGAGCATTTCAAACAGTTTAATGTCTTCCACAAGGGTCAACACTTCGTATTAAAATTTCGATTTCTGGTTAAAATTTTAACATTTTATAAGGTGTTGCAGATCTTCAAGTCATCGCATTGATATTTAATTATTCATTTATACATTTTGACCAATAAAAAATGTAAATATTGACTATTGAGTCTAAAATGGAGATAGATCATTGCTATGCAAACATTTCTCCTAAGAGATTTAAGGAAAAATAACATACTTTTTTAGATACTTATATTTAATTACTCTATGGCATTGGAGAATTATTGCGTTAAGACTTAAGTAGTATATGTTTACAACTAAAGCTCACAAAATTGTATTAATATATTTGCAAATATCTCAGAAACTGTTGCTTTTATAAAAATATATGTCAAATAAAAGTTTTTTATTTCTAATAGTCCTACAATTTTGCAATGATAAGTTGTTTGGTTTCTCAA
Source organism: Timema podura (assembly GCA_033556935.1). Classification (NCBI taxonomy): domain Eukaryota; kingdom Metazoa; phylum Arthropoda; class Insecta; order Phasmatodea; family Timematidae; genus Timema; species Timema podura. Next base: position 2,925,713 of record JAVRXN010000012.1, read on the forward strand.
ATAGTTGTGGTGATACGGAAATTAACGCTTCTGTAAAGTACCCTAAAAATCATTTTAATAGGAAAATGAAAATAGCCAGTTTATTTATAATCTTAATCAACGCCTAGATACGAATTTTAATCAAAATCGTTTGAGCAGATTTTGAGAACAAAATTTTTCTCTTTTCGCCCTTCAGTAAACTACCCTTAATTTTAAGTTTTTATAGACACAGACAGACGGCATTGCAAAGACTATTTTTTAGGGTTCGGGGGGTCGTGAGACGTCGACATCCATCAACATTTCATGTTAGTTTTTTTTTACGGTCGCAATACTTAAACTTTAATGTCAAAAAAGTTAAAAAATTCATATAATTGCGTATAGATTGAAAGTTATTGATTTTATAAAAATATGTTTCGGATAAAATATCTGTATTATAAATATATATACATATTTGTAATGCTAAGTAATTTCATATCTCAAATAGTTTCGAAGCTATTTAAAAAAATGTTAATTGACGCATCAGACCGGAGCCCTTAAAGCCATTTTGCCGAAATATTGAGGGTAGCCATTTTGTTTGGAATATTTATTAATGTTTATAAATGAAATTTAATCAAAATCGTTAGAGCCGATTTTGAGAAAATCGACTTTTTCTCTTTTTTCCCTTCAGTAAACTACCCTTAATTTTAGGGGTAGATATCCAATTCAAAAAACCCCTCGGGGCAACCCTATGAAAACTCTAGATATCAAGTTTCAGCTCAATCGGTAAAATAGTTTAGGCTTTAGTTGGAGGTACAGACAGACAGACAGACAGACAGACAGACAGACAGAAATTCAAAAACAACTTTTCCGGATTCAGGAATTCATGAAACGTCAAAATTCATCAAAATCTCGAGTTCGATTTTTTTGACGATCACCATACTTTATCTACCTGTAAGAAAGAGAGAAAGTAAAAAGGATTAGTCTCTCGAGTCCTTGAATATCCTTATATAATTCAAGAGTCCCCTCCTTAGTATATATATATATATATACTTTCTATCAGTAGATACCCTGTAGTGTTTTTGTTTTTCCAGTTGGCACTGGGCAATGTGATATCGGCTCTCGGGGACAAGTCTAAGAAAGCGCTCCATATTCCGTACAGAGACTCCAAGTTGACTCGATTACTACAAGACTCTTTGGGAGGTATGTACACAATCATACAACCTGCACGTATCATTTCATTGGTACAGTGTTCTTTAAAAACACACAAATTAGTATAATGAGAGCAACAAAACTATAGCATTATTAATATCTTTAGGGAAAACCAATTTTATCTTCTTAAATCATTTGAAATAATTAAACAATGGTGATTCGCAAGTTTGGAGACTGGGGGTGATTTAATGGGAAGCATGCAGGGCCATTTGGATGGATCTAATAATGCTTTCTTTAAACATTTCATAACTTAAAATTTACTTAAACCAATTAAATTTTAAGACTACCTAGCAAACAGTTCATTCAATAAAATATAAAATTAAAATTAATCTTTTCAAGAGAGTGATATGAGCAGGGTAGGAAAATCTCCTTTGTTCTGTTTATTCTCCATATAACTTATAAAGATACTGATTTTGTTTTGTGTTTGTAGACTGTAGTAAGCCTATTGTAACAAATATAAATTAATGATTTAATTTAATTAGTTGTACACAATAAACCAAATAAAATTATTATTATAATTATTAATATAAATAAAATTATACAAAATATCAACAGATAAATCAAAATATAACAAACACATCAATATGCAGTAAATATACACAGAATTAGACTAATTAAAAAGGTGAAGCCATTGATTCTTTTCTTAGAATAAATATTAGATTTTAAATCAAATGCAAACCATACAAATATGTTAATTGCAATTTATAGGTTCATAACATTTTAAAATACACATATTTTACTTTTGAGTGGGAAGCAAATGGTATGAGTTTATATTTGGATAAAATTGTTTAAACATCGAATTTCTACTATTTTCCTCTAGATTTTTTTAATTTCAATTTTTCCAATGTAACTTATTAGCAACATTATAGTTTCAGTATTCATTTCTGCAGTCATTAGATAAACAGTTAAACACCCAAGAATACAAAATCAAATTAATAGGGAAATATTAGTCAAACAATTCAGTTCCAAGTTTAACAATTTTAACTACTGAGAGAATTAAACTATTGTACAATTATAAAAACCAAGGATGGCTCTCTCACTATGACGATTGTCTACGATTGGGTGTCATGGTGTTTCCTAGCCTCGAAAATAAGAACTAAACTTGAACTATCTATTAGAAGACTGGCAAGTGATGATAGTGAGCGCAGCTATGTAAGAACTAAACTTGAACTATCTATTAGAAGTATGGCAAGTGATGATAGTTAGCGCAGCTATGTAAGAACTAAACTTGAACTATCTATTAGAAGTATGGCAAGTGATGATAGTGAGCGCAGCTATGTAAGAACTAAACTTGAACTATCTATTAGAAGTATGGCAAGTGATGATAGTTAGCGCAGCTATGTAAGAACTAAACTTGAACTATCTATTAGAAGTATGGCAAGTGATGATAGTGAGCGCAGCTATGTAAGAACTAAACTTGAACTATCTATTAGAAGACTGGCAAGTGATGATAGTGAGCGCAGCTATGTAAGAACTAAACTTGAACTATCTATTAGAAGACTGGCAAGTGATGATAGTGAGCGCAGCTATGTAAGAACTAAACTTGAACTATCTATTAGAAGACTGGCAAGTGATGATAGTGAGCGCAGCTATGTAAGAACTAAACTTGAACTATCTATTAGAAGACTGGCAAGTGATGATAGTGAGCGCAGCTATGTAAGACTAAACTTGAACTATCTATTAGAAGACTGGCAAGTGATGATAGTGAGCGCAGCTATGTAAGAACTAAACTTGAACTATCTATTAGAAGACTGGCAAGTGATGATAGTGAGCGCAGCTATGTAAGACTTGTAGCCCAAACTCTCGGCTTAGAGGGGCCCAAATACAAATAAATGAAAACCAACAAAAGGATAAGTTAAGATATGTAAATTAGAGTGGGCAGTGAGAGTAATTATTTTTGATAATGCTGGACCCGTAATACGTCCCAATGCAAAAAAAGGAAACACGGTCCTCCTTACAACAAAATTTATATATATATTTGATTAGATAAAATAGAGAAAACAAGGAGGCGAGGTGCCAGGGTTGTATGTTCACTTAAAACTAGGGATAACCTGGATTAACTAAAATATTGCAAGTCATAAATAACATTTTATTATATGTATTAGAAACATTAACAATATGTAGATATTCAGGCGTAACATTACTCATAATAAAAATATTACAATCTAATGTTATAGATGACCTTTTTCAAACAAATCCTTGTCACATTAATTTAGAAATATAATTCGTAAGTCAAATAGTTCAGCTTAAACTCACTTTTTACGAATGTCATACTTAGCGCATAACCTTATTAAATTTGGAATATTCTAACATAATGTTCTTACTGAACTCTCCAAAGGTAGATCCTTAACAAGATTAATTGTGAAATATAATTCATAAGTTACATACTTAATTATAAATTCAATGTTTACAAAAAACATACTTAACGCATAACATTACTAATTTTGGAATACTATGACGTAATGTCCTTACTGAATTCTCCAAAGTAAATCTTTAACAAATTAATAGTGAAATATAATTCATAAGTTAAATAATTCAGTTTAAATTCAATGTTTACAAAACATACTTAACGCATAACATTACTAATTTTAGAATATTCTGATGTAATGTCCTTACTGAATTCTCTAAAGTAAATCTTTAACAAATTAATAGTGAAATATAATTCATAAGTTAAATAATTCAGTTTAAATTCAATGTTTACAAAAAATACTTAACGCATAACATTACTAATTTTAGAATATTCTGATGTAATGTCCTTACTGAATTCTCTAAAGTAAATCTTTAACAAATTAATAGTGAAATATAATTCATAAGTTAAATAATTCAGTTTCAATTTAGTGTTCAAGACAATGAAGAATAATATCAAACTTTCCTAATTTAAAAAAAAATAAAGCCGAAAGAGAATTTTGATTAATTCCAGATTTATCCTTATGCCGAAAATGAGTTTCTCCTTACATTTTTTATGAACAAGTCCTTGAAGCCTAAGCTTCGTCCGTCAGCTTCCAGACCTGGCCTAAGAGTGACGCCATAGTTTTCTGGACGGTCTTTTATACGGTGCACTTCATGAACATAAAAGACAGGATCCACAAAGGAAGGGGGGGGACGTGCGTGACCATGGAAACATCGGTATTATTCGAGAAGCCGAATTCGTGTATTCTCGAACGAAAATTCTCTTCTTCTGGGGTAAGCGAAGGTTGGCAATATGCAGCGAACTCTAGCGGGGCGTGTCCGAACTCTTGCTTCACAAAGGCAGTCGTTGACCGGTTGAAGTAGGGGCTGGATGTGTTTACGTTTTCTCGACTGCAGCCGGGATGGTGATATTGGGTAAGTAATATTTTGATGACTCGTTGACTAACATTAGCTTGTAGCCATATGAATGCTACAAATCTCCCCCTCTTGATCAGGTGAAGGTGTGTGGGGGGGGGTTGTGGCATCCCCGACTCTCTCCTGCGCCATGGGTTGAAGGAGGTCCACAGAAGTACTTCCATCGCTTGTTAGACGTCGTGATGATCGCCGGCCATTGCAGTCCCATCTATACTCGGTGGGTCTCAGTAATCAGTAAGTAGCGTCTCTAGCCGGACGCCGCCCCATAGTGGACTGGAACGTCATTCGCCAATGCGCTGACTTGTACTTCAGCTCCCAAGCTGACTACAGATGAGGTTGCTGATGCCTCCTTCTATGTCCCAGAGTTGTTTCCCCTCGGCTATTCATTCGGCCACGCACATAAGAAAGGAAAAAGGTGTATGGAAGATGCCGGAACACAGGAGTTCATGAAGCTGCACATAAGAGACACAAGTTAGAGTTCATAAAACTTAGAGTGACACATTTGAGTCTTAACGCAGGGTCTTCTTAATCTTCTCGAAGATTACCTGCATTCGTTGGCCACATGACTACCTCCTCGCTCTCATACGAGGATGTAAGAAAACAATACTATTGCAAAAATAGTCACAACAAACGGTTTCCTCTTGTACACAGGGTTCATTATGCTTATCTCGCACGAGATTGTGGCCACCATCTTGTACGTCGTCGGACTGGCTTCTCCAAGATATCTTGATGAAGTCCCACACAATTTCATGTCCATTTTTTGCCTCGGGCCCGGGCTTGCATCATGGATAAACTTAAACCTACGAGCAACTTATAACTAAATATCAATAACACTTAACCTAAATCACACGACTTGCCGTCTGTTATCCCTAGTGACTCTTAGGTCAGCGCTCTTTATGTGGCTGACATGAGCACGTCTTGTCTCGGAAGCGTCGGCGACTTTCTGGAGGAGGACCGTGACAGGGGTGAGAAACTTATTCAGCTCCCATGGGCCACACCACCTGGGACACAGCTTCGCTGATCTTTTGTCGACCGCGGAGCTCAAGGGAAAATTTTTACACAGAACAAGGTCGCCAACTTTAAATGAAACGGGAATCCTACCTTTATTATATACATTAGCCACCCTCCTCTGTGCCTTCCTAAGGTGATCTAAGGCACTTCTACACTTCTCCTCCAGGGATACCTCATCACTATCCTCTAACAACGGGTGGATGTCCCAGATATTAAAAAGGGGGTGAATCAGCTCCCGTCCTAGGAACACAGAAGATGGCGAACATCCGGTCGATTCGTGGTAGGCAGAATTAAATGCCATATTCAGGAAATCTAACTCCTGATCCCACTTCAATTGATTTTGACTATGAAAAATCGTCAAGGCTATTCCTAGGTTTCTGTTAAAACGTTCTACGTGGTTAGGCCCCGGGTGGTAAGGACTGATGGTGATATGTCTAATGCCCCACTCGAAGCACATGTCATGAAAAGAGACAGATCTAAAACAGGGTCCGTTGTCACTAACTATGGCTCGGGGAGCCCCAAAGAATGCCCAAACACGCCGACACAGGGCGTTAACAGTAGTCCTAGCTTTCATGTTACGTAGAGGAATCAACATCACGAATTTAGAGAAGGCGTCAACCAAAACGAGAATAAAAGTGTTTCCCAGAGATGACCGGGTGATAGGCCCCACATAATCAACGAACACTTTCTCCCAGGGGCGTTGGGCTACATCGGCCGAATGTAGTCCAACCCTGGAATTATGGGCTGGTTTGGCCATCTGACAATCCTCGCAGCGATTCACCCAATCCTTAACGTCCTGATATTGTCCAGGCCAAAAGAACTCTCGAGAAATTTTCCTAACTGTCTTTAATACACCAAGGTGACCTCCAAATATAGAATTATGAAAATATTTCATTAACATGGGGCGTACAGCCACAGGAACAACGACCTTCCTGCCTTTCCCTTTAGCCAGGTTGATAACAAGCAAGTCCTTCCATATCGAATATTGCCCCACTTGTTCCCCTTTTTGGATCCTATCCATGATTTCACGGCACCATGGGTCACTTCCCTGATGATCCCTGATAGAAACAAAGGACTCGGGGATTGACTTGATCACACATGAAGCTGGCATAACTTCCTCTGAACCAATAGGGTCACGGTCTTCCGCCATGCATGAAAGGGCATCCGCAGTAACATTGAGTTTCCCGGATATGTGATGGGTCGAGAATCTAAATCGGGACAACCTCCAAACCCACCTTCCTACTTTACCTAATTGCTTTGGATGGTTCCACATCCAAGCGAGCGCCTGGTTATCCGTATACAGTTCAAATTTTCTCTGTTCTAAATAATCAGCGAACCGTTCTATACCATAAACACAGGACAAGCATTCTTTCTCATAGGCGCTGTACCTCCTTTCGGCCTCGGTGAGTGTCCGGCTAGCGAACGCCACCGGCCTGACCCCCTCCGAAGTCCTCTGGGACAGCACAGCCCCCAGAGCAACCGCCGAAGCATCAACGTGAAGAAGGAACGGCATAGAAAAGTCAGGCATTCTCAATACCTCGGGTGAGATGAGTTTCTCTTTTAAAAGATTGAAAGCACGAGCATGCTCCGCCCCCCAACTAAAGGTAACACCCTTCTTTTTTAAGGAGTTAAGGGGCGCGGCAATCTCAGAAAAAGATGGAATGAACCTAGCATAATACGCGCACATGCCGATGAAACGCATGACACCCTTAAGATTCCTAGGTGGGGGGTATTCTACTATAGGGCGGATGCGCTCAGGGTCAACGAGAAGATTTCCAGAACAGATTACATAGCCCAAATATTTAATGGAAGACTTCGCCCACGTGACTTTATCTGGGTTAACAGTCAAGCCTACTCTACGCAATCGACCTAATACTTCCTCTAAATGCTTCACATGATCACTCATAGAGTCGCTGTACACACATATATCATCTAGATAATTAAATACGTACTTAAACTTGATATCAGAAAGGACGTGATCAAGGACCCGACTCAAAGCTTGTCCACCTATACTACAACCCAAGGGAACACGATTAAATTCATACTGCCTCCAAGGGGTGACAAATGCCGTATATTTCTTTGATGACTCGACCAGGGCGCATTGCAAAAAACTTGCATTAAGGTCAATAAGACTGAATACCTTCGCTCTACCTAGGTGCTGAAAAGCTGAGTCAATACTCGGCATTGGGTAAGGGTCGAATTGAATTTTTTTGTTTATTTTCCTATAGTCTACCACCAATCTATAACCATCCCCTTTCTTGGGTATAATAAATGCGGGACTGGCATAGGGAGAATTAGACGGACGTATGACTCCTTTGGATTCTAGATCCTCAATCAACTCTCTGAAAATCTGCATTTTGGGGGGGGCACACGTGTAGGGACCTGACCTCACAGGGACGTTGTCCTCAACCACAATCTCATAAGGTAATACATCACATTTACCAAGTCTGGGGGTAATAACATCAGAAAACCTTGAAATAATACCATTAATAATATCTTCGTCCCTATTTATGATGTGCATGGAAGAAAACTTAGAGGAGCGACAGAAAGCAATTTTATTCCTTGGGGAGAACCCAAAAGTTAATTCTCCCAGACTCGAATTAATTATAGCTCCAGTTTCCCACAAAAAATCGTTTCCCAATATTATATCGTAGGGGAGGGCCGGTACACAAAACAAACTTCTTTTCCAAGAAAATCCAGCAATTTTAATGGACAAAACTACCTTCTTTCTAGCTAGTAACAACTCCCCATTTCCCACAACGAATGGCTTCGTAACTATCCTTTCAATAGGAATTTTCCTCAACCCAATTATACTATCTAGAAAACTAGAGTTGATAAAAGATCCACTAGAACCAGTATCCAGTAGGGCCGATCCGGTATTTGACCCAATCGTAACCACTACAACAGGAGGAAGGGGACAGGTCTGTTTATAATCCTTACGCGAGATGGGCCCCTTTTCAACACCCCGCGTTAAGCGTTTCCCCCTAAACAATCACGTTGGTAATGCCCAAAACGACCACAACGAAAGCACTTAATATGAGATATATCTGCCCTTCTAATAACACCAATCGGCCTCCGGGACTGCCTAGCTAAAGGATCAACATTAGAGGGAGCAGTAGCTGAAGCCAATACCACCCTATTTTGAGGGGAGTTATTATGAACTCGCGCTGGGTAGTCTTCGAGATATTCTTTTTCTGCTAACAATGAACCCTCGATATAAAATGCCAAAGAATATAATTCTGTCAGGGTGGTAGGTTTGTTTGAAAATACAAAGTGTCTCCTAGTTAACGGCGAAACATTCTCTAAAATAATCTCTACTACTTCTTCCTCGGCGAGATTTAAATTTAATATCTCTGCGGCTTCTGAAATAGCCAGGACGAACAACCGGAACGGTTCCTGGGGCCGCTGAAAGCGCCGTACCATTTCCTTACAAAGTCTCTCCTTCTCTCTCTTTGAGCATAAAGATTCAAGGATGCGGCCCTTTACTATATTCCAAGGAAGTCCTAATTGTAAACATTCAGAAACTAGGTGTGCTAAAAAACCCGAAGTTCTCCCTAAACATAACGTCAGGAACTCAACATCATCCACTAGTCTAAGTTTAGCAACTCTATTTGCCTCTAATAGGAAATTAAATAAGGCCGAACAAGACTGACCGTCACAAACTTGAAGTAGCTTTAAACGCTCACCTGCCACCTTACTCTGAGTTTTCGAGGTGGCCGTAACTTGCTGATAGTTAACAGAAGCCCTGGGGGGAGTAACTTGCTCATGAGCCCTATTGAACTCTAAAAAATCTGATTTGCCTGGCTCGGAATCTTCCAGAGGGGGCTGGCTAATGCTTTGTCTAATATTAATATTATCAGTGTCGCTGGACTTACTGATACTTTCTGACAGCAGGGACCGCAATACACCAACAGTAGCCTCTGGGGGGAATGAGATGCCTCTCTCCTTGAGCTCCCGGCGAAGATCCACTGAATTCAGTCTGTATACATCTGATCTGCTGTTAACCACGCTCCCAGGTGCGGTGTCCATGTTGGATGATAAGTTCATGAAACAAAAGGTCAAAGCATTAATATTATATTGAACGCACACTTGCACGCACTCTACAGCAGAGTAGCGCAGTTTTGTAGCCCAAACTCTCGGCTTAGAGGGGCCCAAATACAAATAAATGAAAACCAACAAAAGGATAAGTTAAGAGGAGGCGAGGTGCCAGGGTTGTATGTTCACTTAAAACTAGGGATAACCTGGATTAACTAAAATATTGCAAGTCATAAATAACATTTTATTATATGTATTAGAAACATTAACAATATGTAGATATTCAGGCGTAACATTACTCATAATAAAAATATTACAATCTAATGTTATAGATGACCTTTTTCAAACAAATCCTTGTCACATTAATTTAGAAATATAATTCGTAAGTCAAATAGTTCAGCTTAAACTCACTTTTTACGAATGTCATACTTAGCGCATAACCTTATTAAATTTGGAATATTCTAACATAATGTTCTTACTGAACTCTCCAAAGGTAGATCCTTAACAAGATTAATTGTGAAATATAATTCATAAGTTACATACTTAATTATAAATTCAATGTTTACAAAAAACATACTTAACGCATAACATTACTAATTTTGGAATACTATGACGTAATGTCCTTACTGAATTCTCCAAAGTAAATCTTTAACAAATTAATAGTGAAATATAATTCATAAGTTAAATAATTCAGTTTAAATTCAATGTTTACAAAACATACTTAACGCATAACATTACTAATTTTAGAATATTCTGATGTAATGTCCTTACTGAATTCTCTAAAGTAAATCTTTAACAAATTAATAGTGAAATATAATTCATAAGTTAAATAATTCAGTTTAAATTCAATGTTTACAAAAAATACTTAACGCATAACATTACTAATTTTAGAATATTCTGATGTAATGTCCTTACTGAATTCTCTAAAGTAAATCTTTAACAAATTAATAGTGAAATATAATTCATAAGTTAAATAATTCAGTTTCAATTTAGTGTTCAAGACAATGAAGAATAATATCAAACTTTCCTAATTTAAAAAAAAATAAAGCCGAAAGAGAATTTTGATTAATTCCAGATTTATCCTTATGCCGAAAATGAGTTTCTCCTTACATTTTTTATGAACAAGTCCTTGAAGCCTAAGCTTCGTCCGTCAGCTTCCAGACCTGGCCTAAGAGTGACGCCATAGTTTTCTGGACGGTCTTTTATACGGTGCACTTCATGAACATAAAAGACAGGATCCACAAAGGAAGGGGGGGGACGTGCGTGACCATGGAAACATCGGTATTATTCGAGAAGCCGAATTCGTGTATTCTCGAACGAAAATTCTCTTCTTCTGGGGTAAGCGAAGGTTGGCAATATGCAGCGAACTCTAGCGGGGCGTGTCCGAACTCTTGCTTCACAAAGGCAGTCGTTGACCGGTTGAAGTAGGGGCTGGATGTGTTTACGTTTTCTCGACTGCAGCCGGGATGGTGATATTGGGTAAGTAATATTTTGATGACTCGTTGACTAACATTAGCTTGTAGCCATATGAATGCTACAGACTAAACTTGAACTATCTATTAGAAGTATGGCAAGTGATGATAGTGAGCGCAGCTATGTAGTAATGGAACGGGCCTGAAACTGTCTTGATCTGCACTTTGGCGGACAATGGAAGAATGACAACAACCAAATTTGACGTCAAATCTTTTGACTTGCGTATTTTATTGGAGTAGATTAATAATTAAATATGCTTTGTAAATTTAATATCCTGGTTAGATTTAAGGTTTAAAATGTAGATCTATGAATATGTTAGGCCTGTTAATTTGTCAAAGGGATCAAAACACATAAAATTGTTCGTCCTGCCATGTAAACCTTTATTTGTGTTTCCCTGTTCAGGGACACTATTTTTTCTCGTTCATTGTTTGCTGGATCCGTTTTCAAGTAAGATGTAGTTCTCTAAGTATTGCCTTTTAATTAATTTTCCTAATTGTTTCTTCACCATGTAGGCCTCTTTTCTACTAAATTACCAACTTAACTCTTCATGTAGCCATTGTAGTTTATTTTATTTATTTATTATTATTTTGCTCTTATGCAAGTCTTTGGATGATTCCGATTTAGCCATATAAAATTCATTGTTCTTGTCAGGTTTGGGCATCCTAGGATGGAAATTTCCTGGGTTTTGACCCCCAATGGGAATATGTATGTTACCTATTAGGTGTAATCTTCTACAAAAAAATGTAATTTATTTGGTCTTGTTAAACTATCTCGGGCGTTAATGCCTCTCTTTTTATTCTTACCATCTTGAGTAGTAATTTTATTTCATTGTTTAAATATTTTACCGGCCTCGAGGCCAAGAACTATTGTTATATTTTAGAATACTGTGGTCCAATATTGGGAATTGGTCACTTATGATATTGTTGTAATCGTAATTTCCATTTATTTGCATTGTTGTTTTAACTTGTGTATTGGTCCAGCTGATCTTTATTAAATCCAGTGTCTATAATCCTTTTTTTTATTTTAATGGCTCCTACCTCTTTTTCTTTTATTTTAAGAAAATTGGGGTATTGAGTTTTATTTTAGGCGGGTATGACACACAATTTTCCTTTAATATCATGGGATTGGCTTAATTATTTTTTATTCACAATTGTTTTAAAATAAGTTTTGTGAACTTAGATGTTGTCAATGGACAATGTTTTCTTTTTGAACTGATGGGATTGTAATTATTTCATCTTAAGTTTTGTTTTTAATAAAGGAACCGAGAAGGACATAGTTTCAGTACACAAGTTATACTTTGGCTGTCGAGAGGATCTAAAACACTTGGCTCCAACCCTACGTTACCTCTCGGGTATTTCCCCTACTCCCTAGGGGTTCAGGGGGGGTTGCAGTGCCTGAGGCCTAGCCAGCAGCTTGCTTACATTCAGATCAACACAATTTCCTGCCTGTAAAAATTACAAAATTTAAAATTTGTTTGATATATAATCTTCTAAGTTGTGTTGGTCCGAGGATAAACTTGCTCTATAAACTCACATGAGAATTTAACCGTGTTCATAGCTAACTCTGTTGGTTCCAGGATAAACTTGCTCTATATAGAGAAAGTTTATACAGTGAGATCTTAGTTTCATTCTCTATGCAACATTGGTGGGTTTGATTGACAACTTTTTACAACTGAACGTTCTCTCTTTATTTGACTCTTCATGCATGCCATTTTAATTTTATTGTTTGACTCCCATGATTTGTTTGTTTAGTTGTCCGTTAGTGTAAGCCACTAGCATAACAGAGAAACCTTGTTTATATACACCATTAGGACTGAAAATGGTCCAGATTAACTAAAAATTGGACAATCTCTAAATTGCATGAATAATCTAAAATCATAAAAAGCTAAAGTCTATTTGGTCTTGATTGGGCAAATGTAAAAATCAACATACACGGTTGTGCCATGTGTCTGATCAACCTTGTATGTTTGATGCCAGGAAACAGCCAGACCGTGATGATTGCGTGTGTCTCTCCAAGTGACAGGGACTTCATGGAGACACTAAATACACTCAAGTATGCCAATAGAGCTCGCAATATCAAGAACCGTGTCACCATCAACCAGGACAAGTCTTCTCGAACCATCACTTTGCTTCGACAGGAGATACAGCAGCTTCAGCTAGAACTGCAAGAATACAAACAGGTACTAACAGCGTCATCACCGCTGCACATATTTTAACTTTACTTCATGCTTTTTTACATGAACTCACTTAGCATGACCGAGTCTACAAAACCTGCGAGTAGGTCAGTTTGTGTCAGGGTGCCAATACCAAGCACCATTACTTGTTAGCTCTATTTATCTCTTTAAATATTTTCATTTTTATTTTGAGAATCAGCTTTAAGGAATTAGGTTTAATTAAATGTATTTTATAGTTTTTTTTTAATCTGCCCAGATTGTTTCAAAATTTATTAAGCGTTGCGTCGAATCCACTATTTTATGAATCTGAATCTTCATTTACCTTCAAATCCTGAATATAAAATTCAAATTTGAATCTTGGAATAAATTATGAACTTCAAAGGAAATAAAAATATATTAGAAAATAGAAATAATAACTGAATGTTAAAAAAAGTTTCTTAAAATTCATTCACAATAACATTCAGACTGATATAATAGTTTTGATTATTTTTACCTAAATCGTTTGACATGTCTCTATATTTTAATTTTTATTCAGTAGCTAAAACTACATATTTATTATAAGTTTGAATTGAACTGCCTGTGACATATGAGGGATTTTCCAGAGTGATTATTTTAAAATAACAGAAGCCCTAGTAATCAAACCTATGTAAATAATCAAGGCTTGGAATCATTATCTAACAACATTACGTTTGATAATTTGACAACACCAACCCTGTTTCATCAAACTGTAGCCTTTGTTTGATTTCCATGGACCTTTTGTTTACCATTTGTCTCCACAGTCCACGAAGAACTATCACATGTAATTGCTAGCTCTAAACTTTGACATCAGGTGAGTTAAATGATTTTACAGCTAGAACACACTCTGAGAGAAGCCTAACAAGATGGATATTTAATTAACTAACTGAATATCACTGCGGAGGAGTCTTTTAAAGAAAATTTAAATTAAGGTAATTTCAGCCAGATCTTATCTTACCCCATATCTTTACTAAATCCTCAAAGTATTCTTTTTTAACATTTCCGTTTATTCTATTTCTTATCAGCTATATTTCACTTTACCAGCAATTTCTAAGTCTAATTTTTATCAACTGTTTAGTATTTTTTCTGGCTTTGGTGGAAGGGTTTTGTAAGAATTGAAGGAGACAATGAAGATTTTTTGTTTTATTTTTTAATTTGGTGTCGGTTTTAAAGATGTTTCAAAACTTTGATACTAAAATTTTAAACCATGAATAAAAATGACTGAAATGGTGTAAAGTGCAATATTGGAGGGCCAACAGTCAACTCATGGTCTCAATTTTAACTGTAACATGAAGATCTGCATATCATCATCATTTTTCAACACAGAGAATTACTATGAATGAGAAGTTTCTATTTTTTATTTATAAATCTCTCATCCTTCCCCAATTTTAACCATACACGAACATCTACTAGCCCAAGTTTTTCCACACAAATTGAACCATGATTATCAGGGATATATTTTTGGTTTCATATTATTGACAACTAATATTGTTAAATAGTATATGTTCAACTTAAATTGTCAAGATTTTAGCCATTGTTGAACTAAAATATTATTTTGCATGAAATATTTCAAGAGTATGATTTTTTAAAATCTAATGATTTTTTAAAGTTAATTAAATTAGTACTATAGTAAATTTTGGTTTTTTTAATAAAACAAAATTTAAATAAATTTAAATATTATGGTATAAATTTTATGAAACTAAAACTGAACACTGTTTCAAGGGTTTTAAATTATTTTAAAAATAAACAATTTATTGTTGTAGATATTAAGTAAATTAAGTTACCTTAAATATGTTAATTAAAGGAGATCCACAGGTATATTTTGATGAGGTTGAATTTCAGAATACATAAATGATCCAACTAATAAAATATTAAGGTAGATTATTTTTCATTAATCGTATTATACCTGTTATTTTGCAAAATATATTAAAATTAGATGTAAGTCCATTTCCGATGTGTTTTACACCAAGCATATCAACCAGGTTTTTGAAGTAAGTCTTTTTATTGTCTCATGTCAAGTTGCTACGACAACCAGACAAGTGAAGAGAAGTTGTTTCCTAGTACAGTAAGTCCTGCTATAACGTTGCCTATTAGAACGTTGTTTGGTTACAACGTTTTTAATAATCTGTGACCCTTTTTTTTACATAACGTCCGCTATTGGGTACAACGTTGTTTTTCAGCTGAATACACGCCAAGTGTCAACCGCCTAGTTCCCGTTTGTGTGGGCCTAATAGGCCTATGAGTCATGCAGGTCACGTCAGAAATTTCTCCTCCCCCCCTACCCCCCTCCTCCAAACAACAACCCACCCGTTAATAATAATAATAATAATAATAATAATAATAATAATAATAATAATAATAATAATAATATAAATAGGTATTTTTACGCGGAAAAATATATTTTGTTTGCTTACAGTATTTTAAATTTGGAATATTTTACTTGAAAATTGAGACTTTTTGCACATGATTTAGAGACTTTCAGCATTACTGAGTTGGCAACACTTAATATGGTGCATGCTAAGCAGTTTTGTTCAAGCATCTGATCTTGTGTTTAGCTTTATTTGTAGTTTTTATATTCTAAGTTCTCGTGGGTATTTTATCTTACTTTTTTTTTGCGTTTTTTATATTTAATACATTTTAAGTTCGCGTGTGAATTGTGTTTACCATACTTTGATTTTATATCTAATATATATTTTTAGTTCTCGCACAACTTGTGTTTATTTGTTTTGTTTTTTAATTTAGTTAGAGGTGGTTGTTATCTGTTTGCAATGGCGTCTAAACGTTCATGTAATTTATCTGACACTTTAATTGCAAAGAAAAACAGCCGATCAATTAGTCTGGCTGTTAAAATGGACGTAATACAGCGACTCGAATCCGGTCAGTGTGGTGTAGACATTGCTGCAGCCTTGGGCCTACCTGCAACTACTATTCACACTATAGGGAAAAATGCCATAAAAATTAAGTGCAGTGTGGAAAACTTTTCAGGGCTCAGTGTGACAAAGGTCAGGCGTATAAGAAACGAGCGCATTGAAAGGATGGAAAAAATTCTTTCGTTGCGGATTGAATCTCAAAACCAACGTAGTGCCCCAGTTACTTGAGCCATTGTTCAGAGTAAAGCTAAATCTTTATATCATGACGTGTTAATGCCTAAGGACGGGGAAGGCTCTAAAGAAGAACCTTTCAGTGCCAGCCGAGGGTGGTTCGATGGTTTTAAGCACTGGTACAATTTTCATAATATTAAAGTGACTGGTGAAGCTGCAAGTTCTGACAACATTTTGGCGGAAGCCTTTGTTGTCGAACTTCAAAATATCATTGAAGACTGTGGATACTCACCAAATCAAGTTTTTAATGTTGACGAGACCGGACTGTTTTGGAAACGTATGCCTGCCAGAACTTACATTTCACTGGAAGAAAAGACAGCACCTGGTTTTAAAGCTGCGAAAGATCGTGTCACACTGTTGCTAGGTGGGAATGCATCTGGTGACTACAAGATGAAGCCACTCCTGATTGCCAGATCAGAGAATCCACGGGCTTTGAAAGGAAAGACTAAGGAGCACCTTCCCGTTATTTACAAAGCCAATAAAAAGATGTGGATAACTGGTGCCATGTTCTGTGAGTGGTTGAAAGTCTATGCAATACCCGCGTGGAAGAGGTACTGTACGAAGGAGAATTTATATTTCAGAATTCTCCTCCTCATAGATAATTCACCCTCACATCCTCATGACATTCCTGACTTGGACGAGAATGTGAAGATTGTTTTCCTCCCTCCCAATACGACGGCTCTAATCCTACCAATGGACCAAGGTGTGATTGCCACTTTCAAGCGGTACTACTTGCGGCATACGTTTGAGCAACTTATCGCAGCTACAGATGGTGAAGACAAGGAGTAGTGGCGGAGCTACAATCTCTTTAACACCATCAACAACATATCCATGGCTTGGCAATAGATTTCCCATACATGCCTCAATGCGGAGGGGTGAAATTTATGGCCTGAATGCATCACAGATTTTAAAGGATTTGAAGAGATTGTGCCAATTGCAAACACAAACCTCCTCAACATTGCTCGTGAAGCAGGCTTCCAGAATCTGGAAATGGAGGACATAGAAGAGGTGGCGGACACAGAGATTGAGGAACTCTGTAACGAGGAACTACAATAGCTGGCCCAAAATCCGAGCCCTGAATCTGACAGTGAAGAGGACAAGCCTTCACGCACATTTACTACGAAGAGCATGGCTACTGCATTTCACCGCATTCAAGAAGGACTTCAGATGTTGGCCGATGAAGACCCTGATGTATAATGCAGCACGAGAGTACTCAGGGCTGTCATGGAGGGCCTTACATGTTACCAGGAAATGTATAAAGAAAAGAAACGTGCCGCTAAGCAACCAACTATCCACGCATTCTTTCAACCAGTGGCCGCCATGGGTGACACATGAGGGGGAGAAGATTATGAGTGATGAGCCAGTCCCATCCACTTCCGAAATTAAATGTATTCCTGTCCTGAGCTGTTTCCACGATATGATACTACATGTATTTGTAAGTATTTTGGGGGGCCTTGGAACATAACTCCTACACTTAACATTGATTATTATGGGAAAACATAACTTTTATAAAGTTGTTTTCTATAAAGTTGTGTTTATCAGGAACATAACACAACGTTATAAGAGGAGTTACTGTATATAAATACCTAGTAGTCTGGAGATTATAAGAGTTCTTGTGCAGCTGAGCTAAAAGACAAGTGAAGAAAAGTTATTTCCTAGTATATAAATACCCAGTGGTCTGAAGATTATCTTGTGCTGCTGAGCTAAAAATTTGTTTAAAACTCTCACCCCATTTTTGTTAATTGAGCTAGTAATATTTAAACTTTATTAGTAATTAGACGAGTTTCTAAATATATTTAATTTTTATTAAAATACATTCAGTCAAGTATTAAATGAATGGTCTGGAGCCTGGTTGAATAGTTTGTTCTATAACTTTGTGGTTCTCAACTACCAGTAAGCAGTATTAGAATTTAAAAACAAATTTCAATTGAACATTTTTATTAAGTATTTAATTCACAAATCCCATATGTTGGAGTATGAGAATGGCCATGAGAATATGTGTTGTAATTGAAAAACAGCTAATTTTGTGATAGCTGCCATCATTATTTCAATAGAAGTTCACCCGCCTTGGTGGCCGCAGAGTCTGAGGTGCTACTCTTGCAATAGACTAGATTACCAAGGACAGGGGAGATCGTGCTTCGATCCTAGTCAGGTGTACTGAAGGTAGTTTTTTCAAAGTAGTTTCCCACTCTTTACACACAAATGCAGGTACACTTTCTTTAAATTCAACCTCCCTTATCCCTAACTCATTAGCGTAAAATTAGTACATAACCATATAATCCGAATGTGTAGTAAGACGCAGCGCTAAAAAAAGTTTATATTATATAAGTTGCTCTATTGAATTGAGTATGAAAACATTGCCCTTGTTATTGGGGCTAGAATCTTGGTGATTTAACGTTCCCTTCACTGCGCAGGGCCTAAAGTCGACCACATTTGTTGGGCATTTTCTCACACACCAGATAATCTATATACCGCAGCTACAGATTAAAATGTTCCCCAGATTACAGTAGGTTGGTATAAAAATTGCCTGAAAAATTCTTAAGAAACCTAATCCTAATGATGATTAGTTTATTATTGCTCAATACTTAAAAAATCCGTTTTACAATGTTTAATGGAGTGGTTTCACAGCATCCAATGTTTTGTGAGGTTTCCAGTGATGTTGCCAACATGATAGACATTTACTAGTTTATCTTTAAGGAGAATCTTTTCGCTTTTTGAAGTAAATTGTGTTAGTGCCCAATCCCTCGACCTAGGCTTCATTCTATTGGAATTCACCAGGAGGGAGTATGAGTTCCGATAGAATGAAACCTAGGCAGGAAGATTGAGTGGTAACAATGGAGTTTCTTAGAGAGAGCCATTACCACTTTGTCTAGTGGGAGCAATGTAAAGTGTGACCTGTGTTCTTCTTTTCACTGTTCATTCCTTTTTTATGTTTCTATTCACCTTTCCTGTACCTTCTTCCAAATATATCACAATTTCCTAGTCTATATAAGGCTGAAAGCTCACCGTAGCTCCCAGTTGTATCTTGAAGATGATTGTGGTGTTGTAGGGCAAGCGTGTCATT
The DNA here is from genome assembly GCA_033556935.1 of Timema podura. NCBI lineage: Eukaryota > Metazoa > Arthropoda > Insecta > Phasmatodea > Timematidae > Timema > Timema podura. The sequence goes on from JAVRXN010000012.1 coordinate 2,945,076, forward strand.
GGGGAGGATGGAGTGGAGTCCGTCAATGACATGTTTCACGAGAATATGATGCTTCAGACAGAAATTAACAAGATGAGGACTCGTGTCAAGGCCATGCAGGAAACTATAGATGCCCTGAGCAGCAAAAACTCCCAGCTCTTGGCGGAGAAAGCGACTGTAGGCTGGATAACATCAGGTGGGAATAAATTGAACTGCAACAAGGTAGACAAATTAGTGTTAAGGTGCTCAAGCGTGTTTTAAATTGTTTGGAACAATATTGGCAAACTATTTGAACTCTCTTGATCAACAAACCTTTAATCTAAAATTAACATTGTCAGGAACCTTCTTTATAACATGTTAGAAAATTGTAAAATATTAGAAGAGTTTGGAGAGGAGGGTGCATCTAAACAAGTCGAGCTAGAGTGTGTTTTAACTTCCCATAGCAAAGTCATCATCATCATCATCATCATCATCATAGTTTCCAGCCTGTGGCCAGGCCACTTTAGTAAAATACCTCCCTCTTCCTCTATCCTGCCACCATTCTTCCTTTAATTTCTTCCATTCTTTTCTCACTTGCACACCTTCTATTATCTGCTCCTCCCATCTCTTTCTTGGCCTCCCTTGCGGTCTTTTTTCTACATACTTCATTTCCATCATTCTCTTTGGCATCGTCTCCTTCTCCAGCCTCAATACATGACCATATCTTCTCAGTCTTGCTTCCTCTACTATTTCATGTACTCTGTGTACCTTCACTCTTTCCCAGATAACTTAATTCCTAATCTTATTTCTCCTAATGACAGCTAACATGCTCTTCACAATATTCATTCCCTTGGCCTCCACTTTCCTTGTCTCTTACAATCAATGTCCATGTTTCTGTTGCATGTGTGACAATGGGAACAACGTACGCCCTGTACAACACTTCCTTACACACCCATAGAACAACGCTCCCTGCTGTCCTATTCTCATTACATCCTCTCTACTTCCACCTTTATCCTCAATAACGCTTCCAAGATATTTTACATTCTGTACTTTCCTCAGCTTTACTCCATTCAACTTTATAGCTTTACTAGGCCTTATCCACTTTTTTTCATTACCATCACAGTTTTGCCATGCTAAATTTCATTCCACACTCTTTCACTTCCTCATTCCATTCCTGTAGTTGTTCCTGTACATCCTCTTCCTTCTCCTCCCATACCATCAAGTCATCAGCAAACAACAAGGCTTTCATTCTTTCCTCCCAAAGTTTTCCAGCCACTTTATTCATGACCATTTCATTACCATTACATATAGTAATGGTTAGAGGGCACTCCTTTGATTCACTCTATTTTTTAAATTTGGAAGTCGCCGTATGTGGGTTATATAGTCTTGACATGGTCTCAACATTACCAGTAGTAGATCTTTAAGTATAAACTTACCAAGCAGGGGCTTATCATGAATTTAAAAGTATCCTTGGTTTTTATTTCCCCATATAAATGTTCAATAGTTTATTTGAGCACTAAATAATTCTAACCAACATATGCAAACTGTTTGTGCTGGCTTTTTAAGGGGTAGTCACAAATAAAACTAGACTAATGTGGTGTTGTGTATTGTGAGACATTGCACAGTATGGCCTCTTAATTTTATATGGTATAGCTAAAAACTATTGATGTGCGAAACTTTGATAGTCAAAACACTCAATATGTGTAGAGTTATTGCCAATTTGAGCTGCTTTGTGGGCAAATATTTCAAGTGTTAGTAGTGCATAAAGTAAGTAAATAAATAAATAAAATAAGTAAGTACATTGTAATAATATAATGTTTTCAAGTATAGAAATATTAATAAAAAATATTCTATCTTCTTTGTGGCTTCGAGGATATTTAATATATTTGATTTGAGTTCACTTCAAATTGAAAAATGTTGACCTGTTATCCCCTTACTCATACCTGACATTTTAATGGGCATACTTCATATGATCCGAGCAATCTGGTGGAGGTTGGGTTGAACCCCAGAGGAAGCCAGGTCAGGTGCAGGACGAGAGACAGGAGACTGGTCAGGAACAAGATAAACACGGCAAGAGGTGGAGGTTGGGTTAAACCCCGGAGGAAGCCAGGTCAAGTGCAGACAAGAGACAGGAGATTGGTCAGGAACAAGATAAACACGGCAAGAGGTGGAGGTTGGGTTAAAAAGGATGAAACAAGGAAAACCACTAGGTTTGGACCAACAGACTCGGGAAATGATAAGAACAGCGGGAGGAGCACGAATACACTGGTTTTACAGGGTGCTGAGAGGGTATATAAGGAAAATAAGGTACTGATTTTAAATAATAGAGACAGGAAGAGGTGTATGAATTTAAGGGAAATAACGTTGATGTGCCACTGTACAAAAATATATTAGAAAATACTGGAAAAGACAATAAGAAATAAAATAAAAGCTGGAAATAGGAACCGCATGGATTTAGGAAGGAAAGGTCTACAATAGACTTTATCTTCACTATCTGGCAGCTTATGGATGGGAGGTACAAATTTGGGAAGGACTTGGTAATGGTATTTGTGGATGTGGAGAAGGCATATGATAATGTGGATAGGAACAAATTTCGGAAAGCGATTGAGGAGGATGTAGTGGAAAGAGGAGTTGTAATGAGAGTGAAGAATATGTATGAAGGTAACATGAGTTGTGTTAAGGCGGAGAGTGGGAGGACGGAATGGTTCCAAATAAAAGGAGTAAAACAGGGAACTTCCCTCTCACCATTACTATTTGTAATGAGAGTGAAGCAGATGAGCGCCCTTTCACCATCACTACTTGTAATGGTAATGAAATGGTCATGAACAAAGTGGCAGGAAAACTTTGGGAGGAAAGAATGAAAGCCATGATGTTTGCTGATGACTTGATGGTATGGGGGGAGAAGGAAGAGGATGTACAGGAACAACTACAGGGGTTAAATGAGGAAATGAAAGAGTGTGGAATGAAATTTAGCATGGCAGAGTGTGAAGTAATGGTAATGACAAGGAAGAGGGTAACGCCTAGTAAAACTGTGTAGAGAGGCTGTAATGAGAAGAGGACAGCAAGGAGAGTTGTTCTATAGGTATGTAATAGACCTGCTATGGAGAAGAGAAGTGACCTTAAAGTGTAAGGAAGTGTTATACAGGATATACTTTGTACCCAATGTCACATATGCAGCAGAAACATGGACAGTGAATGTAAGAGAGACAAGGAAAGTGGAGGCATGGGAATGAAGTTTGTGAGGAGCATGTTAACTGTCACGAGGAGAAACAAGATTAGGAATGAAGTTATCTGGGGAAGAGTTGGGGTACAGGGAGTACATGAGATAGTAGGGAGATGGGAGGAGCAGATGACAAAGTGTTAAAGGGAGAGGAGAAGAATGGAAGAAATTAAAAGAAGAAGAGTGGTGTAAGGATAGAGGAAGATGGAGACATTTTACTAAACTGACCAGCCACAGGCTGGAAACATTGGGTGATGGTATTGTTGATGACTTCCTATGACTGACCTTCAAGCTAGAGCATTACTAATGTATTAATTTTACTATAAATATTTCCTTGTTTTCTTTTGCTAGTTAGTAATTATGTTTTTTTTTTTTGTAAAATTCTTTATATTCAAGTTATTTAGGTCCAGCCTCTTTTAGTTATTTTGACTCATAAAACACTTCATTTCCCCACATTTTCATGTGTTCAAGGGGACTAATTAAAAAGATAACACAGCTAAGCCATTTGGTGTCTATCTGTCTAGTGTTTTTCTCAAAATTCCCGATAAAGCACAAAGCCAAAACTCCACACATTGATCACTTGATTGTTGTAGTTACCCTCACACCGCAATCAAGTGGCTATTAGATGTAGTTTTGGCCTATGGAGCATGACATATTTTTGAGAAAAATCTGAAACTTGAAAAACATAGATCTTGATGACCCTACAAACCCATGGGCACAAATCATGCTGTCTACTGTTTTGAAAAATATATAAAAACAACAGAGATCAGACATTCTGCCTGTCGGTACCCCCCCGAGTAAATCACATATTATGTATTAATTTGTGAATCACTTAGAGCTATACTGTTAAAACAACTATTTATCTTAATATGGTGACATATTTGAAGTTTATTTGTTAGATAGATATTGACTCTCCATATTTTCATGTTTTGTTCTTGTAGACAATGATAAAGTAAATTCAAAGCCATGTTTCCTGCTATTTGTTCATATGCAGCTGCTATTGCTTAAGGTGTACTTTGCTTGACAGTACTAAAGTTAGCATTGAAGCTATTTTTACTTGCTGAGCAACAACATTGTGGCTGTGATCTTGTTGTATATAGGTTCAGACAACGATGTGACAGAATTGATCCAAGCCTACCTAAAAGAGATAGAGGAACTCCGAGCTAAACTCCTGGAGTCTGAGTCTACTTGTCAGCAACTGAGAAAAGTTGCAAGTCGACCAACTAATAGAAGCTCTAATACAGGTACATATTACTTGCATTTAGTTGTGTTATTTTTCTCAAAAAGCGATGATAATATAAGCTGAAAGCGATGTTATTATTTACGTAAATACAAGTTAAATTAGTATTAGTTAAAAATAAACTAGAATAAAACTTTTACATTTTTCATTCATATTGTGTATTTAACTATTTATTAACATATTCGGAGAAAAATAAAATATAAATACGCACAAAACATTTCGTGCTTAGTAATATCAAACTCATTATATCAATATCATGTCTTACAAATAGCAATATCGAAATAATTTATTATCAACTTAGGTTTGGACCAAATAACAACAACACCAAAAGGAATGCCAGGCCTCCACCGTGGTTCGGATCCCTGTAAACTGTAGGTCCTTCATTTCATCTCACAATCACCCTACCATTACACATTAGTGTAAGTGCGTATAACCCGAACGGGTAGTAAGACGCGGTGCTAATAATAATGATGATGATGATGATGATGATTATGATTATGATTATTATGATTATTATGATTATTATGATTATTATTGATTATTATTATTATTATTATTATTATTTATTATTTATTATTATTATTAATTACACCGAAACATGTCGTCATAGAAGACTAAACTACTATCAAATATGGAGAAGGGAATAAAAATTAAGAAGATATAATTTTGCCAAACATGACCACTTGAAGCAACGTCCATATATATTAATGTCCTCTCTTGGACCTAGCATGAAATCTTTTAAAAGCTGTAAACAAAGAATCGATCCATCAAAATTTAGTTATCGTAATGTGTAAAAGTAGAAATTGTGATTTTAATGCTAACCTCAGATAAATAAAGTTTAATTATCCTGTAAACACTCATTTTTCCTGTGATCCATTTTATACCTATAAAATAAGTAAAAACGGATACTATTCGTATACACGGCAGCCCTGGTATAATGCTATCACCAGTGTAACCACATTGAAAATTATATTTCATGATGTGGTATTTGCCATCTTACAAGGTAATTGTGTGTATTTAGAAAAAAAACTTCAATTTGTGTTATTCGTGTGAAAACATAATTCATGTAAAAACTCGTTTTTTCATGAATGCTAATTTTGCATGTCCTTAGTCATTACATATGTAATTATTGCTTAAGACACCGGGGTAGTACCAAAACAAAGGTAGAATTTAACACAAATAAAATCACATTTGATCACCCATGTTGATCCTGGAGAAGTTGATACTAATCTTTTTTAGATATTGTAATGTTCTACTTCCATCATGGCTACTTTAGGCCTACTTCTATTCTAGTCACATACCATATATATATCAGTCCCATCAACTACAGGCTAGACACTACAGTACTCTCCATCTTACACAACACAAAACAAAAAATAATAACTACTATGAATGTAATAGTTCCATAATTCACACTTGAAATGTTTTCATCCATTATGAATGTAGTAGTTCCATCAATCAAAATTGAAATGTTTCTAACCACTATGAAAGTAATAGTTCCATTCATCACACTTGAAATGTTACTATTCACTATGAATATAATAGTTCCATTAATCACATTTTAAATGTTTCTGTCTGCTATGTGCCTACACTTAACAACTTTTAACACTTGTTTCTTATATGACCGCTATGTCTATTACAGCTAAATGTGTAACACATGTGAGGTTTGTCTGCTATAAGCTTAAATAATATAGGAACCACTTTAAAAGTTAAACTTAACACATTTGGATTTAAATATTTATTAAAACTTTCTGCCAGCAACTTCATGTTCTTGAAGCCATAAGGGTTTATTGGTGTACTCGCGTCAGTTGCCTCGGGAATACGTCATTCACAACTGGTTCTTGCCTACTTTCAGCTTCAGTAGAATCTTTTTCTTCTGGCCTAATTTGATGTGCTGATGGCTCTGGGCTGAAGTATGTTCAAGTAAGAGCAACATTCCTATTGTAAGTTTGTCCTTGGGGAGATTGAATCACCATGGAGTTTCCCTTTTTGGATAGTACCTCAAATGGGGGCTGTATGTGGTATCTAGTTTATTCTGCTTGTCCTGTTTAACGAGAACTATATCACCGGATGTTATTCTGATGGCCTGGCTCCTCTTATTCTAGCTCCATAATCCTTTCCCCTCATTTTGTTCTCTAAATTCCTCTGTGTCTGTTGGTTTCGACAATTCAAATCTTGTGGTCTTGTCTCTGATTTCTCGATTGAACATCAAAGAAGCTGGTGTGGCAAACAAATGTGACCTTTATTCTTCTTTAAGACTCTTTCCTTTAGCATCGGCTATCCTTAGTCATTTCATGATGGATTGGTTCTGTCGTTCAACTTTACTATTGGCCTGGGTCCACTTTGGGATTATGAGTCTGAGTTCTATGTTATTTTCTGCCAAAATTCCTGCATTTCCCCACTTATGAATTGTCTTCCATTGTCTGCCGTTATATATTCTGGTAATCTGAACTGGCAAAAATGTCCTTTAAAATATCAATCGTTTTTTCTGATTTAATCTTTTTCATAAATACTGCTTCATAATATATGCTGTAGTAATCTCTCACCACAGATACATATTGTTCATTCTTCAATGGACCAAGCAAGTCGACAGCAACATCTTTTGATGGTCCTTCTGGTAGCTCTTTTCGAGACATAGGGTTTTCCCTCCACCCTGTTCCAGCTAGCTGACATCCATGGCGATGTTTGCAGAACTTATACATTTTCTACCCATGTTCCTCCACCATACTTTTGTGCTCAGTCTTTGCTTCATTTTTACAATACCTGGGTGTCCTTCATGAGCTAGGCTTAGTACCCGATCCCTTAAGGTTGGTGGTATTTAATATCCGTGTACCCCTTAATATTACACTATCAATAATACACATTTAAGTCTTGATTAGTTCGTAGAATTTATACTTTATGTTCTACATATCCAAAAGTATGCAAGTTGACAATGCCTTAACATTAGGGTCTTTTATTGATTCTTCTTATATTTCTTCAAGACTGATAGCCCGTGGAGTTGCTTGCTCAAGGACTCATCTAACATGCAAGTCCCCTTGGTCAAATGATATGTCTTGTTTCTTGGTAATCTCGATAGTGGGTCTGCAATGTTTCTCTTCCCTGATTGATATTTTATTGAATAATTGTAGCCACCTCTTGACTCTTGGACATGGCTTGGACCGAGGTGAGAAAAGAAATTCCAGCGGTTTATGATCGGTGATTAATTCCACCTCTCCCCCGTAAATGTAATAATGAAATCACTCACATGCCCATACAAGCCCTAATGCCTCCTTATCAATTTGGCTGTATTCTCTCTCGACACAGCTGAGGGAACGGCTGGAAATTCTATTATTCTGGGAGTTCCTCCTTGATGTTGGAGAAGAATGGCCCCAAGCTCATCAGCAATAATGGTGGTTTTACATCCTGGTTGGAAGAAGCCGTGTTTTTAGTTTTGTTAACTCTGATTTCAAATTTCTGAATGCCTTATCTTGTTCTGCCGCCTATTAAACATCTTGTCTTCCCGTAGTAATTCTCTTAGAGGTTCACACTTGGTAGCAAAATTTGGTATAAACTTAGTGTAATATCCTACTAGGCCTAGGAAGCTTCTAAGTTCTTCCCTGGTTCTTGGCACTCTACATGTCTCGACTGATTCAATCTTGCTTGTTAACAGTTGGACAACCTCTATGACCTATTCATTCAACTTCTGGTTGAGCCCATACACAATTTTCTTTATTAAGTTAAATTCCCTTTTACTTCTAATACTGGACAACAACTTGTTTAAGCGGTAATCATGGTCTTTTTTGTCTTCTTCTGGTTCACCATTTAGGCCAAAAAATAGTCTCTTGTATCTGTATGGTCCGAGAGGCGTAGTAAAAGTAGTTGTGTATCTCGATGATTCATCCAACTCAATTTAGTAAAAGGTGTATTTTAAGTCCAGCTTTAAAACACAGTACTACCACATAGACTAGACGCTATTTCTGTGATTGTAGGTATTGAATGTAACTCCCTCTGGATTGCTTGGTTAGCAGCCCTTATATCAATACAAAGTCTCAATTCCCCATTGGGTGTAACTCCCTCTGGATTGCTGGTTAGCAGCCCTTATATCAATACAAAGTCTCAATTCCCCATTGGTGTAACTCCCTCTGGATTGCTTGGTTAGCAGCCCTTATATTAATACAAAGTCTCAATTCCCCATTGAGTGTAACTCCCTCTGGATTGCTTGGTTAGCAGCCCTTATATCAATACAAAGTCTCAATTACCCATTGAGTGTAACTCCCTCTGGATTGCCTGGTTAGCAGTCCTTATATCAATACAAAGTCTCAATTCCCCATTAAATGTAACTCACTCTGGATTGCTTGGTTAGCAGCCCTTATATCAATACAAAGTCTCAATTCCCCATTGAGTGTAACTCTCCTCTGGATTGCTTGGTTAGCAGCCCTTATATCAATACAAAGTCTCAATTCCCCATTGAGTGTAACTCCCTCTGGATTGCTTGGTTAGCAGCCCTTATATCAATACAAAGTCTCAATTCCCCATTGATGTAACTCCTCTGGATTGTCTGGTTAGCAGCCCTTATATCAATACAAAGTCTCAATTCCCCATTGAATGTAACTTCCTCTGGATTGCTTGGTTAGCAGCCCTTATATCAATACAAAGTCTCAATTCCCCATGAATGTAACTTCCTCTGGATTGCTTGGTTAGCAGCCCTTATATCAATACAAAGTCTCAATTCCCCATTGAATGTAACTTCCTCTGGATTGCTTGGTTAGCAGCCCTTATATCAATACAAAGTCTCAATTCCCCATTGGGTTTTATTCTGCACACAATTGGTGATACCCACTTTGATGGCTCATTGACCTTTTCTATAATATCCAGTTCCACATATTCTTATAATTTATCTTTGTTCCTCGATGTTAAATGCCTCGGTGTTCTTCTTGATCCACACGCTGCTGGAATCACACTCTCGTCTATTCCTAGCTTAAGTTTGTGTCCATTAGTTTTACCGACAGTTTATTTTAGCAATGATGGATATTTCTTTCCACAATTTCCATTTCATCACTTTCAATAATGACATTCAATGGGTACTCTAACTTCAGTACCCCCAACTTTCTGGAATAGTTTTTCCCTAGTATTGGTGTTTCCTCACTTCCTACAATGTAAAAACAACTTTCCTGTAATTGTTTTCCTGCGCCTAGTGTCATATTTGTAATACATCTTCCTAACACAGGAAATGGTTTAGTGGTACCATACGCATATATTGCTCTATTTGATATTTCACAGCAACCTTTTATTTTCCTCTCTTTAAGTATTTTCCATATTTTCATCAAGTATGTTCCATGAGGAACCTGAGTCTATCATAGGTTCAGTTTTAACTCCCCGAGTTTAACTGTTATTTTGTCATCATCGCTATGTTTACAGTTAATCTTGAAGGCAAACTCTTCTTCACTGCTTTCATTGTCTTTTAGGTTATGTATTTTACTCTTCTTTACTGCTTTCATTGTCTTTTAGGTTATGTATTTGACTCTTTTTTTTCCTTTCCTTACATTCTCCTCTTCTTGTTCCTGTGTTTAGTTTCACAAAATTTGGCATAATGACCCCTTATATTCCATTTTCATCAAGTCTTGTTTCTGGCAGGGCATGGCTTGGTGTTCTGATTGTTCTAACGTACAAGCTATTTGTGAAACTGTTGTTAATGTCACTGTATCCCCTTCCTTTTAGAGAAGTCTGCGTAATTCAGATGACAAACACTTTTCTATGACTTGGTTGATGATAGTATTTTCTTCAAATTATCCCAAATTGCAGTTTACTCTTAGTGTTTTAAGTCTAGTCAGATAGCACTTGACTCTAGGTTAGCCCTCACCCCTCAAGCAAGCCAATGTTTTCCCACGCGTGACTGCCGCTACATCACGCACCAGGCTTGAAAAATTGTGGTCTCGGTTTTTTATTTATTTTGATTCTGTTACATTTTTCGTTGCTTTTGTGGGTGATTTTTGACGACCCACACTTTTAAAAAAAATTGGATACAGACTTGTGATTTCGACGACATTTGTGGAAAAAGGACCTTCTTGATGCTCATGAAGAAGTAATAGATCATCCAGGTAGTGGATGAGAAGAAGATTACAAAGACGAAAGTTGCACAATGACATGGGATCCTGAAGTTGACAGTTTTCACATTTCTCAAAATGAGAGAAGAAATCTTAAATGCAGTGCGGAAGGAAGGCCACAATGTAAAGTCCAAACATTTAAAGGGCGCAACACACACAAATCTGGAGCAAGCTATGCTGGAGGGGCTCAGCCAGCGTAGAGCGCAAAACGTGCCTAAATGTTGAAGGCCATAGAAGGAATCGTCGCCAGTTGGAGGATCGTGAGACCTGCAGTAATCGCCAACTGCTGTTTGTGTGCTTCCTACGGCCGCCAGTGCCAAAGACCCAGACGACCCACCGCCAGTGGATGCTGAGCCCCAGTGCCCTGGGCCAGCGGCCCTCCATGGAGCCACAGTCGGGCCCCTCCATGGAGCCACAGTCGGGCCCCTCCATGGAGCCACAGGCAGGCCCCTCCATGGGAAGCGCTACCAAGGCAGGCCCCTCCATGGAACCACAGTTTGGTCCATCGACAGCACCTCAGTTTGTAGCCCTGACTTACACTCGGCCGCGCGACAATTAAACTTGGCAGAGATGGGCCTCAGACTGCACTTATGAGGAGTACACAACAGTGTACATCACAGCTTAGGGCACCCTCGATGATGCCGATACAGTCAGGGGGGCAGACTGAGTCCAGCGATGAAGAGGGGAAGGGTAGCCTGAAGACGTCCTCATGATGAAAGATGTCCTGAAAGTGCGGAACATCCATTCAATAGCACTTAAGTGCCAAGGCGCTAGCGAAGAGTTGTTCCAGTTTTATAATTTGAAAGCAAACTGGTGCTAAGAAGGAGCAGGCCTCAATAATGGCCTTCTTCAGGAAGTAGGGGGTGGAGGGCACTTAATTTGTTTTTCACATGTTTTCTAAAAAATGCAATTTGACATACGGAGTCAGAGGGGTCAAAATTGGTCCAAATTTCAATAACGATTCCTTTGAAATAATTACCCTTTTCTCAGGATCTGTGGAAAGGTCGTAAAGTTGAGAGTTTACTGTGTGTATATATATTATATATATATATAAGCACTTTACTACCTGTTTAGGCTGTACTAATTACGACAATGTGTTGGGAATGAGGAAGGTTGAATTTATAGGAAGTGTGACCACATTTGTGTGGAGTTAGAGTGGAAAACCATTTACGGAAAATCACCCTCAGTAAGCCTACACCTAACCTGGATTTGAACCCCGAACTCCCTGTCATTGGCAGGCCAGTATATTGCGTGTGTGACTCCTTAGACCGTGCAACCATCAAATCGGGTATTAAGGTGTGTTGAGTATTGTCAATTGTTCATAGTTGTTTCTTAGGCTGGATTTATACTAACGCATAATTGATAGTAAATAGTGTAACGTGTACAGTTGACAATCTTTAGTAAATCCATTGTCTTTTATTAATATAAAATGGCCTAACCCATTTGCACTACTATAGGCCATTCCACTCTTAAACTATATTACAGGCTCTTTCTGACCCATTGGTTTCCCTGTTAGCGCTGTACGTTTTAAACCCAACAGAGTCGCCATTTTTTATCTTAATAATGAAGATTATTATTTCTACTAAATAATCATATTATATTATTCAACACTCAATGATTCATCTAGTCAAAGCAATATAAACATAATTTTTTTAATGATTTATTAAATATAAAATTAACATTATGTCTCAGTTTCATGAGTTCCCAAATATATGTCATGTGTCTTGTCACAATTATTTGAGAAATACAATAGTTGTATGGTGCCTATAGTAATAGTCATGAACAATGCCTGCAATGTTTGCGATTGATATACGAGGTTTAAAAAAAAGATTAAAACATATTATAGCTCTTGAATTGAAATATTTAAAACTAAACATGGTAAAGTTGTCTTGATACGACATTGACATATTAAGAAATGAAATTATAAAAATAGCTTCTTTTTTTTAACATGGTTTACTAGAACCTTCCATTTATTTATGTGTGGTGGTGTTTTGAAGTCACAGAGCAAGTAGCTTTTATAATGAATGGTGTAGCGTTGAAAACTTAAATTGATAATATTAGCTACACAAACAATGTTTAGTCAATTTTACCTCCATGTGGAAACAAATGTACTTATATTTTGTTTGTATAGCTATAGGCTGAATTTGTTGTAATTGCCGAGACCATGTTAAATATTTAAAAATATATTTATTGTGCCAAACACAATAATTCACTAGCCACTAATATACATCCATCCATGTGAAGAACTCCACTACCCACAGGGGTGGGCAATCTTTCTAGGGCGTTATACTCTCATTTCGTCTTGTCTCCAATAGTAATCAGTAGGGTCTTTTCATTTGAGTCGAGTATTTCAAAAATCTCTTGAGTTCGAGTATATTCATAATAACTTTAAAACGTTAGGAGTATTATATATATGTATTTGTTTATTTTAAAATTAGAATAGAATGATTAAAAAAATATATAATCAAAACCAACTTAAATTATAAACACTACAACTTTGAAATGTGAGATTTTAATAATAAATTAAAACAAATGTTTTTAAAATAAGAATGGTTTATAAATAGTCAATATGTTCGAAAAAATAATTTGAAAATGGGAAATATTGGTTTTTAAATTAGAAATAAGTAATAACACTTTAAAAAATATGATTTAAAAATAACTACACTCAAATAAAAATATAATATACAACATAATTAAAATGGTTTCAACACTTATATATTTAGAGATATTAAAATTAGACTAACAATTACAAAAGTTAATAAAAATTGACGTTTTAATGAGCTAATATTTCCCCAAAATAAACCTCCAAAATGTTAATTACCCTGTAAGAAACCCTAAGAATCTCTAGCTGTTATAAATTAAGAAGGTTTTATGTTTGTTTATTAGTCCTTAGGGTAATAATTGTGCATGGTCACTTGTTCTCATTCCAATTTCTTTCTTCTTTGAGCATGCACTTTATATGGGCACCTTATCTCTAGACCTGATTATGTATGCATGTATGTGTGCAGGCCAGTTTGAGCTGTCACTGAGCAGCAGTGCAGTGTCTGTCATTGAAGAGGCTAGGAAGGAGTTGAATCGGGACAGGGAAGCACTCTCCAGAATATTGGCACAGGAAAAGGAGAAAAGGGATGGAGCAGAGGAGGGGGAAAGTGATGGAGAAGATAGAGGTAAGCTCACCATTCAACTCACCATGTGTTAGGTGTGAAGTGTCAAGTTTCTCATAAGCTGCCAACACCACCATTCTTAGGTTGGATTTCTAAATGAATGTCTCACTTATAAAAGTGTGACCTTGACTCTCTCTAAAACGAGAGGTGGTCAAAGAACCTAACTCTGTCCAACTCTAATCAGTTAAACCTAGTATAGGCCGGAACACGACCAAGAAATGTACTAAACCTAACTGACCAACAAGGATACCATGGTAAATTGAACAATCTTATTAAGAGTGTTTTGTTCTACTTTTAAGAGTGAGAGCTGATGTGCTAGCAGCACTAGCTTAGAAGCGTTAACTAGTTACAAAGAGTAACACTGGGTTGTCCCACCAGAGAGGACACTTAAACATCAAAATGTAGAAAGAAGCGGTTTAGGGTTCTAGGCCTTTGATTACTCATGACAAGCTAATACCAATTAGTACAGTCTGAGTTCCCAACAGACAGGGCACTAAAAGCAAGATTTACAAAATAACAAAGCAATGACATTCAGAAATACAGACGTGTGGCACCTCAAGGGGGTCGACCACGAGAACAAAGCAATCTGATGCGGGCCACGTCTCAAGGATAGTAGTGACCCACAAGTTGCCAACCCCAACCGGGTAAACAACTGAGTAATCTTAGAGTGATTAGTAAGGACCATATTAGGTCTAATAAGTTGGCCACAAATTCCCTAAATTGACCTTTTACTACTTGCCCGTACAACCTACAATTGGGTGGTCATACAGGCCAGGGAGTGTGACACACTCCGCTATACAACCAGTCATCAAGACTGAGCTGCAAAGTAGTCTAATACAACCATCTAGAATCACTTGCTTGAACACCGGAACTACAAATTTTAAACTACATTTTCTGACATTAAATAAGTTGAACACTAGAGTGACCCTCACTCATTACCTGAGACTTCTAACTAAATAACATCACATAGAGTGATGAGTAGAAAACAAGGTAATTGAATAGATATTACTTTGACACCTTGAGTCTTGCGGGCGAGACTGACGGAACAACCATCATGACCAGGAGTCTTCTACGTAGCCTTGCTGATACCTCGTAGAAATGGAATGCATCATATCTGGCAGGTCGTGACCTTATATGTGGGTTGGACTGGACAAACAAGAGAGGGGGTGGGGGTCTGGAAGCCTCCAGCTGTTTGTAGAAGAACGTCGAACATTCAGGAACAGGGCAAAGTGATATGCACTTGGGTGAGCCTCAGCTCAATCACTCTAATACAGTAGATCGTCCAGTGTAGTTTCGCGTGGAGCAGTATGGAAACCAGTCCGCGTCCTCGTTAGCTTCACCAACAGGGCCTCATTAAGACAGCTTGGTATGTAATCGGTATTCTAAAAATATTAAGAGCTTTTATTAAAAGGTGTATCCTATTTACAGTCTATTTTTCATATGAAAGACCTTATCTAACAGCTAAAGAAGATGTACCATGATTTTGGTCCAAATAACAGTATCTGGTAATTACTAAATTTATTAAAACCATTTTAATGTATTCATACATCAAGTCCTGTTATCTGAAGTTGTCACTTTGATAGACCTACCTATAAAATAACACAAATAATTTAGTTACAATGTTATCAATCTTGGCCACAAAGAAATATGTTTGAATTTTTTAAAAGTTTTTTACCACCAGAATCTTATCATAGTTACTGTTTAACTTGCCTTCCCTGTACTCTGTGCAGAGCACATGTCACCAGCAGAATAATTACAGGTCTGTAGAGCACATGTCATCAGAAGAACAATTACAGGTCTGTAGAACACATGTCACCAGCAGAACAATTACAGGTCTGTAGAGCACATGTCATCAGAAGAACAATTACAGGTCTATAGAACACATGTCACCAGCAGAACAATTACAGGTCTGTAGAGCACATGTCACCAGCATAACAATTACAGGTCTGTAGAGCACATGTCACCAGCAGAACAATTACAGGTCTGTAGAGCACATGTCACCAGCATAACAATTACAGGTCTATAGAACACATGTCACCAGCAGAACAATTACAGGTCTATAGAACACATGTCACCAGCAGAATAATTACATGTCTGTATAGCACATGTCACCAGCAGAACAATTACAGGTCTGTAGAGCACATGTCACCAGCAGAACAATTACAGGTCTGTAGAGCACATGTCACCAGCATAACAATTACAGGTCTATAGAACACATGTCACCAGCAGAACAATTACAAGTCTATAGAACACATGTCACCAGCAGAATAATTACATGTCTGTATAGCACATGTCACCAGCAGAACAATTACAGGTCTGTATAGCACATGTCACCAGCAGAACAATTACAGGTCTGTATAGCACATGTCACCAGCAAGAACAATTACAGGTCTGTAGAGCACATGTCACCAGCAGAACAATTACAGGTCTGTAGAGCACATGTCACCAGCAGAACAATTACAGGTCTGTAGAGCACTGTCACCAGCAGAACAATTACAGGTCTTAGAACACATGTCACCAGCAGAAAATTACAGTCTGTATAGCACATGTCACCAGCAGAACAATTACAGGTCTGTATAGCACATGTCACCAGCAGAACAATTACAGGTCTGTATAGCACATGTCACCAGCAGAACAATTACAGGTCTATAGAACACATGTCACCAGCAGAACAATTACAGGTCTGTATAGCACATGTCACCAGCAGAACAATTACAGGTCTGTAGAGCACATGTCACCAGCAGAACAATTACAGGTCTGTAGAGCACATGTCACCAGCATAACAATTACAGGTCTATAGAACACATGTCACCAGCAGAACAATTACAGGTCTGTATAGCACATGTCACCAGCAGAACAATTACAGGTCTGTATAGCACATGTCACCAGCAGAACAATTACAGGTCTGTATAGCACATGTCACCAGCAGAACAATTACAGGTCTATAGAACACATGTCACCAGCAGAACAATTACAGGTCTGTATAGCACATGTCACCAGCAGAACAATTACAGGTCTGTAGAGCACATGTCACCAGCAGAACAATTACAGGTCTGTAGAGCACATGTCACCAGCAAACAATTACAGGTCTATAGAACACATGTCACCAGCAGAACAATTACAGGTCTGTATAGCACATGTCACCAGCAGAACAATTACAGGTCTGTAGAGCACATGTCACCAGCAGAACAATTACAGGTCTGTAGAGCACATGTCACCAGCAGAACAATTACAGGTCTATAGAACACATGTCACCAGCAGAACAATTACAGGTCTGTATAGCACATGTCACCAGCAGAACAATTACAGGTCTGTAGAGCACATGTCACCAGCAGAACAATTACAGGTCTGCCTGATAATTAGCACAATGTCACCAGCAGAACAATTACAGGTCTGTAGACAATGTCACACAGAAAATTACAGGTCTGTAGACACAGTCACAGCAAACAATTACAGGTCTATAGAGCACATGTCACCAGCAGAACAATTACAGGTCTGTAGAGCACATGTCACCAGCAGAACAATTACAGGTCTGTAGAGCACGTGTCACCAGCAGAACAATTACAGGTCTGTAGAGCACGTGTCACCAGCAGAACAATTACAGGTCTTAGAACACATTGTCACCAGCAGAATAATTACATGTCTGTATAGCACATGTCACCAGCAGAACAATTACAGGTCTGTATAGCACATGTCACCAGCAGAACAATTACAGGTCTGTATAGCACATGTCACCAGCAGAATAATTACAGGTCTGTAGAGCACATGTCACCAGCAGAATAATTACATGTCTGTATAGCACATGTCACCAGCAGAACAATTACATGTCTGTATAGCACATGTCACCAGCAGAACAATTACAGGTCTGTATAGCACGTGTCACCAGCAGAACAATTACAGGTCTGTAGAGCACGTGTCACCAGCAGAACAATTACAGGTCTGTAGAGCACGTGTCACCAGCAGAACAATTACAGGTCTGTATAGCACGTGTCACCAGCAGAACAATTACAGGTCTGTATAGCACGTGTCACCAGCAGAACAATTACAGGTCTGTAGAGCACGTGTCACCAGCAGAACAATTACAGGTCTGGAGAGCACGTGTCACCAGCAGAACAATTACAGGTTGTAGGTGGTATGAATTGTATAAAACTCCAATAATCTACAACCTAGTTATTGAGTAGAAATAATTATTAATAAAATTTGTTCAAGTGCTAAATTATGGCGGCTTATTCAGCAACCATTTTATAAAGCATTTTCATTCAGAATCACATTCGGAGGATAAGTCTTTTTTAAAAATATGAATTTTTATTTTTTAAAGATATGTGGGAATCATGCTGGAGCTGTATGGTAGAGCTTGAGTGTCCGTCCCGGTGTGGCATGGTGGTATTTGTTTTCAAGTATTCTATCTTGTTTACACTTGTAGTGAGGCTCTGTTGATTTGTTTCAGATGGTGATCTTGAAGACTCTGAGAGCGATACAGACACTGAAGATAAAGGTACAGTGCTGTTCACACACACACACACACACACACACACACATGCACGCACGCAAGTACGTACGCATGCACGCGCGCACACACACACACACACATACACACACACACACATGAGGAGACTGATGGCAGACGCTCTCAAAGAAGATGCGGAGGTCATGAGCAAGATGCAGGAAGTCGACCTTGAGATCAGGGACATTGAGGAGACCGCCACAAAGAGGGAAGTCGCAGACGCGCTCCAAAAAGCAGCCGGTGAGAGCTGTGAGATAACAGCAGAAGCAGTTAAATCACTGCGAAGGGCATACAGGGGAAACCCAGATAGCAGCCGTTATGCTTCCAGCTGAAACCGCTCGGAGGATCATCAGTGAGGAGGGAAAGATTCGCATTGGATGGGTGCGATGCCGCATCAAAGAGGTGAGAAGACCCATAAAGTGCTTTAAGTGCTGGCACTTTGGACACATCGCCGCCAGATGCAAGAGTGAGGTCGACAGATCCAGGCACTGCATTGGATGCGGTGAGAACGGCCACAAAGTTGCCGAGTGCACAAAGGATGCGCGCTGTATCCTGTGCACTGAAAAAGGGAAGGAGGTGAACTGCGACCACGTAGCTGGTAGCAGCAGGTGCGCAGTCTTTAAGGAGGCACTTCAGGCGCTAACCACTAATCGTCGATGAGAGTACTTCAGCATAACCTCAATCATTGCGAGGCGGCACAGGACCTGCTCATGCAGACTGTACGAGAGCTGAAGCCAGATCTATTGGCCATTTCGGAACCGTATAGGCAACTCAGCACTCAATCCTGGGTGTCCGACTCTACCGGAAAAGCTGTAATCTGGTCCTGTGGTGAATTTCCTTTCCAGAACGTTGTCAACAGCACAGAGAAGGGCTTTGTCGGGGCTAAGCTGCGGAATATCCATTTCTACAGCTGCTATGCTCTGCCTAGCCTAACTCTCGATGAATTCACCGACTTTCTCGTCAGGCTGGTCAAAGACGCGAAAGAGCACTTCCCCGTGGCAATCGCGGGAGACTTTAACGCTTGGGCAGTTGACTGGGGGAGTAAGGAGACAAACCCAAAAGGTCGAGCGCTACTGGAGGCAATGTCCTGTCTGGATGTCGTCGTAATGAATAGCGGTGGAGAACCAACTTTCATGAGAGGAGAAAGGAGCTCTATTGTGGACCTTACATTCGTCAGCAGCAGTCTCGGAAGAAGGAACAGCTCGTGGAAGGTGACTGATGTCTACAACTATAGTGATCATCGGCTGATCTCCTGGGAGGTATCGGTCGACCGGGGAAGTTCTGGACCGGCACCAAAGAAGGAAAACTCACTAGGTTGGAAGACCAGCATGTTTGACCTGAGTATGTTCCGAGCAGCACTCGACGATGGTCCAATCGGAGAGGGCAGCGCCACGCAAAGAGTAGAGGAAGTTATGAGGCGGGTCACCGAGGGCTGCGATGCCACGATGCCTCGAAAGCGCTCCACAAACCAGCGTCCCCCGATGTATTGGTGGAACCACACTGTTGCTTCGCTCCGCCAGGCATGTATTCGCGCAAGGAGATTATCCCAACGTGGCCGAGAGAAACCGAACTCCGAACAGCTGAAAGCGGATCACAAGACGGCACGGCGGCGACTTGCCAAAGCCATCAAGTGCAGTAAGAGACAGTGCTGGGATGAGCTCCTGGTAGAGGTGGAAGGTGATCCATGGGGGAGGCCATATAAGGTGGTCATGACTCGGCTGAAGAGCCAGCCGATGCCCCCACCATCGTGCCCAGACCTACTGAGTAAGATCGTCTCAGTGCTTTTTCCGCAGCAGCCTGAATGCGACTACTAGTATCAAACAGGACAAGGAGGATACGATCCCACTGGTGACAGATGAAGAGCTGAAGAGGGCGTGCGCGAAAGTGGGAAACACGAAGGCCCCAGGGCTGGACGGTATCCCCAACGTCGCTCTCAAGGCAGCCATTAACGCAGTGCCAGGAATGTTCCTGGACATGTACAACACATGTTTCCAGGAGGGCACCTTCCCTCAAAAGTGGAAGCAGCAGAGACTGGTGCTCCTCCCCAAGGGGAAGAAACCGCCGGACGATCCTTCATCCTACCGTCCACTCTGCATGCTTGATACAGCTGGCAAAGTCCTGGAACGAATAATCCACGGGAGAATCGAGAAAGTAGCTGAGAAAAAACTATCAGAAAAGCAGTACGGTTTCCGCAAAGGGCGCTCCACGCTCGATGCCATTGACCTGGTGGTGAAACTCGCAAGGGATGCGATCTCCGGGGACAGATGGAAGAACGGAGAGAAACAATACTGTCTAGTAGCGACACTAGATATCAAAAACGCCTTCAATTCAGCCAGGTGGGACTGCACTATGGGGGCGTTAGCGAAGATGGATGTTCCAGGATACTTGCGGAAGATGGTAGCTAGCTACTTCTCCGGCAGGGTCCTCAAGTACGACACGGAGTATGGCCCACAAGAGTATCGAGTAACTGGAGGAGTACCTCAGGGCTCGGTTCTTGGGCCTCTCTTGTGGAACATTATGTATGATGGACTCCTGACGCTTGTACTACCAAGAGCAGTGACACCCGTGGCCTTCGCTGATGATGTCGCTCTTGTCATTGTAGGAAAACACCTGGAGGACATCAACAACCTCTTCGAGGTCGCATTCGCGAGGATTCACCGGTGGATGGAGTCGGTGGGCCTGAAGCTGGCAGAGCACAAAACCGAGGCAGTATTGATCACCAGCAGGAAGAAGCTTGAGACGATCTCACTGCAAGCGGGTAAACATGAGATTATGTCCCAGCCGTTCATTCGGTATTTGGGGGTGATGCTCGACTCGAGACTCAACTTTAAGCAGCAGGTGGAGCATGCCAGTGCCAAGGCGTCTGTGGTTGGGGCTGTTCTATCACGGCTCATGCCCAATGTGGGAGGCCCCAAACAGAAAAGGAGAGCACTCCTGTCATCAGTCGTCACGTCAGTCCTCACGTATGGTATTTCCATATGGGCCGATGCACTGACGGTTCAGGAGTCCTATCGTAAAGTGGCACCAGTCTACCGGCTGAGCGCGTTACGAATAGCGAGTGCGTTCCGCACGGTGTCAGAAGATGCCGTCTGCGTTATCGCCGGAGTGCTGCCGATTGGGATTTTGGCGGAAGAGCGGAAGACCCTGTATCGTCGCAAAGGTAAAACATCGCTGAGTGCAGAGGAGTTGAAGAGGCAGGAGCGGCGAAGCAGTCTCAAACGCTGGCAGCGGCTGTGGGATGCCTCCACCAAGGGGAGATGGACTTATCGTTTGATTCCCGATGTGGATAGGTGGTATAACCGCAGCCACGGAGCTGTCAATTACTACCTGACACAAATGATCTCGGGACACGGGTGCTTCCGGGCATACCTATACAAGTTTAAGTATGAGGATTCCCCGGAGTGCCCCACCTGTCGCGGAGTTGAGGAGAATGCCGAGCACGTGTTCTTCAAGTGTCCTCGGTATGACACCCAGCGTGAAAACCTGGAGGTCATAGTAGGAAAAGAGATTACGCCGGAAAACTTAGGGGATATGATGCTGTCGTCAGAGGCAGCGTGGGAGGCGACAAGCACGTTTGTGAAGGAAATCCTCAAGGGCCTACGTCACGAAGAGCAGGAGAGGAGGAAAAAAGAATCGAAGGGAAGAATCCCAGGACATCCCTAATCCCGCCGCCAATACCTAGGTGAAAATGGGGAAGTAGTAGAGGCCAAATCACTGAAGGAAGAGCAGAACAACAGCTAATGCCTCCCCCCGCGAAGTAATGCCTAGCGGCGGTTCCGTGGGGGAGTAATAGAGGCGAGGAGAAGAGGGTTAGGTTTTTTAGTCGGTAGGGGTTGGTCACACTAACATCTCGTGGCCAAACCGAGTCCGACACGCTGTGCGTAAATGCATTTTTCCCCCCTCACAAAAAAAAACAAAAAACACACACACACACACACACACACACACACTAATATAGAGCTTAAACTTTTTTAAATCACCATCCTTTTTCAAAAGACAAAATTACTAGCTACACAAGGCATTAATGGTTAAGCTTAGTTTTTTAAATTTCGTTTATCTTTCTAGTGTTTTTTTATTTATTAGATTAAATTAAAAATAGAAATAAAGAACATTTATTGCAAAAAATACATACATGCAATCATATTTAAATTAATTTAAGTAATAACATTTTTATAATCTACAAATTTTCCATATGCATATAGGAAAAATCATAAAGTAATAAACTCTTGAAGAGTATTAGTGATAAGCACAAACATGTAATGAGATGGATGATGTTCCTTGTGTTGACACATTAAATTCAGTCTGGGCTTAGTATTGAATGGTAAAGGTCATATGGCAATTTTCACGTCATTTAGTCGAGAACAGTATTTCGTGTTTAGTACAACTAATGTTGAAAAGGCTGACTCACACAAATATGTGGTTGCAAATGTTAGGAGAACTGAGCCTGCTAATTCAGAGACTACTGGGTATTCAACCTTAGTGCTTAGCCAAAAGATGTTAAAAATGTTTGCTTTAAAAATTCAAGTTTAAAATTTGAATCACTTGAAAGCTTTGCAAATTATTCCTATGCATTCATCGATAGATGTTGGAACTCTTATACACGCATACTGAAAGGTTTCTGCGCTGAGTAAAAATGATTGGTGTTAAAATTTGAACTGTTCTTCCAAGCAACACAAATGATCAGTTATTATCTTGATGATAAATGTTTCTCAAATTATTTTAAAGTAGTAAAATCGTAAGTACAAGAAAACATCATAAATTAATTATTTTCTACTTAAGCCTTCCATTTGATTATCTTTATAATACACGCTGGTCTTTAGATCACATGAAATAAAGATATTTATGTAATAATCTTAATTATCTTTGAGAGTAAGATTAATTTATATTGGTCTGATTACATTCACAATTGGGGGCCAATAAGATTTGCCCTTTTGTTAAAATTTAAAGAATGATGTTCTGAACATCATAATAACCTCACTCTACTAAATGTATGGGAAGAACATAATTTTACTCAATATATGTTGTGTTGTTACATTTTCTAGTCAAGATGATGATGTATATTGTGATTGCAATGTTGATTTAATGTTGATTGTCTGTAGTTGCTATTATGTTGAAGATTTGTTTGTGCTCCAGAGGACTCTGAGCCACAAGAAGAATATGGTCTGGAACTGGCGGAGCTCAACTCTGAGATCAACATCAAACAGAAACTGATAGATGAACTGGAACAGTCGCAGCGTAGACTGCATGTCATGAAACAGCAGTATGAGGACAAGTTGCAACAGCTGATGGCTCGTATCAAGAACACACAAGAGGAAAGAGACAAAGTGCTGGCATCATATGGTGAGCTATACACTGTGTGTTTACTGTTGGTATTGGGGCTATCTTACATAGCTGTCTGTAGTGTGTTTACTGGTGGTATTGTGGTTATCTCATATAGCTGTCTGTAGTGTGTTTACTGTTGGTATTGGGGCTATCTTACATAGCTGTCTGTAGTGTGTTTACTGGTGATATTGGGGTTATCTTACATAGCTGTCTGTAGTGTGTTTACTGGTGGTATTGGGGCTATCTTACATAGCTGTCTGTAGTGTGTTTACTGGTGTATTGGGGCTATCTCATATAGCTGTCTGTTGTGTGTTTACTGGGATATTGGGGTTATCTTACATAGCTGTCTGTAGTGTGTTTACTGGTGATATTGGGGTTATCTTACATAGCTGTCTGTAGTGTGTTTACTGGTGGTATTGGGGCTATCTCATATAGCTGTCTGTAGTGTGTTTACTGGTGATATTGGGGTTATCTTACATAGCTGTCTGTAGTGTGTTTACTGGTGGTATTGGGGCTATCTCATATAGCTGTCAGTACTGTGTTTACTGGTGATATTGGGGCTATCTCATATAGCTGTCTGTAGTGTGTTTACTGGTGGTATTGTGGTTATCTCATATAGCTGTCTGTAGTGTGTTTACTGGTGATATTGGGGTTATCTTACATAGCTGTCTGTAGTGTGTTTACTGGTGGTATTGGGGCTATCTCATATAGCTGTCTAAAGTGTGTTTACTGGTGGTATTGGGGTTATCTTACATAGCTTTCTGTAGTGTGTTTACTGGTGATATTGGGGTTATCTTACATAGCTGTCTGTAGTGTGTTTACTGGTGGTATTGGGGCTATCTCATATAGCTGTCTGAAGTGTGTTTACTGGTGGTATTGGGGTTATCTTACATAGCTGTCTGTAGTGTGTTTACTGGTGATATTGGGGTTATCTTACATAGCTGTCTATAGTGTGTTTACTGGTGGTATTGTGGTTATCTCATATAGCTGTCTGTAGTGTGTTTACTGGTGATATTGGGGTTATCTTACATAGCTGTCTGTAGTGTGTTTACTGGTGGTATTGGGTTTATTTTACATAGCTGTCTGTAGTGTGTTTACTGGTGGTATTGGGGCTATCTCATATAGCTGTCTGTAGTGTGTTTACTGGTGGTATTGGGGCTATCTCATATAGCTGTCTGTAGTGTGTTTACTGGTGGTATTGGGGCTATCTCATATAGCTGTCTGTAGTGTGTTTACTGGTGATATTGGGGTTATCTTACATAGCTGTCTGTAGTGTGTTTACTGGTGGTATTGGGGCTATCTTACATAGCTGTCTGTAGTGTGTTTACTGGTGGTATTGTGGTTATCTCATATAGCTGTCTGTAGTGTGTTTACTGGTGATATTGGGTTATCTTACATAGCTGTCTGTAGGTGTGTTTACTGGTGGTATTGGGGCTATCTCATATAGCTGTCTAAAGTGTGTTTACTGGTGGTATTGGGGTTATCTTACATAGCTTTCTGTAGTGTGTTTACTGGTGATATTGGGGTTATCTTACATAGCTGTCTGTAGTGTGTTTACTGGTGGTATTGGGGCTATCTCATATAGCTGTCTGAGTGTGTTTACTGGTGGTATTGGGGTTATCTTACATAGCTGTCTGTAGTGTGTTTACTGGTGATATTGGGGTTATCTTACATAGCTGTCTATAGTGTGTTTACTGGTGGTATTGTGGTTATCTCATATAGCTGTCTGTAGTGTGTTTACTGGTGATATTGGGGTTATCTTACATAGCTGTCTGTAGTGTGTTTACTGGTGGTATTGGGTTTATTTTACATAGCTGTCTGTAGTGTGTTTACTGGTGGTATTGGGGCTATCTCATATAGCTGTCTGTAGTGTGTTTACTGGTGGTATTGGGGCTATCTCATATAGCTGTCTGTAGTGTGTTTACTGGTGGTATTGGGGCTATCTCATATAGCTGTCTGTAGTGTGTTTACTGGTGATATTGGGGTTATCTTACATAGCTGTCTGTATGTGTTTACTGGTGGTATTGGGGCTATCTTACATAGCTGTCTGTAGTGTGTTTACTGGTGGTATTGTGGTTATCTATATAGCTGTCTGTAGTGTGTTTACTGGTGATATTGGGGTTATCTTACATAGCTGTCTGTAGTGTGTTTACTGGTGATATTGGGGTTATCTTACATAGCTGTCTGTAGTGTGTTTACTGGTGGTATTGGGCTATCTCATATAGCTGTCTGTAGTGTGTTTACTGGTGATATTGGGGTTATCTTACATAGCTGTCTGTAGTGTGTTTACTGGTGGTATTGGGGCTATCTCATATAGCTGTCTGTAGTGTGTTTACTGTGATATTGGGGTTATCTTACATAGCTGTCTGTAGTGTGTTTACTGGTGGTATTGGGGCTATCTCATATAGCTGTCTGTAGTGTGTTTACTGGTGATATTGGAGCTATCTCATATAGCTGACTGTGTGTGTTTACTGGTGGTATTCGGGCTATCTCATATAGCTGTCTGTAGTGTTTTTACTGGTGGTATTGGGCTATCTCATATAGCTATCTGTAGTGTGTTTACTGGTGGTATTGGGGCTATCTCATATAGCTGTCTGTAGTGTGTTTACTGGTGTATTGGGGCTATCTCATATAGCTATCTGTAGTGTGTTTACTGGTGGAATTGGGGTTATCTCATATAGCTGTCTGTAGTGTTTTACTGGTGATACTTGGGCTATCTTACATAGCTGTCTGTAGTGTGTTTACTCCTGATATTGGGCTATCTTACATAGCTGTCTCTAGTGTGTTTGATGGTGATATTGGGGCTATCTTACATAGCTGTCTGTAGTGTGATTGATGGTGGTATTGGGGCTATCTCACATAGCTGTCTGTAGTGTGTTTACTGGTGGTATTCGGGCTATCTCATATAGCTGTCTGTAGTGTGTTTACTGGTGGTATTGGGGCTATCTCATATAGCTGTCTCTAGTGTGTTTGATGGTGATATTGGGGCTATCTTACATAGCTGTCTGTAGTGTGATTGATGGTGATATTGGGCTATCTCACATAGCTGTCTGTAGTGTGATTACTGGTAATACTTGGGCTATCTTACATAGCTGTCTGTAGTGTGTTACTCCTGATACTTGGGCTATCTTACATAGCTGTCTCTAGTGTGATTGATGGTGATATTGGGGCTATCTCACATAACTGTCTGTAGTGTGATTACTGGTAATACTTGGGCTATCTTACATAGCTGTCTGTAGTGTGTTTACTCCTGATACTTGGGCTATCTTACATAGCTGTCTCTAGTGTGATTGATGGTGATATTGGGGCTATCTCACATAACTGTCTGTAGTGTGATTACTGGTAATACTTGGGCTATCTTACATAGCTGTCTGTAGTGTGTTTACTCCTGATACTTGGGCTATCTTACATAGCTGTCTCTAGTGTGATTGATGTGATATTGGGGCTATCTCACATAACTGTCTGTAGTGTGATTACTGGTGATACTTGGGCTATCTTACATAGCTGTCTGTAGTGTGATTGATGGTGATATTGGGGCATATCTCACATAGCTGTCTGTTGTGTGATTACTGGTATACTTAGGCTATCTTACATAGCTGTCTGTAGTGTGATTGATGGTGATATTGGGGCTATCTCACATAGCTGTCTGTAGTGTGATTTACTGGTAATATTGGGCTATCTTACATAGCTGTCTGTAGTGTGATTTACTGGTGATACTTGGGGCTATCTCATATAGCTGTCTGTAGTGTGTTACTGGTGATACTTGGGCTATCTACATAGCTGTCTGTAGTGTGAATGATGGTGATATTGGGGCTATCTCACATAGCTGTCTGTAGTGTGATTACTGGTGATATTGGGGCTATCTCATATAGCTGTCTGTAGTGTTACTGGTGATACTTGGGCTATCTTACATAGCTGTCTGTAGTGTGATTGATGGTGATATTGGGGCTATCTCACATAGCTTGTCTGTATGTGATTACTGGTAATACTTGGGCTACTTACATAGCTGTCTGTAGTGTGATTGATGGTGATATTGGGCTATCTCACATAACTGTCTGTAGTGTGATTACTGGTAATACTTGGGCTATCTTACATAGCTGTCTGTAGTGTGATTACTGGTGATACTTGGGGCTATCTCATATAGCTGTCTGTAGTGTGTACTGGTGATACTTGGGCTATCTACATAGCTGTCTGTAGTGTGATTGATGGTGATATTGGGCTATCTCACATAGCTGTCTGTAGTGTGATTACTGTAATACTTGGGCTATCTTACATAGCTGTCTGTAGTGTGATTACTGGTAATACTTGGGCTATCTTACATATCTGTCTGTAGTGTGATTGATGGTGAATATTGGGGCTATCTCACATACTGTCTGTAGTGTGATTACTGGTAATACTTGGGCTATATTACATAGCTATCTGTTGTTGTTTACTGGTGATATTGGGGCTATCTCATACAGCTGACTGTAGTGTGATTACTGCTGATATTGGGGCTATCTCATATAGCTGTCTGTAATGTGTTTACTGGTGATATTGGGTCTATCTCATATAGATGTCTGTAGTATGTTTACTGGTGATATTTGGGTCTATCTTACATAGCTGTCTGTAGTGTGTTTACTGGTGATATTGGGTATATCTCATATAGCTGTCTGTAGTGTGTTTACTGGTGATATTGGGTCTCTCTCATATAGCTGTCTGTAGTGTGTTTACTGGTGATATTGGGTCTATCTTACATAGCTGTCTGTAGTGTGTTTACTGGTGATATTGAGGCTATCTCATATAGCTGTCTGTAATGTGTTTACTGCTGATATTGGGGCTATCTCACTCTAAGATCTTTCAAATATATTTTATTTGAATGTTGAGTATTTTTACATGTATACCTACAATGTTCTTCAGACTGGTTGAATGTGCTGAGAATCATCAATGTATTATAGTTAATATTTTATTGATGGTTTTAAACAAGTATCATCCAACATCTATGTCCTAAAGACAAGTTGGAGTCACACAGATGTCTTCCATCATACAATACCACCCTTTATAATATTACTTGATCAGCGTTGAATCTTGTTGGTGCACTCATAACATGGCTACTCAATTTAAGGCTACATTGAGGTATGGGACCTTATATGCTTAGTTCTCTAAAGATATTCAAGATTTGAGATTTTAACAAAATATCAGATTTTATGTTCATCATCATCATCATCATCATCATCATCAACTGTTTCCAGCCTGTGGCTCGGTCTGTTTAGTAAAATGCCTCCATATTCCTCTATCCTTCCATCATTCTTCCTCCTGCACTCTCTTCCACTCTCCTCCTCTCCCTTGTGGTCTCTTCCCTACATACTTCATATCTATTAATCTTCTTGGAATCCTCTCCCCTTCCATCCTCATTACATGTCCATACCATCTTCTCCCAGCTTCCTCTAATATCTCATGTACCCCAACTCTTGACTATACATCTTCATTCCTGATCCTATCTCTATTGGTAAAACTTATCATGCTTCTCGAAAACTTCATTCCCATGTCCTCAATTTTCCTTGTTTCTCTTTTATCCCAAGTCCAAGTTTTGGCTGCATACATTATTATGGGTATGGAGAATGCTCTATACTAAAACAATATATTTAAGAAGAAAGTTCAGGAAAGAGATAACTTCTCTTGTATTTAGCCAATTGTATCCCAAAAAGTATAAAGAGGTTTTCATTAAACAATATATTTGAATTTGAATTTGTTTCATAGCTCGTCTACTGCTTATCATTGGCTTAGCCTAACGCATTTATAGAATAAAACTAACCAAACCCCAGGTCACTAATTTACCACTTAGATGAATATATTATAACAAATAAAATTAATATTCAACTAGCTCCTGTTATTATGTATGGGTTTCCTGTTCATATAAGTTGGGCACACACATTAGTAAACATGCACTATTCTTTAGTGAACTAATTTAATGACTTAGTCTAGTATATCCAGATATTTACGACATCAACAGTCGGATATAAAACCATGACTATGGGTTGATAACTCTATTACCCTATATTTAAAACCATTCAAAGGCCCATTGTTTAACAGGGAGTGGAATTGTATCCATATGAAGTGGTTATCATTCCAGTATTTCTCAAACAAGCAACCTTATTGTAAAATCAAAATTGTACCCATTGGAATTATACCCACAAAAATCGGAATTGTATCTATTTGATCGGGATTGTATCAAATAAGTAAACCGAATGAGAAACTGAAATTATATCCACAAATGGTGGACCTTATCTTTTAATTCTTATGCTAAAGGTGACAAGACTCTTTGATCTTATTATTAGTCCACAACGCTACTACCAGACAAAAAGCCATCCAAGAATTGTACTCTCATATTATCATATTAACTCACCCAACATCTATCTATAAGAGTGCAGTAGGAAAATATATTTAGTAAATTCTCATAATGGATTGTGTTCATATTTTAAAATTAAAAATAATTCTATCATGCCTGTCAATTTTCTTATTTTATTAATTCGACCTTTTGTCATTCAGAAACTCTACTCTATAATTGTGAGTGGCACTTTAATGGCTTGGAAGCTATCTTAATGACAGACAACAATATTCTCGTAAATGATCATGAACGTACAGAAGCACCTACATCTATACAATTTTGTCACTTGTGGAGTGACACAAGGTTCTGTAGTGGACCCATACTTTTAACATCTTACAGTAACATTTGTAAAGTAATTTGTATCTTTATGTGGATTAATTTACATTGAGAAAAAAGTGAAATCTAAAATAAACCATATTAAAATGGACCTAAAATTGCCACATGTCTGGTTAAGAGACTAAAGTTAAATATTTGAAATTCTAAATATTTTATCTTTACAAGAAGAGAGCACAAAGAACGACAACGGTTATATAAATAATGTGAAGATAAGCTCTGAAAATCAAGTTCGGACAGTAGTAAAGGAAGGTAAATCAGTTTCTTGCCGACCACACATAAAATATGGTACAGGTATATTACTAAAAAATAAGGGTTGTGGTAGGTGTACTTAAGAAACTCTCGTACAGATTCACTTTCATTGTACTAACCCTATCTCTTTCGCTCTGATTAACTCGAACTTGTCACGCTTAGATGTGATTTGAGGGAATGTAGCACTAAGAAATATATTCTGGCGACCCTTTAATAGGAACAGTGACAAAATGTTTAGAAAGCTTGGTCGTTTTAAAATTACAACAAACCATTTTCTTTTGATACAATTGTAATGGTTTATTTACTTATAAAAAACTATTAGTAATTCAAAATTTGGAAAAGACAAAAAAATGGAAATGCCTTACAAGAATTTTGAATATTTTTATCCCAACATAGAATAAATAGTTGTTCTGGGTCAGTTGTTACAACAGTTTTATCTGTATTCTCCTGCTTTTTTTGGATTCGAGTCGGCGGACCAGGTCCATTCCTTGACTGTTAACATCGCCGAGTAACTAACTGTACCATCGCTCGAGTGGGAGTGAGTATGGCGGGTTTGGAATTGAAGAAGAATAGTAAAAAACGCGCTATTTTTTTAATTAGGCATAGTCAAAAAACTTCATTTGATTTAACAAAATTGACTAATTGAGTTGACTACAAGAAAATGTTCTCCTTAAAAAAATGTTGTAATACAATATTCCAGAAAATATATGTGATTCAATAATAATGTAATATTTTACAACAGTTGATGATTTGTGCAACAAACATTAATTTTAACTGGGTGGTTAGTAAAATCAGCTGGGACGCACCCAGGGAGAACACCACTCTGCTATAAATTTTGGTCATTTTGGTGCCCAACACACTTTATTTTCTATACCAACTTAATAATGAATGTAGTTAAGTCTACTAGGTTCTTTAAGGTTTGGAATTAATAAGACAAGTGAATATTCATATGCCTAAAATAGTGAATTCATCCCATCTCTAATACCTTGTTAGACAATATCTCGCTAGTCCGAAATTCTGGATAATCCTAACACACTTTTCAAAAAAAGGGGGTACAAAATTTCAAACAAAATATATTTTATTTGTTAACAAGCTCAAAGTTAAAATAGAATTATAATGAAACAGTGATATTTGATAAGAAATGCTTAGTTTAATATTTACTTGTAGTCAATACAATCTGTTTTCCTGTAACTAAAAATAATTACAGTACATATTACGTGTTGTACATCAATTAAATACATTAAAATTTGCCTAAACTCATTCAATTATATTTTAAAATTCATAAAAATACTGTATCCCTGTATTCTCTCGGTTGATCCAAATTGTTGCTAATGTGAACAAGCTTCGGTCCCAATTAGTTTGGATTAACAGGGTTCTAGTGTATCTTAATATAACGCTGACAACTGTCTTTAAAAACTTGTTTTTCTATTTTTGTAAGATTTGTTTGAGTGAACTAAACTGTTGTGACAGTGAATCTAGCATCTTGAACTCCAAGTTGAATCTCCACTCTTATCCCACCCTCACTTTGTATACTTGAAGAATCAACTTCAAAATATTCTACACTCTACATCAACTTTATGTTGACAAATGCGACATATTTAACAAAAGTGCAGCTTTGAAAGCTCTCATCATTTATGAATAAAAATAACTTTTTTATCTGGAATAATAACTCTTATTTTCCTTTTTTCTTGTAATAATATTATAATTTTTATTAGTGTGACTGCTGTGTATGATGCAGGTGGACAGAATAATCAACCAACTGAGAAGGTTCGCAAGGTCAAGGATGAATATGAGCGCAAGCTGACAGACA
Organism: Timema podura; assembly: GCA_033556935.1. Classification (NCBI taxonomy): domain Eukaryota; kingdom Metazoa; phylum Arthropoda; class Insecta; order Phasmatodea; family Timematidae; genus Timema; species Timema podura. The sequence continues at coordinate 2,977,326 of JAVRXN010000012.1, forward strand.
TGCAGAAAGAACTCAAGCGCTTACAGTCAGCACAACGGGAACATGTGAAGCTTCTCAGGAACCAGTCACAGCACGAGAGTCAACTGAGATCACTCAAGAGTGACTTGAATGAAATGAAAAAGAGCAAGGTACTACTCTACAAATGACAATTTAATAATGCTACAAGGTTTTAATTAACTTTCACTGACAAAAATAATAGTAATAGTTAATTAGTTTTGTAATAAAACATAAAATTATTTAAGCTAGTTGAAAAATGACACCTGGGATTGTTGTCTTATAACATAAATCCTCTACCACTGAACATAAATCCTCTACCACTGAACATAAATCCTCTACCACTGAACATCAATCCTCCACCACTGAACAATCAATCCTCCACCACTGAACATCAATCCTCCACCACTGAACATCAATCCTCCACCACTGAACATCAATCCTCCACCACTGAACATTACAGCCCTCCTGAGAATAAGATGGCTGTGAAATCTATTATAGCTCATGGTTGCTGATGATATCCACATGTCCATCACAGACAACTGTTTCCAGCCTGTGGTCGGGTTAGTTTAGTAAAATGTCTCCATCTTCCTCTTTCCTTACACCACTCTTCTTCTTTTAATTTCTTCCATTCTTCTCCTCTCACTTGAACACTTTCTGTTATCTGCTCCTCCCATCTCTCTACTATCTCATGTACTCCTTGTACCCCAACTCTTCCCCAGATAACTTCATTCCTAATCTTGTTTCTCCTCATGACAGCTAACATGCTCCTCACCAACTTCATTCCCATGGCCTCCACTTTCCTAGTCTCTCTTACATTCACTGTCCATGTTTCTGTTGCATATGTGACATTGGGAACAAAGTACTCCCAGTACAACACTTCCTTACACTTCAAGGTCACTTCTCTTCTCCCTAGCAGGTCTGTTACTCACCTATAGAACAATTCTCCCTGCTGTCCTCTTCTCATTACATCTTCTGTACTTTTCTCAGCCCTACTTTATCTAACTTTATAGCTTTACTAGACCTTATCCTCTTCCTTGTTATTACCATCACTTCACACTTTGTTATACTAAATTTCATTCCACACTCTTTCACTTCCTCATTCCATTCTTGTAGTTATTCCTGTACTTCCTCTTCCTTCTCCCCCCATACCATCAAGTCATCAGCAAATATCATGGCTTTCATTCTTTCCTCCCAAAGTTTTCCTGCCACTTTGTTCACGACCATTTCATTTCCATTACATATAGTAGTGGTGAAAGGGCGCTTCCCTGCTTCACTCCATTTTTTATTTGAAACCACTCTGTCCACTCCTTCTCCATCTTAACACAACTCCTGTTACATACTCTTCACTCTAATCACAACTCCTCTTTCCACTACATCCTCCTCAATTGCTTACTGAACTTTATTTATACACACATTAAAATAGCCCTTCTCCCCATCCATAAATACCATTACCAAGCAGTTCCCAAATTTATACCTTATTTCTACCAGCTGTCGTATGGCAAAGATTAAGTCTATTGTAGACCTCTGTTACTTAAATTCTCTCTGTTCCTCTCTCCATCTTCCTTTAATTTCATTTCTTATTCTTTTTTCAGTATATTCTCATATTTTTGTACATTAGCACATCAGTATTACTCCCATATAATTTGAACACTTCTTCCTGTCTCCTTTCTTGAAAATTGATATTATATCTCCTTTATTCCAGTACCTTATTTTCCTTCAAAACCACTCTCACCACCCTGTATAATTATTATTTTCCCCCTTCTCCTGTAGCTCCTAACATTTCTACAGTTAGTTCGTCCACATCTGGTGTGTTTACCCGTTTTATCGCCTAGTCCACCTCTTTCCAAGTGGGACACATACATTTCTTTTAGCTCTTCATGTTCCTTTGTTTCACTGACAACTCTTTCCTTTGCCAGATTGAACGTACTCTCAAAATATCTCATACATAGTTCCTTTTATTAAATTAGTAGAAAAATGAAACGGGGATCGAACCTGGAGCCTTTGACTTAGCCCGCCAATTCTCTCCCACTGAGCTATCAAAGCTTAAGACTGAGTCTGATAATTATTGGCATTTCACTTTAAAATTAAAATCTTGTATTGTATAGTTATCACCCTAACATCCCTCCATAGTCGCAGATGACTGAAGTATTTCGTAGCTCGTGATGCTATTACTCACTCATATGTAGCTGACAATTCTACACATACATCAGACTCAGCCTTAAAATATGAGAAAAGAATTACCTTTAGCACAGGACGTTTTCATGAATAGCTTAGCATTATAGATTTGGCACTCTAAACCAAATGTCCTGGGTTTGATTCTTTCATCTAGATGTCATTTTTCAAATAATTTATATTAGTTGGAATGTGTTCCCTTTCGTATGAACAGTACCATAAATACATTGATTTGCAACCTCTGTGTTGATATTCTTCTTCTCCTCTCTTCATCATTCTTCCCTCTTCATCCATCAGTCTAATTTATGTCTCTTTTCTATCCTCTTGTTTCTTACCTAGCTATATATTATCTTCTTACTTCCTTCCCCATCTCTTTCCAGCATCTTTGCCAGTTCTGGCATCCAATCCTTTTTGGCTTTCTGTACCACCTTCTTCACTTTATATTCTTCCTCAATTTCCTCATTCCTATTTTTGAAACTCCTTCTGACTACTTTATTACTCTCCTCCACTACTTCCTTCATCCTGTCGTTCCACTTCCTCTTATTAGTTGTCCTCCCACATACCTCCTCGTAAAACGAGGAAATGGTAAGAATATATTTTAACAAACGGACAGCATGAAATAATTATGTGTTTTAAAACTAATCTAAGTTGTAGTTTAATTAATTGTATAACACTCCAATAATCTACAACCCTAGACATAGGGTGGAAATAGTTATTATAATACTTGCTCTGATAATAAAATAGGTTTGTTTATTCAGCCTACCTTTTATAAACATTTTCATTTGAAATCGTTTGTTGAACGTCTTGTAACCGAGGGAAAAACTCTTAGAAATCGGTAACGGTGGGTTTTTTTACTAGCAAACCTGGACTTATGCTGTAATAATATTCTAAGAGTTTTAAATATCTAGTGTGTCGAAAAATGTATCAACTCGAATATTGCAATTTTTTTCCTAATATTTCTATACCTATCGAATGCTTTCAGTCCAGAAAATGTATTTCTCCTAACTATAGACCATTACTTAGGTATTAAAACTTGTGTTTTAACTGGCCATTATGATGGTCGTATTGTGATCAAGCGTAAATATCTGAAATTTAAAAATAATATCTTTAGCTCTACATTTTCTAATCATATTTTCATATTTCATGACTTTTAAGGATGACCAAATCTGTTATAATTTCTAGCTGAAACATTTATTTAATCTGCCAACCTTTTATACTGAAATACCTAAAAAAAATATCTCTTTATATGGAAGGCACACATTAGTAAGAATAGATCCTATGTCGCACTTTTGTATTCATAGATCAAGTCATGAGGTGGAAGATGGTAAAATACCTACAAAATAACACTAATAATATAGTAGAATGTTGCTCACAGTCCTCCTTACTCTGTAATGTTGCTCACAGTCCTCCTTACTCTGTAATGTTGCTCACTGTCCTTCTTACTCTGTAATGTTGCTCACTGTCCTCCTTACTCTGTAATGTTGCTCACTGTCCTTCTTACTCTGTAATGTTGCTCACTGTCCTTCTTACTCTGTAATGTTGCTCACTGTCCTTCTTACTCTGTAATGTTGCTCACTGTCCTTCTTACTCTGTAATGTTGCTCACTGTCCTTCTTACTCTGTAATGTTGCTCACTGTCCTTCTTACTCTATAATGTTGCTCACTGTCCTTCTTACTCTGTAATGTTGCTCACTGTCCTTCTTACTCTGTAATGTTGCTCACTGTCCTTCTTACTCTGTAATGTTGCTCACTGTCCTTCTTACTCTGTAATGTTGCTCACTGTCCTTCTTACTCTGTAATGTTGCTCACTGTCCTTCTTACTCTGTAATGTTGCTCACTGTCCTTCTTACTCTGTAATGTTGCTCACTGTCCTTCTTACTCTGTAATGTTGCTGTGCAGGTGAAACTGATGAATAGAATGAAAGAAGAAGCCCAGCGTCATAAGGAAGCTGATCTTGAGAAGAAGCGAGAAATTGCTCAGCTCAGGAAAGCTTCTCGACGGCAAGAGCACCAGATTCGCTCCTTAGAATCTGACACCAAAATAAAGGAGGTTTTGCTTCGACGCAAAAATGAGGAGGTGTCAGCGTTGCGCCGAGCTACTCGTACCAACATGTCTAACAAAGCAGCAGGCAGAGTTGGTCCTCGTCATACTACAGCCAGGAGCAAAACAATGAACTTCTCGCCGAAGGTTGCCAAGCAGAAGTGGCAGGCTATGGAGAAGAACATCTCCAAGATGGCACTCAACAAACAAGCTGTGGCAGCCATTGAGAGGGAAATGGAGAGGTACGTCACTTACAACAAACAAGCTGTGGAAAAATTTAGAAAACAATTCCTAATTAAGTATCAATAAAGTCCCTGATATCTCAGAAAGAACACATTTCGATATGTATGTGTGTTACTCATTACTTACTAAAGGTAATGTAAGCTAAAATTAACACTTTGAGTTGATCATACTCTAGTTTGTGGACTATGGGATCATACTCTAGTTTGTGGACTATTGGATCATACTAGTTTGTGGACTATTGGATCATACTCTAGTTTGTGGACTATTGATCATACTCTATTTGTGGACTATTGATCATACTTAGTTTGTGGACTATTGATCATACTCTAGTTTGTGGGACTATTGGATCATACTCTAGTTTGTATTGCATAGGATTTGGCTTTGGTGTGTATTATTACATGAGATTCTTAATGAGGCATCATACACAAGGCTTATTTGAAAATGTATTTTTAAAATTGTTAAATTATTCCATGTATAAGGAACAGCTATATTTAAATGTCAGACATGTTAAGTGTATGGTTTGGTCTTCATACAATTAAATTAGAAGATAAGGGTTAGAAACAAACTTGCTACTCACCACCTCATAATGAACAATCTACATCCTAGGAATAAGTTTGTTTTATACTTTTTCATCGAAATTTATGTAGTATTTGTTCTTCTGTAATGTGTGAGGGTGATCTGGCAGTATAGGGGTCAAGTGTCGGACTTCTCAGCTGGGGTTTCGGGGCTCATTCCTCGGTCCAGGCACAGATTTATCTGAATGCCAAACCCTTCCTTCACCTCTGACAAGACGTGTATTAATCATAACTTGTGAATGTGTGGAATGCCAGGCCTCCACCCTGGTTTGGATTCCACGTTAAACTGTAGGTCCTTCATGTCATCTCACAATCACCCTACCATTACACATTAGCGTAAATGTGTATAACTCGAACGGGTAGTAAGATGCGGTGCTAAACATATTAGACCTCTGGTATGACTGAACCCTCAACTGGAACTGATTAAATTTAATTTTAAAAGAACTCCCTTAACCTCAACAAAATAGTAATTAAATAAACACAAAATCCTATCCAAATTAATCTCTTGATAAATGATTATGTACACAAACAAAATATATACTTACTAAACAGATTATGTGTAATTCACCATGATATAATGCTATAAAACTAAAATATATGCAATTGTTGATATTAACTTATAAATGAATGCTAAATTCATAAATTTATCAAAATGTATATCAAGGTGGGAATTTAGGAAAGAGGAGTAAGGGCAATATTTTTGAAATTTTTATATCTAAACATATTTTTTGGTCATAAAATAAATAACTCTCTAGTAACAAAGTTTAGTTTTAATTTCATGGTGACCTACCAGTTGTTGAATATCTGTCAAGGATGTCCTGTAATTTAATGAAAACTTTTTCTCTTAATTTAAAAGGTTTTGTTATAAAAACTCATAACTGACAATTTACCATGTTTTCTCAAGTATTTGTTTTGTTTCGGCTCGGCTACTGAACCCGTCGTGACCTACACCTGAGTCTTGAGCTGCTGCTTGTAGGTCCTCAGGTTCACCTTCTCTTGGTGGTAACGTACCTAACTTGGCTATGGGTGCTGCTTGTAGGTCCTCAGGTTCACCTTCTCTTGGTGGTAACTGTACCTAACTCTGGCTATGAGTGCTGCTTGTAGGTCCTCAGGTTCACCTTCTCTTGGTGGTAACTGTACCTAACTTTGGCTATGGGTGCTGCTTGTAGGTCCTCAGGTTCACCTTCTCTTGGTGGTAACTGTACCTAACTCTGGCTATGAGTGCTGCTTGTAGGTCCTCAGGTTCACCTTCTCTTGGTGGTAACTGTACCTAACTTTGGCTATGGGTGCTGCTTGTAGGTCCTCAGGTTCACCTTCTCTTGGTGGTAACTGTACCTAACTCTGGCTATGAGTGCTGCTTGTAGGTCCTCAGGTTCACCTTCTCTTGGTGGTAACTGTACCTAACTTTGGCTATGGGTGCTGCTTGTAGGTCCTCAGGTTCACCTTCTCTTGGTGGTAACTGTACCTAACTCTGGCTATGAGTGCTGCTTGTAGGTCCTCAGGTTCACCTTCTCTTGGTGGTAACTGTACCTAACTTTGGCTATGGGTGCTGCTTGTAGGTCCTCAGGTTCACCTTCTCTTGGTGGTAACTGTACCTAACTCTGGCTATGGGTGCTGCTTGTAGGTCCTCAGGTTCACCTTCTCTTGGTGGTAACTGTACCTAACTCTGGCTATGGGTGCTGCTTGTAGGTCCTCAGGTTCACCTTCTCTTGGTGGTAACTGTACCTAACTCTGGCTATGGGTGCTGCTTGTAGGTCCTCAGGTTCACCTTCTCTTGGTGGTAACTGTACCTAACTCTGGCTATGGGTGCTGATGATGACATAGCTCATCGTCACCAACATCTCACACTCCAATGGCCAACCCTGTTCCAAGCTTGTTGGTATTGTCCTGACAAGCCTCCTGTCTGCTCCTGACCTGGTTTCTGCTGGGGTTCAATCCAACCTCCACCAGGGTAGACCACTTGGTGGTGAAAAGTACAAAACGTAAAATATCTAAGAAGCGTGATTGAGGAGAAAGTTGGAAGTCGAGAGGATGTAATGAGAAGAGGACAGCAGGGAGAGCTGTTCTATAGATGTGTAAGAGACATGCTGTGGAGAAGATAAGTGACCTTTGAAGTGTAAGGAAGTGTTATACAGGGTATACTTTGTACCCACTCACATATGCAGCAGAAACATGTGAATGTAAGAGAGACTAGGAAAGTGGAGGACATGGGAATGAAGTTTGTGAGGAGTATGTTAGCTGTAACAAGGAGAAACAGGATTAGGAAGGAAATTGTCAAGGAAAGAGTTGGGTACATGAGATAGTAGAGGAAGCAAGACTGAGATGGTATGGGCATGTAATGAGGATGGAAAAAGAGAGGACGCTGAAGAAAAAGTTGGCATTGAGGTATGTGGGAAAAAGACCACAAGGGAGCCCAAGAAAGAGATGGGAGGAGCAGATAACAGAAAGTGTTAGAGTAAGAGGAGAAGAATGGAAGAAATTAAAGGAGAAAGAGTGGTGTAAGGATAGAGGAAGATGGAGGCATTTTACTAAACTGACCCGGCCACAGAATGGAAACAGTTGATGATGATAATGATGATATAAAAACTGCAAAGAAACACTCTTGCCTTAAATATTGACAGACAAGAATTATATGATACACCTACATATCATTGATATCTAATACATTTGAATATTCATCATAATACATCTTTACAATTTAATGGTTTACATTTAAAGATTTGTAAAAATGTGTAAAAACTACAAATAAAAATTACAAACTACAGATATATATAACACACTACCTAAAATAGCGAAAAGATGCTATCCTTCAAGAGATATATCATAAAAACTAATGTGGATTAATTTAAATGAAATAAAAAATATTTTGCAGGAACTATGCTCGACTGAATTGGTCAAGGACAGTAAAACATGTACCAGGTGAATTTCATGATTTGTTTTAACATACATCTATGGAAAAATATGAGAGACCCAAACCAGTGATGTGTGTATGTAATCTTGTGGCCGATGAACTATACAAGGACTAGTGTGATTGCTCTGTCTATTTTCGTGTTAATGTCCTCAACCTGTTTGATTGGCCTGATAGTTTCACTCGCACAATTGTCGCACCAATAATCAAACTGTTTTATAAGTTTGTGTGGGGTTTTATCTGTGTTTAGAGCACTCATCTGAGAGCTGAAGAGAGTGTTAAGTTTATTGAGCCCAAGTTGATGATAAATGGTGTTGCTGCTCTAGGATTTTAGTGGGGTTTAGGGACAATCTGTATTGATCTCAGAGTAAAATACTTTTTTAGTTTACTGTGCTACTTTGCCAGGTAATTATCAAATAATATGATCACCAAACTGAATGAAATTGGTTTATTTGCAGCGATGCAACTATCAACATGAACGTAATCTGGCTTGTTGGTTGCCTTGGTGTAAATTACTAGATGAATTATTCCATTTTCAGTTGTGATGCCCACAATTAAGAAAGTGATATTTTGGGTATATTAATTTGTTGTAAATTGAAAGGTTGCGAAAGTATTTCAGGTTATGGAGAGATGTGTTCAGTTGTATCTGATCATTTGTTACATATCAAAGTTTACTAGCATTTAGCTTATAATTATCACATTTTGATAGTTTATTAATTGTATAATTTTTCGTTTAAGTTTAGTTATTAAAGCACATGTTATTGTAACAGATGTGTAAGTATATCATGTGCACTGGTTGCTGATTACAGACAAATAACTGAACGTGAGCGACTTAGCCATGAGCTGGAGAAACTCACTCGACAGCGTGACTTTATGTGCCGATCTGGTACTGAGGAGGTCTTGCTACAGGATCTTGACGAGCAGATCGAGAACATTCGAGCCAACATAGAGTACGTGCAGGAGAACATCACTGAGTCCCAACAAAACATTGTGCAGGTCAGAGGACTCTCTTAGTTGGGCATTCCATCAGTTCCAGAGAAAATAAGCCATCTTTATCAGTTAATATAAAGAGGCTAGTTTTTGAGTTTGTATGTTTGGGAAAACTCAAACTGCCTAACAATACTTAAGGTTTTCACTGAGGTGTTCCTTATACTCTTAAGAGGGACATAGGCTACGTTAAAACCAATAGAATATATGGTGTTCCAATGTCTTGAACAATGCTAACAACCGTTATCTCTATAATAAAGTAGGTGTGTGTGCGTGCGTGCGTGCATGCGTGCAAAGATAAGCTGGAAAGTTGGAGTTTGGCAAGAAGGTAACCCATATAGCCAGAACATTCTAAAAATAAGAAATTTCGAATTTTGGAAATAGGGAGAGCTGTGGTATAAAATTATAGTTTGGTAGACAGGTAGAGAGAAAACTTCATATAACCAAATAAAATGTAATATTTCTTAGAGAGAGGAGGATAAAACGGAAGTGAGGGACCAAGATTTACAAGATCAATAGAAACTGCTTCTCTTCATTGGGATACAAACAGAAACTCGGCAGGCACCTCCCCACTCCACGCCCTGCAACTATAAAAATTAAAAACTTTTAAATGGAACTCTGACAATACGAAAGAAGGATAGGAGGGGGATTGATAGTAAACTTTTTTTTAAATTCGATAGAAAATTTAAATTGGTCCAGAATGCAGATGGATTACTCCAAATAACTAAATAATGGTCAAATATTGGCTATTTCTAAAAGGGAGTTGGTGAAATGGGGATTTCAAAATTTCCAAAGCTAAAGCTTGTAAACAATCAAGGGGTCAAATGATATGTTTTATATGACATAGTTGAAACTCAACCAAGACAATTGGAAGCATTGAATGCGGTGAATGATTGCTACTCTGCAGTCCTTTTCTCGACTCCAACAGATAACATTGTGGCTTGGCAGAGCCCCAACACCATACAATAACAAATAGAGGGATGGATGCATTTTTGAAAACTGAGGTTGAAGGGGAAGAATGAATTGCGTGGCCACTTCACAATCTAGGCTAGGTGATAGTAACAAAGGTATGAATATAGTTGAGCCTACCATGGTAAAACCTTGTAGATTGGCTAATGTCGACACATTCTCGAGAGGTGAAGAGAGTGTATTTTGTAAAGAAGATGGTCACTCTTCTGCGGGTTGTTTAAAGGCTCAAACCTCTAAACAAAAACAAATTCTGTTCTAAACAAGGAGGTGTCTTGCCTCTGCGAAGTTTGGACATTCTGCTAAGCAATGCAGATACAACATAGACACAAACCAATTTTGTGTCCCAAACTAGAGACTTTCGTGAGCGATGTAAATACCACAAGGAAATCTGTGAATAATATGTTAATAATGCATTCTTATGAGTTGTTCTAACTATTGTGGTCCATGTTAGGAATGGTGATCAGTTACAGGAAACCAGTCTTGATTGAAAGCGGGGTCACAATTATCGTACATCTGTCACAGTTTTGCATCTGACATGAAATGTAGGACTTTGTACAACACTCTCTTTACATAGAGTTTATTAGGTGGTAGTTCAACTGGACTAATCAAACATGAATGTTTCCAGGTACATCTTGTCAGTTTAAAGCATGATTTTACCTGTTATTTTGAAGCCTTGGATCAAAGATCCATAGCAAATAACATTCCATCTGTGTACCAGGATAACAATTTTAGTGAGAAACTTGAAGATCACAAGATTCAACTATCCAGGGATTCCAAACAACCAGTGTAAATACTTATGGGAGCAGACTTTGCAGGGAAAATTTGGAAAGGGAATAGGAAGGTATTGTCATTGGGTTTTTGCAGCAAAGTAGACTTTTTTTTTATGGACATAGATGGGCAAGAAAAGGATCAGAAGCCGACTAAAGACGTCAAGCTGATGTCAAAAGTTGCTATGATAGCAACTCTTCTATGTGTTACGCAGTCAACCATCTCTGACCTATGGAAATTGGAGCCTCTTGGGGATAATTGATCCTTCTGACTGGAAGACCAAAGATGAAAGAAGACTGGCCACTTTGAAAATTTAAAAAAAAGGTGTGCTAGAATGATATAAGGTATGGAGTAAAGATTCCTTGGAAAGAAGATGGCCAACTATTAATCTAGAACCTTGGACAGCTAGCTCATGCCACTAAAGACTGGTTGAAAGAGAAGGTGTCTCAAGCTGGCTTTGACCTTTGGGAATATACTTACTACAAGAGAACTTATACTTATAAATATGATTTCACTTGGTTAGATACTGAGGGTCTGTTGCAGTCATTGAAAGTCTGATCAAAGATAGAAATGGATGTGTCAGACTACTGCAGCTGAGATATTCTGGTGGAACTCTCACATGTACCATTCAACATGTATACCCAATCGAACTTCAGTGTCATGTAACAGAGGAGGAGTCTTTGAGTAACAGGGCTACAAAAATTATTATAGAAAATGAGCAACCCTTTCCCCAGAAACAGACCTGAGTCCTGTACAATTGAAGGACATGCCACTGATAAGATCTGAACAGAAAATGTTGGACTGGAATTAATTTACCATTTTGGAAGGATGTTAGAAAGCGATGTAGACTTATACTTAGAAAACAAAATACTGTTACTAAGTTGGTATTATTCTTAATATTAACAAGTTTATTCTTGTGCTAGATTCTAGTTTGTTCAACCAAAAACTCGGCCAGTATTATAAATTATTTAAAGATTTTAAGAAAATAATAAACGTTTTAACATGCCACACTATCATATGCCTTCTCCACATCTATAAATACCATTACCACCTTCTTACCATCAGCTGTCATATGGCAAAGATCATGTCTATTGTAGACCTCTGTTCCATGATTCTTTGTTGTTCCTCTCTCCACTTTCCTTTCATTTTCTTTCTTATTCTCTTTTCCAGTATACACTTGTATATTTTGTTCAGTGGCATATCAGCATTATTCCCCTATAATTCCTACACCTCTTCCTGTCCTTTTCTTTAAATATGTATTATAACTCCTTCTTTCCAGTCTTCCAGTACCTTGTTCTCTTTCCACACCACTCTCAGCACCCTGTGTAACCATTGTATACCTACTTCACCTACAGCTCTTATCATTTCCACATTCATTTCGTCCACACCAGGTGCTTTTCCCTGTTTCATCCTCTTAAATGAATCCTCCACCTCTTTCCAAGTGGAACCTACTTCCTCTCTTGTCTTCATTGTCCTTCCTGTTTCTTACATGGTTATATAACACCTCCTTACTTTCTTCCACATCCCTTTCCAGCATTTCTCTCCATTTTGAGGTATCTAATAAACAATCTTGAACTTTCCTTAGTTACAAACCTTTAGATGCAATGACTGAGGCAAGTGTTTGCCCGGTGGCGACACCTACTCTACTATAGTGGTACCAGCATTCCAGGGAGGGTATTGTTGCAGGTGGAGGAGACTAAGGGTGGTCTTGATGGTCTGGAGTTGGGTCAGGGTCTTATTGACGTGAATGAGGCCCGATACTTCATAGAGAAACTGTACAACATGACGGTGAGTCAGACATACACCGCGGCTCAGAAGGAACTCAGCATCAAGGAGATGGAGAGCAAACTGAACGAGGTCAGTGGTGGTCTCATTACAAAACAACTGACAGTCAGAAGACTGTATGTTGTGTCTGATGATGATATCAGTAGTTTGTGTTGTTGATGTTCAGATGACTCAGCGAAACAGAGTGCAAGATGAGCTGTTTCAACATGTAGTGAGGACACAAGGTCTAGATCTGGCAACACTCAGTCGACCAGTATCGTCCAACAGCTCCAATTCATCCTCCAGATCTACGTCACCTACAGACACGTACGTTGCTCACTTGTTTTCTTACATTTATATAACTAAACTCTCTCTCTCTCTCTCTCTTAGAATCTCAAACAAATACATTTCAAAGCAGATCATTAATAGGTCTTCATATTATTTGGAATTAATTAGAAAAGTAAAGGGGTGCTCAAAGATTGGTTGTTGTCTAAAAAAAAATATTACTATGAACAATATGATATGATATTTAAATATTATTGAATAGTAAAAATAAAACTCTGCATATTTGAAAAAACTCTATTCATCAAGTTTTGAAGGCGATGTTAGCCAAATTGGCAAAACTTTTGAATGTGTGGAAAAACTGACTAATTTAAATAGAGAACTTATATAATCTACGATTTTCTTTACTAAGAGAAAAGAATTTCTTTTAGCTTCTTTTTTTTTTAAACAATTACATTCTACAACAACAAACATTGAATTTATCCAACACTCACCCTAAATATTGACTTTCACATAATTCTTTATAATGCTATGCGGATTGTTTGTCCCGCGATTGAGCACTAATTAAAATACGGTTTAGTATTGGTATTTATAGCCTCGTGATCGAGCGCCAATGAAAGTTGTTACCGTTTAGTTAGCTGATATTTGCCCGTGATTGAGCACTAATTGAAGCACTATCATTCTATAACAATATTAAGTTAACAAGACTTTTGATCTTGCATGTGGTTTATTAAGATGATTATACCTTCGGTACGAAGATATTATATGAAATGATACAATTTTCGTTGAACTACAGATTATTTTCTGTGTACTCTATGGATTTCAGTTAGTGGCACTCTCGTGGTATTACACTTTCTTTAGATCTATGCTACCGGTACTGTGTGTTTCATACGCACAAGCGGCTTATATATGACCTACCCCTTGCCTCTTGGACCCCTTGTCACCAGTGTCAAAACCAACTAATAGAAAGAGTCCTGGCGACAGGTGTTGTAAAGGCTGGCTTCCTATTGGGTAGAGGGAGTTAGCGTCACTTGCTTCTTTGGTAAACACTACGGCGTTGATAAAAAAAAAGGTTTAATGCGTATTACATTGACATTATTTCTGAAAACGCGTGATTTACCATGGGTGAAGTATTAAAAGGATAATTTATTTATAGCACTTTAAAGAAAATTACACTTTATCCATGACTTTTTGAATATATTAGAGGGGTCCAAAACAGTATCATTACATCTTGGCTAGCACATCGTTGATAGTGACTGAGCTATCTCACAAGTCTGGTCTTGTCCAAAACATTCTGTTCATCCAACATCTGATGAATTTCTGGCAACTTGGCTCTGGGAAGTGTCTCGCTTCAAGCTATCACTTTTAATGGTGGGGTCCAGTGGTTTACATAGTCTGCATACTTCCATGCCAAAACTTTTCTAAACTGTTGAAAATATTTTTTCTGAGAAATTTTGAGGGTTCCTTTAGGTACTTGCATGAATACTTCTTATTTTATTTAGCCATAAAGGAAATCACTTCTCACATCCATTTGGCAGGTAGGCAACCCGTGACGATTAGCGACTGCAAGTAAAATGCTCAGTGTTGACAGTTTGGCTACTGGTGCGTGTATCTATGAAAGATACAATTGGTCAGTTTGCTGAAAACCTCTTTGCCACCAACTGTGCTTTGAAGATATTGGGTTTCCCAGACACTCTGCCTCGTGAAGTCCCATCTGTAGCCACTTAGCTTGGAATTTTCAGGATGATCCACTTCCAACCAGACGTCATTTTCCGTCAGAGTTTGTAATTCTTGGTCGGTTGATGTTTTACACTGTTCTTGCTAAGGATACTTCAAGGCCATCTTTAAAGTTTTTCCTTTCTTCAAGATTTGCTATGAAGCTTGTTTCATGATCTTAAAGTTTAACAGGTTGTTACAGTTGAGCTCAGTCTCTGAGAGTATACCTACTTTCTCCTCCATCAAATGTTTCATGATCTTGAAGTTTAACAGGTTGTTTCAGTTGAGCTCAGTCTCTGAGAGCATACCTACTTTCTCCTCCATCAAATGTTTCATGATCTTGAAGTTTAACAGGTTGTTTCAGTTGAGCTCAGTCTCTGAGAGCATACCTACTTTCTCCTCCATCAAATGTTTCATGATCTTGAAGTTTAACAGGTTGTTTCAGTTGAGCTCAGTCTCTGAGAGTATACCTACTTTCTCCTCCATCAAATGCTTCATGTTCAAGCGGTCCTTGCCATTCTACAACATTTTCTCACCCCAACAAGGCAGTAACCATTCGTTAATTTCCTCTAATATTACCAACACACCTTGACTAAACAATGTGTCTCATGATGTAAAATACCTAAAATATGCACACTAAGAATCGTAATCATCTATTCTACCTTATAACTTCCACAAAAAAAAAAGAATATATTATGTTTAGAGATGGGCCACTCGAATCTTCGAATCCTCGAATCCACCAAATCCTGACAAGTATTCATTTTATTGGATTCGATGGTCGAGTCTTTCACCTCATAAACAAAGCATAATATTTTGAATTCAAAAATTACTTAGGTAGTTAGGCCTACTTGAAAAGCACAACTTAATCCATAATCTTTATTTTGTCAGACAAAATAGATAAGCATGAATAGAATCATTATTTTTAAAAAAATAATTGTTAGGTGTGGAAAATATAATGTGCCTAGTAACCTACCCTCCCGCCTCTTTGGGAAACTTGGACTCAACCGTTTCAGCACATGCTCACTTCTAAAACCTTCACCTCACAAACAATCTTGTAAATATTTTAATGAACACATTAAGGTTTTTTTTAACGGTAATAAGAACATATTACACATGATACAAAGTCAGACGCCATTACACACGATACAAAGTCGGCCGCCACGACATATATTATGTTTACTCACCAGAGTGATGATTAAATAAAGATACTGTTGATTCTAACTACCCAACTGGTTTAATTATCTACAACTATTCAAAGAACCTCAATTTATTTCATATGATCCTTAAGTTAGAAATGCTGTTGGGTTTAATGAAAAATAAATACTATCAACAGTCAGACACCGTTAAAACTGTTTAATCATGCCTACCGGTCTACATATTTTATATTGGTTGTTTGTTTAAGATCAATTCAGGTAATCTGATCACTTAGTAAGCGCTATCAAGCTTAAAGAATCAAATAACAACTTGTTAATTCATAATTTGTTTTTAAATTGATTTTAACTAAGAGTTTATTACTTTTTTAAATATGTTATTGACATAATTGTAAAAATATTCAAATGAAGTACTGCCTAGTAAAATGGGAATGAACATATTGCAAGAGTCGAAAATATGTTTGTGTGGGTTTTAAATAGAATGTATTCATAGAAATTGATATATCGCTAGAATCAAATATATTTCTTGTTTTCTACTTAAAGATAGATAATAGATATATAAGAAAATAATAATAAAACATACTTAGGCATTATTGAGTTCACAATTTCCAATGTATGTTTAATTGTCAAGCATGTTGTTTTAGTCTATATTAAAAATATCTGTTTATATTTATATTTTTGCTTTCTTACTAAAATAAATTATAATCCTTCGATGATGATTAAAGTTGATCAAAGGATAACTAGGCCTAATATGTTTATTTCATATGTTTTCTTAGAAACTTAACTCATTATAACAACACTTTTGAGAATAACTAAAAGACACTCAAATTTTGATTGATTTGATTTCTAAACAATAATAATAAGAGTCTAGATTGTTTAATTTGGCTGGATTTTAGCCAGTATTTTGCAAGGGGTGGTTGGGGTTGATTAAAATTGAAATCATGATTGAAATAAATCTTAATTTACAATTTAGGCCTATACTGTGTAATGTAGGTCTAGTTGTAAATCATTAAAATTTCTAACAATTTTTTAGGATTTGGTTTCGAGATTCGAAAATAAAATGTAGATTCGGATTCGAGAAAAGTGGATTCTACCCATCTCTACTTAAGTTATACTTATCATTTACACTACCACAGTTAAAATATGTCATAAACACTCATTCCCTCAGTCTAGATTGTGTTCTATTAAAACTTTTTAAGAAGTAATCTGAAAATGTCTAAAAGAGCAACAAATAAACACAACAAAAGATATAGTTGTAGTCCTAACACTGGTCCACATTCCCAACTTGCCACAAGATAGCTAGACAACTGGTTGTCCTCTCTAACCCTGCTGACAGCAACTTGCCACAAGATAACTAGACAACTGGTTGTCCTCTCTAACCCTGCTGACAGCAACTTGCCACAAGATAACTAGACAGCTGGTTGTCCTCTCTAACCCTGCTGACAGCAACTTGCCACAAGATAACTAGACAACTGGTTGTCCTCTCTAACCCTGCTGACAGCAACTTGCCACAAGATAACTAGACAGCTGATTGTCCTCTCTAACCCTGCTGACAGCAACTTGCCACAAGATAACTAGACAACTGGTTGTCCTCTCTAACCCTGCTGACAGCAACTTGCCACAAGATAACTAGACAACTGGTTGTCCTCTCTAACCCTGCTGACAGCAACTTGCCACAAGATAACTAGACAGCTGGTTGTCCTCTCTAAACCTGCTGACAGCAACTTGCCACAAGATAACTAGACAACTGGTTGTCCTCTCTAACCCTGCTGACAGCGACTTGCCACAAGATAACTAGACAACTGGTTGTCCTCTCTAACCCTGCTGACAGCAACTTGCCACAAGATAACTAGACAGCTGGTTGTCCTCTCTAACCCTGCTGACAGCAACTTGCCACAAGATAACTAGACAACTGGTTGTCCTCTCTAACCCTGCTGACAGCAACTTGCCACAAGATAACTAGACAACTGGTTGTCCTCTCTAACCCTGCTGACAGCAACTTGCCACAAGATAACTAGACAACTGGTTGTCCTCTCTAACCCTGCTGACAGCAACTTGCCACAAGATAACTAGACAACTGGTTGTCCTCTCTAACCCTGCTGACAGCAACTTGCCACAAGATAACTAGACACAAAGGGCTAGACAAACCCACCAAAAATAAAATATAAAGTAAAGATGAGGAAGTTTAAATTTGGATGAAATATACCCTCATTGTGTGGAGAGATTGGGAAGAAACTCAATACAACTGACCAAGACCATCATCAGCAATCTAGTAAAATGTGAGAACAATCAATCAATATATTAACTTGGTTGTGAAATACTTAGTAAAAACATTATTTTATTTGATTTCAGTTGGAATGGTAACACGCGTCCATTTCGGTTCACAACACAGAAAGTTCGTCGAAGAACGGCCTTGCCTTCAGAATTGTTGTATGCTGGCTCTGCGGCAAACGAATCAACATTGCAGCAAGAAAAAAACGTCTGACAATCTTCTGATGGCACCCCCAAGGCCCATAATAAGGGTCCCCAGTGTCCCAGACTCATTCAGGTAAGAATAGTGGGGACAGTAACTGAGATATGTATCTATCACCTGTCACTGGTGAAGTGTGGTAAGTTAGATACCACCCTGAGGAATCTTGATGATGTTAGGGAAACACACAACTTCCTATTCTTTGTAGTATCTGTGAAGTGGGTAAGTTAGATACCACCCTGAGGAATCTTGATGATGTTAGGGAAACACACAACTTCCTATACTTTGTAGTATCTGTGAAGTGTGGTAAGTTAGATACCACCCTGAGGAATCTTGATGATGTTAGGGAAACACACAACTTCCTATTCTTTGTAGTATCTGTGAAGTAGGGTAAGTTAGATACCACCCTGAGGAATCTTGATGATGTTAGGGAAACACACAACTTCCTATTCTTTGTAGTATCTGTGAATGTGGGTAAGTTAGATACCACCCTGAGGAATCTTGATGATGTTAGGGAAACACACAACTTCCTATTCTTTGTAGTATCTGTGAAGTGGGGTAAGTTAGATACCACCCTGAGGAATCTTGATGATGTTAGGGAAACACACAACTTCCTATTCTTTGTAGTATCTGTGAAGTGGGTAAGTTAGATACCACCCTGAGGAATCTTGGTGATGTTAGGGAAACACACAACTTCCTATTCTTTGTAGTATCTGTTGATAAAGTTGTTCTTTAATAAAAAGTACTACACTTTTAGTCAAGTGTTACATTTTAAATTGAGATTCAGTTGTCCGTGCCACTTTAAAAAACATGACTTATTAATCTCTTGCAATAAAATTGTGAAATAAATATTTTCAATTTTGTGGTAAGTTGAAATGGGGTATTTAAGGAAAATAACAAAATATATTTTGGCTATAAATTATTTCCGTTTCTCACTTGCCCCTTAAATGTAGGTCGGGCAAGTGAGAAATGGTCCAGGGCAGGTGAGTAAGTCTATTTCACTGCCCTTTAAATGTAGTGTCAGGGCAAGTGAGAAACTGGTCCAGGCAGTGAGTAAGTCTATCTCACTTGCCACTTAATGTAGGTGTCAGGGCAAGTGAGAAACTGGGTCCAGCAGGTGAGTAAGTCTATTTCACTTGCCCTTTAATGTAGTGTCGGGCAAGTGAGAACTGGGGTCCAGGGCAAGTGAAGTAAGTCTATTCTCACTTGCCCATTAAATGTAGTGTGGGGCAAGTGAAAACTGGGGTCCAGGCAGTGATAAGCCTATTCTCACTTGCCCCTTTAAATGTAGGTGTCAGGGCAAGTGAGAAACTGGGGTCCAGGGCAGGTGAGTAAGTCTATTCTCACTTGCCCCTTTAAATGTAGGTGTCAGGGCAAGTGAGAAACTGGGGTCCAGGGCAGGTGAGTAAGTCTATTCTCACTTGCCCCTTTAAATGTAGGTGTCAGGGCAAGTGAGAAACTGGGGTCCAGGGCAGGTGAGTAAGTCTATTCTCACTTGCCCCTTTAAATGTAGGTGTCGGGGCAAGTGAGAAACTGGGGTCCAGGCAGGTGAGTAAGTCTATTCTCACTTGCCCCTTTAAATGTAGTGTCGGGCAAGTGAGAAATGGGGTCCAGGGCAGGTGAGTAAGTCTATTCTCACTTGCCCCTTTAAATGTAGGTGTCAGGGCAAGTGAGAAACTGGGGTCCAGGGCAGGTAAGTCTATTCTCACTTTCTCCATTGAACAACCAAGGAAAGTATGCTTTTGGATGTATTATGTGATTTGGAAACCATTGAAAATGAAATCTTACAGTCCACAGAAAAGTCTTTAAGAAGAAAGTTGGAGACTGGGTTCTCATTAGGACCCAACAAAAAACCAAACCAGAAACTCAAACATTTTGTTGGGCAGATTGTGAGTATAGATTTATCTAACATTGAAGCAACTGTGACCGCTACACGGAAGAAAAGCATTAACAAAAGTGGCTCAACTGTCTTTATATGACCGGCTGTTGGTGACCAAAGTTGTGTTTCAGATGAAGACGTGTTAGTATTTCTGCCTGAAGACGGGATGAACTGATTCTTTCAGTTTCATTTTGGTCATTTAACTTTATATAAGAACACGAGAAAAACAGTGAAATCTGTGAATAAGTTAAAATGAGTTTTATTTGAATTTTTAGTTCATTATTGTTGTATTATCTTAAAAAACTAAAGCGTATTTACTGTGAACTGCACTGGAAAGGAAATTATTTTAGTTAATTTGCTGTGTAAGGGACAGCGCAAGCTATTCTCATTTGAACATTATACAAAAATAAGTAAAAGTTTATTAACCAATTAATCAATAAGTGTTAATGTCAATTCTCTAACATACTACCTTAAGTAAATAATATCAGTTATCTGAGGCACATAGTAAGTTACAAGATCCTAATGGTAATCACCATTTATGAACAATATTGTGCAATTAATATGTTCAACTCTTTCAGCAATGATATCTCTGGAACAGGTAAAGGTAGAAATGTTTTTAAAATGTCTACTTCAGCATTTTAATAAGAATAACAACGTACCTGCCTCACTTCACCTTAGTCAGGTCTATAACCGAGATATATATCACCTGTCACTCACTGGTTTGTATAGTCAGGACTATAACCGAGATATATATCACCTGTCACTCACTGGTTTGTATAGTCAGGTCTATAACTGAGATATATATCACCTGTCACTCACTGGTTTGTATAGTCAGGATTATAACCGAGATATATATCACCTGTCACTCACTGGTTTGTATAGTCAGGACTATAACCGAGATATATATCACCTGTCACTCACTGGTTTGTATAGTCAGGTCTATAACTGAGATATATATCACCTGTCACTCACTGGTTTGTATAGTCAGGACTATAACCGAGATATATATCACCTGTCACTCACTGGTTTGTATAGTCAGGTCTATAACTGAGATATATATCACCTGTCACTCACTGGTTTGTATAGTCAGGTCTATAACTGGGATATATATCATCTGTCACACACTGGTTTGTATAGTCAGGTCTATAACTGAGATATATATCACCTGTCACTCACTGGTTTGTATAGTCAGGTCTATAACTGAGATATATATCACCTGTCACACACTGGTTTGTATAGTCAGGTCTATAACTGAGATATATATCACCTGTCACTCACTGGTTTGTATAGTCAGCTCTATAACTGAGATATATATCACCTGTCACTCACTGGTTTGTATAGTCAGGACTATAACCGAGATATATATCACCTGTCACTCACTGGTTTGTATAGTCAGGTCTATAACTGGGATATATATCATCTGTCACACACTGGTTTGTATAGTCAGGTCTATAACTGAGATATATATCACCTGTCACTCACTGGTTTGTATAGTCAGGTCTATAACTGAGATATATATCACCTGTCACACACTGGTTTGTATAGTCAGGTCTATAACTGAGATATATATCACCTGTCACTCACTGGTTTGTATAGTCAGGTCTATAACTGAGATATATATCACCTGTCACTCACTGGTTTGTATAGTCAGGACTATAACCGAGATATATATCACCTGTCACTCACTGGTTTGTATAGTCAGGTCTATAACTGGGATATATATCATCTGTCACACACTGGTTTGTATAGTCAGGTCTATAAGTGAGATATATATCACCTGTCACACACTGGTTTGTATAGTCAGTAGAGTACACTGCTTTAACTCCTACACAACTGGTCTGCAGACCACTGGTGTAGTAACACTACTCTAGCTACCTTACAGCTGGTCTGCAGACTACTGTTATTTACTCACATCGTGTCCTCAGACCACTAGTTACTCAGAGACTTGAGAACAATTATACTCCCATTCCTGCTTCTTTTCAGTCTAATATGTACTTTCTCTATGATGTTGTGGGTTCAACAGGACAGCGGTGAAACCTTCCCCAGTGGCTGCCCGCAAATTGTATGACCGGCAGGAGCCCACCTCCCCTAGACCTAACAGGCGCGCTTATGTAATGGGCCCAGGCAGCTTAATGAGCAAGCTTACAGGATCCATGTGAGTGGTGATGGGATGTGTGTGCTTGTGTGTGAGGGGTTTCCTGCATGTGTGATAAACTTACTCTCATATCAAACATATCTTTTTTTTCTTTAGTTTTTATAGCTTAGATTCAAATAAACAATTCATTGTGTTTTAAAATTTATATCCTGGAATAGCTTTAGTTTCTAAAAGGAAACCTTCTGACTAATAAGTAATTTATTTTAATTATTTTATTACAATAAATATGTATACTTCGGGTAGAAATTAATGATGATAGCGATGGAAATGTTAATATGATAAAAATATTCAATGGAAATAACTAAATAATATTTTTTCTAAAATATGAGCATGTGTGTATATATATATATATATATATATATATATATGTATATATGTATTTCTAATGGTATTAATTCAATGTTCAATATAAGTTATTTAATTTCTACCTGGTCTATATTAAATATCTAGTTGATATTAATTTTACTTTTAGCCATTTAATTATATATAATTTGCTTTTTTAGCTGAAGCTATCTATTTAGATAATTATATTAACCTATGTACTTTGAAACCCCTCTAGGTTAGTCCCAACAGTGTACATTTATTTTGGCTGGTTTTATTACAAACAAATGGTTCTACATTTATTTTAAATCCTCCCTCATTCTTGGTAAATAGCTCTAATAAAATATATTGACTCATAATTATAGCCTGGATTTTTATATAGTTTTAACATACAAAGTATGTACATAAATTTAATATCTATCAAAATCAATTAAAAATATATAGGCCTAGTTAAATATGTAACTATGGGAAAATATGTAACATTGAATAAACTTTCTTTCCCCATGTTAAAAACACTCATAGGCCTACATGTATTATTGAAACAAAATTTAATTTTATGGCTGCAAATTTCTGAAGTAATAGAAAAATACTTTTTTAAATATACACCACTTAATTTTCCATTAGTTAAATACTTCAAATAAATGGCATTCTATAACTTATTTAAAAAATCATACAAACACTACACAATTTCATTGAAACCTCCACTGTTGCCAACACTTTGAAAACAAGTGAACATCAGACCACAACTGATAATTGAAAGTTAATTTCCTAGATTATTTTTTTGTCCAGATTAGATGTTTGACCTAGACTTAGGAGTCGGTATTAATATTACACTATAGCAACTGCAATCCTCTCTGACGACCCAGCATACCTGACTTGCACTTTGTTAACTGCCATCCCTTCACTAGATGCATTACTTTATGAAAGTACAGATTGCCGGAAATTAATGACAGGTCATTTAAAATTATTTGCTCAAGAAAGACATAAGAACAATATCACAATAAAAAAAGTAAAATATATAACTTATGTAATATCTTTAAAACTATATGTATAGATCAACAAAATACAACCTTGTGCATATTAATTGAATCAAACTAGTAAATTTTGTTTCTCGTGGTTGGTCATACTTCTCGCAGGACTTATTTTGTTTCAATCAGCTGATTTACATTCATACTAGTTATTCTTCAAAAGCTAATCTCATTTTGTGATTCAAGGTGAATTTGGCATGGTTAATTTTTTTTAAAGGCCTTATTACATTTTAGTACATTTTATTTGTTTTGATTATTTTTAAGGCCTTTTTAAATTTTAGGACATTTTATTTGTTTTGATTATTTTTAAGGCCTTTTTAAATTATAATACATTTGAATTGGTTTTTGAATCTGTTTGTGGAACATTTCAAGATGGATATAACTCCAAGAAAAAGTCAGCTATTGTGACATTGAGTGAGGGTACTTCTTGAACTTAACGAGAGATTGCTGCAAAGTGTCTTGTTACTCAAAGTGCTGTTTGAAAAATTCTTAAGCTGAAGACTGAAACTGGTTCGGTTTCTCCTCGTAGGAAAGGAAAAGTGGGAGGAAAAGAGCCACATCACCCAAAGATGACTCGTATTTGTTGAGAATAAGTAAAATT
Organism: Timema podura; assembly: GCA_033556935.1. Taxonomy (NCBI): domain Eukaryota; kingdom Metazoa; phylum Arthropoda; class Insecta; order Phasmatodea; family Timematidae; genus Timema; species Timema podura. The sequence goes on from JAVRXN010000012.1 coordinate 3,001,351, forward strand.
GACCCTCAGATGAATAGTTTTAATCTTCAGAAAGAATTGACACGTTCGGGAACTCACATTATGACTCAACTATCCGCTGACGTTTGTTGGCAAGGGGCCGTAAAGCATGACAGCCAGTGAAGAAACAAATTTTGACACATGCCACGGTCAAGAAATGGCTCCAGTGGGCGAAAAAATATACAAATTGGACCAAGGAAGATTGGAGGAAAGTTTTGTTCTCTGATGAGAACCACATGTTCGTCGAGCTGATGGTGAACAAATCAAGCCAAAGCACATTCACCAAACTGTCAAGCATCCAGAAAAGATGACTTTTGGGGGTGTTTCTCCTACAGTGGGCCAGGATCTCTTGTCCCAGTTGATGGTATGATGAATATATTGGCGTGCTAAGATCCCAAGTGGTTCCAGAACTCGAGCGTCTTCAGCCAGATGGATCTGCTGTGTTTCAGCAAGACTTATCACCCTGTCACACTCCCAGAAAAGAATGGTCTGACTGTCTTGGAGGGGCCTGGAAATTTGCCAGATCTCGGTCCTATGAGAACCTATGGTCTATCTGCAAGGGGAAACTCAAAAGGGCAGACTGCACAACAAACAGTAAGATGAGAGAAGCCTGGGTCAGAGTGTGGGTCTATGATGAAACACTGAAAGAAACATGAAAAAACTTGTAAACTCAATGCCAGAAAGAATAAAAATTTTAATCAAAGTAAAAGTGGTAAAGATGATCTATGTAGGATTTGACAGTTTTATTTTTAATCAACAGATTGAGAGGACAAAAAGTGTTTGATTCCATTAATATGCACAAGGGTGTATGTAAAAAAATATCAAACTAAAACTGAAATTACAGTTTCAAAAAAATCTAACTCACTGACGATTTGCTTTTTACATTTCTAACTGGCAGGATTAAAACTTGTAATAATATAAAAATCTGGCACCACCACATCATCATCATCATCATCATCATCATCATCATCATCATCATCATCATCATCATCATCATCATCATCATCATCATCATCATCATCATCATCATCATCATCATCATCATCATCATCATCATCATCATCATCATCATCATCATCATCAACTGTTTCCAGGCTGTGTCTGGGTCACTTTATTAAAATGTCTCCAATATTCTCTTTTCTTCTACCATTCCTCCTCCTTTAATCACTTCCATTCTTCTCCTCTCACTTGTACACTTTCTATAATTTGCTTGCCTATAATCTGAACAGGTAGTAAGGCGTGGTGATAAAATTTTTATTATTTGCTCCTTGCTTTCTTCATCTCCATAATTTTATTCAGTATTTTCTCTCTTTCCATCCTCGTTACAGGCCCATACCATCTCAGTCTTGTTCTCTCTACTATCTCAAGTACTCCCTGTAACAACACTTGTTTCCGGATAACTTCATTACTAATGTTGTTTCTTGCTGTATATTTGACAATGGAAACAAAGTACGCACTTTACAACACTTTCTTACACTTTAAGGTCACTTCTCTCTCCATAGCAGGTCTCTTACACACCTATAGAACAACTCTCCCTGCTGTCCTCTTCTCATTACATCCTCTCTACACAGCTTTATTAGGCCTTACTTCCCTCTTCCTTGTCATTACCATTACTTCACACTTTGCCATGCTTAATTTCATTCCACACTCTTTCACTTCCTCATTTAACCCCTGTAGTTGTTCCATTACTTCCTCTTCCTTCTCCTCCCATACCATCAAGTCATCAGCAAACATCATGGCTTTCATTCTTTCCTCCCAAAGTTTTCCTGCCACTTTGTTCATGACCATTTTATTACCAATACAAATAGTAGTGGTGAGCGGGCACTCCCCTGCTTCACTCCACTCTTTATTTGGGACTACTCTGTATTAACACAACTCATGTTATCCTCATACTTAATTTCCACTTTCATTACAACTCCTCTTTCCACTTGTCCACCTCCATCACTTTCCATAGTTTATTTCGATTCACGTTATCATCAGCCATCCATAAATACCATTACCAAGTCCTTCCCTTCTTACCATCAGCTGTCATAGAGCAAGGATCAGGACCTCTGTTCCGTGATTCTTTGTGGTTCCTCTCTCCACTGTCCTTTCATTTTATTTATTATTCACCTTTCCAATATCTTCTCATATATTATTTTACAGTGGTAGATCAGCATTATTCCCTCGAATTCACACACCTCTTCTTGTTTCCTTTGTTAAAAACTGCCACTATAATTCTATCCTTTTAGTAATCTTCCATTCTTTGTGCTAAAAGAAAAAAATATTCCTTGAATTGGCAATCTAAAATAATCATGTTGACACTTGACACTAATAGTTTTAACAACTTTTTATGGAGGTAGGGATGATGAGATAAACTTAGAGGAAATGCATCCAAATTAGTTTGGAAAAAAAGGTTGTAAATCAAATTTAGAAAACTTTGCTCAGTGTACAGAGCCAAGATTTGATTCGTGACCACTTGATCCTTGGCAAGCCAGATGTGAGTCTATTGTCTTAAACCACTAAGCTACATATGCTTCAAATATTATTGTATAGTAATACTCTGGGTGAGATTAGCTTAGTGACTTAACATTTGTGCGTAAAGTTAATTCAGGATGATAAACTCAAGAAGTATTGATTAGATAAAAGCATAGTAAATTTTGTACCTGGTGTTTTGTTAACTTTGTTTCTTAAATGAACAATCATTAATCTCTCGTAATTAAATGTACAATTTATTTGCTACACCATGCAAATACAATAATGAATAGTGTATTTACTGGATATCAGACATTGAAAATATATCACATAGAAGAATAGAATGGGGAGGGCGAATTTATTTGATAGTAAAGGAGTTTGGTATTTACTCGAATGAGCATAAAACTATTTTCTATTACACTAAAATAAAATGAGATTTTTTAATTTATTTTTTAGTGTCTCTTTGCTTCCAAAGCCAAGTTATGGTAATAATCAATTAGTTTGAAAAATTGAATGGGTAAATTCTGTAACTGAAGTAATATGGAAGTGAGCCAACCTGGAATAACAAGATACACACTTGATTATTTACTCGTTATTCTTCACATTCACAGTTTTAAAAAAACTTCACAGCAAAGGTTTTTTTACTAATTAAACTGCACGAATGATATAACTAAAGTAATAATAATACTGTAGCTTGTAGTTTACAACATTTAAGAGGTAATAACTGAGTGTTGAGTGTCGCCAGATGACCAGTAAAGCCATATTGGAGGAACTCTTGAGGGTATGTTATCTTACAGCCGTTTGAGATGAGCTTTGTAAACATTTGTGGATTTGTCTAGAGCCACCACATTGGAACAGCTCATGCTCTCAACCATCAGGTCTTAGGGGATAGGGAGGGCAAAAGGGGCAACAGGTATGGGCTATAACTTGGAGGTGGGTTGACTAATAGATGGATCAATGGAATAAAATGGCCCTAGTTTGAGGGTTAGCGAGGTCATGCGTGGTTTCTTATTAATGTCCTGGTTGTGAGTGAGAGGTAGAGTAGTACTGTGATTGAGGTATCTTAAAGGACCTCCTTAGTGTGACATGTCCTGACTGGAGGTGGGTGTGTTGGAGGAATACAAAGGATCTTGTTAGTAAGTTGTAGTGAAGGGGAAGAAGAACATCTTTTGTATTATTTCTCTAATGACTGAGTGGAAGTGGTTGTGCTGAAATTAGCTAGAAATGGAGTCTACCAATGACCAATGTGTGGGTTTCGCACAACTGACACTTTCTACACATATTTTGTTCTTATAATGACACATAATCTGAGTGTTAGTGGGTGTTTAACTTCACGACAGATATTACCGTGCGGTTGGTGTGGCTTTGTGTGTGTTCTTGTTACTGAGGATCTTGAACCTAGTGCTGTGCGAGCTGTTTGCGTCGGGCAGTCGGTAAATTGTACAAGCCCTATCTCACGGTTGAAGACATAATAAAAATGCTATTTTTAATAATAATGTGATGTGTAATTTTTCTATTTGAAATTGTGTGAAGAAAAAATTAGAAGTAGTGTCTATTTTGGTGTTACCTGGTTCTCTTTCCAGGATGGTGCCCTTCCCTATTACAATCGTCATTGATTTAATATTCATGTTCTTAATTATTTTGTACATCAGCAATTTGGCCAGTTAGGTTCCCCCGCCCCTCCTTCCCATATAATGAATAATTATTTCCTTAAATGGCAATAACACCACTTTTACCAAGCTGGGTTATTTTTAGAGAATTGTTGTGATAAATTTTTGCTAAGTTAAAGCAAATTGAAATCACATTGGCTTTTGTAGCAGTTTAACTAATATAAAGGATAAATTATTACCATAGAGCAAACCAATTAATGATACAGTAAAATGCAACTTACCATAAATTCCCTAATACATCGTCCTCTGTGCTTCGCTTCACTAGAAATGTTTTAATGTTTGGTAACTGTAAATTTAGAATATTAAGAAATAAATGTAAGCAAAAAAGTAAAAACTTTCTGAAAAAAAAATATTTTCACTACAAAATTAAGTTATTTGAATCTAACATAGGAAAAATGGTGCCAAACGGTTGTATTAAATTAAACATTGAAAAGAGGAAAGAAGGTCAAGGCCTACTCACCTACCAGAAAACTGTAGGCCTCGCAGTTCACAACTAAAACACAACATAGCACATAGTTATATAATGTTTGGGATACATCAGTCCCTTCTTCAGCAGAGGAGAGTAAAACACAGACTGGACTATGACAGCATGGCTAGAGGTTAATCATGGTCACTTAGATACTGTTGTTGCCTGTTCCTTGATTCAAGAACTTTAAGGCCTACAGTTTTCTGGTAATTGTATAGGCCCTGCCCTTATATCCTCCTTTCAATGTTCAATTTGATATTTGGAGTTAAATTATTTTTTTTTTTGTTTGTTTCTACATCATCATACTTGGCTAGTTTTTAAAATCAAGTTTAATTTAGTTGTTTCATGTATTAAATCTGATAAAGCTGTAGTAATCTAGTTGCATGTGTGTGTGTGTGTGTGTGTGTGTGTGTTGCTACTAACAACTCATTAACCATCCCGAGCTAGGGAGCAGGGTCTAGACGCAAGCCCCCCTAACTCCCCACCTACCTACCGCCGACTCAACAGCAAAGAGGAAAATGTCTTCTCCAGACTTACCTCTACAACGACAGGGGCCAAGGAAGAACAGATCGGCAAGGGGATCATCTCGGCCTACACCGGGAAGGTAACATGAGACATCCATCTTGTTATTAATAGTGTCATTGGGTGCAATCAGCTCATTATGTACCTACACTTGCTCCGTTGTCAGCTGACAAAATGAGTTCAAGGTTTAAAGACCACAAAGTGTTATGCTCTCGCTCAAAATGCAGTAAAACATCACTTTAAATAAATAATGATTGATTATAAATTTATGCTACCAGTTTTGTGGGAGATGCCATATTTTTATTATATAAAGTGGAAAGGAAACTTTTGGTTTTCAATCATTATTGGATGTGCTATTTTGTAACCTAAGATAGAGATGTGGTCAAATTTAATTTTAACTCGCAATACAATATTACATTTTTCAAATTTTTTAAGTTTTTTTTTATTATTGTTCTAATGTTAACATTAAGTACAATCACTCAATAATGTGTAAAGCTTTGAAAAATATGTGTAGAGACTGATCACTTACAAAGATAATCTGCCAACATTTTTCAATAAGACATTTTAAAATTACATCTTATGCTTAAAATGTGTTAAATAAACACAATATTGAATATAGTAAATAAAGGTTTACTTTAAGGAATAATTAATAGTTTTTTTTTTTTTTTTTTTTTTTTTGCTTTGCTAAATATCTGAACTTCACATCTCTTTTAGTCTGTTAAGAAATTTTATAAAACTCAAAATATTAGATAAATTTATTTTTGGTTACTATCTGTAATGGTTCAAAGAAAATCAAAATCTTACTGTCCAAGCCAAATTTAAGTTAGAATAGTTTTTGTTGTATTGTTCTCATGTTGTAGATAATATAATGCCTATGTCCTTAAACTAAACTCTTGTAGAAAATGTTTGATAGCACAAGTGTTTGAAATATTTCATCCACCGCTGATAATCCCAGCAAGGTGAGCTTGCTATCTTACATTCTGTACCATAGTGGAAACAAGCAAGGTAACCTTGAAGGTAAACAATTCAGAATTATAATCATTGAACATAAATTAATATTTTTACTGTCAATATTATTAATGGTTAAGCTTTGTAATTGTTGAAGCCTACATTTTTTCCAAGTGAATTCACAGCTGATATTTTGAACTAAATTTTGTATTTCTCTAATCTGTAACAATATATATTTTCACAATGATAAGCAAATCATACTCTTGCTCATTTCCACTATTCTTACTCCAGATAAGAAATACTGGAAACAAATCACCAAAATAAACAAGTCTTATTTACTCATTTTTTTTTTTAGCACAGCGTCCTACTAGCGGTTAGGGTTGTACACCATATACTAGTTACACTCGTGTGTTGGGGGTTAGGGAGGTTTTTAATTTAGAGAAGGTGCACCCGCAATTGTACGTAAGCAGACGGAAAACCATCCGGGATCAAACCCTGATCTCCCTGTCTTTGGGAGCCTAGTCTATTGCGAGAGTAAAGCCTTAGACCATGTGGCCATCAAATTGGGTCTGCCCATTTTTACTTTCCCACACAAAGAAAGTATTGTAATTGAGGATGGAGGCGGAGATCAAGTTTTGACTTTTGTATGTGCTACTCAAATAAAAAAATCCGGTCTCTTTTCATTATGTCTGCTTGCAGGCCTGGGGCTGCAGCTAAGATGGTTGAATGAGTTGAAAGTAGACCCAGATAAGTCAAGGACATTTTCAAAATTACTGGAATTTTCAAAATGATTTGCAATTTTTAATAAAATAAAAATTAGAAGAGCCTACACCAGTTTAAGCCGTTTGTTGAACCGACATAATTGCGTTTATAAATGGGAAAGGCTCTATTAATGGGAGTATAAAATAGAGGCAACCGTTACCTCTTTGTCCAGTGGCAGCACTGTAAAGTGTGAACTGTGTTGTTCTTTTGATTATAAAAACCATATTGTGTTTGTTCCATGTATATGTTTCTATCCACCTTCCCTATACCTTCTTTCAAGTATTATACAATTAACTAAATAATCGAAAAGAGTATTTCCTTATAGAAATATATATTCACATCCAATATCCATTTATTGTGTTTGTCCTTTATATTATTCCTTTTACTGTTCCTATCTAAATGTCCTGTCATTCTTTATGAATTTCCTTTTCCTCCCATTTGGTGTTTGTTGGTTTCCTCTTTTAGAAAGTCGTGTTGTGGGTTTCACACTTCCTCCTGTGGTGAGTTCCGATAAAATTAAACCTAGGTCGATAAATCGAGCAGTAACAACTGATTTACTTACTATTTGGCATTAGAAACTCAAAAGCTTATTGCCACACTTACAAAAGTATGTCACCTATACCTATCTTGAGCTAGTTCTATCCAGTCCACCTCATTACACCCTATCTCTATCTTGAGCTAGTTCTTTCCAGTCCACTTCATTACACCCTATCTCTATCTTGAGCTAGTTCCTTCCAGTCCACCTCATTACACCCTATATCTATCTTGAGCTAGTTCCTTCCAGTCCACTTCATTACACCCTATCTCTATCTTGAGCTAGTTCTATCCAGTCCATCTCATTATATCCTATCCCTATCTTGAGCTAGTTCTATCCAGTCCACCTCATTACATCCTATCGTCCTGCCCAACATGATTTGAGATAATTTGTATTGTTTCAGGTGCTACCCAAATCTCCGCTGATGTGCACTCATGTAGCAGAAGGACACTCACGAGCAGTTCTCTCCCTTTTTGCCACTGATAATCTGCTGTTCAGTGCTTCTAAAGGTGGGAACAAGGGACTCGCTAGCAGCTGTCTCGTTATTTAAAAATGGACTGTACCAATATGTTCACTTGTATAGCAGCAGTGTTTGTCACGATGTGTCAACACATGAGTTGGGAAGGTCAAAAAGAAGCGAGAAAAAATTGATGAATAGAAATAAATCTTTTGAAATCCATGATCATCATTTAAAAAAAAATAGCATAGTGATTAGAACTCTAGCAATTGAACTTTTAAACAAATTCTTGATACTAGTTTTTTTAGTGATAGTCTTTCCTTAAAAAAACTGATGTTGTGCCTTGACACCTTTAGCCTGGTTTAGTGTTCTGCGATATACGATATACTGGACCGGAGGCTGTGTTTGAATTCAAGCAGGTGCAGGGACTGTTGGCTTGTAATTCCTCCCGCACTTAACACTTTGGACTACAAACAAAGAATATTTTTACTAGGATTTCTCAAATATCACTTATATATAAGGAGCTCCTCACATTAATATGATGCATGTAATTTGGGGAAGTGAACTTTTGGCATAATTTTTTACTAATCAACTATCATATTATATATAATATATTCTGTAAATTTGTTTGGTTTTATTTAAATACCGAGATCATGTAAGTAAGTGCCTTACCAAACTATCTTGATTTTAATGCATGTATTTACCTTTATAGTCAGAAATAACTTCCAGTACAAAAAATAATAATATTGCTATCTGAATAGTTGTTGTTGGACTGGCCAGCCAACTTGTCAACTACTGTGTTTGTAATGTGTGCAGACCGCACGGTGAAAGTGTGGGACTTGCATTCTGGAGTGGAGTGTCAGTCACTCAGCGGTCATCCAAACAATGTCGTGGGGGTGAAGTACTGTGAAGAGCTGAGACTGGTTTTCAGTGTTTCCTCGGCCTACGTCAAGGTGTGGGACCTCCGCAACAACACCAAGTGCATCAAGACTTTACAGTGAGTAGACAGTGGCTACATCCACCTGGGAGATACTCTGATATTTGACTGTAGTCAGGAGATACACTCCTATTTAACTGTAGTCAGGAGATACTCTCCTATTTAACTGTAGTCAGGAGATACTCTGATATTTAACTGTAGTCAGGAGATACTCTGCTATTTAACTGTAGTCAGGAGATACTCTGTTATTTAACTGTAGTCAGGAGATACTCTGATATTTAACTGTAGTCAGGAGATACTCAGTTATTTAACTGTAGTCAGGAGATACTCTCCTATTTAACTGTAGTCAGGAGAT